>CM076582.1:705086886-705691238 GCA_034641835.2 Pinus albicaulis
CTACAATCAACCTCATAATCCTCCTCATAACATCATCATTATATGGGGCTATAGGTGACATCAATTTCATGATGTTACTGAGGCAAGCTACAACTGGAAGTGTGACCCCTTCACAAGGTTCCTCCAAGAATTTGGGTTCTATAAGAGCAAGCATAGCTGGTTTTAGAGCCCAAATTAGTTTCTTCCCTTATTCTTGTCTTATTTTGGACAGAAGTTCATTAAGTTCATCAAGTTTGGACAGAACTCTCCATGTCATCTTCATGTGTTTCAAATCTGTCCCAAGTGCAAGGATTTTGTGACCAACCCCTAATTCTTGCAGCAAATCTTTTGGTTGTCCCTTTTGAAGGATGGCATAAATTCCTCTTGAAAAAGGTCTTTTGTTTTGCTTGGTTTTCTGGTCTTCTAATGCATGGTGGTTTAAGGAACCAATCTTTATTTTTCTCAAGCTGTTTAGGAATTCCTCCATGGTTCAACCAATGATGACTAGCTCGCTCCGGCCTTCTCACATCAGCGACATAAGTCTGATCTCATGGACAAGTAGCAACTAACTTTTGACAATACATGGTTGTCAGCATGCTGTAAAGTTCCTTATTAATAAACCCTCAATTTTTTCAATAAATTTATGAATTTGTCATAAAGTTTTATGCGGTAATTTTCATCAAACAGTTCATTTATGCAATACTGTGGATGTTTTAGCTTCAAACAGATGTATACAGTGAACAATAGGCCTTCCAATATGAATTCCAGCGTTCTCACATTTAATGGCTCAAAATTTCACCCAAGTTTATAACATAATTTTATTGTAATGAAAACAGCAAGATCACTGTGCAACCATACTAAAATATAACGGGTTAGAGGAACCTGGTGTGACACATTCGTGTCTCTTCAGCTTGAAAATCAGTGCCTTGTGCAACTTGAGCAATGGTGGTTTCTACCTCCAAGGAATATCAGATCTTAGGCAATGAATGCAATCTCTGCTCTAGTTATAAAGGAGTTCCAATCTGTTGTAGGTGACACCAGTCCTTTAACATACAAGCTCCATAACCAGTACTCATCCTCCTTGATTAATGACAGAAATACCATATGCTGTCTTGTGGAAATATTCAGCCACTTCAGGAATCTGTTTCACTAATGGCACTCATCAATTCAGCCTTATAACACATGAATAAGCCTATGGTGGTGCAACCGGACTATAGTAGATAAAGAAATTTTAGGCTTAGGCCTTTCCAATCACTGATAAATGCAGCCAAAATTCAGTTTGCTGAAGATGATGCTCAGGTCTGCCCAAATCAGCTTGCTTTCCAACAAATTCTAGAAAATATCCACTCGCCCAGAAAACCTTAATCTTCAGCACAACATATCACTGAAAATACCTTTGTTGTAGAAGTCTTGCCCACACGTACAACAGCCCGACCCTGTAGACAGAATTCATCTTTCCCTCGAGGAATCCGACCTTACAAATGGAGAGGAAAAAAAAAAATCAACGTTTTCCCAAGAGAGAACTCAGGACAGAACTCGACCCTTATCTTTTCATCTTAATATCGTCCTGGCTTCAAAATGCTGATGAAAAATAGCTCTCGGCCTTGTAAAGGTAGACTCCGTCTCGTATGACAGAATTCGGCATGTATATTGAGGACTTCAAACAGTGAACCCTACCTCTGCACTCTGGTGGCTCGGTCAAGCATTAAATTTCTGGCCCTGGGAAATACGATTTCGGCCGCTACCCTTATCTCGTGCAGTATTAACAACTGTAAGGTGGCCCAGGAGTGAAACCGTTATTCCTTCTTGCTCGACATAGTGACTCGACTCCATCACGCGGACTTGTGTTTTCCCCACAGTCTTAGTTTTGAAGTGGCAATTCGACCCGCAACTTGATTGGCTGCCAAGGGGACTCAGCCCGGATAAATCAAGGAATTCCTTGCTCACACAATCGCTAATGACATCAATCTGCAGCAATTTATTTTCCCCTATGCACTATGGTATGCACCGGTATGACTAATTTCTCTGTTGTGGATATGATGTTCTTCATGCTGATATCAAATACCAGAAGAAGGAAGGACATTCGTCCCTAGGCTTCCGCTGTGAATCAAAACCAGCATTGTCGAAGACTTTGGAAGCTTCACCATATGTTCAGATAAATCAGACTTTACAACCACAGCAACCGTAAATTTTGCTTCAGGAATGTAATGTATTGGTAATTTGAATGCACAAATTCCTCACGATTCCTTCAATTTCGCTGCAAGAAGGGAACAATCCGGCAACTCGACTCTATTGAATTTGTCTTCCCACAATATATATTAAATGTCTGTCAGTTTCACATAATACATTGGCCACAGTGACACTCGGCCCTAAGAAAAATCGAAGGAAAACCCTATTTGAAAAACGTTGTTGTGGCTCATAAATTTGGCTGTGTCCCTAAATACGCTGGATAAAAGAAGGCCAGCCGGTTTCTTGCCACCCAAGGATGACCCTGCAACTGATTTTTTGCAGCACATTGAATTTTTGTGACTACTGTAATAAGAATAAAGCTCGGTTGGCTTACATCCAAATATCAGCCCCGCATACAATTCAAAATTGGGATTCCATGTAATTTAACACTGCCAATTACGGCCCTGGCTAACTTCGTCGGCTCCAAATAAATAGAATGAATCGACTTAAGGCTTCGAAAAAAATATTTCACGGCTCCCTCAGAAGAATATTAATACATGGCTCAACGTTTCTCCATTCCAAAATTTGCTAAACAACAACTCATGATTTTCTTCTTTCGAGTGCGAAATGAAAATCGAGCAAAAAAAAAATTTTCCTTTACAGGTATTACTGCTACTTTACCCCCACAGGATCCATGCTACTGTTATGGTCTTGAACAATTGGAAACATTAATTCTTGATCTTTATGGATGTATTGCTGTGAACAACCCCAACAATTAGGCACCTTGAAAGACAACAACAAAAAATTGAAATCCTCGAAGCTGAAACCCCGCAGGCTGAGCCAAGACCATGGCTCTGATACCACTATAATATCCCAAATGGGATATTTTAACTAAAATTGCATAAATTTACTAAAACCCCAAATTATACCGAAAAATCTACATTTATTCAACAAAAGATTGCCATGTAAAATTAAACACATAAATACTGCAATCTAATTCCACATAGAACAGGAGAAATCTCAGCTTTTATTATAAATAATAAGAGGGGTTTACATATAGATCTGACCCAGAAAATGCTGAGATAGAAACTGGCCAACAATACAATCCGTTGAACGGCGCTGGCCACAAAACTGAACTACTGCACTCTCCCTCCGGCAACAGCTACCACTGAATCCACTGAAGATGATGAAGCCCAAGCTGAAGATCTGGATGATCCTCACGCCAATCTTTGAAGCTCTGTGAAACTTCTAAGTGAAGTCTCCTCAAGATTATTGGGTTTCCATCCAACACTCACAAATCACCCGAGGGTTTCTGTCCTGGGGCTACGGCTGAAGTAGAGAACCACGTCCTCAAACCTCTCATACACAAGCAAATGATCTACTCCAAAGATATCTCCCAATGGCCTCCTCCCTTTCTTTTATAGATCTCTTGGAGCCTTCTAGATCATTATTTTATTATTATTTTATTCATGGAGCACTTTTTCCCTTTTATTAAAATATTCCTTTTTGATGCAAAAAAGTGTAAATTGGCTACCACGCCTCCTATGGTTACTAGAATCCGTGTCTAACTGTCCCACCATGTAGGTATCCTAGTCCCGGTTCCAATGAGCTATTACACTAAGGTGTTCCATCATGTATTCCTCCTGGAATGCCACCTTGAGTGTAATCAGCTGAGTTAAGCCCAGAAATAACTCAAATTTCCGAAAGTTATCGAAATGCACCGGAACGAAAGCCAAACTGCTCGGATGATGGAGTATATCTAGCGAATGCCTCCAGACACCATGAAAACTCCTCAAAAATCCTCTGAAAAGCTCCTGAGCCCGCTGATAACACCAATCTGTACATGTGACTTGTCTGCTCCTAACTCTAGAAGACCAACCTGGCCCTGTCATAGGTGTCACCAAAAATGGGACTATTACATTGGGTATGGGTCGATTCTGGTATCGTTCTTCTTATAACAATTACCCATATTTCAGCGCCAGGAGGCTATAGTCTCAGAGCCACCACTAAGAGAGCCATGGATGGCCCGATGGGTGGCACTGATGCCCAGAACAGGGGGTGGCCATCAAATGTCCTTGAGGCCAGAATTTTTTTATTGGCTCCGACGACAACTAATTGTCGTGGAAGATTGGCCCTACACCGGCACAGACTTCACCGGAGACTCAGACCTCCCACTCCCAGAGGGAGAGGATTTGGACGAAGAACTTGGTAAGACTCATTTTTTATTTTCAAGAGTTTATAATTTTTTGATATATATGCATGTTCTGACAGTTAATCTCATATCGATGTAGATGTTGGCCCATAGCGTCCCGCAGGTATGTCTCCAATAGCGAGGCGGACTCCTCGTGACTTCAATCCTCAGGGTGAGGGCATTCACGAGGAGTTAGTGCAGAACCTGGAGGGAATCACCCGTGGGGTCCCGGATTATGCCCGTTTTGATGACATACCTCAAGCCTACCAGAGGCACACTGTAGGAGTGCCAAGCCGTATCCACCGCTTGCTGAGGCGGTTGGTACGGGCGGTGACGTGCTATCATGAGCACCACGCCGACTAGGCACTTAGGTTTTATTTCTGCACGTTTTGGAGAGACACGTTGTCTCATGATGTAACCGAAATAGGCATATATTATTTTTTGTGGGTTTTATGATGCACATGGCTTGTAAACAAATGATATATATATATATATATATATACAACTATTTTCTACAAGAGTGTATGTACATATGATGATGTTTTTATAAATTGCACAAATGTCTATCTAACACAATGTTAGCTATTGCATCTGTTAATGTATTCATTCGTCTTGGTATATGTTGATATGTAATGAAATCAAAATGTATTTCAAGTAAACGAATACACAAATACAATCTCAAAATGCATGGGTTTTGAACCGAATAATGACCGTTCAATTGAAGAACAAGAATTTGTGAATCCAACTTAACAAGCAACGCGTGTATGCCGAGGTTGACTGCTTCAGTTAATAGTTCCAAAACTACACTATATTCAGCGACATTGTTTTTAGTTGGCCCCAGAAAAATACCTTGTAAGTTAATCAAGTCACTGATAGGATCATAAATTTCCCAGGCTACCGAAGACAAGTTCCTGGTACTGTGGGAAGCACCATCCGCGAAACCGACATAAGGGGAAATAGACATCTGCATAGCAAACAAGACCTAATAATCAGAAAAAAGCTCACAAAGCACATCAAACCAAAGCATGCACACAAAATGAAAACAATCACCTATGTACATATATCACGCGTGAATGATTCAAGCATAATATTTTTTCAAATACAACCCATTTCTGGGCTGTGATAAAGGACACCCTTCATATTCAATAAGCTCATAAGCCCCATTCTGTAACACACGTTTGACAATGTAGGGCCCATGCCACAAGGGTTGGAATTTTCCTGCCCCCAGCTTGTCATGAGCTTGGTCGTATAGAAGAACGATATCGCCTTCAATGAAAGAACGAGGAGAAACTGATTGGTCAAAATGGGCTTTGACTCAGTTCTTTTGTGCTTCAATGACCAAGGCAGCTAAGCGATGAGTTTCATCCAACCTCTCTAAATAGAGGAGACATTCTTCTTCAGGAAAAGTATCAGGCAGTAATTCCACAGCTAATTTCAGTGAAGGGATTTCACATTCAATCGGAAGCGTCGCTTCCAGACCGTATACCAATTGAAATGGGGTAAACCCAGTTGCGTTCTTGATCGATGTTCGGTAAGCCCATAGAGCTGAAAACAACATGAGATTCCAGTTTGATTTGTGGATCCCGATTTTTCGTTGAAGCATGGTAACAAGAACCTTGTTTACAGCTTGAACTTGGCCATTAGCTTGAGGATAGTAAGGCGTTGAGTTGTCGTGATGCAGATCCAACTTAGACGTCAGTTCTACCATCATATAATCTCAAAAATGAGAACCATGATCGATGACGATGGCTTGAGGGACACCAAACCGATAAATAACGTGATTGAATATGAACTGTGCCGCTGTCTTACCATCCGCAACCAGTGTAGGCATTGCTTCAGCCCATTTCGTAAAATAATCGACGAAAACGATAATATAGGCATGCCCCTCGGCCGAACGAGGGTTACACGTCATAAAATCTATGCCCCATTTGGAAAAAGAGCCAACGGTAATGACATGGTGTAGTGGAACAGGCGGCGCACGCATCTTGCATTGATAAATCTGGCACGCATGGAATTTACGTACTACAATGATGCAATCTTTAAAAATAGACGGCCAGAAGTAGCCAGCATGAAGAATCTTTTGTGCAGTGGCATAACCAGACATGTGACCACCACAGGCGCCACTGTGGCAGTTATTTAAAACCTTCTCTACTTCCTCGAGGGTCAGACATCGGCGGAGTACAGAATCAACTCCGACACGATAAAGGGTATCTCCAACAATACAATAGGGTTGCAATTGATGTCGAATGCGGAGTCAGGCATCTTTCATTAGCTCAGACCTGAAAGTAGATGTTTGGAGGTACACGATGATATCACCGTACCACGGATCAAGGGTGCTGATCAGGAAAAGATTTTTGTCCGGTATGTGATCTTTAGAGGAAGAAGGAGCAGAGTCGGCGGGGAGGGAACAAATCAAATCAGCGAAAACAAGTGATTTCTTATATTTGGCAGTAGTGAACTCCAAATCAAACTCTTGGAGGATGACAATCCACTTCGAGTATTTGCTCCCCAGCAACTGCCGTGACAGAATATAAGTCATGGGGTTACAATCAGAAATCACGGTCACCGTGCGTAAAATAATGTAATGACAAAAATGTTGGACAGCCTGGACCGCAACCAACGCTAACTTCTCGACATGTGCATAACGTGTTTCAGGGTCGAGAAGGTTTTGAGATAGGTAGTAAACGACATGTTTGTTACCGTCATCATCATCTTGGACCAATACCATGGTGATCGTACTGAAGGCAATAGCTAGGTAGAGGGTGAAATCATGATGGTAATTCGAAGGACACAATAGAGGAGCATTGACAAGAAACATCTTAAGTCTATCAAAAGACTACTGAGAAATCTCATCCCAACAAAAAGGGACGTCCTGCTTTAAGAGTCGTGTAAATCCTTTGGCCACTTCGGCATAGTTTGGGATGAAACAACATAGGAAATTGGCTTTCCCTTGGAGACTCTGGAGCCGGTGTAATGAGGACGGGGAAGGGAGATTGACAATAGCCTGAACCTTAAGAGGGTCAAGGTAAATTCCATCTCTAGATATGATAAACCCTAAGAGTCTACTGGAGTCGACGTAGAAGATGCATTTATGCAGGTTGAGCCTAATATTGTAGCGTCTACAATGAAGAAATATTTGACGAAGATGTTCTGGGTGGTCTTTCTGCGCAGCTGAATGAGCCAGAAGTTCATCCAGGTTTGGTTGGAGAATATGCCGAATATCATGAAAAGCATAGGACATCGCGCGCTGGAAGGTAGCCCCAGCATTCTTCAAGCCGAATGGGATTTTCCTATATGCGAACATTCCCCATGGACAAATAAAAGGGTCTTGTGTTGATCCGACGGGAGAATGTTAATCTGGTTATAGCCAGAAAAACCGTCCATAAGGGAAAAAATTTCACTTCCCACATAATCGTAAATGATCTGATCGATAAACGGGGTGGGATGATTATCCTTAGGACAGGCTCGATTGATATCATGATAATCAACACAAACACGAATGGCACCCTGCTTCTTATCTACATGAACTATATTAGAAACCCATTTAGTCAGGGGAATTGGATAAATGAAACCCGCTTTAAGAAGTTTCTCAACTTCAGCTTTGAATAGGCTTCGCACCTGGGTAGGTGGGAATCTCGTGCACCACAATACTAGGGTCGATTCCAGGAATTTCTTCGTAAGACCAAGCAAAAACATCGTGGAATTCGCGAAAGAGACTAGTGTACACTTGGACTTCCTCGAAAGAGAAAGTGACTCCCACATGGATGTTCTCGACAATCCCCAGTTTAATGGAGATGTCGATAGGCATCGTTTGAGTAATGTTCCCCAAGTTACCTTCCACAAAGACCTCATGAGTCAAAATGGGTGTCTGAAGTGGTGGAGAAGGAACTTGGGACGCGAAGTGCTCAAGACATATAGACATGGCCCCGAGGCAAAGCATCAACGAGGAACGATGATGCCCATCACTCCACTGTAGATCCTCGAGAGACATGGTTTCCATAATAGCCTTGTCAAATGGAAACACTTCTTTCAAAGGATCAGGCGAATCCGCATTGCCGAGCCAGGGGGATTGAGAGTACACGTCGAGAGACATGCTCAAAGGAGCAGCTTCAGGAGGGGGAGAACCAGATGCAGCTGTAAGCTCACAATAATTGATCTCGATGGGACTAAGCGGTATCGAATCTCCAAATGAATCAACCTGTTCAGGTCAAGGAATGATCCAAGGGTCATCTGACCGAGAGACCATATTGACTTGAACGGTACTCGGTGGCGGAAGGGGAAAAATACCCATGAGAGCGGGATCTTTGAAAAGACCCAACCCTATATTGTCAGGGGGATTAGGAATTTGATCCACGTATGGTACGTTGTTCTTGGAAGACGAGGTAAAGAAAGACAACTGATCAACATTAATAATTTTTCCCTCATGTGGAAACTTCATAAATCGAAAGAGGGTGGACGGAATGCACATCATAGCGTGAGTCCAACTGCGATCGAGTAGAAGAGTGTAGTTGAGTTTGGCATCAACGACTTCTACTTCAACGTTGACTGTCTTTCCTTGCAATGTAATCAACAAGCTAGCGAGAACACCCAAGGGTTTTGATTCCCTTCCATCGAATGCCTCAAGGGCATTGGGTGACGAATTAAGGGCTAGAGAGCCAATAGCCTTCCAGCAAGAAGATGACATGAGGCAGGTAGATGCACCTTCGTCCACTACAGCTCTATGGATGTTAATACTGTTGATACCGACCTGTATAACAAGCGCAATCTGGTGCAGAAGTCGA
The DNA here is from genome assembly GCA_034641835.2 of Pinus albicaulis. Taxonomy (NCBI): domain Eukaryota; kingdom Viridiplantae; phylum Streptophyta; class Pinopsida; order Pinales; family Pinaceae; genus Pinus; species Pinus albicaulis. The sequence goes on from CM076582.1 coordinate 705,096,007, forward strand.
GGGACTAAATTCTCTAGATCGAAGGAGAGAAGGCTAGAATCAACAGGGTCAATCCCGTCGATCGCAGATAATAATGGCTTCCGTTGAGACGGACAACTCTGGAGCACTTCTAACGCAGACATCGTGGAAGGCGCCTGTCCAAATCCTCAAAAATATTATAATGCTGAGCAGCACAGGCGTTAGGATTATAAGAAGATTTCCAGAGAGCACCTTTAGAAGGTGGTTGTATAACGAGTTCAGCACTGGGCCTTTCAATTTCAAGGGGACCATAGGCAGGTGGGGGAGGAGGACCATCAACGACCTCTTTCCTGGCTGCCTGCCATGATCCGGCATAATCCTTCGACCGATTAGCGATGGAAACGGGTGCAGAACCACTCATCATGAAAAATTTAGAGCCAAACGACGCAGATGGGGTAGGCTGCTCGACCATCTGGGTCTGCTGAGATGGAAAAGGTTCTTTAAGGACTGCCAGAGTTCCCTTGGCACCTTGGAGTAGTTGACTAACCTCAGATCGTCTAGGAAAATCCTTAATGTAGTGGTCCTCATCACAAATCAGACAGGGATACTTCGGCTTTTGCTATGAACCATCATCAGCACGAGGTTCAGACGATTCCAGTTTTGGGGCATCGGATTTGGCCTTGCCTTTGCCCTTATTTTTCCATTTGGAAGTCTTGTCTGCAGGATTGGCCTGAACAATGTTGACCTCCGCGGTTTTACCAGAATCTGGGGTAGCCTTAGGAGCAGAATTATTGGAAGAATTTCATTTCTGCTTCCCATTGGAAGACTTACGTGAATTATGAGATACGGAACCAATAACATCATCGACTGATGGGGTAGTCAGCGCTTTAGAGGGCCCAGGATGTGGAGCTTCAGTCAAGATGTCGTACAAAATGCCCGATTTAGAGTACACTAAATCAAGGTACTAGGTGCGAGCGATGGCTTGTTCCTCGGTTACACATGCCCCCATGGAAATGTCAAAAGCGGTAGTGAACTAATGAGTAAGAAATTGATCAGGAATCTCAAACTTGATCAAACGACGATGTCATCTCCATTCATGAATTTGGTCCGAGATATGGGTAGCTCGGTCCTATTTCAAGGATGTGAGGAGATGCGTCCCGGCTTCATAACGAACCGGCAACTGGAAATGGGTAAGGAATTCCATAGCAAGAGTATTGAAATCTTGAAATATGCCACAAGGCAGTTTGATAGACCACTTAGCATCAGCTCCAGTAAGAGTGCGTTGGAAGAGACGGAGCCAAACAGAGTCATCTACCCAAGAATTGGAAGAACACCATAACTGGTATGTCATGACGTGAGCTTGGGGGTCTTCTCCATACTTGCCCTCAAACTTGGGACAATCACCAGGAACCTTCGTCAGGACCGGAGGCCAATATGGATTATGAAGAATGGGATCACTTGTCAATTTGGACACATCCGATAACTCCAACGTAGCGAGGAAAGGTAATTGAGGATTAAACGGCATAGCAGGTCCTCAATAAGGACCCGTAACCACACTCCATCCTGGTTGAATATAACTCTACCCCCATTGGTTCTGTCCTGAAGGATTCTGACCATAAGGGGTATAAGTCGGATAATTAGGTTGATCTGGCGGCTGAGGACCAGGATACAGGGGTTGAAAACTGGGATACTGATTCTAAGTATACAAGGGTCCCGATTGAGCAGCATAAGGATTCTAATGCAGAGTATAAGTATAGCCTGGTGGTTGAGGGTGATAAGTAGGACCTTGAGACGGGTTGTAAAGCGGTCGATATTGACCTTGATGAAAATAACCGCCTTGGGGTCGAACAGGCTACTGATAAGTGGGGCCCTGCTGAGCTGGATACGTCGGGCGCAACGATTGATTTGGCTACGGCATAGAGTAGAGTGGCGGCTGAGTAGGGTGAATAGGCTATGCAGATTGGCCTGGCTAAGCAGGTTGACCTGACTGATGAGGGCCACCAGGTTGCCCCGGCTGAGCGGGTTGGCCTGATGGCTGCTGAGGGCCAGGTTGTTCCTGATAAACAGGTTGACCTAGAGAAGGACCATAAGATGGCCCTAGTTGTGCAACATTTGGACTAATCGGAATAAAAGTCTGTTGAGGTTGCACCAAAGGTTGAGATGGATGAATCTGCCCCCCAGGACCGTATGAAGGTCCAGGTTGATATACTGGTTGCCCAGCTGGTCCTTGAGGTTTCCCTGGTTGGATCACAGGCTGGGCTATCAAAGGTTGACCTTGAGGATTGTAAGGCTGCCCTTGTGGGCCTTAAAACAATCCTTGTTGGACCGAAGGTTGTCCCTATAAGGGTTTCCCTTGTGGTTCGTACGCATACCCCTTGCTGAACCAAAGGTTGTCCCTGAAAGCATTGCCCTTGTTGGTCATGAGCATACCCCTGCTAAACCAAAGGTTTTCCCTGAAAGAGTTGTCCTTGTTGGTTAGAGGGGTGCATAACGCTGGAAAGAAACTAATAAGCCTCAGGAGCAGGGAAGTAGATGGGGTTCCCTTGCTTGTCATACTGAAATGGAAGTGAATAAACGGGGGTACAGTCCGCTCCATAATGAGAAAAATAAGACCTATAAGGATCCTGAGGGGACTGATAAGTCTGGGAGCTCTGCTGCTGAACATCCAGCCGATACTCCTCAAACGAAAGGCCGTCAGGGATTTCCATGGTGATCGAGGTTTCTACCGAAGTTAAAACTCCTGACGATTGTGCAGTGTCAACCGGTCCCGAAGCAGCCACACAGACAGTGGGCCTAGTGGGAACAAATGTGACAAAAGTTGTCGATGACGAGACAGGTGTCATCGGCGACATACCTAAGGATGGAAGAACAGGACCCCTTGATGGAGTTGACGCTACCATGGAGGCAATACCATCCATAATTTGACCCAAAGACCTATGTTATGTATAATTTATTAATTATTAGTTAAATATGGTTATCTTAGGTTTATTAAGTGAAAGGGCATGATCAACGATCATGCCTCTTCACCAAGGGACACTGTAAGGCTGTATTTAAAGCCTTAGTGATTCCCCATTGTAATCATCTCATATTTTATCAATAATAATATATACTTATTCAAGTTTACCAGAGTTTTTACACTCCATTGGTATCGGAGCAGTTGCTCTTCAGGATGTGTGATCATCAAGAGATTAAATAATTACAGAGAAAATTGCAGATTTTTTTAAAAACCAAGTGCTTGTGGGCAGCAACATTTGTTTAAAAAAAAAAAAAAAAAATTGCAGGTTTTCCCCCGTTGTCATCATCCCCTTTCCATGCTTTTCGTCCCTCCCTATGCTCTCCCCTCAACACAACAATCACACCTGCGCACAGCCGCCCTCCCCCTCACACTCTCCTCACCTACAATCAACCCTCACATCACTCAGCCCCCACCTCGCAGCCCTCCCCTCACGCTCGCACTCAATCCCATATGCTCCGCCCCCCGCTCACTTAACCTGCCTCAGCACACTCCCACCATCTTCCTCCCGTCCACCCTCCCTCGGCCCTCCCACCGTCTTCCTTCTGCACACTCCTGCCCTCTTCCTCCACCCACCCTCCCTCGGCCCTCCCGTCGTCTTCCTTCCGCACCCTCCCTCGGCCCTCCCGCCGTCTTCCTTCCACTCACTCCACCTGCCTCAACACACTCCTGTTGTCTTCCTCCCACCCACCCTCCCTCAGCCCTCTCGCCATCTTCCTTCCACCCACCCTCCCTCGGCCCCTCCCGCAGCCAACCCACCCCTCGGCTCCTTCCCGCGTCTCCTGCCCACCTACACCCACCGCCCCTATCCACGTCATTCCCACCACCCTGTCCGCCGTCATCCCCGTTGCTTGTTTCGTTGACAATTCCTGTGCCTTCATCAACGCCTTTGTCCTACGTCATCTCAAACGTTGTGCTCTCTAAACGTATCCCTTCCCTATTTCTGCCTAGTCGTAACCTTTGGTAATATATAATTAAATATTATATATTAATTATAATTATTATATAGCATTTATTTAGTTATTAATTAATTATTTAAAATTTAAAAAAAAAAAAAAAACTGGCAAAAAAAATTTCACCACCACATACGCGTTCAATGTCTTCATCAATTTCGATCGTCGAATTCCAAAAAAAATTGTTGGATCTTGAGAAACAAATCAATAATAATGTCGATGACTTTGGAAAAATATTAGTCGATCTCGAGGGGTCAGTTGCAGGAAACTCCAACGATATCAAAAAACTTCAAGATACGACGAATCGAATAGAAAGACAAATGTGGCTAAATCATCAAGAGGCCACAAAAAATATTAGCCAATCAATGCAAAAGATGATAGAACTCTGCAAGAAGATAAGCCAGACACAATGACCCATATCCCCTAATATGGAACAAAATCAACAGAACAATTCCGAAGATTCAGGGAACTCAGAAGAGCATCAGGAAAAAAATGATTCCCCAAATCATCACGAAGATAGAAAAAAATGATTCCCCAAATCATCACGAAGATAGTAATGCATATTCTCAAAATAAGCAACTCTGGAATTCATTTGCTAATCAATATCCCCTTCTTGTTCCACCATTAGCATATCAGCGAAAAGCAAAAATCGAGCTACCCAAGTTTGACGGTAATGAAAAAAATAGCATTGCATGGCTTAATAAAGCTGAAGAATATTTTGAGATTTATGACATTAATAGTGATGACGAAAAAATTAAGCACACTTCCATGAAAATGGAAGGAGAAGCATATAATTGGTATATGTGGTGGAAAAAGAAGATGCTTGCTATCAGTTGGCGTAAATTTAAGGATGCATTCTTTAAAATATTCCTAGGTATAAAAGAAGAAAAAAAATTTTCAACATTCATCAAATTACGCCAAAAAAGAGATGTGGATGAGTACACTCAAGAATGCGAGACCTTGGCAACACGAGTACCGGGATTGTCAAAATCTCATCTAATTCAGTCTTTCATCTCAGGACTTAAAATCCATATACAAGAAGAGCTCGAACTGCATGACATTACATCAGTAGAAGTAGCAAGGCAAAAAGCAAAAGCTGTTGAAAATAAATTTGAAAGGTTACCTGGGTCAAAACTAGAAAGAGTATATTCAAGACGAAGGTTTCCTAAATCTACAAAAGAAGATAACATGAAATATGTTCCACCATGCCTTCGTGAAGGAGACAAATCTAACATGGAAATACAAAGGATGAGAGAGGGCAAGTGCAAACGTTGTATCAAAAAGTGGGACCGTAAGCACAGATGTGCTAATGGAAAAGAAAAAAATATGTATAATTGTGAAGCAACTAATGACTCTAATAATGATGATTTAGATTTAGAAGGAATAGAAGACACCCTAGATTTCTCTCCAGAAGTAGATGATGAAAGCATTTCGCAAGTGTCATTATCAGCCATGATAGCTATATCACAACCTCAGACACTAAAATTAAGAGGACATATTAAGAAAAACAACGTAATGGTTCTCATCGACACTGGCAGCATGCACAATTTTCTAGATTCAACCATGGCCAAAAGACTCAACCTCTTTACTTTTCCCATGCCTAATATGAATTTAATGGTGGCCGATGGTAATAATATTGGGCAAGTAGGGAAATGCCATAAATTCAAATTACAAATTAAAGACTTTAGTTTAGAATCTCCATTCTATGTCGTACCACTAGGAGTAGATGTGGTCTTAGGAATTCAATGGCTACAAACCTTAGGTACTTATTCTGCCAACCATCAGAAGCAGTTTATAAGCTTTAAGTGGGAAGGAGAAGAAGCACAAGTTATATGTATTCCAAACCCCAGAAAATCAAATCGTATCGTCATCCCAGATGATGAAGATGATCCAAAAAGTAGCGCCAGCCTATATAGTACAATGTCATCAGTTAGAAATGTTATCTACAAAAAGGAACCATGAAGAATCACCGGAGGTACAAGCACTAGTTCAGAAACATGAAAAAGTATTCCAAGACCTACCGATGAAAATGCCTCCTAATAGGGAAATCGAACATACAATAGAAGTCAAGGCAGGATCAGACCCTGTTAACATCAAGCCTTATCACTACCCGCATCACCATAAAACTGAAATTGAGAAGATAATCCAAGACCTTTTAAAATGTGGGGTCATCTCGAAAAGCAAGAGTCTATATGCCGCCCCAGTTATATTGGTATGAAAAAAGATGGATCGTTCCAGCTATGCATTGACTACATAGGATTAAATAAGATAACAATTAAAAACAAGTTTCCAATTCCCTTTATCAATGAAATGCTAGATGAGCTACATGGCGCAAAATACTTCTCTAAATTAGATTTAAGGTTAGTTTATTACCATATCATAATTAGATTGGAAGATATACCAAAAATTTCATTTCAAACACATGAAGGTCATTACGAGTTTAAATTAATGCCCTTTGGGTTGAAAAATGCACCAACTACGTTCCAAGCGACTATGAACAAATTATTTCGACCATACCTTAGGAAATTTGTACTAGTATTTTTTGATGATATTTTGATTTATAGCAAAGCTTGGAAAGAGCACTTGCAACACTTGGACAAGGTTCTCACATTATTATAAAATCGTCAATTTTATGCTAAGAAATCCAAATGCACCTTTGGAAAAGAAGTCGAATATCTGGGACACATAATATCCCATGAAGGGGTAAAAGTGGATCCTTCTAAAATTAAGGCTATAATGGAATGGAATAAACCAGTGAATATATCTAAGCTCAGAGGATTTTTAGGATTAACGGGATATTATCGAAGATTTATTAAAGACTATGCGCATAGAACTGCACCTCTTACAAATCTTTTACAAAAAAATTCGTTTCAATGGAATGAGGAAGCAGGGAAGTGTTTTGAAGATTTGAAGGAAGTAATGGCTAATGCACCAGTATTGGCAACTCCCAACTTTTCTAAACCATTTATCATCAAATGTGATGCCTCTGGATTCGGTATTGGTGTAGTATTAATGCATGAATAAGGGACATTGGTGCAGTATTGATGAGAAAAATAAGACCTATAAGGATCCTGAGGGGACTGATAAGTCTGGGAGCTCTGATGCTGAATAGCCAGCCGATACTCCTAAAACGAAAGGACGTCAGGGATTGCCATGGCGATCAAGGTTTCTACCGAATTTGAAACTCCTGATGACTATGCAGTGAAAATCGGTGCCGAAGCAGCCACACAGACAGTGGGCCTAGTGGTAACAGACATGACAAAAGGTGTCGATGACGAGACAGGTGTCGTCGACGACATACCTAAGGATGGAAGAACCGGACCCCTTAACGGAGTTGACGCTGCCATGGAGGAAATAGCAACCATAATCTGACCCAAAGACATATATCTAGATAGAAGCGACACCAATGGTGAAGATTGAGCAGGGTCAGTTTGGATGTCTTCTGGGAAGAGTTGGTATTGTTCATCAGAAACTGGAATGCCCTCACTACCATTAGGACCAGACGAATCCATGTCTGAATCCACCGTAAGATATTGCAAAAGAGTACGGGGGCTAGGAGGTATGATAGGAGCCAAAAATGGCAATCCCGATGTAAGAGGGGGAAAATGTTCCCCAACCCCATTCCAAGCCAAGCGTTGGAAAGAGGCCAATGGAACTCAACTGGTTCTCCAAAGGGATACTCTAACGGGATGACGATTTGTTGAAGCTCAGCAGACCCAGAGCTGTGAAGTTTCAAATGAATCGTCCAAGAAAGGACTACCAGTAGACGAAACTGATGGTTCCGCCACTGTGACTGTAGCATACCAGAAAAGGGAAAAATATCGAAAATGAAGACTCTTGGATCAAAACCAAGGCAAACAAATACAGTCCAAGTAATCAATCTTTAATGGGTGTGTAATCGTAGGTAGTTTATTTTACCACATTGAAACAAAACTTTGTTGTTTCATGTTTTAAGAGTCAAGAAATAGTCAAAGATGACTCTACTCTCTTTCAGTTTTAAGCGAGCACAAAAGGACAAGTGCTCGATGATCTTTTCAGTTTATGGAGTCAGTAAAGATTGAAAATGACTTCTCAGGTAGTCTAGGTAAAAGGGTGTAACAGGTTCCCGTGAACTGCCATATACACCTTGGTTATAAAATGAAAGAAGAATCAACCAAGGACTTGACGTACGTGCAGGTAGTATCCCCGAATGCTGTGTTCGGTGTATCACGGTTACAAGGCAGTAGACTTGGCTTCCTATGGATAAAATTATTGCAACCTATAGGGGTCTCCCTTTATATACTCAACGGTACGGGGAGCACAAGTCCGTACTAGCGCTGTCTAAAGCCAGATGGCGAGCGATAGCTGCTAGGTTTTAAGACACCGGAACACGTCTCTGACTTAGACCACTAAATGTTTCATTAAGTTTCAATGTTGCCTTAGGTTAATTGAATAAATTTTAAGTTGATCTTGTATTTATGTTTCAATTCCAAGGTCCTACCGAATGTTGGATCTCACAAATTCCTGAATGCAAGCTACATGCCATAGAATACCATTTCGTTCAATGAAGAGCTATATACGAGAAGGTTAGGAATTTCAAGCGATAGCAAGTAATGAGAACACATAGAAGTATTCACTACAGAACCTGATGCAAACTAATGAGAACGAAAAATCTTTCCTAGAATGTTGAATGCTAGTTATGCAAAATATTTTCCAATTCTACGATGCAAACAAAAAATGTAAGCACAAATATATTTTTGATTTTTTCAATGTAGTAGGGCAAACATTGCACTAAATAACAAGAAAAATGAATCTTCATACTAGTTTGATAATGCCAATGCAAGAGTCGAAACAAAGCAACTCAAACAACTCAAAAGCAAACAAGACAAGAACTCAAACCAATGTCACAATCTCTCAAATCGAAGAAAGATGTCAAAATGGACCCATACAATAAATGTGAGCTATGCTTGGAGTGATAGGAATAAAAACTGCATGAAAGAGACAAGACTCACTCAAGACTCATTTCACCAAAATAAACCACTCAAAATGGATCCAGGGAGGTGAATGCAATCAAGCAAATAACGAAGGTGACCGCAAAACAAGAGACCCAAACTCCAACAGGAGGCTCAGCATGTCAAAGAACTAGAAAGCCCTAAAGCCATGATGTTGAAAGAAATGGAAAAACAACCAAAGGAAGAAGGCCAATCATAGTCACAAACAAACCCAAAGCATTAAAATCAAGTCAAGAAAACACCCAGAGACACCAGGATGGACCAAAAACTCAAAAACAGAGGAAACCCTAGCACCTACAGGAATTGGCACGAATGTCTGGCTGTAATCCGCGCCAGACAGGGGATGGCGCGGGTGATAAACTGGCAACTCACGCCAGTGGGCGCGACTGTCAGGCTAGAAACCGCGCCAATCAAGCCAACCTTGAAAAGATGAAAATTTGGAAAAACAGAGGTCAAAACTGATCCTCTGGGGCTGAACAGGGGCCTAAGACTCAGCAAAACAATCCAAAAAGGAAATCTAGGAAATAAAATACCAAGAAGAAGATCTAATAAATGAAAGACAAACTCGCACTGATCCCCAGTGGATTTTCTAATTTTTTGGTGAGGTAAATCCCTTATACGGACAGCGGCAATCCGACTAGCCCTAGAGTGGGTCTAGCCACAAACAAGACACGCTATGACATCAATTCCTAGTTAAGAATGGACAAAGACTTGGTAGATCACTTACCGTAGGTCTGGCGCTGTTGTGTCGTCCAGAAGAATGGTTGTCTCCCGCTCCTGATTCGACAGATCACGATCTACTCGTTCTCACGCCCGGATATCTGCACATACACAAGAAATGAAGACGATACACAGCATACTATTTTGCATTCCTAACTATCAGTCAGTCGAAGAAGACTAAATAACATGCATTAAATAAACATAACACAGAGATGGAAACAATATCATAGTCGAGTATATTAATTTAAATAAGGAAGAGTACAACCAGGCTTCGACGTTGCAATCTCCTCCAGCAGGGTTCCAGCAGAGCACGTCTCACAAAGCTCGTCGAGAATTCAGACGGGGCTCTCTCTACAGGATCCTCCTTGGTTCAACCTTCTCTATAACGATTACTCAGCTATAATGTATCTTCTCCAAGTTCAGCTTCTTGGATATATGTTCAGCTAGCTTTTGTAAAGGGAGAAGGCTTGTTAATATAGAGGGAGAAGGAGAGGTTAGGATCCCAATAATTGTGGGGGGATTCCTATCCTCTAAGAATGTTCCATCAACCATTTCCTAAAGGAAGAGATCTGTGGCTTATCGAGTTTAACCACTTGCAATGAGTCATTCCTGAGGTGGTTAAAGGAAACTTCCGCCTCCAATTTGTTAAAAAACATTCCAAAAAAGGCTGGCACAGGTTTAACACAGGGACAGAGCGCCAGCTGGCGCAGCCTCTAGTGCAAATATTCCCCATTGGCGCGAGGGGTGAATTGACTACCCGCGCCAATGCCAAAACATAGGTTTTTGAATGCTTTCTGAGGAAATTTTCAACAGGAAGAATCATGTCCTTATGCAGAAGGATGCAAAGAAGGTATTTTCAGAGTTTGACACTGCTCACAGGTCACGGGAAAGACCCTCCAATATGCGGAGCGAGGGATTGTAGGGACGGTGACAAAATGTTGTGTAACACCCTTTTTCCCAGGAACCTGAATATCATTGGTTGATGGATCAACGGTAAGTTGATGAGAATTTTCTAACATACTTCCAAAACCTTAGGAATACCAGGACAATTGATAAGGAAGTGGTCACCCTTACAAATTTTGCAAGGGAATTTGGGTTTACGATGCAAGTTGGAGGTTTCCTCAACACTACTAACACTTACAGCCATGGTTGATTGGTTGACTTCTTCCTTATCTTTCTTCTTCTTCTTCTTCCCTTCCTTCTTCTTCTTAGCCACCTGGTTACTAGTGTCAAGGCTTTTACCAAGCGAAGAGGAAAAAATGGAGGAAGACATGTTGGGCGAAGAAGGTAAAGGGTCAACATGAGGTTGGTGATGTTGAGATGGTGAACTCTGTTGAGATGAAGCATCTGTTTGAGGGGGAACAATTTGAGTATTTGGGGCCAAAGAAGTTGAAAATAACCATACCAGTAAACCTATTGTAAATCCAGGTAATGACAATGTAGACATATAAGGAGGACCAACATTTCCAAAGCAAGGAAAATTACTAGGATTCTCATTAAGAGGGGTTCCTTGGTTGGTAAATTCTAGAACAGTTGCCATTAGATTCAACTTGAGTGAATTTTATTAACAATTTAACAATATTCACAATTCACAATTCATACCTAACAATTAAAATTCACAATTCACACCTAAGGTCTCTAAAAAGTAAAAACAAACAAATGAACATGCGCTAACAAATCTAGGAGTCAAACCACACACAAACAGTATATTCCCGCACTAAAAACACTAGTTGGTGATGAAATCCAACATCGTAGAATTTTAATGCAGAAATGGCGATTGGAACAGTTACCCCGACAACCTACTTAATGAAACAGACCGGTGCAATTTTTTCCACTTAAACCATCTTGAGTGAAGATAACCCTCCGGAGATTCCAAGTGAGTCTAGTCAACGTCTGCTCCAGGTAAAGTGGGACCTTCCCTCCACCATCACCTTGGGAAAGAATCCGAAAGTATATAGCCACTAGGGTCACCAATGGGAACAAATATACCTGGGGGGAACAGTCTACGATCCGACATACACGCAAGGGCAAAGTAACTAGCTCAATCCCCTTGAAGCTGCTTGACATAATCCAAGGTTTACCGACAAGTGACCCCAGGCTCCTCGACAATGGTCTATTTGAGGTTTACCATTTTTAATACATGCACATCTTCTATCTTTCCCAATGAGATAGGTATGATTACCTCACTGGTTCGGATATGATCTTGTGATTAACTCTTTTAAGAAGAGCTTCCCAGAGCATACAAGTTACAATTGGATTTTTCTTACCGCAAGATTACTACTTGTTTATTTAGTTTCTTTGGAAAGTTATCTACAACCTATTCCAAAGCACTAGCCTAAGCTATATTGGTGAAAAGAGCCCTAGAAAATGTAAAAATTTCTAGATGAATTTTAATTAAGCGTTGTGTTATTTGGGATGTTATTACTCAAAGGGTAAATGGATATGAAACCAATGGTGTTATGACCTGACCAAAAACTCAATGCAATAGAATATGATAATGTAATCTTGCACTTCGATGAATCCTAACTAAAGTAAGGAGAGAGGTTCCATTCACTTCCAATAATTCAAAAATTGATAAATAAGAGAAAATATCACAAATTCTCTAATGCACTAATTTCAGCAAGAAAAAATAATACTAATCAATTCAAATTTTTTACTTTTGTGTTTTTAAAACAAGCATAAAAACATGTAAATTCAAATCAAAGAAAATGATCTAAATCTACGATTGATTTTTCCAGAATGTAAACTATGCGGTTGTAATCTATGCACAATTCACTTGAAAAGTATGCAAATCTAATCTATGCACATTTTTCATTCATATTCTGAAAATGAGAATTCTAACTATGCAAATGTAATCTATGCAAGAGAATTCTCAAACACAAGATGATTCCAAGTCAGCAAAAGAAAAAAAAGAGTATTCTCCTTCACTACTGTAATCTAAGGAACCAATCAAGTGCAAGTAAAGAAAATTGGGTGAGATTTTCAAAGATCAAAAATAAAAACACTCAAAGGTGATTAACACTCAGACACAAATAAGAGACTGAGACAAACCTCGAAGTAATTACCAAAGGAAATCAAATTAAAAATTTCTCAAAAAGAAACTCAAAACACCCACTTAACTTAACGTAGACACATGAGATTGTAAAAGTTGTTGAAAGAAATTCACACACAAGGCTTTTGACAGTCAAAACAAGTTTGGGCAAACACTGAGAATCTAGTAATCTGGGTCAAGAAAAGAGAATATTTAATTTTTCAAAAAATTTCCTTAAGTTCGCAAGTTTTAATACAAAAAAGTGCGGTGTCGCACTATTTTTACACTAAAACTACGGAGGTTACTGCATTGTTTTTAAACAAAAAGTGCGGAGGCCAAAAAACATATATAAAAAATAAAAATTCAGATCTGCTTTTCAGGGATTCTAAGAAATAATTTACCCAACCCAATGTGGACTAATCAAAATCAAAAAAACTCTTTAAAAGTCAAACTCAAAAATAGAAAATAAAACTAAGTTCATTTTCCCCAGTGGAGTTGCCATTTTGTTACACGGATAAATCTTTCTTGCAGACAAGAACGATCTCCCTAGTATCCTAAATATATCTAGAAACAAACAAACAGATGCAAACCATTTCCTCTATATTATATGTGATTCAGAATTATCTATAATGAAAGATGAGGACCTACCTGAATTCCAACGCTTGTTGTAGTCTTCTTTCCAGTCGCTCCAAAAGAGATCACTTCAACATGTGAGACCTACAGTCAAAGACATGAAAAAGGATTAAAATCACCTACAAGATATAATAATTCATGAAACACTAATCTATCTCAATGATCAAGGAATTCAAGAATTAAATTACTCAAGTAGATACATGAATAACTTAATGAGAAAATAGAATCCATTTGTATTATCTTGTATGATAACAAGTAACCTTACAACCTTGTCGCCTTGATGTCATACAGGTTCTTCTAGGGTCCTGAACAACCGTTTTCCTTGAATTTGACAAGCCTTATCCTCTATGAACTAGCATAGATATGAGTATGTGATCATTCTCATATCAATGATGTTAAGTATAGAGAGTATAATTTCTTCAGCAATTCTCTTATACAAGCTAAGAAATACCCTTGAGACTGAAACATGGTCTCAATTTATAGCAAAATGGAGGTAGTTTCAGTTCCAAAAAGGAAGGGATAAATCCCTCTCACAATGGTATTTTAGCTCCAAAAACCAAGGGATAGATCCATTTATGAAGGGATAAAGGTTCATGAATGGAAGGGGCGAAGCTCGACCAAATAGTGCTTCTAGAAGGCCCCAGCTGGGAGAATATTCGAACAGTTGGGCTTCTAGAACTTACTTTTCTTTTTATTTTACCTTTTACGGGGATCCACAGTTTTAATGAGCAGAACGTGCAGGATGTGCCGTGGGTTTTAGAGCAAGAAACCACGGTACCACAGGTAAGAACTAGGAAAACTGCGGAGTTAGGGTTTTTAGGGTTTTAATGAGATTTTCTCCAATTCCAAGACTTGGTTTAGGAAATTTATGGTTTTGCACCTCCAAGGGAGCATAATATAGCTAATGATGAACCCATATAGACAACTAAATGTCATGGTGACAATTTTTAGTGTAACACTACGAAACTGCCTAAACTGCCATGTTTTGTAGTGAGGGGATTTTTGAAGATTTTTTAGCATTCCAACAACACATCAATCAGCTAGAGACCTCTAGCATGTCAATGGGCCATCTCAATAGGGTCCCATGACTCGAAATGAATGTCACACATCCAGCTCATCAGGCATAACAGTGATTAAAGTGAAGGTGATCCATCCCTAAAAAGTAGGATTGTGTTTAATAGATCTAGGGGTGTTTTAAATATGTAAAGTGATGGTGAATTGTCCCTCGAACATGTGATATCTATAAAATAATTGTTTCACTATATAAAAACCGAATGTAATAAATAGAAGATAGATTCCTATTAGGATTTTTATTTCTTAAAGGATAGTTGTCCTTTTTCTGTTTCAAGTAAGTAGTTTCAGTTATGATAGGTGTCAGAGTTAGAATTTGAAGATCTAGCCAGTTGGGCAGATCATTTACATTGTAAATAATGTCTATTTATAGATTGAACATCAAAGAGTAAATGGTTGGAGAATATTGCACCAAATTGTTGCTTGTATGTTTTTGTCCATTATCAGTAATATACGGTGACATTCTACTTCCAGACCTGAGATTCGCATGAGGTGTTTAATGTGTTGTTTCTATGTATCTTTATGTCTAATCACTTGTAGTATATTTTATCTCTAATTACTCATAATTCATAATATTATGCTCTGACTTCCTTTAGGGGTGAAATGACTATGTTTTCTTTATATTGTGTGTGTGAATCATATTGATTAAAGGCCTCTATCTGCCTCAGCTTCCATGTGAATAAAGATTGTCATTAAGAGTACTGATGTTGACTCCATAGCCCAATGGTAACAAGCCTTCATTTTTCAACCTCCAACCATACAAAAACTAAGTCACAATTCATAGAGTTAGCCATCTAGTATTATTTCTATCGAAAATAATAAACCCCCTTTGAGAGAGCCCTCTCAAATTGAAGAGGCTAATCTTCAGTTAGAAGTGGTTTGAAAGAGTTACATTGAATTGATTGATGAGCAGCCAATCAAGATCAATTTGGTGATAACATTTTGGTGCATCTTCCCGGAGTCTAAAGACATATTTCCCGAAGTTTTGGTGCAAACAGTGAAGCTGAACTCTTGGAGGTAGCAGGAGCTCAGAATTTGTTTGAGGCTACAACTACCTTGGTGACTCCATTACAAATTTTCAAGTTTAAAGGTGGCTTCGAGAAGGAGATATATGAGGAGCAATCCAGATCCTAACCCACCTACCATTGTGGATAATCCAAACACATTTCTAGAGGCATTGAAAGCATCTCTTTAAAATCAGGTATTCCATCACACTCAAGAGCTTTGTCCTCTGAAATTGTAAGAAGTCCTAAAGATAAGAAATTTGATGATAAGATTCAGGAAGTTTTGTTTAGGTTTAAAAGTGAAAATTAATTGACTGAGATTGTTATAGACTTGCAAAGACAAGGCACTGATACCTCAACCCTAGTAACGAAAAAAGAAAGAGAAGAATTCTGGGAGGTAGTTACATCAAATTTATTGTTAGAGACGCAGTTTTTTGATAGGAATTAGACCCATTTTAATTCTTTCTAAGAAGAAAATCTGGTATACCTTTACCTGATTGGAGCTCATTTGTATCTGGACTACAAAGAACAACTACACCACCTCCTAATAGCTCATATTCTACTACTGTTGTTCCTAGAAATACCACAGCCCCCGTTATCATGGCTGGAAATGTTCCAACTCCACTTCCTGCTGCACCTGCTAGATATGCTCCAAATTTTCTCCCAATTTTTATTAATGCCCTCCCAAGTAAAACCTGGAGGAGTGATGAAGAAATTACCGTTGAGGAACATGTGGACCAATTCAATGATTTCATAGATAGAGAGGAAGTAGACCATGAAGATGTCAAAATGAGATTATTTGCTCAATGTTTCACTGGTGAGGTCAGAAAATGGTTTAAAGCCCTAGCTCCAAGAAGCTTGCAGAATTGGAACCAGTTTGAGGATATTTTTTTTGAGAAAATGGGGTAATATCACAAACCCTGTGTAGGCCCTTACTGAATACAATAGTTTAAAAATATTTGTAGATGAAACTAACCAAAATTTCTCCAAGAGATTTAGCAAATTTTATGATTCTATACCTGCTCATCTTAAACCTCCACCAGGAGCTGCTCAATTGCACTATGATAAGGCATTTGATTATGGATTTTCCATCCTACTTAGAGAAAGAGAATCTCCTTCACTAGCATAAATGCAGAATGATATTGTGAAATTAGAAGTAAACATGATAGCAGCTAAGAATTCTAAGATGGGTAAAACAAAACTAAAAGAAGAATAAAAGCCTTCCACCTCAGATGATAAGTCTGATTCTATGATGAAGACTATGGAAAAACTCATGAATAGACTTGCCCTTGGAAATGCTTCTGCACCTCTTGCACAACATGATCCACAATTTAGAAATCCACAGTTTAGAAGGCCTCAGAATCAGTAAAGACAAAGAGATAACAGAAATCATCTCAACCCTCAAGTAAGGCCTCCTTTTCAGCAGAACTTAATTGGTGAAGAAGAAACTCACCTTGAGATTCAAGAAGACTCCATCCACTGCCTAGATGAAAACATGTCTGGAATGTTTTTAACCAAATAAGAGCATGATGGGTCTGATCATGATGTAAATAGGGTTGAGGGACAATCTAACTATCTTAAGGGTTACCAACATCCAATTTTTGAGATGTATAAGCAATACAATCTCGGAAACAGAAATGTTCCCATCAATGCAAATAAAACACAACCAAAGAAGGATGCTCCTAAAGCAGCTGAATCTAAAAAGGACCCCACCACTTCCTCCCCCTGTCAAAGAGAGTGAAAATATTACTTTTTTTTTCAGTTTGGAGAATGAGATCTCTAAAATCAATATTCTTGTTCCTTTTGGAGAAATTCTTAGGGTAAATTAGTATAGAAGAAAATTTGTGAAAATGTTTAATTCTCAACCAGGAGCTTCAAATATCCTTAATGTACAAGAAGACCATCCTACCATCTACTTGGGACCAAGATTGGAAGATGAGCATAATGAAAAAGTACCTCCTTTCTATGTCAGCCTTATTATCCATGACATGACCTTACATAATGCCATGTTGGATTCAGGGGCTTCTCATAATCTTATGCCTAAAGTGATTATGGAGAGGATGAGTTTGGAGATCACTAGGCCATACAAGGGTTTTTTTTCTTTTGATTCTAAAAGATTTCAATGCATAGGATTGATAAAATATGTTGTTGTTGGATTAACACAAGTGCCTGCCAAGACAGTGGTAATGGACATAATGGTGGCAGATATTCCACCCAAGTTTGGCATGCTCTTATCCAAATCTTGGGCAAAAAAAATCAAAGGCACCATGGAGATGGACCTGACATATGCCACCATTCATGTTTTTGGTGAGCAAATAAGATTGTACAGGGATACTAGGATGGCCTATATGGTAAGCAGCAAGGATAAACCTCAGAATTTTCACATTTATGTTGTTGAAACTGAATTAGGATCAGAAATTCTTTTCAATGAGCTAATTGATGAAGCAGAAAGTGAAGGGAAAGCGGAAATTCAAGAAATTGAAAATCAGCAAGTTGAAAATCATGAAATCATAGAAGAAAAAGCGAAGGGATGGTGGCTTTTTCACTTTTATGGATCTGCCGGAAGAGAGGGGGTTGGAGCAGGCATATGGATCACTACTCCTGATGATGAAAGTAATTTTTATTCTTTCAAACTGAAATTTGACTGTACAAATAATATGCCTGAATATGAATCTCTGTTTTTGGGTTTGGAAATTTTAAAAAAATTGGGTGCTCAAAAGATTTTAGTTTGTGGAGATTCTGAGTTGGTAAACAAACAAGTTGAAGGAACATATCAAACTAAGGATGTGAGGATGAGAGCTTACAAAAATATGATTATGGAAATGTTGGAAAATTTTCAAGAATATTCATTTATAGTGAAAACTAGGGATCAAAAATCAGTGTTTGATTCCCTAGTTGTTTCTGCAAGCTTATTTTTCATCCCTACACATTCTACTAAGAAGTATGAGATTGAAGTTCAGCATAGGCCTGCTATCCCAGATAATATCATCCTTTGGCAAGTGCTTGATGATGACCAGCAAGTTATAAATTTCATATAGTTGAAGGAGGAATTTGAAATCACACAAGTAGATCAGCAAAACATGCTTGCTAAAACTAAGGGTAATTCTGATTTTTTGCGGCTAAAGAATAATTGTATTCCCAAGGGTCTTATTCCACTTGAAAAAAAATTTGACCAAAATGATGTTTACAAATCCCCTAGGATGCAGGTTGATATGAAGAGATAGAGACTTGTAATCTTGGTACAGTAGCAGTGCCTAAAATGATAAAGCTTTCTAAGTTTCTTTCTGTGGAGATGAAACATAAATATATTGAGATGATGAAGAAGTTCATTGATGTTTTTGCATGGAGTTATGTTGATTTGAAAAAATATGATCCTACTATTATTCAGCATACTATTCCTATCAAAGAGAATGAGAAACTTTTCAAACATAAATTGAGAAGGAATAATCCATATCTCATGCTTCTGATTGAGAAGGAGATTAAGAAGCTTTTTGATGCAAAAATTATTGTTCCTATTAGATTCTCAAAATGGCTTGCTAATTTTCTTCCAATCAGAAAAAAAAGTGGAGAGATCAGAATCTGTATTGATTTCATAAACTTGAATAAGGCTTCTTTGAAAGACAACTACCCTCTCCCAAAGATGGATCAAATTCTGCAGAATATTGTTGGCTCTCAAAGGATTTCTATGCTGGATGGTTTTTCAGGATACAATCAGATATTGGTACACCCAGAAGACCAGGATAAAACTTCTTTTACCACACCATGGGGGACATTCATGTATGCCAATATGCCCTTTGGTTTGATGAATGCAGAAGCGACTTTTCAAAGAGAAATGGACATTGCCTTTGCTAAGGAGAAAGATAAGTTAGTGGTGGTCTATTTGGATGACATAACTGTATTTTCAAGAAGGTAGGAAGACCATTTGAAGCATCTAGAGAAAGTTCTGCAGAAGTGTAGAAGATTTGGTATTTCTCTTAATCCCACTAAAAGTATTTTTGCTCTAACCCCTGGAAGTTGCTTGAACATATTATATCAAAAGATGGGATAAATATTGATCCAAACAGAGTCAATTCCATTCATAAGATAGACCTCCCAAGGAAAAAGAATGAAATTTAGTCCTTTCTTGGAAGAGTAAATTTTGTTAGAAGGTTCATCCCGAACTTTGCTAAGATTGTCAAAGACATTACCAAGATGTTGAAGAAAGGAGCTAATATTAAATGGATAGTTGAAGCCAAGTAGTCATTTGAAGAAATAAAGAAAGCACTCACTCAGGCCCCAGTATTGATTAGTCCAAATTTTTCAAAAGAATTTATGGTTTTTACATTTTCATATGAAAATACCATAGCTGGAGTTTTACTGCAGAAAGGACAGTAAGGTACAAAGCAACCCATTTCATTCTTTAGGATAACCCTTGCTAACTCATAGATGAAATACAATATTTTAGAAAAATAGGCATATTCTTTGATCAAAGCCATTAAAGATTTCAGAATCTATATTCTGCACTCTCATGTCATTGCATTTGTGCCTAACATTATGGTCAAAGAGATCTTGACAAAATCTGATATTGATAGCAAGAGAGGGAAGTGGATAGCTAATTTTCTGGAGTATGACATAGAAATCAGACCCGTAAAATTGGTAAAAGGACAGGGGTTGGCAAAGATAATGGCACATTCCAATTTTGATTATCTTGACATGAATTTTATTGTAGAAATTTCAAAGTTATCAGAGGAAGATGAAGAGCTGATTCCTATTGAAGAGAATTTCATTTTATCTGACTGGTATAGAGACATTGTTTTTGTTTTGCGTCATCACAGAGCTGCTGCAGAGTTTACTAAATCAAAAGCAAGGTTTGTAAAGTTGAAACATCTAAGATACTGCATTATATATAATAATCTATATTGGAAAGATACTAGTGGAATTCTTTTGAACTGTTTGCTAGAAGAGGAAGCTGAAAAGGTGATTGAAGAGTTTCATAAGGGAGATTGTGGAGGACACCACTACTAGAAGGCCACAGCAAACAAAATTCTCAGAATAGGGTATTATTGGCCCACCATGTTCAAGGATTTTTACAAGAAGATAGCTACCTTCCATGAATGTCAGATTTTTATGGTAAGAAAAAGCTTATTCCTCTACCTTTGATTCCAATTTATGTTGAGGCATCTTTCCAATAGTGAGGGCTAGATTTTATTGGTGAAATACACACATCATCTTCAAAGCAGCATCCTTGGATCCTGACATTAACAGATTATTTCACTAAGTGGATTGAAGTAATCCCAACAAGGCAGGAAAATGATTCAGTCATCATTCAATTCTTAGAGAATAATATTTTGTCCAGGTTTGGCTGTCCTATGAAGATTATTATTGACAATGCACAAGATTTTAAGTCCAAAATTTTGATTAGCTTTTTTCATCAGTATCAAATAACACTTGGACACTCAACTAATTATTACCCACAGGGTAATGGTCTTGTTGAATCTTCTAATAAAAGCATTGTGAGAATTATCAATAAGGTACTACAGGAAAACAAAATATCATGGCATCTGAAGCTGAAGTATGCTCTGTGGGCTGATAGAGTATGTACAAAAAGATCAATTGATATTTCACCTTATGAGTTAGTGTATGAATCTCAAGCCATTTTTCCCACTTCCTTGGGAGTACTTGTAATGAAATTTCTGCAATGACTAGAAGAGAAGCTTAATGCTATTCAGAGGAGGATAAACTAGCTTATAGCTCTGCAAGAAAAAAGGGAGGAGGTATACAACAGCCATCAGCAGTCACAAAATAGAATAAAAAATGCAGTTGACAGAAAGGTCAAAGAAGAAAATTTCCAAATTCAAGATGTGGTGTTGAAGTGGGAAGCCAAAATTGAAGAAAAGGGGAAAAATGGAAATTTTTAAAACATCTGGAAGGAACCATTCATAGTAGCTGCATACCATGGTAACAACACTTATCTACTTCAGGAGATGGATGGACAACCTTGTGCTAGAGGGCCTGTCAATGGCAGGCTTCTAAAGCACTATTCCTCTTAAAATTTTACTGAATTTTCATTCCATTGTATATAATTTGTTTTATTATGATTTTATACTAATAAAGCATGTTGATCATCAAACTTGAGCCTGAGGTGAAGGCCATAAGTGTTTGAAAAATGCTTGACAAATTTCAGAAGTTATTTTCAAAAAAGATGGATGTCACTGGAACTACGGGTTCTTTGGTGTACCACAGGGGCACACCATCCCAAGTGGAGACACTATTATCACTCATAAAGTTGTGAAACATTTCTTGATAGGGTCATACAGGTCACTCACCAAATAGATAAGGTCTCCTAAGCCATTTTAATTTGGTATAGGAAATTTTTTGCATTTTTAAGCCTATCCTAAGTTTTATGATCACCTCCATTTATGCCATTTCAATAAAATCAGTCCCATATCATGTCAGTTTTCATTATCCATACATTTAAACCAAAAATGGCACACCTGTCAGTTTTTCAGATTTTCGTAGCATTTTACATAGGAAAACAACAGATTTCGCTACGAAACTGCCTAATAGTTTCGTAGTGAATCTATCAAAAGCCTAACTGTTTCAGCTACGAAATTTTTTTTTCTAACCTAACTTGTCAAAGTTGTATGAGGTGTCATTTTCTGATTAGAGAATTAAAGGTGGAGGTCATTCAAGGTTTTTATGGTAAAACTCAAATGTACATAGCTTTGTTTGATGTCATCATTACCCTTTTTTCTTGCATGAGTTATGATTGAAGCTCGAGCTGTCCGTTAAAATTTTAAACCTCACCTCAATTATCCTTTTGTCATATTGTGGTTTATTCTTTCATGTGAGTCGATCCCTGGAGAGTTGCTTCATCGAGCCAAGCAGGTTGCAGTCAAATATGAATTCTGCAGGTGTCATCAGCAAGCGAGGCAGTGAAGACTATAAACTATCAATGGCTACAAGAAAAAAAACAAATAAGGGTGACCATTGTCAAAGGTATGATCCCATGGATATGAAATTACTCAATGAAAACCCTAATGCTATGGAGGTTTTCAGAATGACTAGCTGCTTGCAATTCTGCCAGAGGTTGTAGGACTTTCATTTACAGGTTTCAAAATGTTTTTCCACCAGCTTCACAGGAACAGCATCAAAGGTTGGAATTATGAACCTTAAAGTGACACCAGAGAGCATCTCATCAGCTACAAGAATCCCTAGAGGTGGTGAACAGCGGATTAAAGGTATCAAATTCACAATGCAGGATTGTAAAGTGTTTATCAAGAAAGAACACAGTGAAATTGATTTGACAAATTCTATCCCTAAGATTTTTATGAAGGAGAATTATGCAAAATTGTTGATGGTCATTCAAAAATACTTTACCTGTGAAGGAAGGTTTCGCATGGTCTACTCATACCATCTCAGAATTATTCTATATTTTGTAGGTAAGAGCTCACTTGACTTGCCTTTCTATTTATAAATAAGTCTAGGGAAAATTTCAGATAAGGTTCAAATTAATAATGAGGGCAATGAGACATCTCTTTTTCATCATGGTCTAATTAAGTTGTTAGTGTTGGAATAATTGAGAATGTTAGACAGAGATTGGATTTCTTTCTTGCTCATGAGTGGTTATGAAATTGATGTGGCCACTCCAAAGAAAGCCTCAAAACCTAGAACTACCTCATCACCAACTGTGGCAGAAGAAGTTGAAGAAGAAAATATATCATCTCCTACAGAACTAGTGAACATGGGAGCAGAACCTTTGCAAGACATTGACACACCTCTAGTAGCACCTGCAAAAAAGAAGCATACAGTCAGCAAACAAGGCAGCAAGAGAGTCACTAGAAGCCAGACATTGGCTAAAGGTAATCTGGAGGATATCTTTCATGCAGTTGACATTGAAGAGTCACCCATTGTGCAAGCTAAAGACATTGAAGATGGAGGAAGAAAGCTGAAGAAAGGTAAGACTGCTAAGAAACTATATTTTGAAAGTGATGATGTTGGTTTTATATTTCAGCTAAGGAAGCCAATGACCAGACATGAAAATAAGTCCATGGAGAGCAAGAAGACAGAAAAAATCAATGAAGTTTCTCAGTCAATAAGCATCATAGGTTTGACTCCATCAACAAATGAGGAAGTCGTTATCAAGAAAAAAAAGGGAAAAGAGAAAAAAAGTTGAAAAATCAGAGGTAGAATCCCTCAAAGAATAGTTGAAGGAAGAAATTAAGGAGATATTAGATTTGAAGTTAGAGGCAAAGAAGCACAGAATTGAGAAAGTTCAATTTGAAGAGATGAGGAAAATATGGGATGAACAAGTCTCAAGTGTTTCAAAATCCTTGGACAATGCAAAAATGTTGCTGAAATGGACTCAGCCATTAAGAGGAGAGGTCAAACATATTATAAGGATGAACTCGCACTTACAATCTGAACATAGAGCATTACAATTGGAAGATCTTCAAGAGCATTTGAACTTGATTCAAGTGGAGTTTGAAAAGAAAGGGTTGAAGATGAGAGTGGTAGAATAACCCATCAGCCAACTGATTTTGAATGAAGAAGAAATACCAAAATAATGAAGAGTTGAGTTGGAATATGTTTGATGAGGTTCATGACTTACAAAGAACCTAAATACTCTAGTTTTTTGGACAGTTTTGTAGCGTGCTTCACGTTTGATACCAGAAAAATGCTACGAAAATTCTGAAGGTGCATTTTTTCCTTGAAAATCAGTTTTGTCAAGTATTATGGAGGGAAATTGATTGTTTTCAAGGTGTATTGGCATAGTAAAGGTGTTTGAACAGTAAAGGTGGCAAGTAGATAGGTGAAAAGGTAGGTTTTCATACACTACGAAACTGCCTAAACTTCCATGTTTCGTAGCGAGGGGATTTTTGAAGATTTTTGAGCATTCCAACAGCACATCAATTAGCTAGAGACCTCCAGCATGTCAGTGGGCGATCTCAGAAAAGTCCCATGACTCGAAATGAATGTCACACATCCAGCTCATCAGGCATAACAGTGATTAAAGTGAAGGTGATCCATCCCTGAAAAGTAGGATTGTGCTCCATAGATGTAGGGGTGTTTTAAATATGTAAAGTGATGATGAATTGTCCCTCGAACATCTGATATCTATCATATAACTATTTCACTGTATAAAAACTAAATGTAATAAATAGGAGATAGATTCCTATTAGGAGTTTGATTTCTTAAACAATAGTTGTCCTTTTTCTATTTCAAGTAAGTAGTTTCAGTTATGATAGGTGTTAGAGTTAGAATTCGAAGATCCAGCTGGGCAGATCATTTACATTATAAAGAATGTCTATTTATAGACTAAACATCGAAGAGAAAATGGTTGGAGAATATTGCACCAAATTGTTGCTTGTATGTTTTTGTCTATTATCAGTAATATACAGTGGCATTCTACTTCCATACCTGAGATTCTCATGAGGTGTTTAATGTGTTGTTTCCATGTATCTTTATGTATAATCACTTGCATTATATTTTATCTCTAATTACTCAAAATTCATACTATTATTCTCTCACTTCCTTTCAGGGTGAAATTACTATTTTTTCCTTATATTTTGTGTGTGAATCATCTTGATTAAAGACCTCTATCTGCCTCAGCTTCCATGTGAAGAAATATTGTCATTAAGAGTATTGATTTTGGCTCCATAGACCAATGGTAGCAAGCCTTCATTTTTCAACCTGCAATCATACAAAAATCAAGTCACAATTCATAGAGTTAGCCATCTAGTATTATTTCTATTGAAAATCATAAACCCCCTTTGAGAGAGCCCTCTCAAAATGAAGAGGCTAATCTCTAGTTAGAAGTGGTTTGAAAGAGTTACATTGAATTGATTGATGAGCGGCCAATCAAGATCAATTTGGTGATAACACTCGGCTAGAGGCTTTGAGTTGGATCCAGTACATGTAAGTTGTAACAATGTTCTTGCAAGGGTCGCTAACCTAATTAGTATATCGCTTAGGAAGGGAAATGGAATTCATGTGGGCTTGAGATGAAAAGGTGTCAACACAAATTCAGCAGCTTCACCATCTTAGAGCTTGGATTGTGTAGGACATCATCTTGTAGCATGATATATTACTCTAAGTGTGGAGTGATTCACTTGTGTAGGAAAACATTAGCTTATTGTAGGTTGTTTGTAAGAACTTGGGCCCACATTGGATTGTTGGTCTCCCTTATCTATCATATATGGAGAAGAAGGAGGCAGTCCTCATTTTAACATTGTGTTCATTCTTTCTTCACTCATGTAAAGATGTAACCTAGGAGGGGAGCACACTAGTTGCCTTTCCTCTCTTGGTTGTTCATTTTTGCTCTCTCTCTCTCTAAGATTTTGTAATATCCCGTTTAGGGGATATCTCTAAAACACAACAAACTCCAACCAGAGATGGACTGGGAGGGTGTTTACCAGATATTTCACCTCTATGAAGAGGGTGAGATCTGGAGGCTACCTGGCCCTTTCTAGAATCTATCTAAGAGTATGAGATAGACACACCAAGTGGTATAGAACTAGAATGCCTAAAAATGCATAAAGATAGCAGTAAAACAGACATACAATAGCATAGATAGAATGTACGACAAATCATCCAGAAATACAGAGAGAAGATGCTAAGCCATTTTATTATACTGCGAAATATAATGAAGTAAAATAGGTGATCAGATTTATGGCACCTAGACTTTCTCAAGGCAAGTGAAGAAATACTCTCAGAATATCAAGAAATGGCTGCTCTCTGGACTGCGTCCCGGCTGCTGGAAGACTGTTGTGTAGATGTTACTGCTGAATTGAACTGATGACTTGGGGCTGATCCCCTCACCAGAATGAGCTAAAAATTTGGAATCCTCATCTACTCACCAACCAAAACAAAACCCAGAAACCATATCTGGAATGGCTGACCCCCGAAAATCACCCCTTGGGGAATTACGCTGCCCTCCAAGGCTCTGCACAGAGGCTGAATAGGAAAAAACTGAAATACGACCTCAAAATCCACCAAAATCCTCCCAAAGGCAGAGGTTGATCCTCTGCTCAATCTCCAAGCTCAAAAACCCTGCAAGAAACTCAATCTGAAGCTCCTCCTGAATGGATTGCATCCTCCCTCTCAATGACTGCGCAGTCTCTGAATGCACAGCTCCACAACCAAACCCAAACACCAATCCTCCCACAAAATGCTGAAGAAACTACCTTGCCCAATCAGGCACTCGAAATCCCCCGGGGCTAAGGGCGAGACCTCCGATCGGAGACACTCAACGCACTAAACAGTGTTGCAGACAGGTTAAATAGCCAGTGTGCTCAAGAAGTCAAAACGACCAGCTCAATATCATCAACAATGAATGAATAAATGAGGAGGATCTCCCCCTCTATATAGCATGAGCCCCTCTCAACCCTAATTCTCACCTCCTCCAACGTTGCCACGTGCTCCCTCTTGGCCTGCACAGTCCCTCCATGTGTCTACGTGGGCCCCCTCTCTGCGTGGTCTCTTGACCCCCCTTGGTTCACTTAAGTTACAACATTGTGCTACTAGGGAGTGAAATTTTATTTATAAAGTGAGTTACGACTCCTCTACTCACCTTTTTATTTATGAATAAACTATAGACGGGAAAATTGAGAAAAATTCGAATATTCCAATTAGCCATAGCTAATTAGGAATATTACAGTCTCCCCCGGAAAAATGTTTCTTTTCCTCAAGCAACTAAAGTGATGGATGCTGCAAAATTTTCTCACTCTCCCAAGTGGCATCCTTATCCGGCAAGTTATTCCACCTCACCAAGAACTCCCGGACTGTCCTGCTCCGTAGCTGCCTCTCCCTGGTATCAATAATAGCCTCTGGCCACAACACCAAATGCCCCTCATCATCTGTGGGTGTTAGCTCATATGTCACTATCACCTGCTGCCCCAGTGCCTTTTTTAGGAATGATACATGAAAAACATTATGAATCTTGCTGCCTTGGGGCAGCTCCAACTCATATGCAACCTGTCCAATCCTATGTATCACCTTGTATGGCCCGTAAAAGCGGGGCTTGAGCTTCTCAGCTCCCTTCTGCTTCAGTGACGGCTGTCGGTATGGCTGTAATCGTAGGCAGACTAAGTCCCCTACCTCAAACTATCTCTCCACCCGACCTCTGTCAGCATATTGCTTCTGCTGGTTTTGTGTTGTAGCCATATTATCCTTGAGAGCTCGGAGAATGTCCTGACTCTCTTGGATCCAAATCTTGGCTCTAGGAGCCTTGCTAGCACTGAAAATCACATCAGCAAAAGATAAAAAATGATACCCATACAAAACATAAAATGGTGACATACCAATGAACATGTGATGTGTAGTGTTGTAGCAGTACTCCCCCAGATGCAACCACTTCAGCCATGCTCGCTGCTGCCTGCTGACATAGTTACGCAAGTAGCCCTCCAGCCACTTGTTAACTATCTCCGTCTGTCCATCCATCTATGGGTGATAACTGGTACTCGGTGTCAACTCCGTCCCCACCAACCAGAAAAGCTCCTGCCAAAATCTGCCCATGAAGCGGATGTCCCTGTCACTGATGATGGTCTTAGGAAGACCATGTAGCCTGAAAACCTCTCTGAAGAACAGCTCGGCCACCTATGTTGTTGTGTAATGCGCAGATATGGCGAAAAAATGTGCATACTTTGTCAATCGATCAACGACGACAAAGATACAATCCTTGCCCTACACCATGGGCAACCCTGTGATGAAGTCCATCGAAATACTCTCCCATTTCCCGTCCGGAATGGGAAGAGGCTGCAATAATCCTGCGGGATGGCTCATCTCCCCCTTGTTCCTTTGGCAAACATCGCACTCCCTGATGTGCTGGAGTACGTCCTCCTTGAGGCCCTTCCATGAGAACCTCTCTCTAATGGCTCGGTAGGTTTTGGTAAACCCCTGATGGTCGGCCAAAGGTGAATCATGTGATGCCTGAAGTATCTTATTCTTGAGCTGAGATCCCTTAGTCAAGAAGATCTGGTCTCTGTAGTAGATGATCTCATCGACCACCCTGTACCTATCATCCGCCACCTGTCCATCTAGAACCTCACATGCAAATCTATCCTTGGAGTACTCTACTAAAAGTCAAACCCTCCAATCTGTATCCAAGCTCAGAAGAGACAACGTGGTCGGTCTACGTGAAAGGGCATCTGCTACCACGTTGTTCTTACCTTTGACATACTCAATGTCAAAGTCATATGCTTGGATCTTACTAATCCATTTCTGCTGCCTCTCCTGTAGCTACTTCTGCTCCAAAAATAATCTGAGGCTGTTGTGATCAGTCCTCACCCTGAACTTGTTACCCACTAAATACTGCCGGAATTTGGCCAATGCATGCATAATGGCCAACATCTCCTTGTCGTATATAGAATACAACCTCTCGTGTGGAAGGAGCTTCCAGCTTTCAAAGGCTATAGGGTGTCCTCCGTGCATCAATACTGTGATGATCCCCTCTTCCGACGCTTCACACTCCAAAACAAATGGCTGCTTAAAATCTAGCAATGAAAGCACTGGGCAACTACTCATCACCTCCTTGAGCATGTCAAAGGCTCACTGTGATGTATCTGACCAACTAAATCCCCCCTTCTTCATCAAATCTGTAAGGGGTGCAGCAAGCTGTGAGAAACTCCTGACGAACTTCTTGTAATAAGTACAAATGCCAATGAAACCCCGAAGTTCTGTCACATTCCTCGGCTCCGGCCAATCTCTAATGGCCCTGATCTTCTCCTCGTGAACTCTCACTCCATCCACCCCTATGATATTTCCCAAGTACAACATCTCCGACAACCCAAACTCACACTTGGAGAGCTTGGCATAGAACTGTTGCTCCTCCAAAATGTGCAACACTGCCTCAATGCGCTGGAGATGCTCCTCCCAAGTCTTGCTGTAAATGAGGATATCATCAAAGAACACCAACACAAACTTCCTCAAGTGACTGCAGAATATGTGGTTCATGCAAGACTGGAATATCGATGGTGCGTTGGTTAGCCCGAAGGGCATCACCAAAAACTCAAAGTGCCCATAGTGACACTTGAAGTCGGTCTTGGGAATGTCCTGTTACCTCACGTGAATCTGATGGTACCCTGATCTCAAATCAATCTTTGAGAAGAACCGGGCTCCTCTCAACTCATCCATCAACTCGTCGATCCTGGGTATAGGGTACTTGTTCTTCAGGGTCTTCTTGTTCAGGGCCCTATAGTCAATACACATCCTCAAAGTTTCGTCCTTCTTCTTCACCAACACCATGGAAGAAGCAAAAGGACTCGTGCTCGGCCGGATGTGCCCAAGAGCCAGCAACTCCTGGATGGCCCGCTCAATATCATCCCGATAGGATTTGGAGTGCCTATAGGGTGTGGTAATCATTGCCTGAATACCCTGCTCCAACTCAATGGTTTGCTCAAACCCTCGATCCGGTGGTCGACCTGGTGGTATATCACCGAACACTGTGTCATACCTGTCAAGGATGGCCTGTATATCAGGATGAACGACCTAACCGGTGGTCCCTGCCTCTAATGCCCTCAACTCAACTGCCCACTCTATGTCCCCCTTCTAGAAATCTTCCTCCATCCAGTGAGCTGAAACAGTCGAAGGTGGGTAAGTGTGCATCCCGCAGATCTTCTCATGCTTCCCGGTCTTCTTATCATCCCACTCCATCTCCAAGGCCTCCCAATCCGTGGTGACCTTCCCCAGAGTAATCAACCACTGAACACCCAATAACACATTGGTATCCGATATGTTGACCACGAAAAAGTGGTCAGTCACGGTGTAGGTACCCATCGTCACTGCCAACTCTGGAACATATCGGGCACACTGCATCGTCTGAGCTCCTGGGACTAGAACAGAAAATCCATCGAAGCTCTTGGTCGGTATACCTCTCAGCTCAACCATCTATGCATCGATGAAGTTGTGGGTTTCCCCACTGTCAACAAAAACTAATACTCACTGACCACGTACTATCCCTCGTATTCACAGCGTCAAATACTTAGGAACTCCTCACAATGCTACAAGGGTACCCCCTGTGGGTGCAAAAGCCGCACCTCCTGCTCCTGGAGGTGGTGGTGGAAACTGATCCTAGGTTGTCTGACTGTCTCCTGCCTCCACGGCATCCTCCTCATCCTCTTCCCCGCTACTCTTGGAGAAGACCTCAATGAAGTGTGCTTTGCCAGCAGCACATCTATGTCCCGGTGCCCACGGCTCCTGACAGGTAAAGCACAACTGCTTCTTCTTCAGCTCCCTCCTAGCATCATCATCCGTCTGTGCCCGTCCTGGATTCCCCTTTGGAGGCGGAATCCTCACATCCTTCCCCTTAGACTGGAAGCCCTGTCTTTGGGGGTAAGGTGTCCGAGTCCTGGGCAATGCATCCTATAAGTCCCGAGTCCTGCTAATAGCATCCTGGAGTGTGGCTGGTCTAGTAGATCTGACTAGACCCCGAAGTGGCTCTGCTAACCCCTCCACAAACATATAGATCACCTGTGCGCGGATAGATCTGGCACCATCACTGAAACCCTCAAAAAGTCTGCAATATATGTCTTTGGGCTCCCGGTCTGTTTGAGCCTCGTCAGCTCAACAAAGTGTTGTTCCGGATCCCTCCGGTCAAACCTCTCTATCAACCTCCTGGTAAACTCGGCATATGTCATCACTGTAGAATGTCTGAGTGCAACCATCCCATGAAACCACCAGTCCTGGGCCTCACCATCCAAATGTAATGTTGCCACCTTGATGGCCTTCGTCTCCGACATCTGGTTAAGCTGGAAATAGATGTCCAGCTTCTCCACCCAAGACTTCGCCGAACTATTTGATGAACCATCAAACGTAGGCAAGTGGAATATGCTAGCTGTGCGGTGGGTATCTTCGTCATGATAATGCCGGTGCCCTCTATGATGGTCACAAGGTCTACTATCCCGCTGAAGCTAAAAAAAATATCTGAACGAGAGAGCATCCCTGAACTCCTGCCCATAGGCCTGATACTCTGCAAAATAATCACCCATATGTCCAGGCTCTGCCTCCTGCTGGGCTCCTGCCCCTGTGTCTGCTCCCAAGAAAGTGGGCATGGTAGAGCGTGTAGGTGCATGTGAAGCCATCGGCTGAGTAGCATCACGCTGAGTAGCACCATGATCCGGAAAATGGTGGGATGTACCCGATCCCTCTCCTACTTGGAAAACTCGTGGGGTCTCACGCTGTCTAGCCTCCAAAGCGGTGAATATCTGACCCATCACCTCAATTTGTCTCGCTAGATCCTGCACTGATTTGAGGAGTGCCTCCCCAAACTATTTTGCCTCACTATCATCTGCCATCGGCTCTCTCTGCTCTGAATCTGGCACAGGATCCTCCTGCTCTGTGTCTGTCACAGGCTCCTCCTGTTCTGTGTCCACCACCCGAACACAGTCTCGCTCTCCATAGGTGTTCTCCAACCTATGCTCACGATCTATGTACTTCCTGCCTCTATAACAAATATATGGCCTCTTCCCCAATGTCATAGACAACTAGCTCCACAGGCTGAGCCAGAATTATGCTCTGATACCACTGTAATATCTCGTTTCAGGGATATCTCTAAAACACAACAAACTCCAACCAGAGATGGACTGGGAGGGCATTTACAAGATATTTCACCTCTATGAAGAGGGTGAGATCTGGAGGCTACCTGGCCCTTTCCAGACTCTATCTAAGAGTATGAGATAGACACACCAAGTGGTATAGAACTAGAATGCCCGAAAATACATAAAGATAGCAGTAAAATAGACATACCATAGCATAGATAGAATGTACAACAAATCATCCAGAAATACAGAGAGAAGATGCTAAGCCATTTTATTATACTGAGAAATATAATGAAGTACAATAGGTGATCAGAGTGATGGCACCTAGACTTGCTCAAGGCAAGTGAAGAAATATTCTCATAATATCAAGAAATGGTTGCTCTTTGGACTGCGTCCCAGCTGCTGGAATATTGTCATGTAGCTGCTACTGCTGAACTAAACTGATGACTTGGGGATGATCCCCTTGCTGGAATGAGCTGAAAATATGGAATCCTCCTTTACTCACCAACCACAACAAAACCCAGAAACCATATCTGAAATGGCTGACCCCCGAAAATCACCCCCTTGGGGAATTACGCTGCCCTCCATGGCTCTACGCAGAGGCTAAATAGGAACAACTGAAATATGGCCTCAAAATCCACCAAAATCCTCCCAAAGGCAGAGGTTGTTCCTCTGCTCAATCTCCAGGCTCAAAACCCCTGCAAGAAACTCAATCCAGAGCTCCTCCTGAATGGACTGTGTCCTCCCTCTCAATGACTGCGCAGTCTCTGAATGCACAGCTCCGCAACCAAACCCAAACACCAATCCTCCCACAAAATGCTCAAGAAACTACCTTGCCCGAGCAAGAACTCGAAGTCCCTCGGGGCTAAGGGCGAGATCTCCGATTGGAGACACTCAACGCACTAAACAGTGCTGCAGACAGGCTAAACAGCCAGCATGCTCAAGAAGTCAAAACGACCAGCTCAATATCATCAACAACGAATGAATAAAATGAGGAGGCTCTCCCCCTCTATATAGCATGAGCCCCTCTCAACCCTAATGCTCACCTCTTCCAACGTTGCCACGTGCTTCCTCTTGGCCTGCGCAGTCCCTCCATGTGTCTATGTGGGCCCGCTCTCTGCGTGGTCTCTTGGCCCCCCTTGGCTCACTTAAGTTACAACGTTGTGCTACTAGGGAGTGAACTTTTATTTCTAAAGTGAGTTACGCCTCCTCTACTCACCTTTTTATTTATGAATAAACTATAGACGGCGAAATTGAGAAAAATTCAAATATTCCAATTAGCCATAGCTAATTAGGAATATTAAAGATTTGGTAGGGTTTTATAATATTTGTGGAGAATCTTGAATTCTAAGGTTAGGGTTTATTCAATGAAAGTTTGAAATTAAATATTTGTGATAAAACCCTAGGATATATTTAGTGATGAAAAAGAAAAAGAGACAATGGTGTCTAGACTTGGAGGACTTGTTTGAGTGAATCTCGCATGTTGGAGCTCCTTGTTTAAGCTAGGGTTTTTCTTGGTTCTCCCTAGCTAGGGCTTTGGAGAGCTAGTAGATTGTACTAGTTGCTTTTGTTACATCTATGGTATGTATCAAAAATTCATCTTATACTATAAGTGAAGTTTTCAGCTATCCAACACTTGCGTTATTTCTAGACTTCGTTTTTAGTTATATGTTATTGTGCATTGTTGTTACGACCATATATGTTTATTGATTTAACATAAGTAAAATTACAACTGTCAAGTGACTTGACATATAAGTGAAGAATATAAATGGATAATTTCACTACTGTCATATTGTTGTTGTATTTTTGTGAAAGAGTATTTTGAGATATTGTTGATAAGTTTCCATACATAATGTTCCAAAATAGGAAAAACAGTGATATGCAAGCAAATAGAAAATTTACACCACATAAATTTTAAAACAATTTAGTAAACACCCAAAACAATTATAAATATGGAAGCAGTTGAGCTATTTTATTATAAACTGGTGCAAAAGTAAAAATGTATGGAAGGAAAGCACCTGGGATTTCCTTTTTGGCAAGCTGAGCAAAGCCCAGGTGAAGCAATGATGATCTAGAAATTATCCAACTATTGTTATGCGTTGCCCCATCAATTCTTCACTATCTTCTGAAAACCCCACTTCTAGTGCTCAGAAAATTCTGCAAAATTATTTCTAGGCTCCTCAACCCAAACCCACCAAAACCCAGAAATGGTTTTTCCTGGTTTTGACCTTCCAAATTTGGTCCCCAAAAGCTCTACGTTGTCCAATAGTTGTTGAAGGACATTTTTTGTCCAAACACCAACAAAATCCTCCCTAAACACTATTGAAATGTAGCAACCAACCCCACCAACACTTCCCTTATTTCTCCCAGCAATATATAGCCCCAATAGTTGAGACTCTATTTCCCATGTGTGCCCAACTTATCTCTTCTGTGTTGGCCCCAGAGACTGCAAAATCACTTCTGAATATTGTTGTCACTTCCAACCATCAAACTCACCAAATGGCCAACAAATCTCCTAAGCATTCTCCTCCTAATTTCTCTCGGAAATATCTCTCCAGAAGAATGTTGAAATAGCCACACTATATTTCCTATTGTGTCCTCCAAGAATACGCACTACCTGGGAAAACTGAATACAAATGCATGAAATATATCTACAAATCTCCTCCGAAAGATAATGGACAAACCTCTCAAGGGTGGCACTCGAAGTCCCCCGAAGAAAGGGTGAGTTCTCTGCTTGGAAAACTCTTTCTAAATAGAAGGTGACCCAACTATACAAATCGCACAACAAAATCATGTTCAATAAGCCAAGAATGCCAAAAGAAGTGTGATTCCTTCTTTTTATAACTTCCGTGGAGTATTTCTTCCCGCTTTTTATTCCTTCTTGGGTCCCTCACCAAGCCTTCGATTTTCCCTCTCATCATTTTGAATCATTGGCTTAGGGAGTGAGTATTTCTTATGTGGGTGGTCCCCACATAACATTAACAAAACAAAATAAATTAAATTAACTTGCCTCTAAATCCGAAGTCTTCTAATAAAAATCAAATGGGCCCCGTCTTCACCAAAATTTAGAAAATAATTTAGAAATTAAACTTGTTCAAAATAATTTAGGAAGGGACAGTACATTACTCCCCTCGAAAATTTTTCTTGTCCCCAAGCAACGTCAGTGTTGGATGCTCAAGTATGTGCTCACCCTCCCAAGTGACATCCTCATCTGGAAAGCTCTTCCAACGCACCAAGTAATCTTTGATCATTATACTCCCAAGATTCCTCTCCCTACTCTCCATGATGGCCTCTGGTTCCAAAACCAGATGCCCCTCATCATCAAGCAGAGGCAACCCCACAGGTGTTGTAACCTGCTGCCCCAACACCCTGTTTGTGAAAATTTCTAAACACAGAAATCCTACTGCTAAATATTGATTTACTTCTCCTACTTGTTTTATTATGCACAATTTATTTAAGCAGCAATATTATGAGTACATATAGGGTGCCATAATCCGGCTCACCCTCAGCTACAGAGTAAAATGTTAGTTTTACTTCACTCCCACAAGTCCCGGCTAATTCGGATGAGCCACTGGTAAAACCCCAGCTAGCTCTACGCAATCTCTACACTCCTAGTGTGTAAGGTTGTGTGGCCCTGACTGAGGGACTGTGTCACCCTTGATCTGCGCTGATCAGCTTCTCCCACAGTCTAGGCTCAGCCCTGCCGGCTCATAAACCCCAGTCTCTAACTGAATTTCGGACTTTCCTTGGAGGCTCTATTTTGCCCCTGCATGGGCCTACGTCACCCTCTCTAGGGTCTACGTCACACTCTCTGATGGCTGAATTTTCTCCATTGTGTTTATGCTTCACTTGCTTTGTTTTGTACTCTTGGTCCTCCGACCAATCACTGCATCCGCCCCTCACTACTTCTCTGAATCACTCGGATCTGACCTTCGTCTGAGCACTGCTCCGTCAGAAGAATTTGATCTCTTAGATTCACTGTGTGTGTCCTCCAACTGGCCCCAAACCCTTCCTTTATATTTTTCTCATTGAAAAATCAACAGTCATGAGCTTATCTCTAATCAACGGCTAAGATTAAAATAAGCTTGATCCACGTCACTTAGAATGTTATCATCACATGTGTAAATTACTTCACTTTAATTTTTCAATTTCCCTATGTTAGACTTAGGGTCCCCATTAAAAAATTTAATTATTTGAATAAATTTTACACCAAATGGAATTTCTCCACATGCTTTCTTGGTCTTGGAGATCTCATGTGTTATAGCCCCTCCACAAAGTTTCAGAGCTAGATCACATCTGATGTTGCCCCAAAATCTCAACACTCCCTCTTAGCGAGGATTGTGATCTAGCAATACTTCCCAACTGAAGAATCACCATGATCTCTGGAATCGGTCTCTGCATTGTTGATTCTTGGCCTATTTCCCTCCATCCACTACATTGCTACTCTTTTTATTGTTTCCTGTGTCATTTCCACTGGCACTGACACATTTGTACTGCAGCTCCCTCTCAAATTGTTGCATCATGCTGCCTATAGCACTGCCACTGCTAATTGTTGCACTGGAACTCAATTTCTAATAAGTAAGCAATTGAAGTACCATCACCCAATCACTAATATACAAGTCAGTTGGGTTGCATCTCATCACTGAAGCACCTTCTGTTGCTGCTCAATTTTGTCTCTCTGAAGCATTATGCTGTCTGTTGCACTGCACTACGTAAGCACAGCCACTGCGCTGCTAAAAACCCATCAGCCTCAACACTGCTACTTCCACGCTACTGTTGCCTCTCCTCTGCATTGTTCCAGAATTTAGCATCCCAGCTCTGCCTCTTCTTCTCCATGATCTTTTGCACCCATTGCGCCAATAATCCTGCTATTGTGTTAAGGTTGTCGTAGCTCGTATGTGATCCAAGAGTTTTGGAACATCATGGATCCCGCATTCATCATCTGTAGTTGCTCTACAGATCTATAACGCCCCACCTTTTCTCTCGAGGCACATGAGCACTCATGCCCACATCATCCTCACTACCATTGTCCCCTCTAGCTATTGTTGCCTTGGAATCTGAAGCTTCCTTATCTTTCCCCTTAGGACAAGTTCTAGCAAAGTGTCTAACTTCGCCACATCTGAAGCACCGGACCTTGGATAGGTCCTTCTTCCTCTTCTCTTGTTGTCATTGTCCCTTAGATGCTAGGGCTACATCTTCCTCCTCTTCCTTCTTTACCTTGACACCTCCACTGTTGAATTCCCTCTTAGTCACCTTCTCGATCTCCTCCTGTCTAAGGATAGCCCACATGTCACCCCAATTTGGGAGTTGTGCTCTGCCCAAGATGCTTTGGACAAAGGTCTCCCACTCATCAGTGACTGCATTCAAGGCAGTCCTTACCATGCGACCATCATCTGGAGTTTCCCCCATGGCAATCAGTTGATCCCAGATATTCTAAAATCTGAAGAGGAAGGGATCGATCTCCTCTCCCTTATGCATCTAGAAAATCCTCATTTGGTTCTCTAGAAGCATCTTCCATTCGACAGAGCTACCTTGATACAGCGTGGTCAAATTTTTCCACACCTCATTTGTCGTCTTCTTCCTATAAATGTGTGGGACCACGTGATCCTTTACTCCATCCATGATCAAGAGCTTAGATCGCGCTTGATTTTCGTTGAACTTCTTCAGAGCATCTGCATTGGTCGACACAACTAGGACATTTTCCGCGCAGTCTCTGATATTGTACTCCTTCGGGACTGTCAGGATTTTGGCTTTCGAGATCACAAATTTGGACACACTGTCCAACCTATCTTGATCTCTCAGTCCATACAAGGCCATATTTTCTCAAACAGTCGAAACATGTAGTCTTCTCCCTTCTATTATTGTTGCACTCAATAGAAGACCAGATCTAGGTTTCTTGGCGCTAGAAACCCTTTAGAGATACTGCTCCCTCTGACAATTGATTTTCCTCCTGGAAATCCTCCACCAATTCTACTGAATCAACCATCTAAAATTTCCCTCCTGATCGAATCTCAGACTTCTTGGCAAAATTCTGCTGAGGGATTGTTTCCCCTCACTTTGTAACCTTTTCTAGGCATTGTTCTGCACCAACAGAACCAATGCCTCACCAACAACTTTTGAAGATCATAAGGTACACTTCCAGCCCCGGAAAACTGCACAGCATCTCTCCAACTCGGACTGCATCACCCTTTAGGGCCTGTGTCAGCCCAGCGTGAGCTTGACAGGCTCTGCGTCACCCACTAGGGCCTGCATTAGTCTCTACATCAGCTCTATGTGAGCATACTATAGAAGTTTCTAAATCTTAACACTTATGCAGAAATTATTATTGTTAATCCGGTTAAGCTCCTCCTACTTAGATAAGTTATCAAATGAACAAATTCAAGTTAACATCGAAACAAAACACATAACAGATCTCTACCAATTCAGATCTAGAATAAGCACATGCACACATTGATAAAGTGACACAGTTATTTCTGGACAAACTATCCCCAGAAAAACCCAAAGTGGGAAAACTGGTCTCTGGCTACTGGAGGGTTCTATTATTAAGAATATTTATGAATACACAACTCTGGGTTCCAGATCTGGAAAACCCTACAGAGAAAACTCTAGATCTACTGCTCCTGGCTGATCTAAGACCAAAAATACTGACTGATCCACACCCTCAAACGGGATTTATAGAACTCAGCCAGATCTAGGCCTAGAAACCCCAGCTCTGCCCCTGAAAGGCTCTACGTCAGCCTCTGAAGCCCTTAAAAGACTCAGCATTAGCCTTCGATGGCCTCCAAACCCTCAACGTTGCCTCTGGAAAGGATTGTGTTACCCCATAATGGGTGACGTAGTCACTACACTGCCCTTGAAGGGTCTCTATGTAACCCCTGAAGGGTTTCCTGAAAATCACGTTGTCCTTGTTGTTGTTGTTGTTGTTGCCTTCCTCTGCGTTGTCCTTGAGTTGATCTCTTCTTTGCCTCTTTGTGTATTCTAGACCCTGGGATTAGATCATCCCCTTGTCTAAATTCCCCTCTCTGCAACTGAAACACTTCTAAGTATTCTTAGCAACCCCGCCCTAGAATCTCAGCTTAGCTTCAGTGCTCTACATCTGTGTATCTTACAAATGACCCCAAGCCTTTCCTTTATACTTTTCTCGTTGACAAATCAATGGCCAAGATTAAATATTTAATCAATGGCTAAGATTAAAAGAAATCTTGATATGTGTGACTTAAGACAATTTCATCGCATGTTTAATTAAATTCATGTTAATTATTTTATTTTCCTCAGTTTTAACTTAGGAAATACATTAAAATAATTAATTAATTTAATATCTCCTAAACCAGATGAAATTTCCCAAATCCATTTCTGGGTCTTGTAGATCAAGTGTACTCTAGTCCTTCCTCACAATTTGGGACCTAGAGCACAACTGATGCTACCCCAAATACACAAAATCTCAACACAGACTAGATCTGCATCCCTTCTATTGGGTCTGCATCCCTCCTGGTGTTGCGCTACCTTCTCTCATATTTGTGCTACATCAGCTGCCCTTCCTATAGAAAAAATCTTCAGCCCCTTTGTTGATGGTTCATCTTGATCTGCAATGCCTT
This sequence comes from Pinus albicaulis, assembly GCA_034641835.2. NCBI lineage: Eukaryota > Viridiplantae > Streptophyta > Pinopsida > Pinales > Pinaceae > Pinus > Pinus albicaulis. The sequence goes on from CM076582.1 coordinate 705,135,490, forward strand.
GATACCATGTGAAAATTTTTGAACACAGAAATCCTACTACTAAATATTGTTTTACTTCTCCTACTTGTTTTATTATGCACAAGTTATTTAAATGAGAAATATTCAGAAAAACATCAAAGTAAACACAACTAGCAGCCTGCACAAATACAGATCAGTTACTGAACATCACGCACATATGACAAAAGACACAGATTTTTTGGAAAAAATTCCTCAGAAAAACCAAATGCGTGAAAACCGATGAAGCAGACCTAAGGGTTTATTATTCTAAGTACATATAGGGTACCATAATCCGGCTCACCCAATAGAGAAAACCTCGGCTACAGAGAAAAATGTGAGTTTTACCTCACTCCCGCAAGTCTCGGCTGATCCAGATGAGCCATTGGTGAAACACCAACTAGTTCTGTGTAGTCTATACGTTGCCACTGCGTAAGGTTGTGTGGCCCTGACTAAGGGAATGTGTCACCCTTGCTCTGCATTGATCAGCTTCTCCCGGAGTCTGGTCTCAGCCCTGCCGGCTCAGAAACCCCAGTCTCAAGCTGAATTTCGGACTTTCCTTGGAGGCTCTGCACTACACCTGCGTGGGCCTACGTCACACTCTCTGATGGTTGTGTTGCCTCCAATACATCTCTGCTTCACTTTCTCTACGTTGTACTCTTGGTCCTCCGACCAATCACTGCGTCCTCCCCTCACTAATTCTATGAATCACTGAGATCTAAACTTTGTCCGAGCAATGCTTCGTCAGAAGAATTCAATCTCTTAGATTCACCGTGTGTGTCCTCCAACTGACCCCAAGCCCTCCCTTTATACTTTTCTCATTGACAAATCAATGGTTGTGATCTAATCTCTAATAAATGACTAAGATTAAAAGAAGCTTGATCCACGTAACTTATATGTTCTCATCACATGTGTAAATTAACTCACTTTAATTTTCAATTTCCTTAAGTTATACTTAGGGTCTCCATTAAAAAATTTAATTATTTTAATAACTTTTACATCAGATGGAATATCTCCAAACTCTTTCTGGTTTTTGGAGATCTCATGTGTTCTAACCCCTCCACAAATTTTCGAAGCTAGAGCACATCCGATGCTACCCCAAAATATCAAGACTATTGAGGCATGAAACATGAAAAATGTTGTGGATATTTCTCCCTGGTGTCACCTCCAACTCATAATCTGCCTCTCCAAACCTCCTGATTACCTTATAGGGTCCATAAAATCGGAGTTGCAAATTCTTGGCCCCCTTTTGTTTCAAGGTGTACTGTCAATCACTAGCTGCAATCATAGGAATACCAAGTCCCCCCTCAAAATTCCTGTCAGCGTATATCTTCTACTGGTTCTGAGTTTTTAGCAAATTATCCTTAAGATCCTTGAGGATGTCTTGGCTCTCTAGGATCCAATATTTGGCATTTAGGGCTCGGTTGTCTCCAAAAACGATTTCAACCAAAGAAAAAGCATCATAACCATACAGGTTACAGAAAGGAGACATATTTATGGACATATGATGTGTGGTGTTGTAGGAGTACTCTCCCAAGTGTAGACATTGAATCCATTCCTTCTACTGCACAATCACATAATTCCTGAGATAACCCTCTAGCCACTTGTTCACCCTCTCTGTCTATTCATCAGTCTGTGGGTGATAACTGGTGCTCGGGGTGAGCTCTGTGCCCACTAGCCTGAAAATTTCCTTCCAAAATCCCTCCATAAATCGGCTATCTCAATCACTGATTATAGTCTTAGGGATTCCATGCAAGCAGAAGACCTCCCTAAAGAACAACTATGCTACCTGAGAAGTTGAATACCACGTCGGAATGGAAAATAAATGTGTATACTTGGTCATTCAGTTGACCATCACATAAATAAAATCCTTCCCCTGCATTGTGGGAAGCCTTGTAATGAAGTCCATTGAGACACACTCCCATTTCCCCTCAGGAATGGGGAGAGGCTGCAACAATCCTGCTGGGTGAGTCAAATCCCCCTTGTTCCTTTGACAAACCTCATGCTCCTGCACATATTTCAACACATCCCCCTTGAGGCCCTTCCATGTGAAGTGCTCTCTCACTGCCATTTATATTTTCCTGAACCCCTTATGCCCTTACAATGGAGAATCGTGAGTTTCATGAAGTATTTTCACCCTCAACTACGAGCTCGAAACTAGAAATATGTATAATCTCAGCCATCACCAAATAGCATTTATCAGTGTGAATTCCCTACAATATCTCACATGCTCGTCGATACTTGGAGTAATCAACTAAAAATTGTGTCTTCCAGTCATGGAAAATGCTCATGATTGAAATCCCTACGGGTCTCGTGGATAGTGCATCGACAACCACATTGTTCTTTCCCTGCACATACTCAATATCAAATTCGTTGGCCTACACCTTTCTTACCCACCTCTAGGCCCTCTTTCCCCATGAAGTGGTGAATATTGTTATGATATGTCTTCACCTGAAACCATTTACCCACCAAATACTCTCGGAACTTGGCCAATGCATGCATTATGGAAAACATCTCCTTGTCATTTATGGAATACGACCTCTCATACGGTAGGAGCTTTCGGCTCTCGAAAGCAATGGGGTGCCCATCTTGGGACAAGACTACCCCAGTCCCCTCACTCAATGCATCACACTCCAATGTGAAAGATTGTGTGAAGTCTAGGAGTGCCAATACTGGGAAACTACTCATCACCTCCTTGAGGCGATCAAAAGCTGCTTGAGCTCCATATTTCCATGAAAAGGCCCCCTTCTTGGTCAGATCTGTGAGGGGTGCTACCAATTGTGAGAATCCCTTAACAAACTTCCTGTAATAAGTGCAGATTCCCAAGAACCCTCTCAGCGCTGTCGCATCTCTAGGTATTGTCCAATCCCCAAAGACCTTAATCTTCTCCTCATGCACCTTGACCCCATCTGCGCCAATAATGTGTCCCAAGTAAAGCATCTCTATTGGCCCAAATTCACACTTGGCAACTTGGCATAGAATTGTTGCTCCTCTAAAATGTGCAACACTATTTGTAGGTGTTGCAAGTTCTCCTCCCATGTAATGTCCCTTCCTAAATTATTTTGGAACAATATTATTTCTACATTTTGGGGAGGATTTTGGTGAAGACGAGGCCCATTTAACTTTGGTTAGAATACTTAGGAGTTAGAGGCAAGTTAAATTTATTTTATTTTATTTTTTTGGTGATATGTTGGGACCACCCACATAAGAAATACGCACTCCCTAAGCCACTAATTTGAAATGCATGAGAGGGAAAGTGAAGGCTTGATGAGGGACCCACGAAGGAAGAAAACAGGGAAAGAAAGGCTCCACGAAAGTTATAAAAGGAATGCAGCTCACTTCATTTGGCATTCTTGGCTTATCGATTTTGATTCCGTTGCTTGAGTTGTTTAGCCAAGTCACTTGTTGCTTAGCAAGAGTTTTCCAAGCAGATAACTCACCCTTTCTTTGGGGTACTTCGAGTGCCACCCTAGAGATGTTCTTCCATTATCATCTGAAGTAGTTTCATAGAGAGATTTCCAACATTTGTATTCAGTTAACCCAGCAATGTGTATTTCTGAAGGAAGCAGTAGTGGATTTAGTGTGGCCATTACAGCTTTACTTCAGAGGACTATTGTCAAAAGAAGTTTGGAGAATAAGGCTCAATAGATTTGTTGGCTCTTGGGTGAGTTTGAGGGCTAGAAGTGGCAGCAATATTCTGGAGTTATTTTGCAGTCTTTAGGGATAGCATAGAGGAGAGAATTTGGGCACACATGGGACATAAAGTCTCATTTATTTGTGTTATTTCTTGTTGGGAGAAATAATGGAAGTATTGGGGGAGTTGATTATTGCATTTTAGGAGTGTTTTTGGAAGATTTTGTTGGTGTTTGAGTAGACTACGTGCTTTAGCACGCTATTGGAGAGTGTAGGGCCTTTGGGGGTTGATTTTGGAAGGTCAACATTTTGCCAAACCATTTATTGGTTTTGGTGGGGTTGGCTTGAGGATCTTGGAGATACTTTTGCATAATCTTTTGAGCACTGGAGGTGGGGTTTTTAGCCATTTCTTTGCAATAGAGAGTGCAAAATCATTGGACAGCGCAGAGCAGCAATTGGACAATTTCTGGGTTATCATTATTTCACCTAGGCTTTGCTCCACTTACCAAAAAGGCAAGCCCAGGTGCATTTATTCCATATATATGTACTCTTGCTCCATTCTCTAATAAAATGGCTCAGTTTCTTCCATATTTCGTATTTTTCTTTGTGTTTATCGAATTGTTTAAAAAATTATGTGGTGTAAATTTGTTATTTGCTTGCGTATCATTGTTTTTCGTATTTTGGAACGTTACAGTGGTATCATAGCTCATATCTTGGCTTAGTCGTGGGAGGACTCATATGATAGAGGAGGATAGACATAATATTACTTACAGAAGAAAAAGTGTTCATTTTTAGATAACAATGGTATGTTCTATGCTTAGAGCAATTTACTTCAGTCTTTTCTTATTAGCCTAATTTCAATTTCCATATTAGAAATCAAATTAAAATTGACAATAAATGTTGATAGAACATAAAAAAATCACCAGAAGACAAGCCAATATTTGGCGGATGCCAGGGAAAAACCCCAATGTGGGGAAAACACTTTGATCAAATATTCTTATTATTCTTCAAAATTTTAGCAGAGAGAGAGAGTATAATATACAAATTTCACTTGCCCAAAACTTCATTCAAATAGCAGTCAACATGATGCTCTAATCAAAAAGTCAACATTGGTCAAATTAGCAAGTTGACTTCACCAAATGATCTCAGTCAACCTTAGTCAATGTGGCCTCCAACGATGATTCAAATCAGCTAAAAACAAATTATAAAAACACATTCAAACTTAGTCTAATGAAAAGTCAACTTTGCGTTTAAATGTTTCAGTCAATGTTACAGTCAAACTACCCAAAATTCCTTGGTTTTCGTCCCAACAGGTTTTGCCTTAAGAGATATAAATTCTACCCAAAAATAGAACTCAAATGTGGAGGGTTTACCCTTGGTAAACACTCGTAAATGCTCTAATGTAGCCCTAAAAACATTTGGAAATTTTATGTCCTTCCTTTCACACATCTAAGGAGAGAGAGGATCCTTTGATGATGTATGAACCAATGAGGGAGAGAGAGATGATGTGATGAGTGTTGTCCAAATGAGGAATTTCTATCTCCTATTTATGTCCTTCAATGAGGGGTGGAGACACATCTTTTGGGACATATGAGCCTACATTACATTTCAGGCCGACCTCAACAATTTGCACGTGTGAGAAAATAAATTCAAAATCCAACTTATGCTCATTCAAACAAGATGATATTTAGATCAATATTACACCTCTCAAAAAGAGGAATCCAACAAAATAATCACCTCCATCACATGATCTATCCAAAGTGGAGTTTGGCCCTAGTTTCCAATTTTAACAATCCCTCTCAACTAGGGAGATCTCCATCTATCAATCCATCTGTCAACCTATGCAATCCTGACATCCTATACCATCTTGTAACATCTTCTCATCCTGTGTCATCCTGCCATCCTTGTACTCTTCTCCGCTGAACCATTCAGAAATAATGAAGAATATTTGATTAAGATTGAGTCACAAGACCTTGCCACTCTCCATTGACCCGAATTCAGTCTAGAGGTAAAAACCTCAACCAAACTTGATCTTAGATCAAGTTGGTTGACAAAACCCATCCTAGCATAGAGATTATGGAATTATACAATGCGTCCATCGGTAGTGTTATTGTCTTTATCCTCATTTCCCAACTCATTGGCCACATGAGAGGTACTTCCCATGAGTCCCAGACTACATGGGTAGGATGTATGTGGGGCATAGATCAAGAGAGGGTGAACCAGCTCAATATCATAATGGTGGGTAATTGCACACTAATAAGGAAAGGTGAAACTTTCCCTATGGTTTCTTATAGCTCCAAGAAGCTAGCCCAAGCCCCCCGAAGTTCCCAGAGCTCAAAGTCCAACTCAAGCGAGACCCTCATAGGAGGGTCTGTCCACAACTCCAAGTTTCTCATGGAAGGTTGAGAATTTGACCTTCCCTAGGGGCTTCATGATAATATATGTGACCTTCTCATCAATCCCATTGTGATGGAGCCTTACGGCGCCTCACTGTACCATATCCCGGGCAAAGTGGTACCTGATATCAATATGCTTGGAGCGGTCGTGGAACACAGGATTCTCTGAAAGACGAATCCCACTTTGGTTGTTGCAATAGATCACGGTTGTATCCAACACATGCCCAAATAGCTCACTAAATAGCTTCCTTAACCAAATATCTTCACAACAAGACATACTTGTTGCAATGTATTCAGCCTCGGCGGTGCTCAAAGCAACTAATTTATGCTTCCTGCTCATCCAAGAGATCGAAGCAGCACCTAGAATGAAGCAACATCCAGATGTGCTCTTACGATCCATCACACTGCCAGCCCAGTCAGCATCAGTATATCCGTGGAGCCTCACATTCTTGACAGTGTATCTCAGTCCATGTTGATTGTGCCCCAGAGATATCTCAAGATATTCTTAGGAACAATCCAATGTATGTGATGAGGCTCGACCATATATTCACTCAACGTATTCAGTACAAAACATATGTATGGATGGGAGTTCACAAAGAACATCAGGGCCCCCACAAGTTGACGATACTCAGTAAGATTTCCCAAATCGGGCCCAGCAGCACTTCCACATAATTTCTTAAAGTTGAGTTCCATCGAAGTAGTCACAGACTTGCAGTCCACCATCCCAAATCTTTCCAGCAACTTCACAATATATTTTCCTTCAGAAAGGAAAATTTCACCTCAATTTTTCTATACCTCCAGCCCTAGGAAGTAGTGCATCACTCCTAGGTCCTTCATCTTGAATTCAAAATCCAACTACCTCTTACATTGATGAATGAGAGGGTTTGCACCTATCAAGAAGAGATCGTCCACATAGAGTAACAGAATGAGAGGCTTGTCATTATCAAGCATGAAATATATGTTCGGATCAGCTTCACTTCATGTAAAGTCCAGCTTCATCAAGTAGATATCAATCCTCTCATACCAAACCTTAGGAGATTGCTTCAACCCATAGAGGCCTTTCTTCAACCTGCATACATGTGTATCTCAATCCCGAACTTCGAACCCCAAAGGTTGTTCGACATAGACCTCTTCCTTAAGTGAGCCAAGCAAGAAGGAAATTTTTACATCCATCTGATGTAGATTCCATCCATGCGAGGCAGCGAGGGAAATAATAGAGCGGATGGTGGTATATCGGGAAACCGGTGCAAATATCTCATCATAGTCTATACCTTCCTTCTGCGAGAAGCCTCAGGAAACGAACCTGGCCTTGAACTTTTCATCACTCCCATCAGCTCCATGTTTGATTTTGTAGAGCCATTTTGAGGTGACAACATAATTTTCCTTTGGTCTAGGGACCACATCCCATAAATTATTCTTCATGATCAACTCATACTCTTCATTCATTACATCCTTCAAAACTTGGTGTTTCACGGCTTCTTCAAACGTTATAGGCTCAAATTGGAAAATGGTTCTCATGGCTACTAAGTACCCTTGGTACATGTTCGGCTTCTTACTTTCACAGAATCTTCCCCTTGGTGAAATCTGTCTCTCGGAATCTTTGATAGTATCTCTAAGCCATGAGGGTATTCTATTTGAAGAAGTGGTCTCACTAGGGGTTGGATCTATAGGATCCATCGAACCTTCAACATCAAGCATCGGATCATCCTTCAGTTCTTCCTTCTTTCCTGCATCTTCATTTTTTTCTTCCTTTGAGATAGGAAGATTTCTAACCTTCCAAAAGGCGGAATCTTCTTCGAAGGTGACAACATGACTTATTTGCACTTCTCTTTGACTAGTAACATAGATTCTATATGCCTTTGAAGTTTCACTATAGCCCACAAATGTTCCCTTCTTTCAAGAAGCATCCAAGTCGCTTCTCTTTTCTTTCGGCACATGAAAATATATGTGGCTTCCAAAAATTCTAAAATGAGAAACATCGGGTTTCTTACTAGAGAAGATTTATTCGTGAAGTTTTGGAGTCCAATGTTTGATGTGGGCATATATTTTGAACATACGCGGCAGCATTAGCATCTTCTCCCCATTGGAACTTTGGTATGCCTTGGTCATGAAGCATGGAATGAGTAGCTTCAATGATGCTTTGGTTCTTCCTTTCGAAAACTCCATTTTGTGTGGGAGTATACGCAGTAGTGGTCTCCCTCTTAATGTCAGCTTCCCTACAATAGTCACTGAACTCATTTGACTCGTATTCGGTTCCATTATCGATCCTCAAAATTTTGATCTTCTTCCCTGTTTGATTTTCAACAAAGGCTTTGAAAGAATGGAACAATTTGAATACTTCATCCTTCTTCTTCAAGAAGTATATCCAAGTTTTGCGAGAGAATTCATCCACAAAAATAGCATAATACAAATATCATTCCAATGATGTTATGGGAAACATACCACATAAATCAGAATGAATCAATTGAATAATGTCAGTAGTCTTACTATCAATTGAGGGGAATGGTACCCTTGTGTGTTTCCATTCGGTACACCCCTAACAAACACCTTCATGATCAACTTTGATATCGGGCATACCTGTGACCATCTTCCTTGCTTCGGGAAGAGCCTTATAATGAAGGTGGGAAAACCTTCAGTGCCATAATTCGGATTGAAGAGTTGTGTTGCATGCCATGGCTCCAAATGGGCTTCCTCCAACCTGATAAAGTGTATCAACATTGAAACCAAGAGTGAATGCTTCTTTGAAATTCCTCTTCCAAACACATGCCTTTCCTTCAAAGAATGCCACCTTGAATCCTTTATCTTCCATCGCTGAGATAGACCCCAAATTATTCTTCAAGTCACGTACATATAACACTTATTGTAGATGAAGGATTTGACCTTGATTTAGATGAAGAGTCACTATCCCTACCCTTTTCAAGTGATAGGTGGCATTGTCTCCAAAAATAATTTCCAAATTTGTTTCCTTTTCAATCAAATGTGAGAGGGCATCTTTGTAACCAGTGAAGTGTCATGAATCACCACTATCAATCAACCAATTATCTAGAGTTTCGGGAGGAGATGTAGCAGAGAGGGAAGATATAAGAAGAAATTATTTTTGCTTGTTATCTACAACATTAGGTTCATCATACCAGGAGTTTCTTGACCTCTTGGAAGGTTGAACATTTCAATTTCCATTTCGAGTAGTAGGAGCCTTTCTATTTCCTTTGTTATTAAACCTTTTGTTCCTTTAATTTTCATTTCCCTTGAAATTGTTTTTGTTTTTGTTGTAGTCATCATCTAGGGGTGAGTCCATTTTATTGGGACACTCTCTAGCATAGTGGCCAAACCTGTAACAATCATAACATATACCCTTCCTTCCTTTCAATCTTGATCTTCCTTGACCTGGATTTCTTGTACCATCATTATTCTTCTTCTTTGCATGAGCGGAGAAAGCACTAGGTTCATTTCCATTTGAGGGCTTGTCTCTCTCCATCATCCTCGTCTCCTCTTGAGTGCATCTTGTCAAAAATTCATCAAAATTAGGAATGATCTTATTGTTGAGAATAGTGGTATTGAATACATACCATGACCGGGGAGTGACCTCCAAGAGAAATAAGAGTGAGATCTCGGTCATCTATGACCTCTCCAATAGATAAGAGATCACTTATTTATTTCAGTAATCCTCATAAAGTAGGATTGGATGGATTCTCCCTTATCCATCTTGATTTCCTTCAGCTTGTTCTTTAGAAATAGAACTTGGTTTTCATTTCTATCCCTGATCATGCCAACCAACCTATCATACATCTCCTTAGATGTGCCCAGATTGGAGATATAAGCAAACAAATGCTTGTGAATAGAATCCCTGATGATCTTCTTCACTTTGACTTATCCTTTCTTGTACTTTGTCTTAGTGGCAGTCGGTGCGTTAGGAGGCTCAGTAATATTTCCCTGCACATTTTCCAAGCACGATAATTAGACTTATCATTGATCTTGTCATTAGATTTGAAGTATGATGAGGAAGCCATTGACCCTTGTCCTTGTCCAACAGATTTCAATGATTTCTCTTCTCACTCTTTCTTGCGATTTGTCTTTACGTGAGCTCTGATACCATGTTAATTTTTAGATAACAATATCATATTCTATTCTTAGATAAATTTACTTCAATATTTTCTTATTAGCCCAATTTCAATTTCCATATTAGCAATCACATTAACATTGACAATAAATGTTGATAGAACATAAACAAATAACCAGAATACAAGCCAAGACAAGAGGACACAATATTTGGCGGATGCTAGGGAAAAACCCAATGTGGGGAAAACTGTTTGATCAAATCTTCTTATTATTCTTCAAAATTTCAAGAGAGAGAGAGAGAGAGAGTACAATATACAAATTTCACTTGCCCAAAACTTCAGTCAAGCAGTAGTCAATGGGATGCCCTAACCATAAAGTCAACGTTGGTCAAATCAGCAAGTTGACTTCATCAAATGAGCTCGGTCAACTTTAGTCAATGAGGCCTCCAACATTGATTCAAATCGGCCCAAAACATATCTGAAAAACACAGTCAAACTCAATGAACTAAAAAGTCAACTCTGTGGTCAAATGCCGTGATCAACACTGCAGTCAAACTACCCAGAATTCCTTGATTTTCCTGCAAATATTTGTGGCCTTAAGAGATCAAAATTCTGCCCAAAAATCGAAGTCAAATGTGGAGGGTTGACCCTTCATCAATGCTGGAAATGCTCGATTGTAGCCCTAAAAACAGTCTAAAATTTTTTGTACTTTCTTTCACACGTGCCAGGAGAGAGAGGCTCCTTTGATGTTATACAAACCAATGAGAGAGAGAGATATGATGTGATGAGTTTTGTCTAAATGAGGAATGTCTCTCTCATATTTATATCCTTCAATGAGGGGTGGAGACACATCTTTTGGGGCATATGAGCCTACATTACCTTTCAGGCTGACCTTGACAATTTGCACGTGTGAGAAAATAAATTCAAAATCCAACTTCTGCTCATTCAAACAAGATGATCTTTAGATCAATATTTCACCTCCTGGAAAGAGGAATCCAACAAAAATATCATCTCCATCACATGAGCTATCCAAAGTGGAGTTTGGTCGTAGTTTCCAATTTTAACACTCCCTCTCAACTAAGGAGAGCTCCACCTATCAATCCATCTATCAACCTGTGCAATCCTGTCATCCAGTACAATCTTGTGCCATCCTGTCATCCTATATCATCCTGCCATCCTTTTACTCTTCTCTTTTGAACCATGCAGAAATAATGAAGAATATTTGATCAAGAGTGAGTCACAAGACCTTTCCTCTCTCCATTGACCCAAAGTCAGTCTAGAGGTAAAAACCTCAACCAGAATTGATCCCAAATAAATTTGTTGGACACAACACATCCTAGCATAGAGACTATGGAAATACACGATGCACCCATCGGTAGTGTTATTGTCTCTATCCTCATTTACCAACTCATTGGCCACATGAGAGGTACTTCCCATGAGTCCCATACTACATGGGTAGGATGTATGTGGGGCATAGATCAAGAGAGGGTGAACCAACTCAATATCATAACAGTGGGGAATAGCACCCCAATAAGGAAAGGTGAACCTCACCTTATGGTTGCTTATAGCTCCCAGAAGCTACCCCAAGCCACCCGGAGTTCCCAGAGCTCAAAGTCCAACTTAAGCAGGACCCTCATAGGAGGTTCTGTCCACGACTCCAAGTTTCTCATGGAAGGTTAAGAATTTAACCTTCCCTAGGAGCTTTGTGAGAATATCTGCAACCTGCTCATCAATCCCGATGTGATGGAGCCTTACGGCGCCTCACTATACCATATCCCGGGTAAAGTGGTACCTGACATCAATATGCTTAGAGCGGTCGTGGAATATGGGATTCTCTGAAAGACGAATCCCACTTTGCTTGTCACAATAGATCATGGTGGTATCTAGCACAAACAAAAATAGCTCACTAAAGAACTTTCTCAGCCAAATAGATTCACAACAAGCCATACTTGCTGCAATGTATTCAACCTCGGCGATGCTCAAAGCAAATGATTTCTGCTTCCTACTCATCCAAGCAGTCAAAGAAGAACCTAGAGTGAAGCAACATCGAGATGTGCTCTTACAATCCACCACCCTTCCAGCCCAGTCAACATTAGTATATCCATGGAGCCTCACATTCCCGACAGTGTATCTCATTCCATGTTGATTGTGCCTCGAAGATATCTCAAGAGATTCTTGGCAACAATCCAATGTATGTGATGAAGCTCGACCATATATTCACTCAACATATTCACTACAAAACATATGTCCGGACGGGAGTTCACTAAGAACATCAGGGTGCCCATGAGTTGACGATACTCAATAGGATTTCCCAAATTGGGCCTAGCAGCACTTCCACATAATTTTTTAAAGTTGATTTCCATCGGAGTAGTCACAGACTTGTAGTCCACCATCCCAAATCTTTCCAGCACCTTCACAATATATTTTCCTTGAGGAAGGAAAATCTCACCTCACTTTTTCTAGACCTCCTGGCCTAGGAAGTAGTGAATTAGTCCTAGGGCCTTCATCTTGAATTCAAAATCCAACTCCCTCTTACATTTATGAATGAGAGGGTCTGCACCTATCAAGAAGAGATCATCCACATAGAGTACCAGAATGAGAGGCTTGTCATTATCAACCATGAAATATAGGTTCGGGTCAACTTCACTTCATGTAAAGTCCAACTCCATCAAGTATCTATCAATCCTCTCATACCAAGCCATGGAATCTTGCTTCAACCCATAGAGGGCTTTCTTCAAACTGCATATATGTGTATCTCGATCTCAAGCTTCGTACCCCAAAGCTTTTTCGACACAGACCTCTTCCTTAAGTGAGCCAAGCAAGAAGGCAATTTTTACATCCATCTAATGTAGATTCCATCCTTGCGAGACAACATGGGAAATAATCAAACGAAGGGTGGTATATTGAGAAACCAATGCAAATATCTCATCATAGTCTATAACTTCCTTTTGCGAGAAGCCTCAGGCAACAAACCTGGCCTTGAAATTTTCAACACTCCCATCAGCTCCATGTTTGATTTTGTAGAGACATTTCGAGGTGACAACAAAATTTTCCTTTGGTCTAGGCACCATATCCCAGAAATAATTCTTCATGATCGACTCATACTTTTCGTTCATTAAATCCTTCCAAACTTGGTGCTTCACAGCTTCTTCAAACGTTCCAGGCTCAGATTGGAAAATGGTTCTCTTGGCTACTAAGTACCCTTGGTACATGTTCGGATTCTTACTTTCACGGAATCTTCACCTTGGTGCAATAGGTCTCTCGGCATATTCGATAATATCTCTAAGCCATGAGGGTATACTCTTTGATGAATTGGTCACACTATGGGGTGGATCTATAGGATCCATCAGACCTTCAACATCAGGCATCGAATCATCCTTCGGTTCTTCCAGCTTTCCTGCATCTTCATTTTTGTCTTCTTTTGAGATAGGAAGATCTCTAACCTTCCCAAAGGTAGAATCTTCATCGAAGGTGACATCATGACTTATCTCCACTTATATTTGACCAGGAACATAGATTGTATATGCCTTTGAAGTTTCATTGTAGCCCACAAATGTTCCCTTCTTTCTAAAAGCATCCAAGTTGCTTCTCTTTTCTTTCGGCACATGAAAATATATGTGGCTTCCAAAATTTCTAAAATGATAAACATCATGTTTCTTACTAGAGAATATTTCTTTGTGACTTTTGGAGTCCATTGTTTGATGTGGGAATCTATTTTTAACATATACGGCAGTGTTGGCAGCTTCTCCCCATAGGAACTATGGTATGCCTTGGTCATGAAACATGGCATGAGTAGCTTCAATGATGGTTTGGTTCTTCCTTTTGAAAACTCCATTTTGTTTAGGATTATACGCAATAGTGGTCTCCCTCTTAATGTGAGCTTCCCTACAATTGTCATTGAATTCATTTGACTCATATTCCATTCAATTATCGGTCCTCAAAATTTTGATCCTCTTCCCTGTTTGATTTTCAATCGAGACCTTGAAATAGCATAACCATTTAAATACTTCATCCTTATTCTTCAAGAAGTATATCCAAGTTTAGCGAGAGAAGTCATCCACAAAAGTATTATAATACAAATATCCTCCCAAAGATGCTATGGGAGACATACTAGATAAATCAGAATGAATCAATTGAATAATGTCAGTAATCTTAATATCACTTGAGGGGAATGGTCCCCTTGTGTGTTTCTATTTGGCACAACCCTGAAAAACACCTCCATGATCAACTTTGAAATCAGGGATACCTGTGACCATATTCCTTGCTTCGGGAAGAGCCTTATATGAAAGTGGGCAAACCTCCGGTGCCATAATTCGGATTTAAGAGTTGTGTTGCATGCCATGGCTCCCAGCTGACTTCCTCCAACTTGATAAAGTGTATCAACCATGAAACCAAGAGTGAATTCTTCTTTGAAATTCTTCTTCCAAACACATACCTTTCCTTCAATGAATGAAACCTTGAATCCTTTATCTTCCATCACCGAGATAGACACCAAATTATTCTTCAAGTCAAGTACATATAACACATATTGTAGATGAAGGATTTGACCTTTAATTTAGATGAAGAATCACAATCCTTGCCCTTTTCACGGGATAGGTGGCATTGTCTCCAGGAATAATTTCCAAATTTGTTTCATTTTCAATCAAATGTGAGAGGGCCTCTTTGTAACCAGTGAAGTGTCGTGAAGCACCACTATCAATCAACCAATTATCCATAGTGTCGGGAGGAGACGTAGCAGAGAGGGAAGATATAAGAAGAAATTATTTGTGCTTGTTATCTACAACATTATATTCATCATACTTTGAGTTTCTTAACCTCTTGAAAGGTTGACCATTTCGATTCCATTTCGAGTAGCAGAAGCCTTTCTCTTTCCTTTGTTATTGAACATGTTGTTCCTTTATTTCCATTTCCATTGAAATGTTGTAATTGTTGTTGTAGACATCATCTCGGGGTGAGTCCCTTTTATTGGGACACTCTCTAACATTGTGGCCAAACCTGTTACTATTGTAACATCTACCCTTCCTTCCTTTGAATCTCAGTCTTCCTTGACTTGGATTTCTTGTACCATCATTATTCTTCTTCTTTGCATCAGCGGAGAAAGCAGTAGGTTCGTTTCCATTTGAGGGCTTGTCTCTCTCCATAATCCTCGTCTCCTCTTGAGTGCATCTCGTCATCAATTCATCAAAATCAGGAATGATGTTATTGTTGAGAATAGTGGTATTGAATACATACCATGCCTGGGGAAGACCTCCAAGAGAAATAAGAGTGCTCTCGGTCAGCTATGACCTCTCCAATAGATAAAAGATCAATTTTTGTATTTTGATAATCCTCATGAAGTAGGATTGGATGGATTCTCTCTTATCCATCTTGATGTCCTTCAGCTTTTTCTTCAGAAACATAACTTGGTTTGCATTTCTAGCCCTGAACATGCCAACCAACCTGTCATACATCTCCTTAGATGTGCCAAACTTGAACATATAAGCAACCAAATGCTTGTGAATAGAATCCCTAATGATATTCTTCTCGTTGAATTCTCCTTTCTTGTACTTTGTCTTAGTGGTAGTCGATGCATTAGAAGGAGGCTCAGTGATATTTCCCTGCACATAGTCCATAACTTATTTTTCCTCCAAAGTAAAATCCAAGGAAATTTTCCAAGCATGATAATCAGACTTATCATTGAGCTTGTCATTATATTTGAAGTATGATGAGGAAGCCATTGACCCTTGTCCTTGTCCAACATATTTCAATGGTTTCTCTTCTCACTCTTGCTCGGGCTTTGTCTTCACCTGAGCTCTGATACCATGTTAATTTTTAGATAACAATATTATGTTCTATTCTTAGAGAAATTTACTTCAATATTTTCTTTGTTGAAATTTGGTTACCGGAGGATAGGTGGTTCCCTAAGGCTTTGATCTTTGGCCTAGGGAAAAGTGTCCAAAAGAATTTAATTTTTCTCCTAAAGTGACTTTATAAAGTTATAAAGTCAAATCTAATTTAAAAGTGACTTTAAGTGATAAAGTTACTAAAGTTTAATTTTAAAGTGACTTTAATAAAGTCAATGTAAAATTAGAAATGAAAAGTGACTTTGGAAATAAATGACTAAGTGGGTCTTTATTAAAGTGGGGTGAATTAAAAAATAGAAAGTGAGATTTAAATGAGCATTTAATCTCAGCCCTAGATCTAAATCTGTTTCATCGTTTGGATTTAGGGATTCCCCAAAAGTCACATAGGGTTAGGTTAAAGGAGGGAAAGGAGGAAAAGGTCATTCATTCTTTCATGAGCAGATTGGGAGAAAGAGAGAATGAGAGCTGGAGACATTTTCTGAAGAGAGCTTGAGAAGGTGAAGGAGAGGGCACACTCAGCAAATCCGTACAGCAGCAAGGAGGGCACGATTTCCAAGGCAGCAAGAGGTTGCACGGATACCGAGGCAGCTTGGCCGTATAGCAGCACAGAAACCAAGACATCCATCCGTACAATAGTCTGTACAGCGGCATTGAGGCACGGTTTTCGAGGGGAAAGGCGGCATGTTTTTCGAGGAAAAGTACAGAAACAAGGGGCTCGATTTTCAAGGTGGCTGGGCACGTTTTTCGAGGCAGCCAGCACCATTTTTTAGAAAGGCAGCTTGCTGGAAAATTTCGTACAGTCCATACGGTTGTTCAACTAAGTTCTGGGCACAAATTTCTAAACTGTCATTTGCTGTAAAAATTTTCTGTTTTGAGTTTATTGTTGTTCTGGCACGTTTTCCAAGGCAGTGGCAAGCACGAAAACCAAGATAAGTATGTATTTAATTTGCTGGAAATTTTCCTGTATATTTCACCTCTCTGTAAAAGGCATTTTTCAGAAAATAAAAGAGAAGCTTTCAGACTGGTTTTCCCCAAGAGTTGTAGGGGGTTTTTCCAGGGTCATGTTGACCAAAAATATCAATGTTTAAATGTGTTGAATGGCTGTTTTAAGCTTGCTGATTTTTATTTCTACATTTTCCAGCATTCTGTAAATTTTCCAGAATTTGTGTTTTCAGCAAAAAATTATTTTTCTGTTGTTGAATGTAAGGATATGGGAAAGGGCATTTAACTAAAAGGAGAAATAAAGTGAAACTGAAAACCGGGGTGGGAAAGACAAGAAATTTCTACATTCTTATTAGCCCAATTTCAATGTCAAGATTAGCAATCAAATTTGATAGTAAATGTTGATAGAACATAAAAAAATAACCAGAAGACAAGCCAAAAGAATATGACACAATATTTGGTGGATTCTAGGGAAAAACCCCAATGTGGGGAAAAGTGTTTGATCAAATATTCTTATTATTCTTCAAAATTTCAGGAGAGAGAGAGAGAGTACAATATACAAATTTCACTTGCCCAAAACTTTAGTCAAACAGCAGTCAACAGGATGCCCTAACCAAAAAGTCAACGTTGGTCAAATCAGCAAGTTGACTTCACCAAACGAGCTCGGTCAATTTTAGTTAATGCGGCCTCTAATAGTGATTCAAATCATTCCAAAACATATCCGAAAAACACAGTCAAATGAAAAGTCAACTCTGCAGTCAAATGTTGTGGTCAACACTATAGTCAAACTACCCATAATTCCTTGGTTTTCGTGCCAATAGTTGTGGCCTTAAGACATCAAAATTCTTCCCAAAAAATCGAAGTCAAATGCGGAGGGTTGACCCTTCGTCAACGCTGGCAACTCTCGATTGTAGCCCTAAAAAAAGTCCGAAATTTTTTGTCCTTCCTTTCACACGTGAGAGGAGAGAGAGGCGCCTTTGATGTTGTATGAACCAATGAGGGAGAGAGATGTGATGTGATGAGTGTTTTCCAAATGAAGAATGTCTCTCTCCTATTTATATCCTTCAATGAGGGGTGGAGACACGTCTTTTGGGGCTTATGAGCCTACATTACATATCAAGATGACCTTGACGATTTACACGTGTGAGAAAATAAATTCAAACTCCAACTTCCCATTCAAACAAGATGATCTTTAGATAAATATTGCACCTCTCGGAAAGGGGAATCCAACAAAAATATAATCTCCATCATATGAGTTGTCCAAAGTGGAGTTTATCCCTAGTTTCCAATTTTAACAAAAAGATACCGGAGCAGAGAGAGGGAGCTAGAGATCACTCCTGACACTGAGGGCCGTGGGAAGGAAGTGATAGTAGAGGATATGGGGGAGCCCAAGGGCAAGGAAAATATGGTATTTGACAGTCTCTTGAAATCCTTGAGTGATTTGGCAAAGGGACAAAAGGAGATGTTAAGTGAGATCAAGATGCAGAACCGGGAGCGAAGCATTCGCCGGGATTTTCTATTTGGAGAGACTTCCAGAGCCTCTCAACAGTATGACCACCCTTCACTTACTGCATAGCCACCATCCTCTAGTGGGCCAACTAGAGCCACGTTGGCTTCTTTCCTACCCTTAGCACCGGATAAAAAATGAGGATTTGATGATCAGATTCGTATGGGAGATTATTTCAGAGAATGGCAGTCCATGGGACAATATTTCAAAGCAGCACTAACTTGCAAATATTATTGTGAGCTAAAGCAGAACGAGAAGGGAAGGATCTATGGAAGCCAGGGAACGCAGAGCTCTGAATCATAGCATACCATTGGGAGGATGATCTCCCCACTTATGATGGCACTACCAAGTGCACAACTTTTGCTTGGGTGGGGAAGCTAGACACGTATTTCCAACTCAACAGGATGACGAAGGTGGAGGCCATTAGAATTGATACTTTGAATTTGGAGGGAGAGGCACATGACTGGTGGTTTCATGGCTTGTCCACTCTAGGAATGCCAACATGAATTCATATGAGGATTTCACGTGGAGAGTAGTGGAGCGTTTTGATTTAAGGGATCTGGAGGGTCACTTCAGGGAGCTGACCCAACTCAGGCAAACAGGGCATCTAGAGCATTATATTTCATATTTCCTGTGGGTTTCAGTCATGGTGCCTGATTTTTCGGATGCTAGGAGGGTGTACACATTTGTAGAGGGGTTGATGGAGCCATTGCATGGACTAGTGAAGTCACACAGACCTTCTACTCTATTGGAGGTTGTGACTTGTACATGAGACTTGCAGGGAGGCCGAAGACCCGATCACCTTTTCCACTAGGCACTCCCTACACTCAAAAGGGGGTGATACTAGACCAGCACCGACGCAGAGAACATCTCTAGGGAGAGGGTAGTTGGACGATGAGACTAGGAGGGACCTCAGGAGGAGGAATTTGTGTTTTACATGTCGGAATTTTTTGGAACCAAGCCATCAGTGCACAGCGGGCAAGGCCCACTATATCGAGATCTTCTCAGACATTGATTAGGAGGATGAGGTGGAGTTGGAGTTCGATGGGGGAGACTACGAGAGGCCATCAAAGAGAGCACACCTTCACCAAGAGGATCATATTTTACACCATCTAGGAGGATTCCTTGCCCCTTTGTGCGGGGTACCCAAATTTCTGACCATGAGGATCAAAGGCATTGTTCAAGGGAAGCGTGTCTCAGCCTTAGTTGACAGTCGGGCCACCCACAATTTTATTGATGCTCAGATGGTCCAGAGGAGATGCATCACCACTGTAGATTTTAAGGGGTTTTCAGTGCTAGTATAAGGGGACGAGACTATGCAGTGAAATCAATATGTTCCCACTTTGACAGTGACCATGGGGAACTATTCGATGACATATCATTTCTTTGTGGTGGACATGCCAGACACCAATGTGGTGATGGGTGTCCATTGGTTGTATTCCCTTGGTCGAGTTACCACCGACTGGAGGCATCTCATGATGGAGTTTACCGGACCGGATGGTAAGCTAGTAGTTCTTCAGGGTATGCACTCATATCCCCCACAGACAGTTTTAGCTCAACGGATAGAGGCAAACTTGAGGCATGGGGACATAGCGTGGGCAGTGCAGCTGAGGATTTCATAGGCTGGGGGACAGACCAAGCCACCACATCCAAACATATAGCTTATGTTGGACATATATGCAGTAGTCTTTCGAGATATGCCACTTGGACAACCACTAGACAGGGGGATCGAGCATACCATAGAGTTGGATCCTGGTGTACACGCAATCATCACCACCCCTAAAGGCATCCCAAAGCCTATAAGGATAAGATTAAGCGATCCATAAGGTAGTTGTTGGCGTTGGGCCACATTAGGCCGAGTGTTAGCCCCTTCGCTTCTTCAGTTGTGTTGGTGAAGAAGAAGGACGGGACTCTGCGCATGTGCATTTATTATAGGGCGCTCAATAGGAGGACGTTGAAGAATAGGTATCCCATGCCGCGTATTGATGAGATGATGGATGAGATTAGAGGATTTAAGTTCTTCTCTAATATATATTTGTGTTTGGGGTATCATCAAATCCGGGTAAGGGATCAGGACATTACGAAGAGAGCCTTCAGGTGTCATTATGGGAATTTCGAGTTCTTGGTCATGTGTTTTGGGTTGACCAACACCCCTGCCACTTTCCAGTCATGCATGAACCATGTGTTCAGGGGGCAGTTGAGGAGATTCACGCTAGTTTTATTTGATGACATCATGATCTATATCAGGACATGAGAGGAGCACCTGTAGCACTTAGAGACGGTGTTGCAAATTTTAGAGGAGAAGCAGTTCTATGCCAAGTTGTCCAAGTGTGAATTTGGGCTAGGAGAGATTCTTTACTTGGGACACATTATTGGCGCAAATCGGGTCAAGGTGCGTGAGGAGAAGATCAGGGCATTTTTGGATTGGTCGACACCTAGAGATGTGACAATGCTGAGGGGGTTTTTGGGCATGCACTATTACAGGAAGTTCATTAAGAACTTCTCACAATTGGAAGCACCCCTCATATATATGACCAAGAAGGGGGTTTTTGCATGGATATATGGAGCTCAGGAAGCTTTTGATTGCCTCAAGGAGGTGATGAGTAGTTTCCTATTATTGGCACTCCCGGATTTCACACAGCCTTTCACATTGGAGTGTGATGCATCGAGAGAGGGAATTGGAGTAGTATTGTCCCAAGATGGGCACCCCATTTCTTTTGAGAGCCGAAAGCTCTTGCTGCATGAGAGGTCGTATTCCATATACGACAAGGATATGTTGGCCATAATGCATTCATTGTCCAAATTCTGAAAATATTTGGTGGGTAACCAGTTTCAGGTGAAGACTAATCATAATAGTCTTCCCCACTTCATGGGGAAGCAAGGCCTCAATGACAGACAGCAGAGGTGGGTCAACAAGGTGCATGCCCATGATTTTGATATTGATTATGTACAGGGGAAGCATAATGTGGTTTTCGATGCACTATCCAGGAGACTTGTGGGGCTTTCACTCATGAGCATTTTCCATGACTGGAAGGAACATTTGTTAGTTGAGTACTCCAAGGATGGATGAGCATGTGAAATCTTCGAGGGAATTCACGCAGATGAGTGCTATCGGGTCATGGTTGAGATTATATACTACAAGGGGCGCATATTTCGGGTTCCAGGATCGCAGTTGAGGGAGCGCATACTTCATGCATTTCACAATTCTCCATTGTCAGGGCATCAAGGGTTCAGGAAGACATACATGGTAGTGAGAGAATGCTTCACATGGAAGGGTCTCAAGGGGGACATTTGAGATATGTGCAAGAGTGTGAGGCTTTTCAGAGGAACAAGGGGGAGTTGACTCACCCAACAGGTTATTGCATCCTCTCCCATTTCCTGAAGGGAAATGGGAGAGTATCTCTATGTACTTTATTACAGGACTTCTTGTAGTTCAGGGGAAGGATTGTATTTATGTGGTGGTCGACCGGTTGACCAAGTATGCACATTTATTTTCCATTCTAACACAGTATTCAGCTTCTCAGGTAGTAGATTTGTTCTTTAGGGAGGTCTTCCACCTGCACGGACTCCATAAGGCTATAGATAGTGATAGAGATAGTCTATTTATGGTGGGGTTTTGGCAGGAGCTTTTTAGGCTAGTGGGAACAGAGCTCAACCTGAGCACTAGTTATCATCCACAGACCGACAGCCAAGTAGAGAGGGTTAACAAGTGGGTAGAGTGCTATCTTAGGAACTATGTGATCGGGTAGCCGCAAGGTATGGATTTGTTGGCTACACTACGGAGAGTACTTCTACAACACCACACATCATATGTCCATCGGTGTGTCTCCTTTTTTCTCTCTATATGGTTATGATGCTTTGTATTTTGTTGACATCATTTTTGGAGACAGCAGAACCCCAAAGGCCAAAGATTGGATCCAAGAGAGCCAAGACATCCTCAAGGCTCTTAAGGATAATTTGATGATAGCTCAGAACCAAAAATATGTATATGTTGACAGGCAACATGTTGAGAGGCATTATGAGGAGGGGGAATTGGTGTTCTTGTGATTGTAGCCATACCGACAATCCACCTTGAAACAAAAGGGATTCGAGAAGTTGTAACCACAATTTCATTAACCCTACAGGGTGATCAGGAGGGTTGGAGAGGTAGCTTATGTGTTGGAGCTACCACTAGGGAGAAATATCCACAATATTTTTCATGTTTCATGTCTCAAGAGGGTGTTGGGCATCAGGTTACAACAACTATGGAGTTTCCCCCGCTTGATGATGAGGGGCATTAGGTTTTGGAACCGGAGGCCATCCTAGAGACTAGGGAGAGGAAGCTCGAGAACAGACCGATCAGAGAATACTTGGTGCATTGGAGGAGCTTGTCGGATGAGGATGCAGCCTAGGAGGGTGAAGACATACTTGAGCATCTGGCACTAAAGTTGCTTGGGGATAGGCAACATTTGGTTGGGGAGGATTATAATGTCCCTTCCTAAATTATTTTGGAACGAGATTTATTTCTACATTTTGGGGGCCAATTTTGGCCAATTTTGGTGAAGACATGTTCCATTTAACTTTTGTTAGAATACTTAGGATTTAGAGTCAAGTTAACTTTATTTTATTTTATTTTGTTGGTGATATGTGGGGACTGCCCACGTAAGAAATACGCAATCCATAAGCCACTAATTCGAAATGCATGAGAGGGAAAGTGAAGACTTGGTGAGGGACCCATGAAGGAAGAAAAGGCGAGAATAAAGGCTCCATGAAAGTTATAAAAGGAAGGCATCTCACTTCACTTGGTATTCTTGGCTTATCGATTTTGATTTTTTTGCTTGAGTTGTTTAATCGAGTCACTTGTTGTTTAGCAAGAGTTTTCCAAGCAGAGAAATCCCCCTTTCTTTGGGGGACTTCGAGTGCCACCCTAGAGAGGTTCTTCCATTATCATCTAAAGGAGTTTCATAGAGAGATTTCCAGCATTTGTATTCAGTTTCTCTAGTAGTGCGTATTTCTAGAGGACGTAGTAGTGGATCTAGTGTGTCCATTATAGTACTACTCCAGAGGACTATTGTCGAAAGAATTTTGGAGAAGAAGGCTCAATATATTTTTTGGCTATTGAATGAGTTTGAGGGTTGGAAGTGGAAGCAATATTTTGGATTTATTTTGTAATCTTTGGGGCCAGCGCGGAGGAGAGAAGTTGGGCACATGTGGGAGATAGATACTTAGCCATTGGGGTTATTGCTTACTGGGAGAAATAAGGGAAGTATTGATGGAGTTGAATGTTGCATTTTAGGAGTCTTTGTGGAGGATTTTGATGGTGCTTGAGTAGCTACTGGAGAGCACAGGGCCTTTGGGGGTCGATTTTGGGGGCTTTGGGATTCCTATATGGGGTGGTGATGACTACCTGTACACCAGGCTCCAACTCTATGGTGTGCTCAAACCCCCTGTCTAGTGGTTGTCATGATGGTATATCTCCAAAAACTACTGAATATTTGTCCAGTATAGCATGTATGTCTGGATGTGGTGGCTTGGTCTGTCCCCCATCCTCTGAAATCCTCAATTCCTCTACCCATGCTATGTCCACATGCCTCAAGTCAGCTTCCATCCGGTGAGCTGAAATTGTATGTGGGGGATATGAGTGCATACCCCGAAGAACTACTAGCTTACCATCTGGTCTGGTAAACTCCATCTCGAGCTTCCTATAGTCGGTGGTAACTCGGCCAAGGGAATACATCCATTGGACACCCAGCACCACATTCATGTCTGGTACGTCCACCACAAAGAAATGATTTGTCATCGAATAGTTCCCCATGGTCACTATCAAAGCGGGAACATATTGATTGCACTGCATAGTCCTGTCCCCCGGTACTAGTACTGAAAATCCCTCAAACTCAACAGTAGTAATGCCTCCCCTCTGGACCATCCGAGCATCAATAAAAATTTTGGTGGCCCCACTATCAACTAAGACTGAGACAAGCTTCCCCTGCACAGTGCCTCTAATCATCATGGTCAGAAATTTGGGTACCTCGCACAAAGAGGCAAGGACTCCCCCAAATGGTGTGAAAGATGCTCCTCCTGGTGGAGGTGGTGGTGGTGGTGGTGGTGCTCTCTCTGATGACCCCTCACAATTTCCCCCATCGAACTCCAACTCCACCTCATCCTCTTAATCATTGTCTAAGAAGACCTAGATATAGTGGGCCTTTCCCGTTGTGCGCCGATGGCCTGGTGCACACAATTCTGGACATGTAAAACATAGCTTCCTATGACTGAGGTATATCCTAGTCCCATCATCCAACTTCCCTCACCCTTGGGCTTCTCTTTGCGCTTGTAGTGATATAGTATCACCCCCTTTCTGAGGATAGGGAGTGCATGGTGGAAAAGGTGCCCAGGTCTTGGGGATGGCCCCCTGCAAGTCTCTCGTACAAGTCATGGCCTTCAATAGAGTAGAGGGTCTATGTGACTTCACCAGTCCGCGCAGTGGCTCCATCAACCCCTCTACAAATGTGTACACCCTCTTAGCATCCAGCAAATCAGGTAACATGACTGAAACCCTCAGGAACTCTGAAATATAGTGTTCTAGATGTGTCATGTCTTCCTAATATGGGTCAGCTCCCTGAAGTAAGATTCTGGATCCCTCCGATCAAAATGCTCCACTACTCTCCACGTGAAATCCTCATAGGAGTTCGCATTGGCATGCCCTAGAGTGTACAAGCCATGAAACAATCAGTCGTGTGCCTCTCCCTCCAAATGCAAAGTGGCCATTTTAATGGCCTCCACCTTCGTCGTCATGTTGAGTTGGAATTATGTGTCCAGCTTCTCCACACAAGCATGAGTTGTGCACTTGGTAGTGCCAACGTATGTGGGGAAGAAAATCCTCCCAATGGTACATTGTAATTCGGAGCTTTGTGTGCCCTGGACTCCATAGCTCCTTCCCTTCTCGTTCATCTTGAGCTGCCAATAATCTTTGAAATTTAGTGTTGCTTTGAAGTCTTCTCCCATGGAGTTCCACTCTATGAAATATTCTCCCATAGGCATCTGGTCATCAACTCCTCCTTGTTCACCCGGTGTCAAGGGTAGGAAAGAAGGCAGTGTGGCTCTAGTTGGCCCACTAGAGGGTGGTGGTTGCATAGTAGGTGAAGGGTAGTCATACTGTTGAAAGGCTCCAAAAGTCTCTCCAAATAGAAAATCCCAATGAGTGTTCCGTTCCTGGTTCTGCATTTTGATCTCATCTCACATCTCCTTCTGCCCTTTTGAAAAATCACTCAGGGCTTTCAAGAGACTTTCAAAGGCCATATCTTCCTTTTTCTTGGGCTCCCCAATATCCTCTACTATCACTGCCTTCCCACGGTCCTTAGTGTCTGGAATGATCTCTAGCTCCCTCTCTCTGCTTTGGAACCTTTGTCTCTTGTAGGTAATATTCTGTTGCATAGTAGGTGAAGGGTAGTCATACTGTTGAGAGGCTCCAAAAGTCTCTCCAAATAGAAAATCCCAATGAGTGCTCCGTTCCTGGTTCTGCATTTTGATCTCATCTCGCATCTCCTTCTTGATCAGGAGCTCAGGACCAAGTGTCGTAAAATGGTCAAAAATGAAGGTGCTCAGAACTAGTTTGAACCTGAACGACCGGATAGAGCTCGTCTTCCTGATTCCGGCGCCGCGAACGGTTCGAAAAACGGTCGCCGTATGCAGAAGTTATTCAAGTTTGAAGATTTCTCAATTTCCATTAAAAAAATGCCAAATTTGCCTTTGTGGAAAAATTTTATTAAAAAAAGAATATTCCACAGAATATTCCACAGAATATTCTGGAGAATATTCCTTGGCAGCCAATCAGTAGGCGCCACGTGGCTAGCCCGGAGGCCGCCACGTGGGCCCCGACGTGGAGTTGGAATGGCGCATTTCAAAATTTTATATCGGGTCGGCCGGATTCGAACCCGCGACCACAAGGTTATCAACCCAACGTCTTACCGCTAGGTCAAAGGTGGGACTTGTTTACGGTGGCGGCAAAGATTTTTTTAAACCGTGTGGAAGGTTTGGGCGGGGCCCGAAAGGGGGCCAGCCCCCTTCCCATAAATCCTCCGGCGCGGAACCACAGTTCATACAACTCGGCGCGCAGTTCGGCGGACATATTAAACTTTGGTTATGCGTATTTGGTGGGTTGTTTTATATTAAAAACGTTGTTTTAATTAACAAACGTTGTTTTAAATGCAAACCATTTGTTACATAACCGCCGAACTTGTGAACGCCATTTTCGATAACCGTCAACTTTAATGCCAACCCACTAACCGTTCGGATAGTTGGCGGCCTCCGCCTATTTTGGCGCCACCCACCAATTTGGCGCCCTTATCTGCAGTCTTTCCACATTTAGTGGAGATTTTTTAGCCCAAACTGGCAGTTTAGTAAAGGGGGCATAACTTCTGCTAGGAGAGGCCTTTGAAGACGAATTTTTTTTTTATTTTGGGTCTCTTCGACCTTCTGAAGCCATTGGCACAGGTTTCACAGTCATCTGAGGTCGTTTTCAGGTGATTTTTCTTCGTGGAAGTTCCAGGAGCCACTAGGGCCAAATCAGTTTGGGAGCTGCATTGGGAATTTTGCAGCCAGTTTATGAGGAACGAAGGTCATTCCTGAAGTTTTTCAGTATTCTGAATCCATTTCTACAGCTCGTTTTTCCTTTTGAGGATTTCTTCTCACTGTTTAGCTTCAGGGAAGCTTTCAGGGCCACCAGGGCCATTTCAGTGTTGGAGTTGTTTGGGTGCTATGTTCATCCATTTTTGGTGATTCAAAAGTCTATTTCTGATATTTTCGACCTTCTGATTCTAATGGCAGAGGTTTCAGAACCAATTGAGGTCATCTTCACCTCGAAATTCTCCATGCAAGTCTAAAGGGCCACCAGGGACAATTGGGGAAAAGTACTGTATTAGGTACAATTTCACTGTTTAGTGTTTGGGAAATAGCATGTTTAGCTAATTACTATCTTCTGATTCTGTATTTACAGTCAGATCTGTCTTTCGAGACACTCTTATTCTTGTATTAGCCTTTGTAGCATTTTTAATACAAGAGGACAAGCCTAGTTTGAGAGGCTTGGTCCAGCAGATGTAGCCCAGAGGAGGGGGTGAACTACTTATCATTTTGATGTCTTTATTTGCTGAAGATAATATGCTAAACAAAACTGATATAAAGTGTTAAACAGCAAATATACATAACTTGCATACACACATAATCACCTACTCAGCTGCAGAAAGTTATTTGTCTTATTCCGCAAGACATCAAATTTCAAGTATGTGTATGTCAAAGACTTCTAAGTGTTAACTTCATTATTTCTTTAGGCAGAGTCTGTAGAGGGCCAGGTAGCCTCTGGAACTCATCCTCTCTTTAGAGGTGACATGTCCGGTGAATGCCCCTACAGTTTATCTCTGTATAAGAAATAAGAAGTTTTCACAATTTCAGAGGTCACTTGGAGTGTATAGCTCAATTTGAAATTTTGGGAAATGGATACCTTGCACCCTTAAAAAAGTACATTCCATTTTCAGATCACTTCTGCCCTTTTTGAAAAATCACTCAGGGCTTTCAAGAGACTTTCAAAGGCCATATCTTCCTTTTTCTTGGGCTCCCCAATATCCTCTACTATCACTGCCTTCCCACGGTCCTTAGTGTCTGGAATGATCTCTAGCTCCCTCTCTCTGCTTTGGAACCTTTGTCTCTTGTAGGTAATATTATGTTGCATAGTAGGTGAAGGGTAGTCATACTGTTGAGAGGCTCCAAAAGTCTATCCAAATAGAAAATCCCAATGAGTGCACCGTTCCTGGTTCTGCATTTTGATCTCATCTCACATCTCCTTCTACCCTTTTGAAAAAACACTCGGGGCTTTCAAGAGACTTTCAAAGGCCATATCTTCCTTTTTCTTGGGCTCCCCAATATCCTCTACTATCACTGCCTTCCCACGATCCTCAATGTCTGGAATGATCTCTAGCTCCCTCTCTCTGCTTTGGAACCTTTGTCTCTTGTAGGTAATATTTTGTCTATCCTCCTCACTCATAGGAAGAGTTATCCCATGGTTGAGCCAAGATCTGGGCATTGATACCTTTGTAATGTTCCAAAATAGGAAAAATAGTGATATGCAAGCAAATAGCAAATTTACACCATAAAAAGTTTAATAAAATTTAGTAAACACCCAGAACAATCAGAAATATGGGAGCAGTTGAGCCATTTTATTTTAAACTAGTGCAATAGTACAAATGTATGGAATGAATGCACCTGGGCTTGCCCTTTTGGCAATGAAGATCCAAAAACTATCCAAATGTTGCTCTGCGCTCCCCCGGAAATTTTGCACTGTTTGCTGCAAAGATATGGCTGAAAACCCCACTTTCAATGCTCAAAAAATTCTGCAAAATTACTTTTAGGCTCATCAACCCAAACCCACCAAAACCCAGAAATGTTTTGGCATGGTTTTGACCTTCCAAATTCGACCCCCAAAATCCCTACACTCTCCAATAGATTTTGAAGCACGTTGTATGTGCAAATACCAACAAAATCCTCCCCAAACACTCTTGAAATGTAGCAACCAACTCCATCAAAACTTCCCTTATTTCTCCCGGCAATAAATAGCCTCAATAGTTGAGACTCTATCTCCCACGTGTGCCCAACTTCTCTCTTCTACACTGGTCCCAAAGACTGCAAAATCACTTATGAATATTGTTGCCACTTCCAGTCCTCAAACTCACCAAATGGCCAACAAATATCCTGAGCCTTCTTCTCCTAATTTTTGCCGACAATAGCTCTCCAGAAGAATGTTGAAATGGCGACACTATATTTCCTACTACGCCCTCCAGGAATACACACTACTTGGGCAAACTTAATACAAATGTTGGAAATATCTCTACAAATATCCTCTGGATGATAATGGATGAAACTATCTAGGCTGGCACTCGAAGTCCCCCAATGAAAGGGTGAGTTCTTCGCCTAGAAAACTCTTGCTAAAAAGCAAGTGACCCAACTAAACAGCGCAAGCAACAGAATCTAGTTCGATAAGCCAAGAATGCCAAATGAAGTGTGTTTCCTTCCTTTTATAACTTTCGTGGATCCTTTATTCCCGCCTTTTCTCCCTTCGTGGGTCCCTCACCAAGCCTTCGATTTTCCCTCTCATGCATTTTGAATCAATGGCTTATGGAGTGTGTATTTCTTATGTGGGTGGTCCCCACATACCATTAACAAAACAAAATAAAATAAATTAACTTGCCTCTAACTCCTAAGTCTTCTACTAAAAATCAAATGGGCCTCGTCTTCACCAAAATTGCCCCCAAAAATGTAGAAATTAATCTTGTTCCAAAATAATTTAGGAAGGGACATTACACCTAAAGCACTGAAACTTTCCCTTTTGTTTGGTATCTCTTCTACTTGAATTGCCAAAAAGTTTGAGTTGTTTGAAAGTGAAACATTGTATTCATTTTGTTGTTATTTTGTACCTTGGTTTAGAGAATCCCTAAGGCTGAAAATTCACAAGGCTAAGATGGGGGAAACCTCTTAGGTTGGAAGTGAAATTTTTGTTTTATATTGAATTTTGAATTCCAAGAAATTTCAAAAAACAATTGGGGCCCACCTCACTTAATGTTTTGATCATTTTCATGTTGTATATGCGTGTAAGTTGAGTATAATTCATTCTAGACTCTCTTAGCAGATTCACGGCAAATAGCAAGCTCATCATGAGATAAGAGAGATTTTAGTTTTTGTTCTTTCTTTGTAATTTATTAGGTCTGTCCACACAGTTGTCATTCCTTCACATGACTTAGGCACACAGCATTTCTGGTACAACACTACAACCTCAACTCAAAATTGTAGTTATTGTTCTGCAATAATCTAGAAAACATTGAGATTATATCTTAAGTCCTTGATCTTGTGCCTTCATCAAATAGTTGTGGATTAAGTTTGGTGCCATGGTCGATATTATCAAGTATAAATAATTTGTTTCATTATTTCATTATTATTCTACAAACCATGGTTATTAGAACCAGTGGATTCATACTAGTTTGAAAGTTGCCCAGTCCAGACTGGTCACCCAAACCATTTTTAGGATGACTTGATGATGAACCAGTCCAACAAGTTAATTCAAGACTAGCTTGACATGCGTTGTTGAGACACATAAAAATCACAAAAAAGGAAAATGAACTTTCTAGAGACTTCCTAAACCCTAACCCCATCTTATTTAAACCGCCCACCCCCCTCTCCTCTCCCCCCCCCCCCGCATTCTTATTTAAAAACACCCCCTCACTCCCTGCCCCCCAATTCACCTTGCACTGTTCTCATTGATCATTTTTGAGCAGCTGAAGATTTCAGAGCTATAGTAGAAAGTGTTGATACAGAGAGAGAGTGGAACTAATTTGGAGTTGTTTGTGGAGAAATAATCTACATCAATGGTCAAACCATCATTCTCTTTCTTTATATATTTTCTATTTATGTTTTAATAATTAACGGTAGTTTTTTATTCTTTTTCTGTGGTCGATAGTTTTTTATTTGTAAATTTTATTTTCATTGTTTAAGTCATTGTCGTGGGCTCCCAATAAAGATAATATGTAATATCCCAAATGGGATATTTTAACTAAAAATACAGAAATAGACTTAAGCAACAAAATAAATGGAAATAAACACACAGCCACCAATATAACACAATGGATGTCGATGAAATCACTGAACCATATTATTAATCCATGGTAAAAAGTACATCAACATAAAGGAATAGTGGAACCTGAGCTTGCGAAGCAAGCGGAGAAAAACTCAGAAAGATCTCTGGCCCAACTGATGAATGACACTGGCAATGAAGTAGATGGCTCGGCAAGAAGACTGCTGCAAATCAGCTACGGCAAAAGCTGTCACTGAACCCACTGAAGCACAAGTTGAAGATCTGAATGATCCTCACACCAATCCATGAAGCTCTGCGAAACTTCTGAATGAAGTCTCCTCAAGAGAGTTGGGTTTTCGTCCAACACTCACAGATCACCCGAGGGTTTTCGTCCTGGGGCTACGGCTGAAGTAGAGAACCACGTCTCACACCTCTCATACAATAAAATAACATGATCCAAAGATATCCCTCAATGGCCTCCTCCTTTTCTTTTATAGATCTCTTGGAGCCTACTAGAGCATTATTTTATTATTATTTTATTCATGGAGCACTTTTCCCTCTTATTAAAATATTCATTTTTAATGCAGAAAAGAGTAAATCGACTACCACGTCTCCTCCGATCACTGAAACTCATGTCCCAATGTCCCATCATGGAGGTATCCTCGTGCTGGTTCCAATGAGCTATTACACTATGGTGTTCTGTCATGTATTCCTCCCGGAATGCCACCGTTAGCGTAATTCGCTAAGTTAAGCCCATAAATAACTCAAATTTCCGAAAGTTGTCGGAATGCACCAAAATGGAAGCTAAACTGCTCGGATGATGGAATATACCAAGCGAATGCCACCCGACCACATAGAAACTCCTCAAAACTCCTCCAAAAATCCCTTGGGCCCGCTGATGACACCAACCTGTACTTGTGACCGGTCTTATCCTAACTCTGGAAGTCCCTCCTAGCCCTGCCATAGGTGACACCAAAAAATGGAATATTATAGACCTTTCGCCCCAAGATTGCTTGCCTCAAGGAATCGAAATATGTGGGCCACTTTGTTGGCCCACCGCAACTGAGACCTAATGCCCTGATCCCATACAAACCTCTGGGTGCTGCTATGCACCTGTGTCAAACCACTCGAAATAGACCCCTCAATTCCAAGATCCCAAACTGATCTCTCACTGTACCAGTCAACAAACAATCCTCCCGGATCCCCACACCATGATGGCCAATCATCACCCAAGTCCCATGGCTCAGACTGCGCACTGCCTCTGGCTATAACTGATGCTCTAAGAGGTGAAGACCACGTCTCCTGCTGCGCTGTATCTATGACGGTGTAAGCTGCCCCACAAACTGTGTACCAACTCATCACCTCTCTCCAATCCAACCCCTGAATAAATCCAATGCTGATCCTGCTCTCCTGGAACACGGATGGGATGCTCAAGAAATGTCTATCCGTGCCCCACTACCAACTAGAATCTGTATCATATGTCATGTTTAAGGGCCCCTGCTCCGCTATGTGCCCTACGAAGAATATCGTACCATCAAGAGGGTACCAACTCATGATCTCCCGCCAATCCATCCTGGAAGAAGAATCCAATGTAGCAAAAACTACATATGGAACACGCCTAGAGTGTTGTCGCCAGCCATAATCAGCTCACACTGCTCTGCCCTGTCTTCCAACCAAAGTTGTCTATAGAAGAAATCCCCTCTCTCTGCAATGGGCCAAAGTGGGCAAGATGTGCTGCAAGCCCCATCGATATACTCCTGGAGAGTGCTACTCACTAAAAGTACTGCAGCTTTGCTGACTGCATGTACATCTATCTGCACCTCATCAATGTGTCGGCCCAAAGATAGATGCTCCACCATCTCCAACAGCTCATCCCTCTCATTGGGAATGTAATGATCCTATTGTCCCCTAGCCCCCTGCAGAACTATCCCATCAACCTCCAACATCTCTAGAGGATATGGCACTGCAACTGCTGTCACCGTACTCGGTGTATGTGCATCTTACTGCTCCTCATCAGTGGTTGTCCCCAAGGTTGCCTGCATATCCATCATAGACTCAATGTGAGCCTCCATCTGGCTTTCCCCTAAAGGACTATCATGCATGATGTGCATAGTATCCTCCTCTGCTGACTCAGGGTCCATCATATGCTGCTCTGGCTGAATCATCACAAGTGACTCATCACCCAGAGTATCTCCTGTACAGTCCCCTGACTACTCACCCTGCACACTGGAATACAACTCCGGTCTACTGTCATCATTTCTGCATGATCGATCTCGCTCCACAGAAACATCCTCAACTGATCCCGTGGACTCATCTGAAGAAGAGCCCTCACCCTGGCATACAGAAGGAATGCCCTCCTGTTCTACCTCTGCCACATCAGTTGTATCACTCAAGCATGAGTGATCAGACCCCCATGGTTCTTTGCAAATGAAGCAAAGTCCCTTCCTCAGTTCATTTCTGCTGCATGATCCACCAAACTGGAACAACTCCTCCCTGGTCAACTGTCTCCTGAAAATCTCAATGTTCTGCTCAACCAGCCCTTGGGCTATTTCATAAGCAGCAAGTGAGACCAACTGCTCTCTCCTCCAAATGCTCAGCAACCTAGTCTGTAACTCCCAGCAAATGGCCTCACGGACTCCCATACATAATGAAAGGATGGACTGCATGTGCGCTATGACTATGTCGGAATGATGTCTCCTAATGCTGAAGAAGCATTGGAACATCTGTAGAATCAAGCCATCACACTCAAGGTCAAACATGATCTCATAAGTCCGAGTCATGGCCATGACTTCTAAAACTTAAGCTTCCTCCCAAATGTAGAGCCTGCATAGTTGTCCAAATCCCGAAAGGTTCCTACTGTCAATCTTAAAATTCTTTTCATAATGTCATCATTGTAGGGAGGGAAGGATGTTGTTATCCTCAAAACATCACTGAAACAAGAGGCAGCTATAAGCTTGACTCTCTCACTTGGATGTTCCAAGAATCTATCTTGTACCAATGCAAGCATAGATGGCTCCAAAGCCCAATTTAAACTCCAATCAGATTGCTCTACCTTTGAAAGGCAGGATTCCAGATTCTCTAACATGGGAAAGTCATTTTCTGATCTTCCACTCTTTAAGTCCATACCAAGTGCATAAAGCCAATTTCCCACTTCTTCCTCCTTATGTAAATTCCTCGGATGCCTTTGTTGGAGAAAATTATGTACCTTCTTGGAGAAGGGTTTGTTGTTCTGTTTTGTTTTCTGGTCTTCTGCCACATGGTGGTTCAAGGAACCAACTTTTATTCTTCTCAAGATGTTTAGGAATCCCTCCATGGTTCAACCAATGATGTGGTCACTATTTTTCTGAGTTGTTATAGTGATGTAGGTGTAGTTTTTGTCAACCAGTTCAAATACATACTGCTGTAGGTGACACGTATTTGCTGGTGTCAAATACAGGTGCATAGTGGGGACTTTACAAAAAAATCAGTCTCAACCCCACAACTGATATCTATATTTTAAGCTCAGAAAATTATTACAGCCATTAACAAAACTACATAACAGAGATATTTTAGACAAGACATAGCGACATCCCTCATTGATATTAAAAAAAAAAAAAGTATACTCAGAAAATATTGAATGGAACCTGGAAATC
The DNA here is from genome assembly GCA_034641835.2 of Pinus albicaulis. Classification (NCBI taxonomy): domain Eukaryota; kingdom Viridiplantae; phylum Streptophyta; class Pinopsida; order Pinales; family Pinaceae; genus Pinus; species Pinus albicaulis. The sequence goes on from CM076582.1 coordinate 705,170,081, forward strand.
GTTCCAGCAAGCTCCTCTAGAAACTGCACTGTTGCTCCAAGACTACATTGTTGCCTGACTTTGGCCTCTGATTTACTCACTAAAAACTGCTCAGAAAAATTCTAGGAATTTGGGGAGGTGATCCTTGCCTAAAACCTAGAAAGGGTTTCTTCTAATTCCAACCTTCAAAATCTGACCCTTTGTAGTTTGACCCTCTTCCAATTTCGTTTTCTAGCACTGCAACTGCTACTGTCAATCATTGCTCTCCAAAATCCCAGCAAACCTCTTCATATGGCTCTCTTATCAATTTCCCAACACTCCAACTCTAAAATCCCACCAATGCAGCTCCCACAAATGAGCCTCCTCCAATAACTGCGTAGGCCCTTCTAATCAAAATAGCTGCAACTGAAAACTGGAAACCCACATGCTAATCCAAGATTGAAGCTCTGATACCACTGTAATATCCCAAATGGGATATTTTAACTAAAAATACAGAAATAGACTTGAGCAACAAAATAAATGGAAATAAACACATAGCCACCAATATAACACAATGGATGTCAATGAAATCACTGAACCAGTTAATTAATCCATGGTAAAAAGTACATCAACATAAAGGAATAGCGGAACTTGAACTTGCCAAGCAAGTGGAGCAAAACCCAAAAAGATCTCTGGCCCAACTGATGAATGACACTGGCAATGATGTAGATGGCTCGACAAGAAGACTGCTGCAAATCGGCTACAGCAAAAGCTGTCACTGAACCCACTGAAGCACAAGTTGAAGATCTGAATGATCCTCACACCAATCTCTGAAGCTCTGCGAAACTTCTGAATGAAGTCTCCTCAAGAGAGTTGGGTTTTCGTCCAACACTCACAAATCACCCGAGGGTTTCCGTCCTGGGGCTACGGTTGAAGTAGAGAACCACGTCTCACACCTCTCATACAATAAAATAACATGATCCAAAGATATCCCTCAATGGCCTCCTCCTTTTCTTTTATAGATCTCTTGGAGCCTTCTAGAGCATTATTTTATTATTATTTTATTCATGGAGCACTTTTCCCTCTTATTAAAATATTCATTTTTAATGCAGAAAAGAGTAAATCGGCTACCACATCTCCTCTGGTCACTGAAACTCATGTCCAACTATCCCATCATGGAGGTATCCTCGTGTCGGTTCCAATGAGCTATTACACTATGGTGTTATGTCATGTATTCCTCCCGGAATGCCACCATGAGCGTAATTAGCTGAGTTAAGCCCATAGATAACTCAAATTTCTGAAAGTTGTCAGAATGCACCGGAACAAAAGCCAAACTACTCGGATGATGGAATATATCAATCGAATGCCACCCGACCACATAGAAACTCCTCGAAACTCCTCCAAAAATCCCCTGGGCCCGCTGATGACACCAACTTGTACTTGTGACCGGTCTTATCCTAACTCTGGAAGTCCCTCCTAGCCCTGTCATAGGTGACACCAAAAAAGGGAATATTACATAATAGACCCTGCAAGGGACCACTGCCAATAGGAAGAGTGTATAAGACCCTTATAATTACATAATTGGGGGCAGATACACACATTGAAAGGCCACTTAATACGCATACAAGGGCATGTTAAACCATTACTAAGAGTTTCATGTTATATAAAAGCCCACATACAAGCAGTTGGTGAAGTCTTTCATGTGGAGAAAGCCAATTTAAAAGAGTTGAGGGATGAGATAAGGAAAAGTGGAGACTCTAAGACATGATGGTGGAAGTAAATCCTTTAGATTTTATCCATCCAACTCTGCTTAAGACACACCCAAATCAAAGAAGAGAAGGTTGACTTCTTTTTTACACCCCGCATCACTGTAATTCTCAACCCACCATTGATAGCCAATAGAGGAGGCAACACCAGGACGCAGTTTCCCAATACATTTGTTGGAATGTGGTATGATACATATATTATTTTCCATGTTATCCATTTTCCCTACTATCAATGTGTTGAATAGCATCACTGTTGGTAGTTGGGGCTTCAAAGGTCTCAATTTTCAAGATTTGCAAGTTGTACTTTTATAAAATAAAATCAAACACATAAACAATGGCATGATAAAATTTTGGGATTCATGGAAAAAAACATAATGTACCATCATGCTTGATGGATAGAAAAATAGAAATTTTCATTCATAATTAATTTATGCATGCCTTGCTCACTAGGAAAAATGCTTCATAAATCAGGAGATGCATCCAGTGATGTAAAGAGTGCATAGTTATCATTCAGCTTTTGTATAATGAAATTTTGGAGGTTGGAGTGTGTGAAAAATCCACAAATTGGAATCCTACTTCAACAACTGATTAAGTTTCTTATATTTATTAAACTGAACAAATTATTTATTGTGTTCTACGGTAAATATCGAAGATAATACATTGCAGCCTTCACAAATAAAAATATTGCGGAAGAAAATAGCGCTAGAAAGATAGATGCACACGCACAAATATAACATTGTTATTTTTGGACTAAGTCCCTGGAAAACCCCAATGCTGGAAAATCGGTGTAGCATCTGAGGGTTTGTATATTCTACAATAGTAAATCTGAGTACAAATCTATGGTTTCTCTAAAATCTAGAAAACCATACAGAGAAAATTTGATAATAGAACCTAGTGAGAAAAATCTCACTACCATTGGTGATCCGACATTCACCTTGGCTCAAGATGAGTTTCTCTGCGCTGCCTCTAGGCAATCACTGTGTCAGCCTACATAGTATTGCATCCCTATAGCTAGGAACAACGCCTCTCTCGCTAATTGATTAGCTATTGTCTGGAAATTGGACCCTCCTGGCCTTCGGAAACTCTCTTTGGCTTCTAGCACTTAATCACCTTTGTCTCTCAGCAAAAATGTGGATCTCCTCTGAAGCAATGTGTTGCCTTTGCGCTGCTTCTCTATGGCAGTCACGGCCTCTCTGCTATATACTCATCGGATCTCGAAAATCTTCCTCCGGCATTACTATCCATACCCCTCTCTCACTGCATCGAGCTCACTAGCTCTCTCTACGGCAACTCGGCGCTGCTACTCAGGAAATCGATCTGCCAATGAATTCGATCTTTGCAAGTGTGTTTTCCAAGCCCCATCGAGTTTCTTCTTATAATCTCCTATTGAGACATCAACGGCCACGATTAAAACTTAATCAATGGTTAAGATTAACTAGAACTCTATTTTTGTTTTTTTCAAGAAGATTCACATCTCACTTCATTAATACCTTTTAATTAATCATATTTCCTAAGTTTATACCTAGGAAATATAAAAAAACTAATTAATTATTTTAATTAAGTCGTATCTAGATGGAATTTCCAAAAACGATTTCTAGGTATTGGAGTACTCATGCATTCTAAACTCTCTGCAAAATCGCGAGGCTAGAACACAGTTGATGCTACCAGAAACTAACACTCCCTCTTAGTGAGGAAAGTGTTCTAGTATTGCAACTGCAACACACTGCCTTTACACCATCTCTTGTTCAGTTGCTGATGTCTGGATATTGTTGCCCACCAACAACCACGCAACTCTGATATGCGTTGCATCTGTGTTGTTGCTAACCCTGTTGAGCTGCTGCCAACTACTGCATTTGCACTACAACTTTGTTGTTGATGCCACTACTATAACTGCAACCGTCTCTCATCTGTTGTTGTTGCAACTTCAGCATCTGCAAATGAGAACTATCCATCATATTGAACCAATTGTGTTCAGTGTGATGCATCTATCACCCGAGTCATTGTTGCTAGTTTGTGTGTTGTCACTGAAGCCTCTGCGTTGTTGCTGACTCTAAACTGTGCCAACTGCACTGCTGCCAATTCTGCTTTGCGATGCTCAGTCTCTAACTACTACTAGCTACTGCATCTGTCACTTTGGCACCTAACTGCACCAACTGTCACTGGTCCGTCCTGCGACCCAAGAATCGTGCGCCCGTAGCAATGTATTGGTCCAAGAGGTGGACTCCTCAAGGATTCTTCCCATCGGTAGCTCTCTGGTGCTACAAAACCAAAACACCCCACCTCACTCCTGGAGGTATATCAGTGATCATGGCAAACTCTTCCTCCAGTCTAGAGGAAAACCTATCTATCTCAGCAGATGTAGCATGTTGGTCCTGCTTCTCCTCTTTTTCCCTCTTCTTGAGCGGACATTGGGTGTTGTAGTGACCAAGTTCACCACATCTAAAGCACTTCACCTTTGAAATGTCCTTCCTTCTTCTGTGTTGCTCCTGCTGCCCTGTTGATGCGAGAGTTGCGTTCTCCTCATCCTTTACTTCCTTCGTCCTAATCGACAGGTTTCTTACTAAGTCTCACCTCATCTCCTCCCGCGCGTACCTTTCCCACATTTTGTCCTGCATCCTAGAAAGTTTTCTCTGCCCAGGATACTCTAGACGAACACTTGCCACTCCTCAGAAACGTTGTTCAGGGTTAACCGCACCAATTCTATGGGTTGGGACGCTGACCCGACTACAGATAGTTGATCTCAAACATCCTGAAGTTTAGTAAGGAAGGGGTCTATACGCTCCCCTTTTTGCATCCTAGTACACCTCAGCTTCTCCTCCAAATACATCTTCCGCTGCTCGAAAGATCCCTGGTACAGCGTGGCAAGAGCATCCCACATCTACTTGGCAGTGTCCTTGCCAGCTATGTGTGACACCACATGATCTCAAACCCCATCGAGAATCAATCTCTTTGCCTTCACCATCTCCTTTTTGTAGGCCTTCAACTAATCTAGATCCATGGGTACAACTATCACGTTAGTAATATAGGCCTTGAGATCATATTCATCTAGAAGAGAAGAGATTTTTTCCTTCCAGATCACATAGTTAGACGAACCGTCCAACCGATCTTGATCTCTCAGCCCTACTGATGCCATCTCTGCAAAAATGTCGAACTCTTCCTCTTCTCCTCTACGCAGCTGCTGCTAGGTTCTACGCACTCCCCTACTAGAGCTGACAAATATGCTCATAACTATTGTTGCTCGTAGTGAGATATCGAATTTCCATGCTATAAATTCCCTAAGGAAAGTTTTCACTCAATGTGTGCTCTTCTTGCTCTTCCTTCCTCCTTACGCTATTCTCTCACCTAAGAACTACTTGAAACTCATCTGTCTCCCGCATGAAGATCTTCTATGCAAGAAAAATGATGTTGCTCCCTCTACCTCGACAATCCTTTCGACCTAGAAAATTTATTCTCTCACAACTCACTTAGAGAAATAAAGTTTTCATGAAAATTTTCCCCTCCCGGCTAATGGACCGCGCCGCCACCTCGGGATTTGAGCAGTTGCTCACGCAAGACTTTGAAGCACAATGTTACCGATGAAATAGGTAACCACAATGTTACCTACTTTTTTTTGGTAGCATAAAAAGCACCCGATTTTGAAAAGTGGTGATGCAGAATCACCATTTTTTTTTTGGTGCACATTTTTGACACTCTAAATTTTTTATTTATAAAGTATGAATAATTGTTTTAAAATGTTAGTGATTTTCATGCTAATTTTGAAATGTATTGATGCAGCATCATTTTTTTTTTTTTTTTTAGAGCGGTGATTTTCATGCTAATTTTGAAACGTATTGATGCTGCATCAACCTTTTTTTTTAGAGCAGTGATTTTCATGCTAATTTTGAAACGTATTGATACTGCATCAACCTTTTTTTTTTAGAGCAGTGATTTTCATGCTAATTTTGAAACGTATTGATGCTGCATCAACCTTTTTTTTTAAGAGTGGTGATTTTCATGTTGGTAATAAAACACAAAACTTAGATTAAAAAAATATATAAAAACAATAAAAAAACCAATAAAAATGTAAAAAAAACAAAAATAGCTAATAAAAATAAAAAATTTAAACAAAAATAAATTAAAAAAAACAAAAATATTTGAAAATTATATCAAAGGAAATGACAAAATTTGAAGAAAAAAAACACATAATTTAAAGAAAAAAAACAAAAATTGACCAAAAAATTAAAAAAAAAATCAAAAACATTTTTTTCTAACTTATTAAAAAAAACAATATATTAATATATATATATATATATATATATTTTAAAAAAAAAATTAAAAAAATTAAAATTACAAAATTAAAATTTAGAAAAAAAAAAAAATTAAAAAAAAAGAAATTAAATTTAAAAATTTAAATTAAAAAAAATAATAATAATAAGGAAAAAAATACAAATTTTAAAATTTACAAAAAAAACAAATTAAAAAAAAAACCAATTAAAATTGAAAAAGATAAAGAAAAAAAAAAATTAAAAAAAAAAAAAAAAACCTATCATTAAAAAACAAGAAAAATGAAAAAAAACTAGTGCAAATAATTAAAAGACAAATATACATAAATTTAGTGTTTTTTTTTTTTTTTTTTAATGAAACCATTTATAGATTTTTAAAATGAAAAACTAAATAAACGAAAAAATTAAGAAAAACAATTAAATTAAATTAAAATTTAAAAATTTTAATAAATAATTTTTAAATTTTAAATTAAAAAAAATAATTATTCTATAATATTAAATATAAAAGAAATTAAACAAATTGAATTTAAAATAAAAAAAATTGAATTAAAAAAATAATTTTAGATATTTTGAAATTCAAATTTAAAAAAAAAAAATCAAATTAAAATAACAATATTAAAAATAAAAATAAAAAAATAAAAAAATAAATAAAATCAAATAAAAAATAGTTGTATATATATATATTACAATTTTTTTTTAAAAAAAAGGAATTTTATTTTAAATAAAAATATTAAATTTAAAAAAAAAAAAAAAAATTTGAAAAAAAAAATTATTTTTTGAAATTTAAAAAAAAATAAAAATAAAAATAAAAAATCAATTAAAAAAAAAAACAAATTAAAAAAAATTAATTAAAAAAAAAAATAAAAAATAAAAATGCGGTGGTGGTTGTTGGCCCGCCCGCTGGGCGGCGGTGGCCGGCCGGGCGGCGCCCCGGGGGCGGCCCAGCCGGCCTCCCGGCCCCCGACGGGCGGAGGGGCGATTCCGGGACGTGCACAGCCCGGCCGGCCACCGCCCAGCGGGCGGGCCAACAACCACCACCGCATTTTTTATTTTTATTTTTTATTTTTTAATTAATTTTTTTTAATTTGTTTTTTTTTTTAATTGATTTTTTTATTTTTATTTTTAATTTTTTTTTTAATTTTTAAAATATTATTTTTTTTTAAATTATTTAAAATAAATTTGATTTTGTTTTAACTTTTTTTAATTTTATTATTTTTTTGTTTTAAATTTATTATTATTTTTTTTTGTTAATAATTTTTATTAAATTTTGCCATTTTTTTTATTTAATTGATTTTTTTTTTTAATTTCATAATTTTATATATTTTACGTTTAGTTTTTTAATATAATTTTATAAAATTCAATAAATTATATATATATTTTTTTAATTTATTTGGATTTAATATTTTTTTTAAATGTTTTACTTTTTTATTTTTATTTTTTTGTTAATTACATAAAATTTTTATATTTTTTTATTTCAATTAAAATTGTGTATTTAAAATTAGATTTTTTTTTTTTAATGAAACTTAATTTTTAAATTTTTTTTTTTTTTAAATTTTTTTATTTAATATTTTTAAATTTTTTTCAATTTTCCATTTTTAATTGATTTTTAAAGTTTTTAAAGTTTTTCATTTAATAATATTTTTTTTTTCTTTTATATTTAAAATTTATTTTTTCTTTCAAAATTTATTTGTTTATTCATTTATTTATTAAAATTTAATATTTTTGTTTTTAAATTTAATTTGTTATTTTAATATTAACCTTTTTTTATTAATTTAATAAAATTTGATGTATATACCTATTTTAATTTAAGTTCATATATATATTTTAATTTTTATAATTTAAATTTAATTTAATTTTTATAGTTTATTTGTTTTTTTAATATATTTTGTTTTAAATTTAATATTTTCATTGTATTTTATTTTTATTTTTTATTTTTAATTAATTTTTCTTTTTTTTTTCTTTATAATTTGAATAGTGTTTTTTTTTAATTTTGAATTTTTAAATTTATTAAAATTTAATATATTTCTTTAAATTTAATTATTTCTTTTAAATTTTTTTTTTCTTTTTTTAAATTTAATAAGCATTTTCTTTTTCTTTTTAAATTTAATTTCTATATTTTATTTTTTATATTTTCCTTTTTTTTAACTTGTTTTTTTTTTTTTAATTTAATATTTTTATTTTGTTTTTATTTTTATTTTTTAATTTCTATATTTTTTGAAATTTTAATCTTAATTTTTTTTTGGTTTATTTTTAAAAAAAAAATTCCTTGAATTTTAGGTTTTTTTTAATGATTGAATTAAAATTTTTACTTTGTTTTTATTTTAATTTTTTTTATCTTCATATATTTTTAAATTTTAAGCTTTTAAATGTTTTTATTTTTTAAATTTATTTTTTTCTTAAATTTTAGGTTTTTTTTTTAATGTTTGAATTTTAAAAATTTAAAAATGTTACTTCTATTTTTTAAAATGCCAAAAGTATGACACAAATTTTTTTTTTGTTATTCCAGCATCAACTAATTTCGTTTTGAGGGTGTTTTTTCAATCTTTTTTCCAAGAAACAATTTTGTTTTTACCATAATTTTATAAAATGTTGAAATTTGACCTTCAAAAAAAACGAAGTGCGTTCTGGAAGACACACTTTTTTTGGGGGGGTGTTTTTTCAATCATTTTTTCAACAAACAATTTTGTTTTTAGCATAATTTTAGAAAATGTTGAAATTTGACCTTAAAAAAAAACAAGTGCGTTCTGGAAGACACACTTTTTTTTTGGGAGGTGTTTTTTCATGTTTTTTGAGAGTTTTTGGGCTAGAGTTCCCGTTTTGAGGTCAGGTTACCTATTTCATCGGTAACTATGTTGCTCCCTCTTTCCTTCTGCAACTTAGCTCTTCCTACTTCCCCTGTGCTCTGATAACATGTGAAAATTCCACAAATTGGAATCCTACTGCAACAACTGATTAAGTTTCTTCTATTTGTTAAACTGAACAAATTATTTATTGTGTTCTACGGTAAATATCGAAACTAATACATTGCAGACTTCACAATAAAAATATTGTAGAAGAAAATAGCGCTGGAAAGATAGATGCACACACACAAATAACATTTCTATTTTTGGACTAAGTCCTCGGAAAAACCCAATGCGGGAAAACCAGTGTAGCAGATGAGGGTTTGTATATTATGCAGTGGTAAATCTGAGTACAAATCTATGGTTTCTCTAGAATATAGCAAACCATACAGAGAAAATCTGACAATAGAACCTAGTGATAAAAATCTCGCTGCCACTGGTGATCCAAAATTGACCTTGGCTCAAAATGAGTTTCTCTGTGCAATCATTGTGTCATCCTATGCCGTATTGCGTCCCTACAGCTAGGAACAATGTCTCTCTTGCTAACTAATCAGTTGTTGTCTGGAAGCTGGACCCTCTTGGCCTCCGAAAACTCTCTCTAGCTTCTGGCGCTGAATCCCCTTTGTCTCCCAGCAAAAATGTGGATCTCCTCTGAAGTATTGTGCTGCCTCTGTGTGGCCTCTGCACTGCCTCTCTGTGGCACTCACACCTCTTTGCTATGCACTCACTAGATCTGGAAAATATTCCTTCTGCCTTACTATCCATGCCCTTCTCTCAGTGCATCGAGCTCACTAGCTCTCTCTCTGCCAATTCAACGTTGTTACTCAGGTAATCGATCTGCCAGTGAATTCAATCTCTACACAAGCCCCGTCGAGTTTCTTCTTATAATCTCTCGTTGAGACATCAATGGCCACGATTAAAAATTAATCGATGACTAAGATTAACTAGAACTCAATCCGTGTTATTTTCTAGAAGATTCACATTTGACTTAATTAATACGTTTTAATGAAACATATTTCCTAAGTTTAGACTTAGGAAATATTAAAAATTGATTAATTGTTTTAATTAAGTCGTCTCTAGATGGAATTTCCAGAAAAAATTTCTGGGTATCTGAGTATTCATGTTTCTAACCTCTCTGCAAAATCTCGAGGCTAGAAAACATCCGATGCTACCAAAAACTAACATAGTGGTGAATGTTGTACAAGTTATTACTAATAATGCCCTGGATTATGTTGTGAATAAATTTTAGAGAAAACAAACCCCACAATTTTCTGGAACTTGTGCACTATTTAATAACTAGACCTCATGGTTAAGGATATAGGAAAACTAGATGGTGAATAGGTTGTAGAGTAAGCCAAAATCATTACCAAGTATATCTACAACCATGCAAGAGTTTTGAACCTTATGAAAAAAACAAAAGGGGCAAGGAGCTCGTTAGGTTGACCATCACTCCATTTACAATGAAATTCCTCGTGTTTTAATCTCTCGATAACCAGAAAACAACTTGAGAAAGATGTTTTCTTATGATAAATGGAATTCATCTCAGTGAAGCTACAAGTTGCAACCCTAATGGGCCAAAGATCCGTGGAAAATTTATGAGCCTTGTTTTGGGACTAGAGCATAAGAGATTTCCAAAATTATCAAGGCCCTTATTAGCCCCTTGCTAGAGTTTTGTTGATGGTGGATGGGGATAAACACGCCAAGGATTATATTTATGAGGCCATAAATTGGGCCAAAGAAAAAATAAATGCAACATATAAAGATTAAGAAACAAAAATACATACCTATTTTGCAAATTATTACGCAACTCCATCAACTTCTACCTCCAGTGACATCTTACTTAAACCTAAGGTGCTATTACACAACAAGCAGATGGGGAGGTGAAAGATAGTTCTACATAGTGTATGGTCCTGATCTAAGAGACTAAGATGCTATACACAGTAAGCTCCTAGATTACAATCAAAGTAAAAGGTACATTTGGTCTACCTTGGCTATTCAAATTAGAACCAAGGGTAACCAACCACGAAATTTTCAAATTTTTAAGTTATATAATTCATTATTCTAGACAATGAAAAAATCTAGGCAAAGTTTCAAACTCATTCTCTAACTTTTTCTTAGTATCTTATCACAGCATATTGATGGAGACAATTTGGCAACCAATGCCCTTTATATGCAAAGTTTTGCAATTCATATCTTGAGCCAACCAAGTAGCACTTTTGGGTATCAATGCAATTGAAGGAACTTTGAATGCACGCACACAAAGAAGTGGAACCATATGGAACAACAACGCTTGGATGAGTTAGTCTTCATGTAGTACAACCTTCAATTGTTGTAGAACCAATTGTTGAACAAAAACCCTAACGCAGATGCCATTGTCTCTTAGGAGATCGAACCCTCCTCGACATGGATCATAGAGAGTCTGTGAGGAGTGTTTCCAAATAATGACTTCAATTGGATGGCTTTGGTGCCACTTCCACCACTAGAGGTTCCTAATATTAGTGTTGCACTCAGAGGATCAAGTTGAGAGGTCGATGATACCCGTGCATAGGATGTTAATGAGGATCCCAATCTTGGGGATGAGTGTGAGGATACGTTGTGATTCTTTTTTACTAAGTAGTGTGATTATTTTTGGACTCAGCAAGGCAATAAAGCCTCAATGTTTATGTATTTTTTTTCAAAACTTCGAATATGTATTGAAAGCCATATATCAAGGCATATATCTTCATGACATTTTGTTATTTTCTCCCTTAAATGGTATATACATGAGCAAACTTTCCTATTTGGTGCCTATTGGTTCAAATTTACATTGTTGTACATGAATATAAATTTGTTATTAAAACATTAATATTTTAAGTAAGTTTTATTCAAACAATTTTCAAACCTTTTCTTTTTTATTGGTTATTGTTCATAATTTTGGGAATTTTCATTCCAGTTTGGATAATCTTGATACGAACTAAATATACATAGGTTTGTTTATTGTCTCTCGCCTTATTGTCATGTATCCATTTATTGGCATGGTCTCTCTATCTAGTTCTGCACATCATTTTGACCATACAAGTTTCTTCCATACATACTACATAAAGTGTTCATCACAATACCCTCAATATGTTCTCTCGTAGCATGAAAAAGTTATCCATGTAGAGTACAATGTTGAGTCAAACTAGTAACAAGCCTCTAAGACTTACCAAATTCTATGCAACCTCAATCCCTGCCAACAAAATGATCATTGCTATCAAAGTGCAGATGTTTGACCTCTAAGCCCATCTTTAAAAGAACTATTTCAAGTTGAGGAAATTTGCAAAGATGCAAAAATTAAATCCCTATCTAGACAAGATCAAAGTACTAGAAACACAAGTTCAATCCAAATCCATCAACAAACCTTTTGATAGACTCAACACAACCTAAAATGGAAAGTAACACTAACTCCATCGGCTTTGCCAACCTAGACAAACATTGTATAGTCAATGATTGATGACACGCTAAAAAAGAAATGCAATGAAATCTTAACACAATTTGCAAATATATTCATCAAATTGAAGCCCCAAATTGTGGCTACACATCTATTCACTACATATCAAGTTGTTTGGTGGCTAGAATCGCTTCATATTAAATATCAACCATCACATTCCCCTCTTTGAAGGCAAGATTAATGCTAGATCCCTCAATGAGTGATCTGGCACAATCTAAACCTACTTTGAAATAATGACATGTGCTAGGGAAATCAAGCTTACAACCATGAAAATATCATTGAGCGCAAAGGCTTGGTGGAAGAGGCCCATAGCCAAGAGTGCAAAGGGCATGGTCAGTGGATCGCTACATGGTGCAACTTCAAAAAGGCAATCAATAACAAGTATTACCATTGAGTCATGAAGACCAATGCATGAGATGGAAGCAAATGCACTAACACCATGAATAGTGAAAGACAACTACATGCATGATTTCGATGCTCTTACAACTCATTTAGACATCAAAGAGGATGAACAAACCTTATTCTCTAATATTGAAGAGGGTTACATCAATTCCAATCTTAAGTTCCTATCAGTGAATCGTTGATTGCTAAATACCAAATCTGATTTATTTTCCAAGCAATTTTTATAACCCGGAAAAATATTTAACCCAATAAATATTTTCTATAATCATTGATAAAATACACTAGTATTTTAAGTCATAAAATTAACAACAGAAGCACAAATAGGAAATCAATCACACAGCTAAATATAAACCCTCCAATTACCCTTCACTTCTATTTCTCAAAATAATGAGGGCTCCCATGCTAGGAAAATCCACAGAGAAATACAAAATTTTACAGCAATAGAACCTGGATAATTCTGGCTCCTTGAATACCCGGATTTGCACCAGCTAACTTTTCCTCACGCATTTAGCCTACCAATAACTAGAAATTTCACACTTGCAACCTGCAAAATCCTTCTATGCTCCCACAGATACAGCACGATCTCTCATTCGTGCGGTTGCGACTAGGCTTCTCTCACACATGCGACTTCGGCAATTTCCTGTGCTTGGAAATCAATACAACCTTCCTTTTCTCCACCAAGTCTCCTCGAAAATTTTCTTCTGCAACTAATTATTTCTCTTCAACCTTGAGTATCTCATTTACTTGATAAAATCTCTCTCTCAGATACGCAAATCACTTGCGTTGTCACTTGTGTCTTTCTCCTCTCCTGAGCCTTGCTTTTATAATTTCTCATTGAGCTAAATCCCAAACCTTAATCTCCAATGTGATGGATGGCTAGGATTAAATCCTAACCCACTTGAGATCAACAGTTGAGATTAAAAAAAAATCACTAAAGTAAATAATTTACTTTTCCTTGATTTCTTTAGCTCAATAGCCAACATAATTAATTGTATTTTTTTCCTAAGTTAGATTTAGGCCAAATTACAAAAGCACCTTACTCAATAAATTGAGCAAGTATGCTAAGGAGACCTTGGGCAACTCTTGCATGCTTCACACCTAGCAGTGCAGAAGTACTCATCTGCTACTACAATCATCAACATTAATACACTTAAGATGCACACATGCTTAAATGAAAGGAGTGAAGAGAGCTCTAATTGAATAGTTCATATATAATACTTGTTAAGGTTTTGCAAATGGGGTAGCAAGCTAAGTGGTCTTGATTGTGGGGAAAACTCCACAATCAAGCAATTTATTTTGCTAGCATCAATCCCACTTCTTCACCCCTGTGACCATCACCTAATGCAATGAGTGCTATGTAGACTATTCAAAATCAAGAGAAATTTGGTCAGTTGAGACTAATACTCATAGATATGGACATAGTTTAATGACTTACTCTATGCAGTGAATCCCAAAAATGATATCCAATATGTTGCATTGCAAAAGCAACCATACAACATTGGATGGATTGGATCAACTCAAGGCATCATGTGTCACGCAGTAGTATAGATAGTACACCATCTATCCATGCAAGGATGAAGTCATTTGCATAGTCTTATGTCTAGATATTTGTAAAATGTTATTTGGAAAGCAATGACAAGTGCTATGTGCACAAAGCTCTTTTGGTGTAAAAATCCAAAACACTAATGCAAGATCAAGGTAAGAAAACAATAGTGCTTAAAACAAAATCCTCTACCATCATTTTCCTCGTAGTGCATACAAATTTAGCTTACTCAAACACAACTAAACTAGAGGAAGAGAAGAATGTTGGCTCTATAGTCAAATGTGAGACAATCTAGATTCTCTTCATTTCACTATTGACAATGGGAATTAGAAGAATCGTATCTCCTTAGAGATTGCTCAATGACTCGAACTTGAACCAACACCTCACTCGCAACAATAGAACATTGGATGAATCAATTCAAGGTAGTGTGAGTCAATCTAGATCTTCTTCATTTCACTGTCGACAATGAGAATTAGATGAATATGATCTCCTCAACAATAAACTTGAACCAATGCCTTAATTGCAACCATACAACATTGGATGGATCAACTCAAGGCATCATGTGTCACGCAGTAGTATAGATAGTACACCATCTATCCATGCAAGGATGAAGTCATTTGCATAGTCTTATGTCTAGATATTTGTAAAATGTTATTTGGAAAGCAATATTTGTGGGAACACCATGGGATTTATGAGGCACATCCTTAAACATGATCCTTGACGTCAAAGGAAGACTATTTCACATTCTTGAGGTAATGCCTAAGATGGAGTTCTCTTTGATTTTGTAAAACAATGCCAAAAGATGATTAGCCACACTTTTGTCGGTGATCGAGCCAACAATCACCCAAAAGATTGTTGTGCCAATTCAAGTCTCCTCTGTTGTGCAACAAGTGCAATAAAAAAGACACTAAACATACATCTAGAGTTCCTTTACATTAACGAGTGTAGCTCCATATTGATCATGTTCCTATTGCATAATTACCCAATGGACAACTATACCACAAAACCTTGGAGAATGAGGAAATTCAGTGAGAAATATAAGATCTCTTGCAAAAAGAACACCTTACACAGACAGATTCTTCCTATGGGTGCCCCATTATGCTCACATGCAAGAAAGATGGCACTTGGCCATTTTGTATAGCTCAATGCTATCAAAACCATAACAGAAACCAAATCAATAATAGCCAAATACTAAAACCAATAAAAAATGGAAACAAAAATTGGTCAACCAAAACATTCATAAAATATTCAAATATATATTATACACACACATCCATGTGAATCCTAACCATTCAACACAAATAAACAAGAGTGCTCACCTGGCAATAGGAAGGAGCCAATAGCGATAAACTTATCAGATTCCCTCCAAGTCTGCATGACTAGTCATAGTTTTTCTAGCTACTTTAGTTCTCTCTATTGGTATTTAGTTTAAATGTTAGACGGCCGATTAGGCTGTAAGGATCTACAGAATAAACTCTTGGTTTTTTTGGCGAACTTTTTTTAATTGCATCATGTCTAATGGTTAAAGAAACTAGTGTTTTGCCACTGGTCTAAATTCCCAAGTGACAGTCCAGGGAAAACCAGAACCAGTTATAACTTATATTGTATCTTTTTAATGATTGAATAGAAATTAACCTTAAAAATAAAAACGAACAAAAACGCCAATCTACTGATTAAGAAAAACATCAATACAAAATTCTCCCCTCTAATCAACTTGACGAATCTCCTAAGATCAGCCAAAGAGCCAATCAAGCCGTGTATAAAGGAAATTTACCAAATGTTGTCTAGATGAAACTGGAAGATCCATCCAAATATGAATAAATGAGCGATGTGTAGATATCATGCATAATAGGACTTGAAAATCAGTAATTGTTGAACACACGCACACAACAAAGCATCCCATTAGCATCGAAGAAACAAAGATACTCCCCAAAATCAACAGCTTTTCCAAAATAAGGATAAAAAAAGCAAAAGAAATAGTGAAAAATCCCAACCACCTTAATCGGGGGGATGACGAGCTAATCATTAGACACACTTGGCTTCCAGTTCTCATTAATGAATGAAATTATTTGGATAGACAAATGAAGGAGGTTCTTCTGACATAAGGGGATAAGTTGCGCTCGAAGAGAAAAAAATCATATTCATATGCTGATTTGGCCTTCAGAGGAAAGCTATGAATATTCTACCTTTATACATAAGTAATGGAGATAATACTCTTCAATATTGTTGTTGTCCTCGTGAAAAAGTCTGAGATAGTGGGCTCGAAACGCATTCACTAAAGAATATAGAATCTATCACAGAAACTCCAAACTACAATCCCAATAATGCACTCCTCAATTTCTCATCTCATAAAATGTAACAAAATGTCTAGGGAATACTACTTCCAAGAAAGAATAAACAAAGGAAAAGTAGGTGACACTGATATCTAAGGTCCAATTGAAGGAATGACCACAATGCTACGTTGAACAGCCAACTTCAGGGTAAACAGGCCTAGTAATTTCAAATATTAACTCAAGCATGCGTAATGCAGCCGACATAGAGCTTAGCAGAGGGCTGGGCTGTGGGAAGAACTAAATGTGGAATAAAGAGCACGTGCATGAATAGAGTACAATATCAATGTCACAAAACAAATTGTTTTGTGACACTGAAGTTCGCTTGAAACTGTACATCTCAAGCACTAATAAGGAAGAAAGTGTAAGTCCATGAATCGATATAATAAGAATGGTAATATTCTTGCTCCATCTTATTAATTCAACAAAAATACAAGGGCATGTATGGCAGATTGAGTACGCCAAATGCATGTTAAATAGATGTAAAACTGTCACTCACCTACAATGCTGTGCATTTTAATTTTCAAAGCTTCTGCAAAAAAATTGAACAGCTTTATCACTCTGAAATGTTTCTTAGAGAGCCATAAGAACCCTTTATGATCCATTCCCCAACAGCTGTAAACCAAAAGCAATGGAACACAGTGTAGTGACACACGCAGGAAGAAAGAGGCCCAGGTTGGAGAAAGAACAATTTGTAAAAACAGGCAACTAATAAAAGAATGACTGAAAAGTTTTTCTTGTGACAAGAGACTGTCAAACATTTGCAAGTTGTTACAGTGGTTTTCAAGGCACTGAGATAAGGATAGTAACAAACATTAAATATGCAGCACAGAATCACAGCAAAACATGAAAGGAAAAACCAAATATTTGTAAAAAATGTGATAAGAATAAAGATAAGCTATTGATGCAAGCATCAGAAGACATTTGAAATGCAGTGTCAGAAGTTGTTAGGCTAGATTATGAACACCTAAGAAAAAATCCCACCAAGCAATTGATGAAAGATGAGATGGTTCATGAACCTCAATTAAATTCCTTTTGTGCCCGGAAAAGATCCCAATGACTTTACATGCATGACACTAGTCCCAATGAATTTAAATGCATTACACTAGTTGTCGTGCTTTAATGCAAAGTTTCAATGTGCATGGGTTCCAAGAAGGGGACTGTCAACCCTAAGTCACTGATGTCCTTGTAATATCAATTATATAGATAAGTCGCTGAAATTAATTTCAAATCATAGCATTAATCACACAATTACTGAAAACTTAAATAGCAAAAGCATAACAGTTTCACACACAACGGCAATTGGTATTATTTCTCCTAATTGTTAATTATTTTAACAATTTATTTGCTATTGCAAATATCGAAATAAATACATTGCAACCTTCACAAATAAAATTCAGCAGAAAAATAAAATGCTTGAAACTGAGAAATGCTAGCACACATAAAATTAACACAATTGTTTTTTGACAAAAATCCCCAGAAAAACCCAATGTGAGAAAACCAGTGCAGCAACTGAGGATGTTATTATTATGCAGTGAGAAATTATGAGTACAACCAGATGCTGAAATCTGGCTATCCTACAGAGAAAAATACTGGCAAAAATCTAGTGAAGACTTTCCTTACCCCACAGGCAAACCCCGGCACAACTTGCCTTCAGAAAACTCGACCCTCTAACCTTCTGCGTCAGCCTCTGCGCAGCCTACTTGACATCAAGCCTCTGACTGGTCTCTAATGAAGTCATTTTGCCTTCTACTGGCTGGGAAAACTCTTATCCAACACTCTAAGACTCCTTCCCGACCTCTGGAACTAAAGACGTCTTTTCCTCTCAACAAATCGAACTTGCTTCTAGAAGCTATCGCGCAGTCCCTGCGTCAGCCTCACTGTGGCTCTTCTACCTCTCTACAAATGCACTCACTGGATCTAGAATACTTCCTCCAAACTCACTGTCTCTGCCGCTCTCTCACTGCGTTGATCTTTGGCTCTCTCCGGCAACTGACTACTGCGACTCTGGAAATCGATCTGCCAATAAATCGAACTGCACAAGTGATTTCTCCATCACCACATGGATCTCCTCTTATAATTCTTTGTTGGAGCACCAACGGCCAAGATTAAAACATAATTGATGGCTAGGATCATTTCCAAATCGATCAGTGTGAGTTTCTAGATGATTCTCGCCTTGACTTAATTAATATTGATTAATTAACCTGTTTTCCTAAGTTTAGACTTAGGAAACATTAAGAAAATGGTTAATAATCTAATTAAGTCACTTCTAAGTGGAATTTCCATAAACGATTTCTGGGTTCTGGAGATCTCATGTATTCTAGCCTCTCCACAAAGTTTCATGGCTAAAACGCATCTGATGCTACAAAAACTAACACAAAAAACCCACAAAAAACTAAGTGTTTCATTCCTTATTCAAAACTTACAAGGAAACCTCCACAAGTTGTTAAAAGAGCAGTTGCACAGTTATAAAAATCACCTCAAACTGCATTGTACAGCCTACAAAGAAAATATGGCCTATACGTTGTTGTATGGTTTCTTTTTCAAATTGCTGAAAACCTGGAAGTCAATCCTTTATTGCCATGCATTGTATTCTCTCCTCCAGTTGCTCAACCTGCCCAACTATTCAGTGGTGAACAAAACCCCTCTATCTGGTCTTATTGATGTTTTGCTGAAACCCTAATCTACCAAAACTTTAATTTGATTTTGAGATGAATGTTGATAAAAAATTTAGTTTAAGTCATTAATGATAATGATAATAATGATAATTTATTTTGAAGGTCACAGCCAAGCCAGACATCAAATTGGTGTATGAGGCCCTCTTGTTTATGTGATAAGGGACCCACCTCCTTGCAGCGATTTAACTGTGTACATACTCTAACTCCCACTGAAGTTAAATCTGTAACCTCTTAGGGAGAAACACGTACTCTTAATCATTAGGCCTACTCAAGCTATATATTGAATGCACTTCGTTAGACACCGCTGAAAAGTAAAAGATATTTCATTTTATCCTAAATGAATTTAAAAATAGATTTAGTGACCACTTTGGTATGAAATGTTTCCAACCACTTCCTACACATTGACACTAAAACCTGTGCAAGAAATTCCTGTTCAAGCTACATTTCTCAACAGGGGCAGTGATGGGAACCGAGACAAGGACTGGGACGCAATTTTTGAAAATCAGAGTACATGGGAACATCTGGGTGCACCACATATAAAATTTTAAATATGTAAAAATGGATATCTTCAAAAGCCAGGATTAAAATTCATATGAAAAGAATCGAACTTTAAACATAGAATAATACGATTATATTGACTAATGAATTTAAGGACTCAACAATCGTGAATCGATGATTCATTAACAATTTGAGTTTCAAAATTCAATACTCGTAGAATCACAAAAGACAAGATCATAAGATCCGTGAGTTCAAATTGGAGTGAGAGGATTGGTTGACATGAACTGAAAACTGATACAGAAAAGTTAGATACTCAGATAATCTGAACCTGGAATTCGTTTGTGGACATGACCCAATGAAACAGAGAATGTTTTTGACTGCTTTCTGCTATTGCTAAAGTCAAAAAAAAAATTCTTTTCAAAACACAAGCTGCTTGTCTTTTCATTTTTAAGGGATTTTTGACCTCTTTGACTGAAGATGTCCGCAGTAGCTGGGCCGAGACACATCCCCGGGAAAGTGCAACATGGCTTTTGTGTTTGTGGCAGCAACAGATATTAAACTTCATAACCTCAACATAAGGCCGTCAGTGCTGATGGGAACCCCTCATGTCAATCCTCATTGATTGCAGAGAGCGGTGAAGCCAACATAAATCTAATATTGAGCCCATAAAATATATTGCTGTCACATTTATAGGAGTCAAACAAAATTTCCACGATTCCAATGAATGAAACATGTTCTAATAATAAATTACAATGAAACTGCCAGATGTAGAAGGAAAATGCCAAACACCACGGAGATTGTGTCCACCATTATCCTCTTTAATCACACGATACTGCATTTGAAAAAAGTTCAAAAAAAAAAAGTAGAGGTGCTCCTTTTCTAAGAGCTTCACTGGTGATGAAGATGTCTGCAAATGAGTTCATCTACAGTATCGTCTAAATATAACCTAATATCAAGCCAAATGTTCTACATCTCAGAAGTTTCTAGTGGCGCTCATGCTCCTCTAAAACAGACCACGGTTACATCTTTCTTGACCTAATTCCAAATGATTGGAGGGTCGGACATATTACTGCTTGAAGTATAACAGAAAGAATTTAAGCAAATGTTGATGAGCTACAGTTTTATTGATTTTATATAATCATCGAGTAGGCAGGATTTCTTATAAACCAATCCACATTGCATAGTATATGTTTCTAGCTTTGGTAAAATGGAATCTAATGGGTTGATTTCCCTCTAAAAGCGTTTAAGAATGTCTCAAAATTTGAGTGTCTCCAATCTATGTTACCATTAAAGTTGAGGAATAGAGAACTACAGTAATAGGACAGTCAAGATGGGCATCTTAAATTTGGGTTTATAATATATATTGTAACCTGATTCCTTGGGAAAATGCCATTACCTTCAGAAGGCCTCCTACTTAGTTCAAAGTTGTTCAAAAGGCCTCCTACTTAGTTCAAAGTTATTAAAATTGGCAACTAGGGCCAAATTCGACCTTGGGACAGCTCATTTGATGGAGATGATGATTGCATTAAATTCCTCTTTTGAAAGGACCAAAATTGTTATAAAAATCATCTAATTTAGACAAGCGGAAGTGTGATTTTGAATTTATGCCCACATATGTACAAATTGTTCAGGTCGGCCACATCAACATGTAGGCTCATGAAGCCCAATGGATGTGTCTCTTCACCCACAGCGAATTGTATAAATACAAGTGACCTCACACCTCATTTGGCATCATTGCTCACACATTCTTCTCTCCTTCTCTCATTGGTCCGGACTCCGTACAGCTATTGGGCAACTCCTCTCTCTCTCTCATGTGTGGCAAGAAGGACGAATTTTCTGGGCTGAGTTGCAGAACTGAAAATTACAGGCCGCAGACCAAGTTTGCCCAGCATTAACCAAGGGTTTGTTGACCAGCTTTGACTGTGATTTTTGGAGGATCTTTTCTGTCTCTTTAGGCCACATTTCTGGGCACAGAAATCAGGGGAATCTGGGCAATTTGACCAGCACTGACTTCAGGGCTGACAGCAGTTTGACCGCAGAAAATTACAGCAGTTTTCTCTCTCCTTTGACCGAGTTGTTTTGTGCTAACTTTGACCTCCTGATCGGGCCGAGTTTGACTAGGGAAGACCGAGTTGTTTTGAGGATGATTTATTGCTGATTTGAACAGCATTGACTTTTGGGTTAGGGCTGAAGTTTGACTGCAGTTGACTACAAAAATTGACAGGGTTGTTTTTACTTTGAATTGGGCAAGTCAATTTGACTTTTGTACTCTCTCTCTCTCTCCTGAACATTTTGATAATAATAATAAAAATAATTGATCAAAGGGTTTTTCCCACATTGGGGTTTTTCCCTTGCATCTGCCAAATCTGGTGTCCTCTTGTCTTGGCTTGTCTTCTGCATTTTGTTTCATGTTCTATCTAATTTTACTGTCAATGTGATTGCTACTGAAAATCTAAATTGGAAATTGCTATCGGGCTGCTTAAGGAACATTGAAGTAATTGTGCTAAGCATAAAACATACCATTGTTAACTAAAATTATCATGGTATCAAAGCCCAATTGAAGACAAAGTATAAGCAAAAGAAAGAAAAGCAATCACTAAGAAAGAGTTGTTGAACAAGAATATTGGTCTAGCTTCAATGACGACGACTACATCATACTTCAAATCTGAGGATAAGCTCAAGGACAAATCTGACTATCATGCATGGAAGATGACTTTGGATTTGACTTTGGAAGAAAATGATGCTATGGACTATGTGCAGGGAAAAGTGGTGGATCCTCCTTCAAATGCACATGTTGCTACAAAGACAAAGTACAAGAAAGGTGAGGTCAAAGATAAGAGAATTATCATTGATTCCATTCAAAAGCATTTGGTTGTCTATATTTCTGATTTGGGAACATCCAAGAAGATGTATGATAAGTTGATTGGGATGTTCAAAGTAAACAATGCAAATCAAATCCTCTTTCTCAAGAACAAGTTGAAGGACATTAAGATGGATAGAAGGGAGTCTATCCAATCCTACTTCATGAGAATTACCGAAATCAAGAATCTTCTATCTATTGGAGAAGTTGTCGCTGATAGGGAGCTCACTCTCATTGCTCTTGGAGGTCTCACAAGAGCATGGGATGTGTTTAACACCAACATTCTTAACAATGACAGGATTCCTAGTTTCGACAAATTATTGGCTAGATGCACTCAAGAAGAGACGACAGAGATGGAGAGAGGCAAGCCTTCAAATGGAAATGAAACTATTATTTTTTTTTGCGCATGCAACAAGGAAGAACAATTTTGGTCCAAAGAGACAAGGTCAAGGATTCAAGCTCAAAGAAGGAAGAAAATGAAGGTGCTACAATTGCAACAAGTTTGGGCACTATGCTGGAGAGTGTCCTCAAAAGAAGGATGCTCCACGGGATGATGAAAACAATAACAATCACAACAATTTCAAAGGCGAGGCAATCAAAAGAACAACAAGTTCAAGGTAATGGATGAACTCCCAAAAGGACGCAAAACTCCATGTATGATATTGCCTCTCCTCTAGACACTCTAGATAATCGGTTGATTGATAGTGGTGCCTCAAGGCACTTCACTAGATACAAGGAGGCCCTCTCAAATTTGATTGAAAAGAAAACTAGTTTGAAGATCATACTTGGTGACAATGCAACCTACCCCGTGAAAAGGATAAGGATTGTCACACTTCACTTAAATCAAGGTCAAACCCTTCATCTTCAAGAAGTATTGTATGTGTCTGATTTGAAGAAGAACTTGGTGTCTATTTCTGCGATGGAAGATAAAGGCTTCAAGGTAGCATTCTTAGATGGAAAGGTAAGTATTTGGCAAAGAAACCCTAAAGACGCATTTACACTTCGATTTAGGGTTGAATATCTCTATCAAGTTGGAGGAAGTCCTTTGGGAGCTATGACTTGCGATACTTCTCTTCAATCCGAATTATGGCCCCAAAGGTTTGCTCACCTTCATTACAAAGTCTTACCTGGGTGGGGTAAGGAAGATGGTCACAGGTATGCCTGAATTCAACATAGATCATTAAGGTGTTTGTCAGGGTTGTGCAGCTGGAAAACATACAAGGGGACCATTCCCTTCAAGTGAAAGTCAAACTACCAAATTCTTTAATTGGTCCATTTTGATCTCTCTGGTATGTTGCTCGTAACATCATTGGGAGGATACTTATACTGTGCAATTTTTGTGGATGACTTCTCTCGCAAAACATGGATCTATTTCTTAAAGAAGAAGGATGAAGTGTTCAAATGGTTTCGTTCTTTCAAAGCTTTTCTTTGGCCCCTTCAATGCTCACAGCCAAGAGAGAGAGAGGGCAGCCCAAGAAAAACTTGGCCTAGAGGGAAATAATCTTGAAATTAGAGCCCCAAGGTCCTGCATGCAAACTTGTCAGTAGTTTTGAAGATTTATTCCATAAGTTGCTACAAGAAAACAAGTTAGAGATAGGCTAAAAAACACAAGTATTAGCTCAGTAAATTACACAATATGTTACAATATAATCTAAAAAATGTTAAGCCAAAGAGTATGAGTAAACTCTCATCTTTGACTAACCATGATTTAGCTCTTTAAAATAGCAAGATATTAATAAATGAAGCACAATACTTAGCTCTTTGAAATAGCAAGATATTAATAAATGAAGCACAATACTTGAAAAGGTAAATTTTTAATTGATTTTATGCAAGATATAAGAGCCTAAAACTCAAAGGAACCCCCTGCAAGACAAATCAAATTGATGAGACTTTGGAAATTAAACACATGCGGGTTCTCCTTAAATATTTCAAGAGTGGTTGGTTGCTCTGAGAACTTCCCCTCACACTTGAAGCTTGATCAAAGAAGGATTTTCTACAAAACTTCACCAAAACAAATTAGATCCACATGGAATTAATCAAATGCAATGGAGAGAATTTCTAGAGATATATTTGACATCAACTAAAATACTTCTCTATCGAGCAATTAAACAATTCTTATGTTAATATGAGATAGTTGCATATCAACATAACTTGAAAAGCATAATGGAAAAAATCGCATGAGGAAGTAAATAGAAATATAAAAACAAATACATCAAGAATTTACCATACACAATGAGAAGAAAACCTCACAAGTAACCCCAAAGTCCGTTGTATTATATTGCAAATGAGTGTACAATTCAGCAATGTATCCTTAAGCCCAATAGCTCGTATTCTTGATACAATATGAGAGCCCATGGCTCTATTATATAGAAAGTTGGGAGCAAATCCCAAGAAATAATGCATATGACAAATGGCATTGGAGCAAATCCCAAGAAAAAGCAAGTCGAGTTCCAAGTGGAGATGAGAGAGACACTAAGGCAAATCGAATTCCATATGTGGCACCCGAGGAAAATCGAATTCTATATGTGGTATAGTAAACAAATCCATGTGTGAACCAAAGCAATGAGATAACTCCAGTCAAACATCCAAACTCAAACCATGTATTGCCACCTCAGATGATGATCCCAATGAAGCTCAGCATAGATCCCAAGGCACTGTGTGGTCTCTTCTAAGAGAAACTCGTATTTCCCCAAGTGAAGTGCTAAGTGCAGAAGAACTGGAGCTAATAGTGAGATAAGTTCCCACGAAATCCTCGATCAAAATATTCCATTGAATATTCCTTTAGTGCATAAGCTCCTCCAAATAATTTGATTTTCCACATAAGCAACTGCTACACTAACTCCAGGAAATTTGATTTTCATGAGATATTGGTGCATTTATGATTTAAGGTGCTCTATCATCATCCACATGTCCCTTGACTCAACTCTTTGACTTAGGATAATTTCCAAGTCATTTCCATGTCATTATGTCACATGGAATAATTTATTTTTCTCTATTTAATTTAGAAGTTGTCTACGGAGTCGGAGGAATTGCCCGGACAGCCAAAAGTGGTCAGAATCCAGGCAAAAAAAAAATTAACAAATCTTGCAGTGGCAGTGTTTGAATCATGTTTTTTATGGTGGAAATGGATGCAACACCATCAAAAACCTCTAGGGCGCCCAAAATCTTGAAGTTTGATAGCTATAACCTAGATTTACAAAAATCCCTGCTGAATTTTATTAAAATCTTGCTAGAATTTCCATGATTTTCAGGGCAAAAAAAGCAGGCTAGTTAGACTACGACTTTAATTTATTTCTAGCCTAATTTATTGCCACATTTTCCACTAAACTTAGGGAAAGTGGGTTTTGGGGGTCCTAAACACATTTTTGACCCCTCAAAGTGTGTCATAGTAGAAAGTTTAAGGGCGAGAGGCGCAAATTCTATTACTCATACCCCATACAACTCTAGACATCACTTATTACATTACAAATACAATTTTTATTACAATTTCCGCTCTGCAGGAAATCTAAAAAATTAAAAAATGACTACCTAGACCTAAACCAAATTCCACGAAATTTTTTGTGTGATCTAGTATGGTAATATGCATTGACTCTAGACATTAGGACTCACCCAAGGCCTCACCATCAAACCGTACTTTGGCTTTGGGGTACATTTGGAGGGAAAAACTCAATTAATTATCAAGTCCTGGTAGGGAGATGGTAATTAACCAAATGAAAAAAACCTCATAAAGTAATACCCACTTGTTGGCAAGCCCTCAAGCTACCTAGGCCTATTACATGACTCAAATCTCATCATTACTAGCATCACTTATTACAATTCCCTGCAGGGTGTGAAGTCTAAGTACAACAGAAAATGATGAGAAGAAGTAGCGTTTAAATACTTTGGTAATCTGATGATATCTAATCTAACTCACATGACACGAGGACACGAAACACGGAGGACACGTAAATACGAGTATTCGACACGAGACACTGTGACCTCGGAAACAGGACACAAGGGACACATTTCATTTATATCTAAAAAAAAAATTATATATATATATAATAAATTAATATTAGCAAATTAAAATTATACAAGGCTACAAGCACATAAGAAACTGAAATACAAAATAATCATTAAAACCATAACAAATTACAATAGTCAATGACTCATGAGTCATTAAAATTTAAAACCATAACAATAACTTGAAATTTAGAAGAACTCAGATATTAAAATCATAAAATGCAGATTTTCCATAAAGCCATCAAAATCAAAATGTAGACATTGAGGGAATGCCACAGACCAGTACTTAAGATAAGATATGTCAACACTCAACAGAAATGAATGGTCTCGACTCTCTAGCTGTTGCTTGTTTAAAGTTTCATTTGCAAACTTGTGGGTCGATTTTATAAAATAGCAGCAGAGAGGAAGTATTGAGGGGCTGTTATAAGCAGCAAAGAGGAGGTATGTGGGTCGATTTTATAAAATAAAAATGAAGAGAGTCGACAGCGGACGTTGTTTTATTTTGTTTGAAGTTTGAATTCTTCCATCTAACCTATCCACATGGTTACAAAGGAAAACTAGGGGATAAATGAGCCCTTTACTAACCACTATCAGTCACAAATTGCTTACCTGGAGGCTGGCATCGTGCATGCTGAACCAAACGAAACTCCACTGACGTTGCTCGACCAAAGGAATCTCGACTTCCAGTGACTGCTCGATCTCACACATACAAATCTCCACTTCCAGCAACCACAACGACTCATGGATAAAAGAGATGAAATGAAAAAATACTTTGGCGTGGGCTGTTTTTTTTATGTTTTCGTGTCACACGTGTCCAGAATCGGAGAAAACGTTAGGGCACGTTTTCTAAACCTCAAATACGTGTGTTCAATTCGAAGGACACGTTTTTAATTCGAAGGACACGTGTCACATTTTGGAGGACACGACCAAAAACGTATTTGACACGTTTTAGGTCGTATTTCGTGTCCGACACACGAAATACGAGACACGTGACCCTGGAGGACGTGTCTTGTGACTTAGTATCTAATGGTACAAATGTCCTTTGGTACATCCTTGGGCATGGAGTCTTTAGATAGTCATCAAGTGCCACTCCAGTGGTCAACAGAGCCTACACCAAATGGACGTTAAAATTGCTTTCTTGCATGGCTTGCTTAAGGAGGAAGTCTACATCGAACAACCTGAGGAGTTCGAAGTACAAGATTGAAAGACACACGTATGCAGGTTGAAGAAATCCCTCTATGGGTTGAAGCAAGCCCCTAGGGATTGGTATGAGAGGATTGATAGCTATCTTATGAAGATGGGATTTACAAGGAGTGAAGTTGACCCTAACTTATATTTCAATGTTGAAAAAGGCATGCCTCTCATTCTAGTCCTTTATGTGGATGATCTCTTTTTGACAGGTGCAGACCCTCTCATTTAGCAATGCAAGAGGGATTTGGCTTCCGAGTTCGAGATGACGGACCTAGGTTTGATACACTACTGCCTAGGCCTGGAGGTCTGGCAAAAGCCAAGTGAGATTTTCCTTTCTCAAAGAAAAATATATTGTGAAGATGCTCGAGAGATGTGGGATGGTGGATTGCAAGTTTGTGTCTACTCTGATGGAACTCAACTTCAAGAAGTTATGTGGAAGTGTTGTTGGGTCCGATTTGGCAAATCCTTCCAAATATTGACAACTTGTGGGGGCCCTGATGTTCTTGGTAAACTCCCATACGAACATATGCTTTGTTGTGAATACATTGAGTCAATTTATGGTCGAGTCTCATCACATACATTGGATTGCTGCTAAGAATCTCTTGAGATATCTCCGTGGCACAATCAACTATGGAATGAGATACACTACCAGAAATATGAGGCTTCATGGATATGCTGATGTTGATTGGGTTGGCAATGTGGTGGATCGTAAAAGCACGTCTAGATGTTGCTTCTCATTACGGTATGCTTCAATATCTTGGATGAGCAGGAAGCACAAATTGGCTGAAATTAAGCACCGTCGAGGCCGAATACCTGCTGCTAGTATGGCCTGTTGTGAAGTTGTTTAGTTGAGGAAGCTCTTTAGTGAGCTATTTAAGCATGTGTTGGATACCACCATGATCTACTGCGACAACAAAAGTGGGATTTTCCTTTTAGAGAATCTCGTGTTCCACGACCGCTTCAAGCACATTGATATCAAATACCACTTTATGTGGGATATGGTACAGTGGGGAGCAATAAGGCTTCGATACATCAGGACTGATGAGCAAGTCGCGGACATTCTCACGAAGCCCTTAGGGAAGGTCAAATTCTTAGCCTTCTGAAAGAGACTTGGAGTCGTGGAAAGACCCTCCTATGAGGGTCCCTCTTGAGTTAGACACTGAGCTTTGGGAGTTCCTGGGGCTTGGGGTACTTCTTGGAGCTATGAGCGACCATAGGGTGAGTGGTTCACCTTCCCCTATAGGTACGCTACATACAGGGTGACTGGTTCACCTTCCCCCTGTGATACCCCGTGATGGTTGACATGTGTGTAGGGTGAGTGGTTCACCTTCCCCTGTGATATCCGGTGATGGTTGACATGTGTGTAGGGTGAGTGGTTCACCTTCCTCTACGATTGCAGACACATGTATGTAGGGTGAGTGGTTCGCATTCACGATTGACACATGCATAGGATGAGTGGTTCACCTTCTCCTATAGCATATGAGCAGGATGAGTGGTTTACCTTCTCTTGTTGATGCTCCAACATACATCCTACCCATGTAGCTCGGGACTCATGGGAAGTACCTCTCATTTGGCCAATGAGTTGGGAAATGTGGACAAGGACCATAGCACTACCGATGAACGCATCGTGTACTACCGTACTCCCTATGTCTAGGATGCATGGTGTTCAACAACTACATCTGGGATCAATTGAGGTTCTACCTCTAGACTAACTTTTGTCAATGGAGAGTGGTGAGGTCTTGTGACTCACTCTCGATCAATTATTCTTCATCATTACATCACGGTTCAGCAAAGCAGAGATAAAATGACAAAGATGATACATGACGACAGGATGGCATGATGATTGATGACAACAGACGGATTGGCAGATGGAATTCTCCTTAGTTGAGAGGGAATATTAAAATTGGCAATTAGGGCCAAATTCCACCTTGGGACAACTCATTTGTTGGAGATGATGATTGCATTAAATTCTTCGTTTCGAGAGGACCAAAATTGATATAAAGATCATCTCATTTGGACAAGCTGAAGTTTGATTTTGAATTTATGCCCACATATGTGCAAATTGTTCAGGTCGGCCACATCAACATGTAGGCTCAAGAAGCCCAATGGACGTGTCTCTTCACCCGCAGCAAATTTGGCATCATCACTCCACATTCTTCTCTCTCCTTCTCTCATTGGTTTGTACAGCTATTGGGCAGCTCCTCTCTCTCTCACGTGTGGCAAGAAGGACGAGTTTTCTGGGCTGAATTGCAGGACTGAAAATTACAGGCAGCAGACCAAGTTTGACTAGCGTTGACCAAGGATTTGTTGACTAGCTTTGACTGTGATTTTTGGAGGATCTTTTCTCTCTTTAGGCCACATTTCTAGGCACAGAAATCGAGGGAATCTAGGAAGTTTGATCAGCGTTGACTTCAGGGTTTACTGCAATTTGACCATAGAAAATTACAGCAGTTTTCTCTCTCCTTTGACCGAGTTCGACTAAGTTGTTTTAGGATGTCTTTGACGTCTTGATCAGACTGAGTTTGACTAGGGAAGACCGAGTTGTTTTGAGAATGATTTATTGTTGATTTGACCAACCATTCTGGTTAGGGCTAAAGTTTGACTGCAATTAGCTGCAGAAATTGACAGGGTTGTTTTGACTTTGAAATGGGCAAGTCAATTTGGCTTTTGTACTCTCTCTGCTGAACATTTTGATAATAATAAGAAGAATTGATCAAAGGGTTTTCCCCACATTGGTGTTTTTCCCTAACATCCGCCAAATCTGGTGTCCTTGTTAATTTTGGACAACTAGGTCCAAACTCCATGTTTTGATACTTAGATGAAGATGCCAATATTTTTATTAGATTCCTCTTTCGAAGAAGTGCAAGATCGATCTAAAGATCATCTTGATCTGATGAGCAGAACATTTATTTTGAATTAATACCACTTATGTGCAAGGTTGGCCAGAATTGTAATGTAGGCTTGAAGCCCCAACAAATGTGTCACACACCCTCATTGATGGATATATATTGGTCAACGTTGGAGGTCATTTTCACCATCACTCATCACACATTCTCTCTCATCATCCGATTGGTTCGATCATCATCTTGGGGGCTCTTCTTCTCTCACACGTGGGAAAACGCAGCAAGGGATTTTCTGTTTTGACCTAGGGTTTCAGCGCAGATTTGACCAGCGTTGACTTTGGTCAACGCATGGTAACTTGACCTCAAACTCTCCATAAATTCCGATTTCTGCAGTCCACATTTTCTGGCACAGAAATTGAGGCTGGCCGTTGACTTTGACTTGGCTGCGTTGACCTTTTTGCTGCTGTTGTTTTGCGTTGACTGTTGATTGGACAGTGTTGACTTTTGTTGACTTTGGGTTGACCGTTGTAGAGCTGTCCAAGAAGATAGTGTGACACATTCTGGTTGGCTGACCGTGTAGAGACTTTGTTGGTTGAAGCATCTTCTTGACCGCCGTAACGCACCACAACACATAATTTGCTGATCAAGTTAAGTGTATTTTTGGCTCGTCTTTCATCGATATATTGGTATGTTCTATCAGCATTTTACTTTCTTGTTTATGTGATTGATATTTGATATTGGGCGTAAAAGTAAAGTTGCATCAAGCATAGAACATCTACGAAAATTTATAGTCCTCTTGTCTTCTGCATTTCGTCTCATGTTCTATCTACTTCACTGTCAATGTGATTAATGGTTAATGTGATTGCTACTGAAAATCTAAATTGGAAATTGCTATTGGGCTGCTTAAGGGACATTGAAGTAATTGTGCTAAGCATAGAACATACCATTGTTAACTAAAATTAACAAAAGTCAAACTCTGACTCGCAGCTTCTACATTAGAAGATGATTGAGCAGCGTTGAGCAGTTCAAATGTTAGATCCTCTTCTTCAATTCTCCTTCATTACATTCACAAACAGTCAATGTTTTTTGGAAGCCATGCATTTTCTTCATTATATATTGCATAAATGGGTATATAACTTTTCATCCTATAGTTATTGAAGGCCTCCAGTCATTTGCAGTTCATAAGGAGTGCATTATACACAATAATGTTAATGTGATTTACACAAAGCCATACAGGTGAGACTAGATATAACGGGTTGCTGCACATAATCTGGTCTGTCTAGCAAGTTATCCATAAAAGAGGTTTCAGAATTGTCTACTGTTCTTGGCAGGGCAAGCTTTCAGTAATTCCCATAATTATAACTTTGTTAGTAGTCTGTTATGTAAGCAAAGAATATTCGAGGAAAGATTACCTGCATTTTAAAGGTATGAGAGAAAATTATAGTGGCAATAGCTTCTTTTCCATATTTACTGACACCCCCAGAAAACTTGCCTTTCAGTAATAGAATCAAAACCACTATATCAATTTTATATAGAGACAAATTTTGGTAGCTACCACCAGTTACGTGTGCGCAATGCATGTATTGTCCAACTTCGAAGAGAATAAGAGAGAAACAGGGAAGAGCTAGAGTGTCCCTTTTTATTAACTAGCAAGAGAAGAGCTAGAGTGTCGTACCCAATGATAACTATCAATAGTTATGTCTTTGCACAGATGTTTGTGCGTTATTCCACCCACTTGATGCCGAACAGTCTAGAACCTAATGTAGCTTGATTGCAGAGATTAAGTGGAGAACACGGGATGTAACCATGGTTGATTTTGACTGTCTAATATAGTCGTTAGGTATTTTCCCTACCTATACTCCCACAAAAGGCATTTATGATCTGTAGGAGAGGCTTTTTGGTCATGAAGGTGGTCGAAATCAGCACAAATTAGTTGTTTTCTCAGGGTATTGGGCATTGAGGATTTGACTATTATTTTTGTCCATAGGCCTCCCTTCTCCACCTATATCTAAGCAATGGATGACAACCTCCAGACTTTTGTCATTACTCCTTGCATTTGGTAAGCTGGCTATTCCATGTTTCCTTAGTCTTTGGTGCTCGCATTTGGTAAGCTGGCTATTCCATTTTCCTTAGTCTTTTGTGCTCCCCCTCAATAAGTCCTCCAAGCATTGCCTGTATTGTTTCCATTTTCACTAGTTGGTTTATTCTTATATTGCTCCTTTCTTGGCCTGTTCCAATCTTTGGATTGACCCCCATATACTGTTTTTTTTCTCTCTTCACATTCTTTTCCCTCAACATCACTCTCTGGTAATTTCTAGTGTCTCTAAACACTAACATTTACCGGGCTCCTATTCACTCTCACTCCCCTTCAAGCCTATGCTCTCTCTGTTGCCTTCTTCCACCTCCAGAGCAAGCAATTCTCTCTCAAGGAGCCTTTGCCTTCCCTCACTGTTATTAACCATGCCCATTCAACGGGCTAGAAGCAGGAGAGGAATGGGTTATCATAGTGACCGTGGAGGTTCTCAAGCCCTACAGCATGAAAAATCTTCCCAAACACTCCAGAATATATAGGATGAGATCACTGAAGCAAAACGAGATATTGCAGGCAAGTGTGGTTGTCTGACTGATTCCAACGCTACAAGAGAGGTTGCAAACTAGGTGCCAGACGTAGGACACACCAGAGGCAAGTTCAGTCAATACATGCACACCATGGACACTTACTGGCACATAAAGATTCTTCTAGGGAAACTCTTACTGGATAGAAATGAAGCCAAGCAGGAAATCCTCTTCATGATAGGTGATTTACAGTCATTCCTGAAAACACTAGACAGACATCTAAAGCAGATTGAAGACCACCTCAGATTGACTTTGGATCCCAGAAGCTCACCTGGCAATAGGAAGGAGCCAATAGCGATAAACTTATCGAATTCCTCCAACTCTGCATGACTGGTCACAGTTTTTCTAGCTAGTTTAGTTCTCTGTTGATATTTAGTTTACATGTTAGATGGCCGATTAGGCTGTAAGGATCTACAGAATAAACTCTTAGTTTTCTGGTGAACTTTTTTAAATTGCATGTCTAATGGTTAAAGAAACTACGGTTTTGCCACTGGTCTAGTTTCCCAAGTGACAGTCCAGGGAAAACCAGAACCAGTTATAATGTAACTTTTTAATGATTGAATGGAAATTAAACTTGAAAAATTAAAAATTAAAAATTAAAAAATAAAAACAAATAAAAACACCTAATCTTGCATGGGTTCCCAAACCCAGGGGTGGGGTTCTCGAACCCAAGAACTGGATTCAGGTACAGGTTCTTCCAAAACGAACCCATAAGAACCAGGTTCTTCTACCAAGCACTGGGTTCTTCATTAAAAAAATTTGGGTGCTTTTGGCGTTTAGGGTACTTCGAACCCCGATAATGGGTACTTGGAACCCCAAAATTGGGTTCTTTAGGATTCTTTGTTGAACGATTTTTGAAATAAAAAATTTAAATATAAAAAAAATCGTGGAAATTCAAAAGGTGAATACATAACCCGTAAAACCTAAAATCGCTTCACTCTTCGACGACAACATTCCGTTTGAGACAACAACCATTCGGTTTGACTATTGAGACGACAAGTATTCCCTAATGTGTTTGGGGCATTCGCTGGTGTGTGTGCCAGTGACTAGACGTTCCCACAAAAGCGCAATCCACAGAGATGCAATCCCTGCTTGAAGATTCACAAGTAGCTCTTGAAGATTCACTGTGCAGCATGAATTAATTCTAATTTCTGTGGTCAAACTTCACTGTTTGCATAACAAAATTAGTAAATTAAAATTTACTTTTAAATAGTAAATCGACCCATGATGTCAAAGATGGGAAAGCTTCCTTATGACGAGTATTATAATCTTAAAGAAAACACAATAAACAGTCTACTGCCATATACTGCGATTCCAAACTCTTGTTTTTCTACTGTAATCTCCACATTCTCTCGTGGCCAACTGACATCACTTGCTTTTCTAATCACTCTATTAACTGTGTTTTTTTTTACATTTTTTTCCAAGAATGTAACTTTTGGCCTTCTCTTTCCCTACCAGAGCTTTGGGCGAAATTGGCTTGGGGCCAAAGTATGTGTAAACTCCAATTTTTACTTGATATCAAACTAGAAATTGAAAACGTCCTTCCTTGAGGACATGTTTTACTCTAAGGTTGCCATCTCTCAGAGGTCATGTGACACCCTCCTCTCTTCACGATGCAACTTTTGGCCTTCTCTTTCCCTACCAGAGTTTTGGGCGAAATTGGATTGGGGCCAGATTTACAAGTATGTGTAAACTCCAATTTTTTCTTGATATCAAACTAGAAATTTTGAAATTTCAATGTAAATGTTGAATGTTCAATGATGTGCATGTTTAAATCATAAATATTGTAGTTACACAAATTCATATATATATATAATACCCCGACGAACCCACACACCTTGTTTCAAAAAATGGCGCACCCATCCCCGTCCCCATTCCCGTCCCCACACTTCTTGGCAACATAGAAAAACACCAATCTACTGATTAAGAAAAACATCGATACAACATACTCCCCTCTAATCAACTTGAAGAATCTCCTAAGATCAGCCAAAGATCCAATCAAGCCATGTATAAAGGAAATTTACTAAAGTTTGTCTAGATGAAACTGGAAGATCCATCCAAATATGAATAAATGAGCGATGTGCAGGCATCATCCATAATAGGACTTGAAAATTAGTAATTGTTGAACACACGCACAACACAAAGCATCCCATTAGCATCGAAGAAACAAAGGTTCTCAACAAATCAACAGCTTTTCCAAAATAAGGATCAAGAAAACAATAGAAATAGTGAAAAATCCCAATTACCTTAATCGGGATGAAGAGATAATCATTAGCCACACTTGGCTTCCAGTTCTCATTAATGAATGAAATTATTTGGATAAACTAATGAAGGAGGTTCTTCTGACATAAGGGGATAAGACGAGCTTGAAGAGAAAAAGTCATATTCATATGCTAATTTGACCTTGACAGGAAAGCTATGAAATATTATACCTTTATACAAAAGTAATGGAGGTAATACTCTTCAATATTGCTCTTGTCCTCATGAAAAAGCGCTATGAAATATTATACCTTTATACATAAGCAATGGAGGTAATAATCTTCAATATTGCTCTTGTCCTCGTGAAAAAGTCTGAATTAGTGGGCTCGAAACACATTCACTAAAGAATATAGAATCTAGCACAGAAACTCCAAACTACAGTCCCATTAATGCACACCGCAATTTCTCATCTCATAAAATGTAACAAAATGTCTAGGGAATACTACTTCCGAGAAAGAATAAACGAAGGAAAAGTAGGTGACACTGATATCTAAGGTCCAATTGAAGGAATGACCACAATGCTAGGTTGGATAGCCAACTTTGGGGTGAACAGGCCTAGTAATTTCAAATATTATCTCATGAATGTGTAATGCAACTGACATAAAGCTTGGCAGAGGGTTGTTGATGCAGCGTGGCTGCAAATGTTCAGAATATGCACGCAGACCTGTGGTTTTATGGGCCCACACAGACGATGACCAATCAATGCAAATCGCAACTTCGTAGGTTTATCAACTTACCTCCCTGCAAACTTCGCAACTTAACAATTCTCGCAATATTGCGATTTATGCAATTCCGCAACTCATAGCCAAATTCCTATCGCAACTCGCAACCTTTAACGTTTAACAATAAACGTGTTCCTTATCTTATGCAATCTGCGATCGCATTACACCACCACCTCCTTACCTTATCACAACTTTAACTTTTATCGCATCACAACTTAAATAATTTACCGCGCAAGTTTTAACAATAAACATCAAAACTTGTCGATGTGTGAAATACCATGGGATTGCGACTTAATCTCCACCGTTGGTCTTCGCCCAGGTCTAACGGTCCTCATGGCTCCTTTGCTGATCTACTTCGCATCGCAACTGACATAACTTCGCTCGTTCAGTCGCCCTTCTCCGGATGCGATGACAGATGCGTGGACTTCAAAGCTTGGCTCGAATCAGTGACTTCACATAAACCTTTTTACAAAGAACTCCGCTATGCGTGATGCAATATATATACTCTCACAGAGAAAAGAAAAGACAATTTAAGCCAGAAAGTAGAATTAAAATAAAATACACTTGGAATTAATCAGAAATGAAAATACACAGAGATGAGCCCTTTGATGGATGGATTTTACATTGACTTCTCCTCTCTGTCCACTTCTCTCTCACACCTCTCGCACACTTCTCTCTCACACCTCTCGCACACTTCTCTCACACTTATTCTATATCTATTTCTCTCTATTCACGCTTAGATATATATATATATATATATATACCTGAAAGCGGTTCTTCTTGTCTTTTATTAGCTTTCTGGTTGAACCACTCTAACAAACAAATTCTATCATATCCTCATGATCTACTCTATTTGGCTTAATCTCCTCGCAGGGAGAACCAATTTGATATTTTATTCCTATTTAAGTTGGAAATCAAAACAAACTAACTCCTCCCAATTTAAAACTTAACAAAATATTAATAATCATTTTTTTTCACCTCTTGTTAGCCACAACATTGTTGGCTAAATCCTGGATGCTCCTGCATCAGACTCCCGATGAAGAGAAGATTTTGATCCATCAATGTTTCAGGATCTGCATTAAACTTCTGTAACTCTGCTGCTATCATCCAACTAGCATCTTCCACTGGTTGTCCTTTTCATTTGACTAGATACTGATAATAAGGTCTGTCCCCCGGTCTTCTTTGTTGCTCTTTTCTCCATGATGGATTCCACTTCTTTCTTTGTTGCTCTTTTCTCCAGACTTATTTCTTTGTTGTCTTTGTCATATGTTCCTTCCAATTCAAAGTCTAGTCCTCCTCTTCTGTAGATTCTTCTTGTAGTTCTTCCTCTGTTTCTTTGTATGGGTACAAATCTACAACATTAAAGATGGGTGGGTGATATCCCAATTCCTGCTGGTAACTAAATCTCATATGCATTTGAGGAAAACTTCCTCAAAAATCTACATGGCCCTATCTTTTTCATTTTCAATTTGTTATACGTCCCTACTGGAAACCTTTCCTTCCTCAGATAAACCATGACTAAATCATCTACTTGAAACTCCCTTCAGTCCTCTTCATATCAGTTCTTTGTTTATACTTTTGGGTGTTTTTCTGTAAGCTCTGCTTGACATCTTCCTACAACTTCTGTATCTGTTCTGCAAATTCTTCAGCTTTTGCACTCCTTGTCTCTTGTTTGCTCAAATCTCTAAGTTCATACACACCTCTTGGATGCATTCCAAAAACAATCTAAAACGGACTCATCCCGGTACTCCAGTTAAGAGTATCATTATAGGCAAATTCAGCTTGAGCAAGTGCTAAGTCCCGTTGCTTTGGATTTTTGTAAACCAAACTCCTTAATATGTTTCCCAAGGTCCTGTTCACTACTTCAGTTTGTCCATCCGTCTGAGGATGATAGGCTGAACTGAAACTGAGGTTTGTAACTACCGTCTTCCATAGAGTCCTCCAGAAGTTTCCTACGAACTTTGTATCCATGTCTGAAACAATACTCACAGGCAGTCCATGTAATCTTATAACTTCAGAGAAAAACAAATTAGTAATGTGAGTTGCATCACTAGATTTCTTACAAGCAATAGAATGAGCCATTTTAGAAAACATATCTACGACAACATAGATAGAATCATGTCCTCTTTGAGTCTTCGGTAAACCTAAAACAAAATCCATGCTGACAACATCCCAAGGTCTATTGGGTATTGGCAATGGCTGATATAACCCAGTGTTTTGGCTTCTTCCTTTGGCATGTTAACAAATCCTGCACTTCTCAACAAACTTTTTGATATCAGATTGCATTTTTGGCCAATAATAAAAAGCACGCACTTGAGCAAATGTTTTATCCTGTCCAAAGTGTGCAGACAGTCCTCCACTGTGTTTTTCCTTAATCATATTTTCCGTCATGGAGCACTTAGGTATACACAATTTATTATTCTTGAACAACAATCCTCCTTGAATCAGGTAGTCTAACCACCGGCTTCTATTATGAATCACAGGATTTTTAATAGCTGCATATATTTCTTTGAAAGTATGTCTTCCTCATACATATCAATCATTTCTTCAAACCCAAAAATGCCAACCTTCAATTCCTGCATAACCAAATTTACTCTACTCAAAGCATCAGCAACTTTGTTTGCCTTACCACTTGTGTGTTTGATTACAAAAGTAAAACTCTGCAAAAACTCCACCCACTTAGCATGCTTTTGGTTCAACTTCAGTTGATTATTTATGAACTGCAGGGCATGGTTATCTAAATACAACACAAATTCTTTGTGCAACAAATAATGCCTCCATTTCTTCAAAGCTTGCACAATAGCATAGAACTCCTTATCATAAGATGAATACTTCCTCTTGGCCTCATTTAACTTTTCACTGAAATAAGTTATCGGTCTCTGCTCTTGACTCAAGACAGCTCCAATTGCTATCCCACTAGCATCAGTCTCAACTTGGAATATTTTATCAAAATTTGGTAAGGCCAAAACAAGTCTTTCAGTGATCTTCTTTTTCAATAACTTGAAATTTTGGTCTGTTGCTTCTGTCCACTTAAATGGTTGGTTGCTCTCCTTTGTTGTTTCAATTATTGGTGCACAAATTTGACTAAAACTACCGATAAACTTTCTGTAAAAACTTGCAAGACCATGAAAACTCCTTACCTCAAATACACTTCTCGGAGTTGGCCAATCCAGTATTACTTGGATCTTTTCTGGGTCCATTTTCAAGCCTTCTTCTGAGACTATAAATCCCAAGTAAATGAGCTCCTTCTTCATAAAACTACACTTCTTCAAATTTATAAGGAGTTTCTCCTTTTGCAAAGTATTTAACACCAGCTTGACATGCACCAAATGTTCTTCCTTAATCTGATTGAAAATCAAAATGTCATCAAGATAAACTATCACAAATTTTCCTGCATATTCTTTCAAGACCTCGTTCATTAGTCTCATAAATGTACTTGGTGCATTAGTGAGCCCAAAAGGCATCACTAACCACTCATATAACCCATTGTTGGTCTTAAATGCAATCTTCCATTCATCTCCTTCTCTAATCCTTATTTGATGGTATCCACTCTTCAGATCTATTTTAGTAAAATACTTTGACCCACTTAAAAAATCCATCAAATCATCTATGTGTGGCAATGGAAATCTATACCTGATAGTGATCTTGTTTATGGCTCTAGAATCAGTACACATGCACCATTCACCTCCTTTCTTTGGACTAAGTACGACTGGTACTGCACATGGGCTAAGGCTTTCTTTGATCAATCCTTTATCTAACAATTCTTGTACCTGTCTTCCAACGTCTTCATTCTCCAGAGGGGTCATTCTATATGCTGCTTTGTTTGGTAAACTTGCACTAGGTATTAAATCTATGTGGTGACTAATACTTCTTATTGGTGGCAATTTACTTGGTAATTCATCAACAACTATATCAACATAATCATCTAACAGATTTTTAATTTCCACAGGCAGGTTGTCTAAATTAGTAGAAATCAGAATTACCTTAGGTTTAACCACAACAGCAAAATGAATTTCTTTCTCCTTTTTGACGTCTTGCAGCAATTCCTTTCCACTAATCAGCATAACATTATTCCCAGCTGCTCCTTTGTTTGCTTCATCCTTCAAAGGTAGCAATGTGTGCTTCTTTCTATCCTTCGCTATGGTATAGGTATTTCTCTTGCCATCATGAATGGATTTTCTGTCAAATTGCCAAGGCCTTCCCAGCAATACATGGCACATGTCCATTGGCATTACATCACACAATATGACATCCTTATATGTACCGATCTGTATCTCTACTTTGCGTTGTTCTGTCACCAAAATTTGATATCCCTTCTGTAGCCACAACACTTTGTAGGGAGTAGGGTGTACCATCTTAATCAACCCCAATTTCTCAACCATCTTTGTGGAAACAAGGTTATCAGTGCTTCCATTGTCAATCACAACTTTGCAGCGCTTTTCTTCACACTTGCATACAGTCTTGAATAAGCTCTTCCTTTGTGCTGGCTCATTTGCTTCCTTCTCTGTCTTAAGCAATACTCTTTTTAGCAATAAAAACTCTCCTGCCTCAATTGGCTCTTCTTTTTTTGTGACTTGAGGATTTTCTTCCTTTGCCTCAACTACATTCACATTCCGCTGATTCGATGGTTTGTTATGAGGACAATCCCATGATCCGTGTTCCCATTCTCCACATGTGTAATATTGAATTTCTCTTCCTCGGCCTCTACCTCTAGGTGCAAATCTCCCTCTACCAAAGTCTCCTCTTTGCGGCAGTCTGCTACTCGAACCTCCTGCTTCATTCTCAGAGTGATGAAATCTTGATCTGAAAGTTCCTCTTCCTCTTGCTGGACTTTTACCTCTATTCTTTTGACTTTGTTTCCTCAACATTTTCTCCTTTGCTTTCAAAGCTGCTTGGTAGGCATCCTCAATTGTCTTCAGACTCAAAAAACTGATTTCATCATGTATGTCATACCTTAAACCATTGATGTATCTGGCTACTTTCTCCATGTTATCTTCAACATGTCCTGCTCTAATGCTCAGCGTGTAAAACTCCTTTGTATATTCCTTGACAGTCATTCCTTTCTACCTCAAATTCTGCAACTATTTGAAAAGATTCAATTGAAAGTTCTTTGGCATAAACTTATTCTTCAATATACTTACCATTTTATCCCATTGCTTGATCTTAGGCTTTTCTTTTCTAAACCTGGATGTCTGTAGTTCATCCCACCAGATAGATGCATGGCCCTTCAACTTGGTAGTTGCAAACTTTACCCTCTTCTTATCTTCGACCTCTTCTAAGTCTAAATACTTATCCACTGAACTGATCTGATCCATCAGCTCGTCCACATTAAGGTTCCCCTCATATGAAGGAATCTCCATTCTTGGTTTTCCACTAACCTTTGCTAATATCTTGAAAATTTTAGCTGCCTCGCTTTCTTTCTCTTCTTCTTCATCAGAAGTTTCCTCTGTTGCGCTGACATCTCCTTCATTAGGTGCTCTCCTCTGAGCAGTCTCCATTGTCTCCATCCTTGTACGAAGGTGTCGAATCTCTTCTAGCAAACTACATCGGCTTCAGGTCTTCCTCGACCTATGCCAGCTCCTCTCCTAGGTGGCATATTTGCTACAATCCTTGAAAACAGAACTCAGTGTCTGCTCTATACCAAATGATGCAGCGTGGCTACAAACGTTCAGAATATGCGCGCGAACATGTGGTTTCATGGGCCCACACAGACGGTGACCAATCAATGCGAATTGCAAATTCGCAGGTTTATCAACTTACCCCCTTGCAAATTTCGCAACTTAACAATTCTCGCAATATTGCGATTTATGCAATTTCGCAACTCGTAACCAAATTCCTATCGCAACTCGCAACCTTTAACGTTTAACAATAAACGTGTTCCTTATCTTATGCAATCTGCGATCGCATTACACTGCCACCTCCTTACCTTATCACAACTTTAACTTTTATCGCATCGCAACTAAAATAATTTACCGCGCAAGTCCTAAAAATAAACATCAAAACTTGCCAATGTGCGAAATACCATGGGATTGCGACTTAATCTCCACCGTTGGTCTTCGCCCAGATCTAACAGTCCTCATGGCTCATTCGCTAATTTGCTTCGCATCGCAACTGACATAACTTCGCTCGTTCAATCGCCCTTCTCCGGATGCAATGTGCGATGACCGATGTGTGGACTTCAAAGCTTGGCTCGAATCAGTGACTTCACATAAACCTTTTTATAGAGAACTCCCACTGTGCATGATGCAATATATATACTCTCACAAAGAAAAGAAAAGACAGTTTAAACCAGAGAGTCGAATTAAAATAAAATACACTTGGAATTAATCAGAAATGAAAATACACAGAGCCGAGCCCTTTGATGGATGGATTTTACATTGACTTCTCCTCTCTGTCCACTCCTCTCTCACACCTCTCGCACACTTCTCTCACACTTATTCTATTTCTCTCTATTCACGCTTATATATATATATATATATATACCTGAAAGCGGTTCTTCTTGTCTTTTATAAGCTCTTTGGTTGAACCACTCTAACAAACAAATTCTATCCTATCCTCATGATCTACTCTATTTGGCTTAATCTCCTCGCAGGGAGAACCAATTTGCTATTTTATTCCTATTTAAGTTGGAAATCAAAACAAACTAACTCCTCTAAATTTAAAACTTAACAAGATGTTAATAATCAATTTTTTTCAACTCTTGTTAGCCACAACATGTGAACACAATCACATTGTTGGCTAAATTCCGAATGCTCCTGCATCAGCTGCACTGTGGGAAGAACTAAATGTGGAAAAAAGAGCACGTGCATGAATAGAGTACAATATCAACGTCACAAAAATTGACATTGAAGTTCACTTGAAACTGTACATCTCAAGCAATAATAAGGAAGAAAAAGTAAGTCTGTGAATCGATATAATAAGAATGGTAACATCCTTGCTCCATCTTATTAATTCAACAAAAATACCAAGGCATGTATTGTAGATTGTGTACACCAAATGCATGTTACATGGATGTAAAACTGTAACTCACCTACAATGTTGTGCATTTCAATTTTCGGAGCTTCTGCAGAAAAATTGAACAGCTTTATCACTCTGAATGTTTCTTAGACATCCATAGAACCCTTTATGCTCCATTGCCCCACAGCTGTCAACCAAAAGCAATGGAATGCAGTGTAGTGTAGTGACACACGCAGGAAGTAAGAGGTACATGTTGGAGAATTCAAAGCTTCTGCAGAAAAATTGAACAGCTTTATCACTCTGAAATGTTTCTTAGACAGCCATAAGAACCCTTATGATCCATTGCCCCACAGTTGTCAACCAAAAGCAATGGAATGCAGTGTAGTGATACACACAGGAAGTAAGAGGTACAAGTTGGAGAAAGAACAATTTGTAGAAGCAGGCAACTGATAATAGAATGACTGAAAAGTTTTTCTTGTGACAAGAGACTATCAAACATTTGCAAGTTGGTACAGTGGTTTTCAAGGCATTGAGATAAGGACAACAACAAACATCAAATATGCAGCACAGAATCACAGTAAAACATGAAAGGCAAAACCAAATATTTGTAGAAAAAGTGATAAGAATAAAGATAAGTTATTGATGCGATCATCAGAAGACATTGAAATGCAGTGTCAGAAGCTATCACGCTAGATTGAACACCTATGAAAAAATCCCATCAAGCAATTGATGAAAGATGAGATGGTTCATGAACCTCAATTAAATTGCTTTTGTGCCCAGAAAAGATCCCAATGACTTTACATGCATGACACTAGTCCCGATGAATTTACATGCACTACACTAGTCACCATGCTTTAATGCAAAGTTTTTGGGCATGGGTTCCAATATGGGAACTGTCAACCCTAGGTAACTGATCCAGGTGGATATTGGTGGCCACCCACCTATTCCACTTGGAGCCCAACCATTGTCTCTTTCATTTTTTCAGTTTCGACATGACTTACTATTTTTAGCAGTTTTTCGAGTCATGAACTTCCGGAGCCGTTTTGAGGCCCTAAACGACGTTTTTTAGAAAAACCAAAAGCAACATGGGTCCATGGACTGATGTTGTTCACATCAAAAGTTGTAGTCCTCAGATAGATCTTTCTAACGAGGTATGGTGCACGTCAAACGGAGATCGTATGCCAAAGTTACGTCCCCGGGAAGTTGAAACACCAATTTACCCAAACGGGGCCCATAGTTTTAGCACTTCATCTCTTAGGGTTAG
This sequence comes from Pinus albicaulis, assembly GCA_034641835.2. Taxonomy (NCBI): domain Eukaryota; kingdom Viridiplantae; phylum Streptophyta; class Pinopsida; order Pinales; family Pinaceae; genus Pinus; species Pinus albicaulis. Next base: position 705,214,541 of record CM076582.1, read on the forward strand.
GGTTTTGGATGTTTAGGGTTTTCCATTGTTTCTAAATAATAAATAGGCCCTCAAGCTTCATTGTAACACAATTCAGAGGTTTGTAGCCGCCACATCTCTTCTCAGAGATAAGCTACCAACGCCCTAGTTAGTTTATTTCCATTCTGTCTGTAAGCAAATTTCAGTTCTTTGATATTAATGAAATGAAGTGTTATTTCCGCTGCATCTTTGTATTTATGGTTATATTTGTATTCTGTTGCGTTCCTGCATAAATCCGGATCAGTGGTATTAGACCGGTCTGATTTTTCTCGATCCTTCTTTGCATGTCCCCAACGAGGTCGGGGTATAAGGAGTTAGGGTTCGATCTAGTGGAACCTTTGCAAGATCAGCCTTGCAAACCCCGACGGTCGCCCATGGGGGACGAAAAGAAAGATGAGGGAGCAAGAGATCCTATCAAAATATTGCTTGAGGAGGCCCTCGAAAAACAAAGAAATGCGATGATGGATAACTTCGCCCAGATCCTTCAACAACTGCCTACCAGCGACGCATCTGCATCCAGCAGCCACTCTCGAGGCGCGACTCCCTTTAAGGTACAAGTAAACTTTGACATTCCCATATTTGTGGGTCAAATAGATGCAATTGTCGTAGATAGATGGCTGAATCTATTAGAAGGATATTTCTCAGTTCATGACTTTTCCGACCGAGAGAAGATTATTTTTGCACTCCACAAAGCTATCCCCATGTCAAGGACTGATGGGAAACCTACTGTGAGAAAAATGATGAGACAGAACCCTCTCTGTTCTCAGTCGTACCCACTTGGAATTCTTTCCGAGACGCCATCAAGGAACAATACTATCCCTTGGGGAGCTATGAGGACAAGTACATACAATGGACCACGCTGCGGCAACAAAGGGATCAAGATGTGCATGAGCTGACGAATCTGTTCCATACCCTGCGCACAAAGTTGGGTATCAAAGGTTCGGAGAAACATCTGGTGCTAAAGTATAGCAGCTGTCTGGACTTTGCACAGATATATTCAGGAGGAAATGGAGTTCCTCGACATCTCCTCGCTTGATACGACATACCGGTATGCTGCCAAGATTGAGCAGAAATTCAAACAAAAGAAGCGAGACTTTGGAGCTGCGAATCAAAAGCAAGGGAAAGGTGCCCCCAAATCGCAGAACAAAGGACAAAGACAAGGAATGGTGGCCCAAGACAACCTGTCAAAGCCACAAGCAAAGAACAACACCGCGAAGCCAAAGAAGAACACGGGAAAGTGGTGTGAGTCCCATAAGAGCTCCACTCAGAACACAAGTGACTATCGGGGCAAGCAGTCACTGGTGGCCGAGATGAGGGCTTCTAAGTCAGATGCATGCTCCAACTCTGAACCAACACCTGACAAGGGGAATGACAAAGGGAAACAAATTATTGATGCAGAGCCCAACGCCACTATTGCCACTGTGAAGATCCAGAAGGAGGAACCAGAAGATCCAGAGGAGGAGGAGCGTCTCTTCCACTCCCAGATGTGGGTAAAGGGTTCCTCGCTACAGTTCATTGTTGACAATGGGAGCCAGAAGAACCTCATTTCAGCAGACGTCGTGAAGCGGCTGGGCTTGTCGACCACAGCACACCCACATCCAAACACCATCAGGTGGCTTCACCAAGAACGGGATCTCCACGTCAGCTAGCAGTGTCACCTTCCCTATAGCATCAAGCCCTTCACGGATGAGGTATTATGTGACATTGCTCCTCATGATGTTTCTGATGTATTATTAGGCCAACCATATTTGTGGAAGCGATATGCTGTGTATGAGTCCCGGCCTTGTGCTGTTATTGTTACTTTGGGAAATAAGTTGTACAGGATACCAGAGGTACCACCGCCTGTCGCTATCTCTTTGGTTACTGCAAAACAATGCAGTAAGCTCATTTCCCAAAATAGGAAATTTGTTTTCCTGATGATCCACCCCCAGGGCAAGAAGAAGACTGTGGCCACGACCTCCAAGCAGGGCTCCTCTACACGACAACAACAAATGGACAAAGTTGTAGAGGAGTACGGGGACATCTTCACCTCACTCATAGGGGTTCCTCTGCACTGTCAAGTCAAGCACCCCATCGATCTGACCCCAGGTGCACCGCTACCCAATGGACCAATCTATCGGTGCTCTGTTCTGGAGAACGATGAAATCAAGAGACAGATTCAGGAGCTGTTGCAGAAAGGTCACATCCGGCCAAGTTCATCGCCCTATGGGAGCTCGATCGTGTTGGTACAGAAGAAGGATGGGACTTGGAGACTCTGTATTGACTATTGGGCGCTGAACAAGATCACCGTCTGGAATAAGTACCCGATCCCACAGATTGATGACCTTCTAAACCAACTCAAAGGGGCGAAATATTTCAGCAAGATCGACTTGAAGTCTGGGTATCACCTGGTACCAATCGAACCCTCTGATGTGTGGAAAACTGCCTTCAAAGCCAAGGAGGGCCTTTTCGAATGGCTGTTCATGCATTTCGAGTTGACAAATGCTCCCGCAACCTTCATGAGGTTGATGGACGACATCTTGCAGCGATTCACCAACTCATTTGTAGTGGTGTACTTCGATGACATTCTGATCTTTAGCCAGACTTGGAAAGAGCACCTATACCACATCCGACAAATCCTCCAAACACTGCAGCAACACAAGTTGTGTGCCAATTTGGAGAAGTGCACTTTTGGCATGACCCAGGTTCAATATCTAGAATACATTATTGATGAAAGGGGGGTGCATGTGGATCCAACAAAGATCCAAGTCATTCAGGATTGGCGAACCCCAACCACTCTAACAGAGCTTCGCAGCTTTCTGGGTCTTGCTAATTTCTACCGCAGGTTCATGTTGGGATTCTCTCATATCACTTGGCCCTTGAGTCAAGTCACCAAGGGAGGAGCAAAAGCAAAATTCTTTTGGTCGAAATCTCAACAAAAGGCGTTCATAGAATTGAAACATCGCCTCTGTTCTGCCCTAGTGCTCACATTACCAAACTTGCAACAACCATTTGAGATCAAGACAGAGGCCTCTGACTATGTTATTGGGGCAGTTCTTGCTCAACAGAGGCATCCAGTGGCATATCACAGTGAGACATTGTCTAACACAGTTCGCAAGTATCCCACTTATGACAAAGAAATGTATTCCATTATGCAGGCTTGTCGACAATGGAAGCATTACATTTTAAAGAAGGAAACAATCATCCACACAGACCACCAGCCCCTGCAATTCATACAGACACGAGGGAAGTTGTCGAACGATCGCCATCAGAAGTGGTCCACATATCTACAACAGTTTCATTTGAATATCAAGTATAAGAAGGGTAGCATCAATAATGTTGCAGATTGCCTCAGCTGACCACCAATCGTGGCGCTAACCATCGTTCTCAACTCTTGTGGGCATGAGACTTTTGATTGGCCGCTTCTCTACGAGAGTGATCCAGAATTCGGCCACACATACAAGGCGCTCTTGGGGGGTACGCAAGTTCCAAATTTTCACCTCCAAGATGCACTGTTATGTCACCTGAGACCATAGTTTTAAAACCAGCCCGATTTGAATCGGACCAGGCCTGGTTGACTGAGCCAAAAGGCCTACTGGTCCGACCAGGTAGATGAAACGGCCAATCGGCCGGTTTGTTACCGAGCCAGCCGGGTTTTTGACCGACTCGGCCGGTTTGTTACCGAGCCGGCCGGGTTTTTGATCGACTCGGCCGGCTCGGTAACAAACCGGCCAACCAGGCCTGGTCCGAGTTAACTCGGCCTAGTCAATCCAGCCGGCCAGTGGGCCCAAAAAATTGAAAAAAATGGACTTAAAACTCAAATTAATTCTATTGTTAGGCTTTTTTTAGGTTTTCTAACCCCTCCCCATCCTATTTAACTAACCCAACACCTCTCAATACCTCACATCTTTCTCATTCAATTTGCTTGAGCATTTGTGAGGGTTTTCTGAAGAGTTGTGGAGTTGGTTTTTGGAGCAGCTTCATGGTAATGTTAAATTCTTGAAGTAAAAGTGACATTCTCCTTAATGAAAATGAAGATTAAGGAGAATGTCACTTTTACTTAAATTTTTAACATTACCATGAGATGACTCAGGATGTTTGAGAGTGGTTCCAACCTCATTGGATTTCATATGGAGAAAGTAGAATTTTAGATCTCATTCAAAATCCAGCAGACTTATCAGTTTTTCAGGATTTCAGGATTTGGTTATTGCAATGTTTCCATCGAATTTTGTCATGTATTAGGGTATGGAACTCATATTTAATCAAGAGCATCAATCCCTCTATGTACCTTGATGACATGATGTTAGTGACATTGGTTATGTTTTTTGTTTTGATCTCTATATCATCATCCTATATTGGACAGTGCACTAGGTGCAATTTTGATATAATGGATATATTCATGATCCTACTTTGATCATATGTTGTCTTTTGTGACTTGTCTATATTGTAATGCTTTGTGTTTGGAAACATGAATAAAAATCTTTAAATTTATGTTTTTGTACAAAAAAAAATAATATTTAATGTATTTTTTACAAAAACCGAGTCATTGAAACCGAGTCAACCGAGTCATTACCAATTCGGAGTTCGAGTCCGAGTCGACCCTCGGCCTGGTAGCTGACCGATTCTGTTTTTTTAAACTATGCCTGAGACACCTTTGTGTTCCTTCAAGCAAGCGTGCCAAGATGATATGGGAATCACTCTACAGTCGATTCGCTGGGCATTTCGGGGTTTAGAAAACAGTGGCAGTACTACAGAAGTATTTCTATTGGCCGAACCTTCGACAGACGTCGGGAAGTACATCAGATCCTACACTGCTTGCGCCATTGCCAAACCGACCATAAAGAAGCAAGGCCTCTATACTCTGCTACCTACCCTTAGTCGACCTTGGGAATCCATCTCCACAAATTACATGTCGGGCCTTCCTTCTACTAAGCATGGAAACCACTGTTTTTCGTGGTTGTCGATAGATTCTCGAAGATGGCAATTATGGCGACCTGCAAGAAGAATATCACAGCAGAAGCCACTACTAAACTCTTCTTTGAACGAGTGTGGGTGCACTTTGGGATCCCAATGTCTATCATATCAGATCGAGACAGCAGGTTCCTCAGCACATTTTCGTCCAGTCTCTGGTCAATGCTGGACACCAAGCTCACTGAGTCCACAGCTTTCCATCCCCAAACTAATGGCCAAACAGACGTCGTCAATAGGATGATTGTACATATTCTGCGCATGGACAATTCAAAGCATCCACGCACATGGGATGAGAGCCTCCCCTATGTACAACACAGTTATAATTGAGCTCTCCACAGCTCAACCGGCCATAGCCCCTTTCAGGTGGGCTTGGGATTCCAACCACTATGTCCCATTGACATAGCCATGCCATTTACAGCTACTCAAGTCGATTCGGCTCATGTCTAGTCTGAAGCTGACAAAGGGAACAGTTTCATCGAGCACATTCAACACATCCGCCAACAGGTTCATGAAATATTGGACAGAGCCAATGCTAAGTACAAGCAACAACATGATCAACATCGGGTGCCACACAACTTCTAGGTGGGCGACAAAGTGTGGCTACATTTGCAGAAGGAGTGCCTCACTAGACCCCACCGCAAGCTTCGCCCACTCCGATATGGGTCGTACACCATCACCAAGGCTGTAGGGAACAATGCCTTCGAGCTCAGTATTCCACCATTCCTTGGTCTGCACCCAGTATTCAATGTGGACCGCCTTCGTCCCTACTTCCCACCTCTACTGGATACTTCTGACATTGCAAAACAGCTCACACCTACACAGTTAAACCCAGACTACATGGAACAGGCCACCACAGATTGTATCATGGACATGCCAATCAAGAACACTCGCCAACAAAAGATCCAACTGTATCGGGTTGTCAACGTTGGCCAACTCCTGCACCAAGGCAAGTGGTTCAACAGGGACCAAGTTCAACAGAAGTTTCCTCATCTCATGGAGGAACACAACGCAATGGGGACCATTGCTTCCTAAAGGGGTAAGAATGATCCAGGTGGATATTGGTGGCCACCTGCCTATTCCACTTGGGGCCCCACCATTGTCTCTTTCATTTTTCAGTTTCGGCACGACTTACTATTTTTAGCAGATTTTTGGATCCTGAACTTTTGTAGTCGTTTTGAGGCCCTAAACGACGTTTTTTGGGAAAACCGAGAGTAACATGGGTCTATGGACCGATATTGCACACATCAAAAGTTGTAATCCTCGGATAGATCTTTCTAACGAGGTACGGTGCGCGTCAAACAGAGATCGTATGCCAAAGTTACGTCCCCGGGAAGTTGAAACACCAATTTACCTAAACGGGGCCCATAGTTCTAGCACTTCATCTCCTAGGGTTAGGGTTTTGGATGTTTAGGGTTTTCCATTGTTTCTAAATAATAAATAGGCCCTCGAGCCTCATTGTAACACAATTTAGAGATCTATAGCCGCCACATCTCTTCTCAGATATAAGCTATCAGTGCCCTAGCTAGTTTATTTCTATTCTGTTTGTAAGCAAATTTCAGTTCTTTGATATTAATGAAATGAAGTGTTATTTCCGCTACATCTTTATATTTATGGTTATATGTGTATTTTGTTGCGTTCCTGCATAAATCCAGATCAATAACTGCTGTCCTTGTGATATCAATTATATAGATAAGTCGCTGAAATTAATTTTATGATATCAATTATATAGATAAGTTGCTGAAATTTATTTCAGATCATAGTATTAATCACACAATCACTATAAACAGATCATGGTATTAATCACACAATCACTGAAAACGTAAATAGCCCGGAAAAGTTCCCAGACTTTACATGCATGACACTAGTCACAATGAATTTACATGCATTACACTAGTCACCATGCTTTAATGCAAAGTTTCTAGGCATGGGTTCCAATATGGGACTGTCAACCCTAGGTATGATATCAATTATATAGATAAGTCGCTGAAATTAATTTCAGATCATAGTATTAATTACACAATCACTGAAAACATAAATAGCAGAAGCATAACAGTTTCACACACAAAGGTAATTGCTCCTTCAAAATAAATGTTTCATTACTTATTCAAAGCTGACAAGGAAACCTCCACAAGCTTCTAAAACAGCAGCTGCATGGTTATAAAAATTACCTCAAACTGTGCTGTACAGCCTACAGAGAAAATATGGCCTATGTGGTTGCTGTATGGTTGCTTTTTCCAAATTGCTGAAAAACTGCAAGTCAATCCTTTTCCTGCCATGCATTGTATTCTCTCCTCCGGTTGCTCAACCTGCTCAACTATTCAGCTGTGAACAAAACCCCTCTATCTTGTCTTATTGATGCTTTTCTGAAACCCTAATCTACCAAAATTTTAATCTGATCTTGAGATGTGATGTTGAAATATAATTTAGTTTAAGTTATTAATGATAATGATAATAATGAAAATCTATTTTTAAGGTCACAGTCACCAGACATCAAATTGGTGTGTATGAGACACTTATGTTTGTGTGATAAGGGACCCACCTCCATACAGCTTGTTTGTGTGATAAAGGACCCTGTCTTTATACAGCTATTTAACTTTTAAAGTCTACGGAGGTGTACATACTCTAACTCCCACTGAATTTAAACCTATAACCTCTTTGGAAGAAACACATGCTCTCAATCTTTAGCCCTGCCCACTCAAACTGTATATTGAATGCACTTCATTAAACTCCGAATATTTCACTTTATCCTAAATGAATTACAAAATAGAATTAGTGATCACTTTGAAATGAAATTTTTCCAACCACTTCCTACACGTTAACACTAACCAGTGCAAGAAGATACTGTTCAAGCTACATTTCTCCACAGAGGCAGTGATGGCAACCGAGAAAAGAACTGGGATGCGAATTTTGAAAATCAGAGTACATGGGACATCAGGGTGCACCACATATATAATTTTAAATATGTAAAAATGTATATTTTCAAGAGACAGGATTAAAATTCATATGAAAATAATCGAACTTATAACATAGAGTAATATGATTATATTAACTAGTGAATTTAAGGACTCAATAATCATGAATCAATGATTCATTAACAGAGTTTCAAAATTCAATACTCATAGAATAGAAACACAAAAGACAAAATCATAAAATCTATGTTCAAATTGGGGTGAGTGTTAGTTTTTGTAGCATCAGATGTGTTTTAGCCATGAAATTTGGTGAATAAGCTAAAATACATGAGATCTCTAAAACCCAGAAACTGTTACTGAAAATTCCACATAGAGATGACTTAATTAATCAGAATTAATTAAGTCAAGGTGAGAATAGTCTAGAAAACTCACACAAATCGACTTCAAGATGATCATAGCCCTTGATTAAGATTTAATCTTGCCCATTGGAGTCGATGGGCACTTGAAGAAGACACCAGCAGTTCGATTTCTTTGGCAGATCGATTTCCAAAAAGCAGTAGCAGTTTCCAGAGAGCCAAAAATCGAAGCAATCAATGAGGGGCAGATACAGTAATCCGAAGGAAGTTTTCAAGATCCAGAGAGGCTGCAGCAAGGAGCCGAGTTATTCCCAGTGAAGCAACACAAAGGATTGAGCAGTTGCTTCAGAAGAGCAACTCGATTTGGCTGGAGGAAAAATCGTTTTCAGTTCCAGAGGCCGGATAGAGTTTCCAGAGTGTCGGAGAAGTGATTTCTTCAACAGAGACAAGCAAAACGACTTCATCAGAGGCAGTTGCGAGCTAGACATCATAGGGCCAGCACAAGCACTGAGTAGAAGCCAGCATAAGAGTTCCAGGAGGACGAGTTTCTAAAGGAAAGTTGTGTCGGGGTTGCTTGTGGAAGAAGGGTAATTTCCATAAATAATTTTGGCCAGATTTTCTTGTTGTTTGGATTGTCAATTGGGCATCCATAGATTGTACTCATAATTTCACTACTGCTTAATAATAAAAACCTCAGCCGATGCACCAGTTTTCCCAAGTTGGGCTTTTTTGGGACATTTGTCTTAAATTAACGGTGTCATTTTTATATGTGTATGTGCTAGAATATTCTCAGTTTCCAGCTCTATTATTTTCCGCAGTTTTATTTGTGAACGCTGCACTGTGATTTATTTGATATTTGTCGTAGCAGATAAATTGTTAAAATAATTAACAATTAGAAAAATAAATTTCAGTTGCTGCAATAGGATTTCAGACTTGAAATTTTGACAGTGAGAGAACTGGTTGACATGAAGCCAAAACTAATACAGAAAAGTTATATAATCGGATAATCTGAACATGGAAATTCATTTGTGGACTTGCCCCAATGAAAAAGAGATTGCTTTTCACTGCTTTCTGCTAAAAGTTTTTTTTTTCAAAACACAAGTTGCTTGTCTTTGTTTTCTTTTTTAACAGATCTTTTAACCTCTTTGACTGAAATTGTCCCAGTAGCTGGGACAAGACAAATCCCCGGGCAAGTGCAACATGGCTTTTGTGTTTGTGGCAGAAAATGGGGTAGCAATTGTGGAGAAAACTCCACAGTTAAGCGCGCTTGAGCCAGAGGAGTTCTGGGATGGGTGACCTCCAGGGAAGTCTTAGTTACCGGGTGAAAGCCCCGGAAGTGATGATTGACGCTATGTGATTCATTTCACTAGTTTCAATCCCACTTTTTCACCCCTCTGAGCATCACCCGATGCAATGAGTGTTAAGTGGACTATTCGAAAATCAAGAGAAATTAATCAGTTATGACTACCTCTCATGACAATGGCCATAATTGAATGATTTTTTTAACATAGTTGAATCCAAAAAAAATGATATATAAGATATTAAACTTCATAACCTCAACATGAGACCGTGACTGCCAATGGGATCCCCTCATGTTAATCCTCAGAGCAGAGAAGCCAACATAAATCTAATATTGAGAGCCCATAAAATATATTGCTGTCACATTTATAAGAGTCAAACAAAATCTCCACGATTCCAACGAACGAAACATGTTCTAATAATAAATTACAATGAAACTGTCAGATGTAGAAGGAAAATGCCAAACACCACGGAGATTGTGTCCGCGATTATCCTCTTTAATCACACGATACTGCACTTGAAAAAAGTTCAAAAAAAAAGAAATAGAGGTGCTCCTTTTCTAAGAGCTTCACTGGTGATGAATATATCTGCAAATGTAGATGCTCACTGGTGATGAATATATCTGCAAATGAGTGCATCTACAGTATCGTCTAAAAATGACCTAATATCAAGCCAAATGTTCTGCATCTCAGAAGTCTCTAGTGGCGCTCATGTTCCTTTAAAAAAGACTACGGTTCCATCTTTCTTGACCTAATTCCAAATGATTACAGACAATTAACTGCTTGAAGTATAGCAGAAATAAATTAAGAAAATGTCGATGAGCTACAGTTTTGTTGATTTTATATAATCATTGAGTAAGGATTTCTTATAAACCAATCCACCTTGCATAACATATGTTTCTAGCTTTGGTAAAATGGAATCTAATGGGTTGATTTCCCTCTAAAATCGCTTAAGAATGTCTCAAAATTTTAGTGTCTCCAATCTAAGATGCCATTAAAGTTGAGAAATAGAGAACTACAGTAATAGGACAGTCAAGATGGGCTTCTTTAACTTTTGAGTTTACAATAAATATTGTAACCTGATTCTTTGGGAAAATGCCATGACCTTCAGAAGGCGTCCTACTTAGTTCGAAGTCAAACTCTGACTCGCAGCTTCTACGTTAAAGAGATGATTGAGCAGCATTGAGCAGTTCAAATGCTAGATCCTCTTCTTCAATTCTCTTTCATTACATTCACAAAAGGTCAAAGCTTTTTAAGAGCCAAGCATTTTCTTCATTATAAATTGCATACTGGGTATAGAATTTTTCATCCTATAGTTTATTGAAGGCCTCCAGTCATTTGCAGTTCATCAGGAGTGCATTATACACAATAATGTTAATGTGATTTACACAAAGCTATACAGGTGAAACTAGATATAATGAGCTTCTACGTTAAAGAGATGATTGAGTAGCATTGAGCAGTTCAAATGCTGGATCCTCTTCTTCAATTCTCTTTCATTACAGTCACAAAAGGTCAAAGCTTTTTAAGAGCCAAGCATTTTCTTCATTATAAATTGCATATTGGATATAGAATTTTTCATCCTATAGTTTATTGAAGGCCTCCAGTCATTTGCAGTTCATACACAATAATGTTAATGTGATTTACACAAAGCCAAACAGGTGAAACTAGATATAATGAGCTTCTACGTTAAAGAGATGATTGAGCAGCATTGAGCAGTTCAAATGCTAGATCCTCTTCTTCAATTCTCTTCATTACATTCACAAAAGGTCAAAGCTTTTTAAGAGCCAGGCATTTTCTTCATTATAAATTGCATACTGGGTATAGAATTTTTCATCCTATAGTTTATTGAAGGCCTCCAGTCATTTGCAGTTCATAAGGAGTGCATTATTCACAATAATGTTAATGTGATTTACACAAAGCCATACAGGTGAAACTAGATATAATGAGTTTCTGCACATAATCTGATCGGTCTAGCAAGTTATCCAAAAAAAAAAAGGTTTCAGAATTGTCTACTGTTCTTGGCAGGGCAAGCTTTCAGTAATTCCCATAATTATAAATTTGTTAGTAGTCCGTTATGTTGGCAAAGAATATTCGAGGAAAGATTACCTGCATTTTAAAGGTATGAGAGAAAATTATGGTGGCAATCGCTACTTTTCCATATTTTCTGACACCCGCGGAAAACGTGCTTTTGGTAATAGAATCAAAACCACTATATCAATTTTGTATAGAGACAAATTTTGGTAGCTACCACCAGTTACATGTGTGCAATGCATGTATTGTCTAACTTCGAAGAGAATAAGAGAGAAACAGAGAAGAGTTAGAGTGTCCCTTCTGTTCAGCATTGAGATGCCAATATACCCTAACACTATTTAAAAGAATGAAAGGGCAAAAGAATTGACGACCTTCAATATTTATCCCCAATGTCCATAATTTACAGTCAGTCATATGCTCACCTTAAACAGGAGCTTAGAAGTCTCCCTCTGCCTAAATAAGCCTAAACCTAAAGCCAAGAAGATGTTCATTCAGTGAAGGGAATGAATCATAAGAGCCACATAACAATTGTCATCTCCGTCCAATAAATACCGGTCTGATGTGACCTGTCCTTTCAAACCCTCAAGATCTGCAGCTTGCTGGAGAAGGCGATGGCGACCCAATCGGGCTGAGTGGAGGACCACTGCAACTGCTCGATCTCGGCCCCAGCAGTGTAAGCAAGAATAGGATCGAGGCCGCCATCGACAGGTTTGCTCATGGAAGAGAGATCCCATATGAGGGCTTGCGAGTCGTCTCCAGCAGTGCAGATGTGGCAGGAGCTGTGGGGTGCCCAAGCAATGGCATTGACACTGGCCTGGTGCCTCTGGAGTTCTGTGACGGGCAGGGTTGGATATCTGATATCCAATACTACAACCTTGGGGCTTTCCATGATGATGGTGGCCATGTATCTGGGGTCTTGCTTGTTCCAGCCCAATCTGACCAGGGGAGTATCGGGCTGAGAGCTCTCATAGATAATTGTAGAGTGCTCCTTGTCCCTCAAATCAAAAACCCTCACGGACCCATCTGCGCTGACAGAGGCAAAAACACCGGCACCCCCCCAGGCAATGTCGTATACCTCCTTGTCGTGGGCAATCAACTGGGTGTCAACAACCTCCTTGTCGATGTCCCAAATGGTGCAGGTGGTGTCGATGCTGGAAGTGCCGATCCTCTTGGGTTCCTGCTCGTTCCAATCGAAGGAGGTGAGAGGGCCGCAGAATTCGCTGTTCTTGTTGTTGTTCAAGAGGCTCTTTTCCTCGACACGGTCGTCAGAAATGTGCCATATGCGGAGATAGTCGGCGGAGGTGGCCAGGAGGTCTGGCTTCTGGCATTCTTTGTCGGGTATGAACATCATCTTAGTGGGCGGGTACGGATGTTCGAACGAAAGCTTGGGGTCGGCCTTGATGTCGCCCCTCTCGTCGTCCAACTGAACGATCTCCACTCTGTTGCTGTAGTGCTCCATCAGGCTCGCTATCCCCAGCCGGTACTTCTTGTCTTTGCGAACGCTCCAGTTCATGCCGTATATGTGCCATGGCGCCTCGTATGTGTAGATCTCCGAACGTTTCTGCTGCTCCTCTGAATTCCCCCCATCCCTCTGATCGTTCGCCATTTCTCGCACAATAAACCTACCCACACAAAAACAGCTGTGTGACCTGTATTAGATTCTCCACACGACAAGCTTAATGTAATCTTCCCACCAAATCAGCCCCAAATATCTGGCTTCCTTTCCTTCCCACAAGATTTTACATGCCCACTCCCATGTATTATTATTTATATGTATTTATTACTAACTAATTCGGCTCTCCTTTGCTTTTTTCCAACCCGAGTTCCAACCCTTCACCATCTCTGGTTTAACTAAAACCTCCATTTCAATTATATCAATTAATGCCACTACTACCATTTCAATTAATGCCACTAGCGTCACAAAATCAAAATTATTCAAACACGTTGATTCAACATATATGCGTGATGTGGACTTTCGCTATTTATCCAACATGCAATCTCACTTGTCCATTTAGGAAGCCAAATGAGAAATATAATTATGAATGTTTTGGTGTTTACATGTGAAGATTAAGTGATGGTACACATTTTAGTATGCTAAGTAAATAAATGGCTTTTAAAGATGTAATTACACGATCAAAAATATAGGTATGTTTAGGTTATATTTTTAATAATTTTGTTGAAGTTTATGTCTTATATCAAAGATTGAAGCAAATTGTGAATTTGGGAATTCACTACTCATGATAAGTGTAGTAAGAAAGGCTCAATTTGACTTAGTTTTGGTCAAATTGAGAAAATTCAAAATTTCCACACCAGTAGACAACTTCGAAGAGTTAACTGAGGTAACATGGCTCTTGTCACTCAGCTAGCTCAGTAAATTCGAGTTAGTGGGCTTGGAGTTCAGTTTGCATGTGTTGATTGCTAATTTGTAACAAATTAGTTTAGTTATATTCAATTGTACTCAGTTAAACTAGTTCCAATAGTTAATAGAACTAGTTGGAGTTTAGTTGTGTAGTGGGATAGTAGTCTAACTCATAGATCATCCAATTAACTAATCAATCAACCGAAAATAGCTCATGCATGCAAGGAATTTGAATTGCTCGGTTGTGGTGGAGATTCCAAGGTAATGTAACATCAGTTGTAAACTAGTGTTGAGTGTATAGGTGTTGCATGCAATCAGTGATCAATCCCTAGGAATTACGCAATCAATTTGGAGGAAATTCTGAATAATATGGATCACTTTCCTAAGGATTTGCGCCAGGAAATAGGAGCTCAGGTGGGGGCAGAAATTGACTAAGTTTGGGTCATAGGTTCTCACTTGGGAGAGAGAATGGTTATTCACTTGCAGGTGCTGCTTAGAGCAAGCATGCAATTGTAATCATTTCTTTATTCAACTGATTAATGCAAACAAACTTAAAGGGATTTTTCTGAGTTGGTCTCCCCTAGATACATTTGTGTACTTGTGTATGTGATTGTTGCATGTTTGTGAATGTTGTTCTAAATTGTGAATTAATTTTCGCAGAGCGATAGAGTATAATTGTGTCTCTTGATTTAGATTAATTTTCTTGAGCAGTTGCAATTCTATCACTGAATTACTACAAGGAGGTGATTGTATTTCGTGATTTTTTTAATATAATTCATCATTTATATTAAGGATCTCTCCCCTCACATACAAGGTTAAGTCATATTTTCAAGCAGATTTATCAGTGGTATTAGTCTATCACCAAGAATAAATGTCTCCATGTTCTCAAATCAAACAACTCCAAGTTTGACCACATGGTTAATTTGGGGTCAAGGCTAAATCAAAGTGAAGTGTGTCCCACTTCTTTAATGGTTAACCACGACACTCAAAAATCAAAGCAAAGGAATAATTCCTCATGGTTTAATGTAATATTTTGATGCTTTGTAAATTTTGGTTTTTGTTGGGTAAATATTAGAGAATGTACAAGTGAAATATTGGACATATTGTAGCATTTTGTTAAAAAGCTTTAAAGTCTGAATTTTGTAGATGGTCGTTGATACATACCCCATTTCGATCATGTCCACTCGTTTCAATTTTCTTATGTAAATCATATATCTAAATTGAGCTAAGTATCTTTTAATATAATAATAATTCTTGATTCTTGTTAAAATGTCAAAATGAATAAATAAAGACATTCCTATTAAACTTTTTTTAAACAAAAATGAGTATTTTTTGTATTAAGTCTGCGCCTGGACACAACAAATACTCGAGAGATTACAATGCTCATTTTTAGGATAAACTAAAGTTCGAAGTGACCACAAAGCCATTACATGGAAAGACACAAATATACTAACTATAGGGCTATTTACATAGAGTTTTCAAAACTGTAAAAGGAGAAAAATACACATAGACTTTCCAGTCATATGAATGAAAACAAGTCGTTTTTTGTTGTTGACCTGTTGAGGTCAATGTCTCGCTCACCTGGGTCCTCCTGGAGCTGATATTGGCCTGCAGGGACATTTATGTTGAGTTTACATTCCATAATTATGCCCTGGAGTGCATCCACCTCATCCTCCAAGCAAGAGATCTAATGTTGGAGAGCCAGCAATTGGTCAATGAGTTTCAGTTGTGAATGATACAATTGGCAGGTTTTTACTTACAAGTCATAGTCGGCCCTATGGAGGGCATCATGAGCATACAAAAAATATGTGTGAGGGCTTGCCACTAAGGGGGTCTCTGAATTAGTGTCAGGATTCTTGAGAGCACACAAATAGAGACCACAGTAGATGTGAATACCAGAAGGACGCCACCTAGGGCGCCCCAAGTTGAGCACAAGAGGAAGATGCTTGGCTAGAAGGTTTTGGGAACCGAGGAATTCAGGCAAAATCTTCACCAATTGAGTCGTAGACCGCTTCATAGACCTCAAATTAGTGAATCCCAAAGCGCAGATGAAAGAACGATGGACATACAAAATCCCAGCCAAACCATAGAGGGTGTCAAAATTCAACTTTAAGACAAAAGAAAGTGATTTAACTCCCTACCTACGAACCAGAACCGTCTAAAGGGATCCTGAGATAGGTGAACGAAATACTGGTGGAATGATGTCCAACAGAGCCTCGAACCCCTTTAATAAACCCAACAGGTTGAAACCCAAAGCTTTGAGGGAGGATCATTCTTCACATGAATTTCCATCCAAACCCTGGAGATTGCAAAGTTCCAAATTGAAAACATAATGTGGAGAGTTACCTTCTTGCATGAGGGCCAAAACCTGCCAAAGGACTCCGGAATTGGGTAGCCAAGGTGTTTTCGGGGTGGCTTCATAGCTAGTGAGTCTCATCCTCCATATTCTCAAGGTCTGGAGTTTATAACCCACAACTTCACTGTGTAAAGGAGTGACTAAAAGTAGGAGTGGAGCTCTTCACAGAGCTACCAAAATTTTGGATTTTTGGATGCCACAATTAAATCCAAAGACAAAACCACACACAGGTTGGCAGACCATGAAGATGATGGAGAAAACTAGAATGTGAACCTAGACATGAATGGAATAGGGGCAAGGAAAAGGTTGGATTTATCACTCGTTCCCCTGTCAATCCACACATTCCTCATCAGTTGAAGAATAAATTTCCTAGTACGCCTCCCAGAGAGAGCCATCATGATTCTGAGAGGAAGGAAATTCCAAGTTTAGGATAGATGATCGTAGTAATACCAAGCATGTGAGGGAGAGGGCAACAAAAATGCATGACAAAATTTTCTTTTGAAAATGCAGCAAGATGATGGAGCTTAGTGAAATGAAGTCGCCTTCACTAAGTGGGCCCGCAGGCAAATTATGGCGCAAAATCTATTTTTAGACTATGTCTATTTTTAGACATATGGAGCATGGTTCGGGGATTCCAATTTGAGATTCTTGGAGCATTGGTCATGTTGGTAAAAATAGATGGGACTCTATTTTTTGTGACCTATAGGTCAATAGGTCGATGTCTATTTTTAGACTGCCTATCCTAAAAATAGGGAAGTCAAATATTATTTACCCTTAATAATATTTGGACTATAAACTTCAGTTTACTCTCTTGGAACACTTCAGTTCGAGCCTTGGAAGTGGCTCATGCATCTGACAGAGGAATTACGCTATTCCTAAGGGTTTGGTGAGCACATGCATGGTTGACTTCAGTTAGGACTTCAGTGGCAGAAGTTTGGTGGAGTTAATGAGACAGCTAGTGGAGTTGTGTTCGGTTTAATTTAGTTGAACTGGTTGAGATTAGTTTAACTAGCTAATCAAATAGTTATGAGTGGAGTGAATTAAATATTATTTAATTCATTAATTAGTAACTCATTATTCAACTCAAGAACACATCAGTTCACTACAGTGCATGATCAGTTCAGTGGAGAACAGTGAAAGAGGTAGATGAAAGGGTGGAGTTAGCTATCAGTTGTGACTATACTGTTGCTATTTGCAACACACAGATAGGTGGAGTAAGCCCATGAGGATTGCGCAGTTCAGGCTGGTGGTTTATCTATATAAAGGGGCCATCCCATAGCATTGAAACACGCAATAGAGGCAAGGCAATTGGCGGTGAGTTTTGAACCAGTAACCTGTTCAAAACTGAGCTAGATTGTGGGTAACTGTATGAGAAAGTACTGAGTACTTGTGAGGAGTATTGTACTGAGTTTGTTACTTGATTTCTCCATTATAATATACACAATAGATGCGGGGTTTTCAGCTATAAGCTTTCCCCATACATACTGTGTTAATGTGTATGATGATTTGATGTGTTATCGCTTGATTTTATTTCCGCATGTTTGATGATCCGAGTGGAAGAGATTATGTGTTGCATATAAATTCGAATTGTATGTGATCAGGATAGTCTCGGTGGATAATTAATCATTATTCAGCAAATTTCTACATGGTATCGGAGCTATTGAAGCAGAGATTGATCATCACGGTGATTACAAACTTATTTCGGTAGACAGAGTCTGCATGCGGGCCAGGTAGCCTCCGGATTCATCTTTCTTCGGAAAGTGAAAGGTCTGGTAAATGCCCCTTGCAGTCAATCTCTGTGCTAGAAATAATTTGTTCTCACAGATCTAAAGCAGTTGAGCTTTGAGGTGGAATTCGAAATTTTGCAGCAATTTTGTTTTCTTGGTGCCAGTGTTGAAAATGTCTTTCAACGGTTTGCGACTCGAATATGCTCTTGAAGGTAGTTCGAATTATGTTGCATGGAAGGATCGCATGGAGGCAGTATTAGAAGATAATGGTCTGAAGGAGTTCGTAGATACGGATGTCCAAAAGCCCACTGATCCTACTGAAGTCGAAGCATGGCAAAAGAAGATGGCGAAATGTCGAAGGATCCTGTTGGAGGGCGTCAAGGATCATATTGTATCCAGCCTGCATGGAAAGGCTTCTCCATATTTAATGTGGAAAGCTTTGACGGATCTATTCCAGAGTAAGAGAGACCAAAGGAAGCTGGCGCTCAAAGATAAGCTCAGGAACATCAAGATGGAGAAGGCGACAGTATCGCCAAATACCTCACGAAGTTCACTCAATGCAGAGATGAGCTGGGAAGTGTGGGGGTGGCTGGCATCGAAGAACGAGGACATGGTCGACCTGGCTCTCCTTGGTCTTTCGAAGGCTTGGCACTCATATCAAGATAGTGTCAATGGTCGGGAGAAGCTGCCGGGATGGGAGAGCCTTTGGGCGGATCTCATGCAGGAGGAGATAAGGAGGACTACTCGAGATGGATCTTCATTATAGGGAGCTGATGAAGAAAACTGCGCTTTGGTGGCCAAAGCAAAGAAAGGGAAGGGTAAGAAAACCTCTCATTCTGGTGCAAAGGGCAAGAAGCAGGATATGGCGAAAGTGAAGTGTTTTCACTGCCATGATCACGGACATTATGCTACAAATTATCCAAAGAAGAAGAAGAACAAGCAAGCGGGAAGATCTGCAGATGGAGAAGCTTTGGCTTCACAGTTTGAGCTTGACTTTTCACTGATCGCATGCTTGGTTTCAAGTGTGATGGGATCGGTATGGTTCTTGGACAACGGTGCATCATTTCATATGACGGGAGATCAGGATTTGTTCTCAGATCTAGAGGACAAAGATTTGGGTGTGCACATCGAGATGGGCGATGATGGTAGATACAGTGTGAGGCGATAAGTGCATATCCTTTCGGAGGATGCAGTGAAGCCCTTTGTCTTGAAGGATGTCATGCATGTACCTGGATTGAAGAAGAACTTGATCTCTGTGGCGATGTTGGAGGATAAGGGGTATGATGTGGTCTTCAGCGAAGGAAAAGCCTTCCTGCGCAGTAAGACTACTGGAGAGACCCGGAAGATAGGGGTTCGGACCAAGAACCTTTATCAGTTGCAGGTAGATGGGTACACGCATTTTATTCGTTAGTACAACGAAAAGCGTCACCTTGACATTTCTTTGTTGTATGAGCTCATTATCACTCCTTACATGCACTCTACGCTTCTGCAAGTCCTACAACCTTTGTTCCTCAATCCATGCCCTGAAACTGGAGAAAAAACCCTTAAAACTCAAAAAGCCTTGGGTACGCAGGTAATATGAAGCCTGCTTGCGTTTTTAGCTAGGGTACGCAGGTAAGGTGAAGATAAACTGCGTTCTAGAACACACTTTTCCAGTGTAATGCCTGCGGTACCCCTGTAAAGTCAAAAAGCGCGAAAGTAAGCAGTTGAATTTTGGTCAATTCTAGAAGGTTCTGGATGAGATTTTTGGGGATGAGTACGCTTTGGTAAGGTGCATGTATCCCACACCTTAAGGAACTAATCCCTTGATGTGAGGAGCCTATCCCTTTGAAGGAGGGTTCTATCCCTTTAAAGGTGGAATCCTAACCTCCTCATCTGCTCTATAAAAGGAGGCATTGGGTAGCCTTTTGGGTTAAGTTTGGATGGAGATTTTGGAGATTAAGGATTAGAGTTCAAGAATTTAAGTTTTTTGAAGAAGATTTTTGAGCTGAAGTGCTGTTGAGATTTAGATTTCCTTCTGTTGAGCTTTTGAGAGGAAAGATCACATACCTCTTTGTGCTTCTGGAGGAAGAGTGCAAGACTTATCAAAGTAGAGGAGATTCCTGCTTCGGACCCCGGGAAGGCCTTTCGAACATCAAGGCTAAGGTTGTAAGGTTCTTCTGTATATTTTAAGATTAATACAATCAAGTTCTGTTTTTCTCAATAAATTGTCGTTCGATTGTTTATTTCAATAGGCTGTCGTTTGATCGTTTATTTCATAGATTCCTTGATCACTATGATAGGTATGTTTTATGATTATTTGTTATACAGGTGCTATTGATATTTTCTTGTTTGTGATTGCAGATCAACGGAAGATGATACTTTCTTGTGACAAAAGGGCCCTTGTTCGACGAAGGATTATTGATACAACGGAAGCAACGTGACGCAAATAAGCATTTGGATGCAAGGTAGGATCGACACCAGGTAGGATCGACACTTTCATAGCATTTGTTTGTAAAAGAATATATCTAGAAAGACAAACTTAGTTGTTCGTTTGTTGCTTTCTAGATTGTCTTCGACCTTTAGGGGAGATCGGTCTTGTCATGAGAACGATTTATCAGAGCCAACAAATTGGCGACCATACGGGATCGAACCCCACTTTTACCTAACATGGATGAAGCCTCAAAATTGTTGGAAAACTTTACTTTTCCACAGCAAAAATTTCCAACTAGTTACCATAACATTTCCCCCAACCTACCGTCAATCGACGAAGTGATTAATAAAATTAATATTACAGTCAATCCAACTTTTCCATTGGAGAGTGAGACTCATATCACTAAGGTTGATGATCCATTAGTTGATCAAGTGGTTAACTTGATTTCACATATGGTCAATCCCACTCTCCTTGTAGAGAGTGAGGTTCATACCACTCAGGTTCTTCTTGTTACATAGTTCTTCTCCGCGAGCGTTGTTCTTTGTTTCTTACAAAAACCCCTCCCGATATCGAGGGTCTTTCCTTGTTGGAATGGTACGGCGAACCTCATTATTCTCCATCCCTTTCCAAATCATTGTGAAGTTTGGTGGTAGGGACACTTACCATACAGGCAGTCATGAAGAGTGCCATACATTTGTGCTTTATCCTCGAAAGCTGCTTGGAAAACTTTGAGGTTCTCTAAGCTTGTGCTAATATGATAAAGCTTTTAACGAACCATTAGTGAACTGTGGGGATCCCTTCCTAAGTTTTCTATTACTTTGGAAGGTAAAACTGTCTGTATTGATCTTATGGTAGTTCGAGGCCCCTTGGATTTCAATTTACTCCTTGGGCGAGACTATGTCTATGCAATGAAAGCTGTCGTATCGACACTCTTTCGCGTAATGTCTTTACCTCACAATGGCAATATTGTGACTGTAGACCAGCTTTCGTTCTCTAGTTTTGATTCGACTACCAATAATATGACATCCCTGAATGTTCCTCATACGAAAGTGGTATCTACCCCGCCACGGGTTAATTATGTGGCAACTAGTCCCATGTTTTCAGTTACCGATGTAAGCGAGCCTCTCACTGTTTGCTCGACTTCCTATGACTCAGATCCGGTAATTGACATGGAAAACTCTATGGGATTTTTTGAACACGATGTTCTTATCGCTTTTGAGTCCCTTGACATTCATTCCTTCCAGAGAACTATTCTTCCTTCTGATGAAGACCTCTTGGAAGCCATGATCAAGGTGTGTCCATTGACATGTGTTTCTTCCAGTTGGAAGCCATGATCAAGTCAGTTTGTGAGGAGAGTTCTTTTACTGTGTCAACCTCGTTAAAAAATGAAACAGTGAGTCTGAGGAGAGTTCCTTTACTGTGTCAACCTCGTTAAAAAATGAATCAGTGAGTGAGGAGAGTTCCTTGTACTGTGTCAACCTCGTTTAAAAAATGAATCAGTGAGTGAGGAGAGTTCCTTGTACTGTGTCAACCTCGTTAAAAAATGAATCAGTGAGTTTGAGGATAGTTCCTTTTACTGTGTCAACCTCGTTAAAAAATGAATCAGTGTGTCTGAGGATGGTTCTTTTCCTGTGTCAACCTCATTAAAAAATGAATCAGTTAGTCAAGAGCACAGTTCCTTTTCTTGTGTCAAGCTCATTAAAAAATGAAACAAGCTTCTGTGAGGATAGTTCCTTTTCCTGTGCCAACCTCATTAAAAAATGAAACAGGTGTCTGGAGCAGAGTTCTTGTCTTGTGTCAAGCTCCTTAAAAAATGAAACATGTAGGTAGATTGTAGAGAGAGGATAGTTCCTTTTACTGTGTCAACCTCGTTAAAAAATGAATCAGTGAGGGTGAGGAGAGTTCCTTTTACTGTGTCAACCTCGTTAAAAAATGAATCAGTGAGTGAAGAGAGTTCCTTGTACTGTGTCAACCTCGTTAAAAAATGAATCAGTGAGTGAGGATAGTTCCTTGTACTGTGTCAACCTCGTTAAAAAATGAAACAGTGAGAGTGAGGATAGTTCCTTGTACTGTGTCAACCTCGTTAAAAAATGAAACAGTGAGTTCGAGGAGAGTTCCTTGTACTGTGTCAACCTCGTTAAAAAATGAATCAGTGAGTCTGAGCATAGTTCTTTTCTTGTGTCAAGCTCATTTAAAAAATGAAACAAGCTTTTGTGAGGAGAGTTCTTTTTACTGTGTCAACCTCGTTAAAAAATGAATCAGTTAGTTGAGAGCATAGTTCCTTTTCTTGTGTCAAGCTCGTTTAAAAAATGAAACAAGCTTCCATGAGGACAGTTCTTTTCCTGTGTCAACCTCATTAAAAAAATGAAACAGTAGGTAGATTGTAGAGAGTAGAAGATAGAATAGAATAAGTAGTTTTTGAGGATAGTTCCTATTACTGAGTCAACCTCGTTCAAGCTGAATCTGGTACGAGGACGGTTCTTTTCTGTGTCTGACCTCATTAAAAAATGAATCGGTTGTTAGGAAGGATAGTTCATATTCTTAGAGTCAACCTCATTAAAAAATAGATTAGGTGGAAGAGACGATTCTTTTACGCGAGTCAACCTCGCTGAATCGGTATGAGGACGGTTCTTTTCTGTGTCAACTCATTAAAAAATGAATCAGTAGGTTATATAGGTAGATTGTAGAGAGTAGATACGAGGAAAGTTCCTTTTACTGTGTCAACCTCGTTAAAAAATGAAACACGTTGCCATGAGCATAGTTCTTTTCCTGTGTCAAGCTCATTAAAAAATGAAACAAATCCTCCCCTAATTGAGTCGAGTCTTTGAATAGACCTCGTAAATGTTAAGTTATCTTTAGGTTAGTTATTTCAATTTTTTGCATAATTTTCTTATAGTTTTAGGTCGGGTCTTTCATATGATCTCGTAAATGAACCTTCATTCCATCCAGCTATTAATTACCAGCAGTATACTTAG
This sequence comes from Pinus albicaulis, assembly GCA_034641835.2. Classification (NCBI taxonomy): domain Eukaryota; kingdom Viridiplantae; phylum Streptophyta; class Pinopsida; order Pinales; family Pinaceae; genus Pinus; species Pinus albicaulis. The sequence goes on from CM076582.1 coordinate 705,237,933, forward strand.
TTGAATGAAATGAAGCTGGGGGGGCATGCACTCTAGCAGTTACGCTTAGGGGGCATCAAGCACATTTTTCTCTCTGTTTCAAGCTTGTGTAAAAATGAAACTACTCTAAAGCATAGTTTTTCCTTTGTTTCAAGCTTTTGTAAAAATGAAACTTATCTTGAGTCAATTTTGGTTATTTTCAAGACTCATTAAAACTCGTGAAAATCCCGAGATTATTTTGCTATCTTTCATTCTCGTAAAACATATGAAAATGTCGAGTTCTTTCCGTCTTTTCCTGCTCGTAAATTAAATTGAAAGTCAGCCATATGAGTATATTTTTATCCCTTTTTCGAACTCGTTAAAACTTATGAAAAAGTGAAAACCATGAGTACATTTTTATCCCTTTTTCGAACTCGTTAAAACTTACCGAAAAAGCGAAACCTTGGAGTTCTCTTTTAAGCTCTTTTCAGACTCTCTAAATATGAAAAGATTGCCGAGTACTTGACTATTCGAACTCGTTAAAGTAAATGAACAGTCGTCCCTTCAGTATAAGTTTACCCCTTTTACGGACTGAAATGGACTATTTACGAAAAAGGAATACGTTGACTAAATCCGGTCAATAGAGTTCTCTCCCGCATTATTTTATCCTTTTTCGGGCTCGAGAGACTAAATTTACGAAAAAGTACACCCATGGAGTTTTCTTAAGTTTTTTCTTCTGACTCCCTAAAATTGAAAAACACCGAGTTTCTCCTATACTAGACTCGTTAAAACTTAACAGTAAAGGACCTGTTCAATTTTCAACAGGAACGAACCACTCCTTCTTAGGGTTCGAATTTTAAACTAAGTTGGACTCATCCGAAGGATGAGCTTATAAACAAGCAAATGTTATCCTCCTCAAGCTTGTCAAAAATAAAGAGGTACTTTCCAGAAATGGTGGGGAAAAAGAGAGAAAAACGAACCTGTTTGTCACATTTTGATTATTCGAAAAGCCGTTAACCACTCTTGAACACGACACTTTTGTTCACCTGGGTTGGGAAAATCCTTTGCCTGACAGTTAATCAAACCATATTGAAAGTCTTCAGCCGGTTTCTGGGTATTAGCTTTGGGTCAATTGTCACCAAGCCATCTGCAGTGTCGTTATGTGTTCAAGAGGATAGTTCAAATAAACCATTCATCTGCAAAATATCTGTCATCCATTTTGACCATCCCTGAGTCAGTCCTTGCCAATATATTTTCAAAACTTGATCTATGATTTCGTGTTGTGGGCTTGCCTACGACAGATCACTTTCTATCGACATCAGCACATTATCTAGGAAGTTGATCCAGAAATTGTCAGTACCTTGAAATCTGCATGCCTCAATGGCAAGTTTCTCGCCTTCGACGACAGGTTGCATCATTGACCTTCGATCGAATGATTCCGTGACATGTTCGACTTCAACTCATTCATTCACATTTCATGGATTGTACTGAGTACTTTGAGAGCCATTGACATTACTGGTGGTTTCTCTCACACTTGTTAACAGTTTTCATCATTGACTGGTAATCAAGTGGTTTCTACCATGTTTGACTTCAACACATTTATTCACATGGATAGAATCGTACTAGTTCGAGATGCGGAAATCAAGACCCTGGATCTAGTTTCCACCATCCAGGCTGCGAGGAATTTTGTTATCATTTATACAGTAGACTATTTATAAACAGATGGATGCGTCCATACTGTGTCTACAAATGTCTATACTTGTATTCAAAATCATTCCTGTATCAGAACAATTTAGAGTTAGTTTTAGTTAGTTTTGATCTGAGTATGGGAATGCCTACCTCAGCGATGATATGATTACATATATATATATTTTGCATTGAATGTTTTGACAGGTTCCGACTGGGGTGTCCACAGGATGATCCTTGAAATGATAAAGTACTTCACTCTTCATATATGACATACTTCATCTTCATCTATTACAGACTTCGCACTTTAGGGGGCAATCTGTTACACTAAAAATGTCACCTTGACATTCTGCTGATTGTATGAGCTCATTAAACACTCATACATGCCTCCTCTGCAAGTCTTACAACCTCTGTTACTCATTCCATGCCCTGAAACTGGAGAAAAAACCCTAAAAAGCTCAAAAAACCTTGGGTACGCAGTTAATATGAAGCCTGCCTGTGTTTTTAGCTTGGGTACGCAGGTAATGTGAAGAGAAACTGCGTTCTAGAACGCACTTCCTCTGTGTTATAGGTGCGGTACCCATGTAAAGTTAAAAAAGCGCGAAATTAAACCAAAAAAGTTGATTTTTGGTCAATTCTGGAAGGTTCTGGATGAGATTTTTTGGGGATGAGTACGCTTTAGTAAGGTGCATGTATCCCACACCTTAAGGAACTAATCCCTTGATGTGAGAAGCCTATCCCTTTGAAGGAGGGTTCTATCCCTTTAAAGGTGGAATCCTAACCTCCTCATCAGATCTATAAAAGGAGGCATTGGGTAGCCTCAAAAGGGGTTAAGAAGTTTTGATGGAGATTTTGGAGATTGAGGATTAGAGTTGAAGTTTTTTGAAGAAGATTTTTGAGTTGAAGTGCTGTTGAGATTTAGATTTCCTTCTGCTGAGCTTTTGAGAGGAAAGATCACATACCTCTTTTTGCCCCTGAAGGAAGAGTGCAAGACTTATCAAAGTAGAGGAGATTCCTGCTTCGGACCCCGGGAAGGCCTTTCGAACATCAAGGCTAAGGTTGTAAGGTTCTTCTGTATATTTTAAGATTAATACAATCAAGTTCCGTTTTTCTCAATAAATTGTCGTTCGATTGTTTATTTCAATAAGCTGTCGTTTGATCGTTTATTTCATAGATTCCTTGATCACTATGATAGGTATGTTTTATAATTATTTGTTATACATGTGCTATTGATATTTTCTTGTTTGTGATTGCAGATCAACGAAAGATGATACTTTCTTGTGACAAAAGGGCCCTTGTTGCGACGAAGGATTATTGATGCAACGGAAGCACTGCAACCGCAAATAAGCATTTGGATCTAAGGTAGGATCGACACCTTCATAGCATTTATTTGTAAACGAATATATCTAGAGAAAGACAAACTTAGTTGTTCGTTTGTTGCTAGATTGTCTTCTGACACTAGGGAGATCGATCTTGTCCGCAAGAACGATTTATCCGGCCAACAAACATGCAAGGAGAAGTGGTGAGCCTAGATGATGAGGGCGAACCGTGGCACAGAGAGATCGGGCCACCTTCACCATGGAGTTTGAAGATTCTCAGTAGCCAGACCCTCTACCGGGCTTCCTATGCCTCTACAAGCAATGACTGCTGCAAGGGGTGTACTTTAGGGAAGTATGTGAAAGCCACCTTTCACGAGAAGGATAGTCGCACCACGGCGATCCTTGAGAGAGTTCACACAGACGTGTGTGGTCCTTTCTCAGTTGCTTCGACAACAAAGCACAAGTATTATGTGATCTTTGTTGATGATTTCTCTCAAAAGTGCTGGATCTTCTTCATGCAGAAGAAGAGCGATATATTCACGAAGTTCTGTGAGTTTAAAGCACTGGTCGAGAAGGAGTCGGGGAAGAAGGTGATTGCTCTAAGGAGTGATAACGTGGTGAATTCATCTCGGCTGAATTCAAGGAGTTCTGCAGCGCAGAAGGGATTCGGAGAGAGCTCATCGCACCCCATAACCCACAGCAGAACGGGGTGGTCGAGGCTTTCAAGAACAGAACGATCGTGGGTGCTGCACAGGCGATGTTGCATGATCAGGTCCTACCCCTTCACTTGTGGGCTGAGGCATGCAATACAGCAGTGTATGTGCAGAACCGTTGTCCTCACAAGGTTCTTGGCATGAGTACACGGGAGGAGGCTTATTCTGGCAAGAGGCCTGATATTTCCCATTTGCGGATTTTTGGTTCTCCTATCTACATGCATGTGACGAAGGATGCGAGAAGGAAGCTGGATCCAATTGCTGAGGTTGGAATATTTGTGGGGTACACTGATACACCTCACAACTACCGGGTGTATTTGTAAGACAGTCGCAAGACTGTTGTGCGACGGGATATAAAATTTCAGGAGGAGAAAGCCATGCAGTGTTCACTTGAGAGGGAGCTACACTTGCATGCAGATGAGGAGCTGTTAGTTCCTAAGGAGGAGCTTCCTGATGTGGATCAGCCACAAGAGGAGGTTCAGGAGGTGGAAGAAACCACCCAGGCAGCGCCAACCATCAGAGGGCGCATGCGCACTACAGAAGCTGAGCGACTGGCTCGGGATGCAGAGAAGGTTGTAGGACCACATACAGCACAGCGCAGACAGAGACAGTCACCGGATCGGTACACTGGATACATGGCTCTTATGAGTCAATGTGTTGTGACAGAGCCATCCTCTTTTGAGGAAGCCGTGGAGGAACCCGCATGGGTTGATGCCATGATCGAAGAATATGATTCGATCATCAGGAACAGTGCATGGGAGATTGTCCTAAGACCGGTGGGAAAATCAGTGGTGGGTTCGCGATGGATCTACAAAGTGAAGCAGGCGGCTGACGGGAGTGTGGAGAAGTACAAGGCGAGATTTGTCGCCCGTGGCTTCTCACAGATCGAGGGGATTGACTATGAGGAGACTTTTGCACCTGCCGCAAGGTACTCTTCCATACGGACGATCCTTGCTCTCTCAGCGCAGATGGGGTGGCACATTCATCAGATGGATGTGAAGACTGCGTTCCTCAATGGAGTTATTGAGGAGGAGGTGTACATAGAGCAGCCTGAAGGTTTTGAGATCTTCAGCAGTGAGTCGCATGTGTGCCGACTCAAGAGAGCACTCTACGGGCTGAAGCAAGCACCTCGTGCTTGGTACACTCGGATAGACAGCTACTTCACCGGGCTTGGATTCTCCAAGAGTGAGGCGGATCCAAACCTGTACCAGATTGTGGTGGAGGGGAAGCTGTTGATCATCGTACTGTATGTAGATGATCTTATTTTGACTGGCGATGAGCAATTGATACCTTCATGCAAGGAGGATCTTGCACGAGAGTTTGAGATGAAGGACTTGGGCATCCTTCATTATTTCCGGGGATTGGAGATTTGGCAGCGCAGCGGAGGACTGTTTGTTTCTCAGGGCAAGTATGCTCGGGAGATTCTGGAGAGGTTCAACATGCAAGGCTGCAAGCCTGTTGACACTCCTCTTCCTGGTGGTTTGAGGAAGGAGGATGCTACTTCAGCGGAGGTAGTGGATGCCACTGTCTATCGACAGTTGGTGGGGTCGCTTATGTATCTGGTCAATACACGACCCGATATATGCTATGCAGTTAACCAGCTTTCGCAAGCTATGGTTAAGCCTACCAAGCTCTTTTGGAAGGCGTGCAAGCATGTATTGCGCTATATCAGAGGCACATCGGGATATGGTCTATGGTACAGACAGGAGGATGGAGCGAAGCTTTCTGGCTTCACTGATGCAGATTGGGCAGGGAGCCCAACGGACCGGAAGAGCACTTCTGGAGGAGTTTTCAGCATTGGGTCGACAGCAGTTTCCTGGTACAGCAAGAAGCAGAGATCCGTGGCACTCAGTTCAGCAGAGGCCGAGTACATGGCAGCAAGCTTGGCTGCATGTGAGGCTATTTGGATGAGGAAGATCCTCGCAGGTTTGTTCAGGTTGCATTTGGAGCCTACAGTGATCTACCGTGATAACCAGAGCTGCATCAAGCTCTCGGCTAATCCAGTTTTTCATGATAGGTCCAAACATATCGACATCAGGTACCATCACATCAGAGATTGTGTTCAGCGGAGGATCATGATGCTTTCATATGTTCCCACGGAGGATCAGGATGCCGACATCCTGACGAAGGCGCTCTCCAGGAGCAAGTTCGAATTCCACAGAGGCAGGATAGGGGTTGCAGATAATCCATATCTTGCTGAGAGGGAGTGTTGAAAATGTAGCAAGATGATGGAGCTTAGTGAAATGAAGTCGCCTTCACTAAGTGGGCCCGTAGGCAAATTCTGGCGCAAAATCTATTTTTAGACTATGTCTATTTTTAGACATATGGAGCATGGTTCGGGGATTCCAGTTTGAGATTCTTGAAGTATGTGTCATGTTGGTAAAATAGATGAGACTCTATTTTTGAGGTCAAAGAGGTCGAAGTCTATTTTTAGACTGCCTCTCCTTAAAACAGGGAAGTCAAATATTATTTACCCTTAATAATATTTAGACTATAAACAGCAGTTTACTCTCTTGGAGCACTTCAGTTCGAGCTACAGAAGTGGCTCATGCATCTGAAAGAGGAATCACGTGGTTCCCAAGGGTTTGATGGCATCATGCATGGTTGACTTTAGTTGGACTTCAGTGGCAGAAGTTTGGAGGAGTTAATGAGACAGATAGTGGAGTTGTGTTCTGTTTATTTTAGTTGAACTAGTTGAGATTAGTTTAATTAGCTAATCAATTAGTTATGAGGGGAGTGAATTAAATATTATTTAATTCATTAATTAGTAACTCATTATTCAACTCAAGAACACATCAGTTCACTACAGTGTATGATCAGTTCAGTGGAGACCAGTGAAAGAGGTAGATGAAAGGGTGGAGTTAGCTATCATTTGTGACTATACTGTTGCTATTTGCAACACACAGATAGGTGGAGTAAGCCCATGAGGATTGCGCAGTTCAGGCTGGTGGTTTATCTATATAAAGAGGCCATCCCACAGCATTGAAACACGCAATAGAGGCAAGGCAATTGGCGGTGAGTTTTGAACCAGTAACCTGTTCAAAACTGAGCTAGATTGTGTGTAACTTCATGAGAAAGTACTGAGTACTTGTGAGGAGTATTGTACCGAGTTTGTTACATGATTTCTCCATTATAATATACACAATAGCTGCGGGGTTTTCAGCTATAAGCTTTCCCCATACATACTGTGTTAATGTGTATGATGATTTGATGTGTTATCGCTTGATTTTATTTCCCCATGTTTGATGATCTGAGTGGAAGAGATTATGTGTTGCATATAAATTCGAATTGTATGTGATCAGGATAGTCTCGGTGGATAATTAATCATTATTCAACAAATTTCTACATTTTCCATATGATTCCATGTCATGGAGGATGATAACCCAATCTTGATACAATACCTTTAATCCAACAAAATAGGTGTGGAGTTTAAGGAGAGCCTCACATAGGTGAAATTGGATGAAGGGGGATATATAGAATTGGGTGGGGAGGGTTAATGGGTTATTACCATAGAAACAATATTCCAAATAGAGGAGGGACCAAGGGTGGTACAATATCCTAGGATCCATATAGCCTTAGGGGATAGGAAAATAACTGCTAGAGTCATTAATTTCTAACCGAGTCTCTTCCAAAGAGAATGCCTTATTAGCTTGTAGACTAGCATCCATGTTATTGATTCTAATAATATGATAAACTCTTTGGTATGAAAGGATGCAACCAATTTTATAATTCTTTGAAGCACCAAGGCAAGGGAGTTATTTTCTAATTCTTTGAAGCACCAAAGCAAGGGATTTATCCTTCAAGCAGCTCTCGTTATTGAGATAGTGGATCATAAGCAGTGAATCCCCTGAGACAATGATATCTTTAATGCCCTTTTCTTTAGTAATATATAGACCTTGCATGAGACCATACATCTCAACTTGATTGTTGGTTTTTCTTCCCAAGCCCCATGAAATTTTATCCTCAATTATTCCATCGAGATTAAGTAATATCCCTCCCCCTCCTGTCACCCCTATCATATATATTTATTTTTAAATAACAATTTGAAAAATGGCTTGAAATTTATTTATTTTTATTTAATAAACTAATAAAATGGATTTATGTTTATTTTGCTTTCTTAAATATTTATATTATATTTTCATGCAAGTTATTAACTACCTAACAATAACATTTATGAAAATAGCGTAGAAATTCCCTGTAGATTCAAATTGCTAATTGTAATTTACTAAAACAATAGACTTGAATTTACTCTACCAACTGCAGAAACAATTAAACGAACACAAAATCACTAAGCATACAAGAGAAAGAATCCAATCAACACACTACACAATAATTTCCTAAGGAAAGTCACAACTAAAAACCCCTACTATTTGTATATTGCATTAGTCAGAAAATATGAGAAGATTACAATGCTTTGCTCAAGCCTGAGCAACCTCTGCACTATCTATGTCTGTCTCACTGCTTCCTAGACAAGCCTTGGCCAATACTTAACCAGTTTTTTGCTTGCCCAAGTCCCTATTTCCTTGCATTGTTTCCATGGGAATTAGCCCCTATTAATTAGAGTAATTCCTCATCCACAAATATGCAATTTATCATAGGCCTTCATTTGAATGCATGTGCCACATGTACAATTTTGATGATTATACAACTGATAGTACACTGCCCTTGAACTCCAATCTCAACTGAGTAACTTGTAAGCACACATGCATGAGTTATTTATGGTTGAATTATCAGTTAATTGGTTGATCGTTGAGTACACAACTCACTACTAGACCTCCCACTAGTTCCTCCAACAATTGGAACTAGTTTAATTGAATTTAACTTAGTTAAACTAAATTAATTATTTACAACTCAAAATAAAATCAACCAGGGCTCCTAAAAAGTAGGAACCACTCTACATGACTCAAGTTAGACCATCAACTCGAAGTAACTGAACCAACTAAGTCAATTTAACTTAGTTAACTCATACAAGTTGTCATGTGATGTGGAATTACAATTTTCTTCTAACTTAATTAAAGGGAAAATTAAATTAGAATCTTTCTTGGTGCCATTTTCAACACTCCCTCTCGGCAAGAAAGGGATTATTAGATACCCCAATTCTGCCTATATGGAACTCCAATTTTCCTCTTTACAATGCCTTCGTCAAGATATCCACATTGTTCTTCTCTGTAGGAATGTACTCTAGCAACATGATCCACCTTTGCACACAATCTCTAAGATGGTGATACCATATGTCTATATGCTTGGACCTATCATGAAAAAATGGATTCATGGAGAGTTTGATACAACTATGGTTGTCAGATGAAATCATTGTAGGTTCCATATATTGACCAAATAAGCCAACAATGATCTTCCTCATCCAGATAGCCTCACAAGTTGTTTGACTAGTATCCATGTACTTTTCTTCTGCTGAATTGAGTGCAACTGATCTCTGCTTCCTGTTGTACCAAGAAACTGATGTTGACCCAATACTAAAGATTCCTCCCGATGTGCCCTTCCTATATGATGGACTCCTTGCCTAATCTGCATCTGTGAAGCCTTGCATCTTCACACCCCCTGTCCGTATGTACCAAAGACCAAACTGAGTGGTGCCAGTGAGGTATCTCAACACATGTTTAGTTGCCTTCCAATAGATTTTGGTTGGCTTAAGCATTGCTTGACTAAGATGGTTAACTGCATAACACATGTTTGTTCGTGTGTTCACCAAGTACATAAGTGAACCCACAAGCTGCCTATAAATGGTAGCTTCTACCACTTCACCTGAAGTAGCATCTTCCTTCATCCAATTCCATACTAGAGGAGTCGCCGAGGGTTTGTTTCTCTCCACGTGAAACTTTTTCAGTATCTCATTGGCATGCTTGCCCTGAGAGACAAACATTTCCCCATCTCCTTGCCAAATTTCCAAACCAAGGAAATAATGCATGAGCCCTATTGTAGCCTAATTCGACTCAGCTAAAAGTCAAGAGAGGGTCTCAGCAATTCAAGGTTGCTGAGGAAAAAAATATTAAGATTTAAAAAGAATTGGAACATGTTCAAATAAAAATAATTGCAAACTCAACATATGTTGCTCAATGATTCACCTCTATTGGATGACTTAATTACATTGCAAGGCGGATATTTGGAGCAGTCATTCGTGATTTGAATCAGGTGTTGGCATTTTGGGAAACCCAAATAGTTATTTTTGAGTAATGAATTGGGTATAAAACAATCACTGCCAAATAATCCAAGTTTTAAGATTTCTTATAAAAATCTCAGAATAGTAGAAGCAGGGGCTTTAATGAGCAGGTTGCCTAGGAAGCTAATGCTAAGATTTGTACGTTTGGGTCTTACCAGATATTCAGAATTTTTGAACTACAATTAAGTGCATGAAGTTTTGGGCAAAACGACGTGATGTCTATTCAAATGTAGCAGGTTTTCTATGGGTGTTAATTGGGCATTACTTATGGCCAGAATTTGTTAGCTCTACCCAAATGCATTGCCTAGCATGTTGGTTTGTTGCTTTTTCTGAGTGTATATGTAGTGGCGCTGGCCAAACCCAATTGACTTCCGCAAGGAAATTTCCCAGAAATCCAAATATTTTTAAGAGATTTCAACAATTCTTCAAATGTCTATTTTCCCATAAACGTCTTTTAAAATTGAATTTGACTTATTCTACAGAAATTCGATTTGTGTTTGACAATTTTGTTTACAGAAAAGATTGTGGATTCATAAAATGAATTTCAAATTCGAAGACTGTTGTAAATTTCGATCTCATCTTACACTAGATGAGTCCAAACCACTTTCATAAACAAATCCAGTGGAATATATAACTGCTCATCGAATTTATCTTGGCTTTCTCCTTGACTGTTTTAAGGTTTGGTCAAACATTGCAGGAACAGGATGGAGTTCTCATTCGGAACAAGGAGTTGGAGACCTGGAGATGTTGTACAAGGACAAGATAGTCTATTTACAAATAAATCTGCTTTGGGGCTACATGTGCCAGGTTGCTTTGATAAGATCCTTCCTATCAACAATTGTTTATTGCAATATAAAATTGCAAATCAAGTACTAGCAATTGTGCAGGAGTGTTAGCAACATCCAGCATCAAATATATCAGCCTATGATGTTCATATTCACAGTGGATTTCTAAAACATCTTTCTTTAAGATCAGGCAGAGAAACTTTACCAGCATTTTAGAAGTAGCAAATTTAAGAGGAGATGGCTCAGAAATGGTTCTGGATTTGTTTTGTGGCTCACAATTGCATAGGGAAGCAAACACATATAATATTGAAGTTGAATCAATGACTTGGATCATCCGGCTCAGATACAATGGTCTTGCGGCATCACAAACTAAACAGAACTTATGAGAGATAGTGCCCCTGCAAAATGGTTTGGTTTAAACCATTATTTACAAAATCTACGGTTATGATGCATTACGGCATCACTCAATCTTTTCTCAAGAAACTGCTATAAGTGCTTCCGTAAGCAGTTTTTGGTTTTCAAAACCATGGGTGATTTTGTCAAAAGGGTGTAACGGTGGGACCCAAAATACACCATTCATTATTTTAACTTCCAATCCTATTTTTGGTTTTATATTATATATATTATATATATAATATTAAAACAAGCATTTTGTAATTTTAATTAATTCCAAAATTTCCAAGAATCAGTTTTAAAACTGATCATAGCAGTTAGTTAGATTAGATAGCAGATATAAAAGCAGAGATAAGAAGAGGAGGAGGGGTTTTGGTTTTTGGACCTCCAGACAGTGATATTTGTATTGAGATTTCAAGTGATTAATGAATGAAAAGCAAGCTTCTAGCATTCGTTGATATTGATGTGTCTTCTAGTTTACATAATGTATTTCCTGTCTTTGAATAAAATGAAGTATTGAAGCAGCAGGTCTCTTTTTATGTGTGTAACTAAGAGTTAAAACCCTTAATAGGCGCTCCTTCATTTTAACTGTTCCTTTCTTACAATTCTTCTAAAGTTTGAGATGATAGATTCTGTACAACAACATATCATTTTGGGCTTTTTCCTTTCATTCTTCTTCTGATCATTTCATTCTATATCAGCAGATAATAGCATTGTGGGACATTTATAGCATTTGATTTTGAAGGTTTAATGATTAAAATCTGGAGGTGATTAAACAAGGATCAATATTTCTGTGACATAATTATATGAATGTCTTAAGCACGGATTCCTTTTCACAGCCAAGGAATTGTTTCTTAAGGTACAACAAGCCCCATGTCTTTCATCTCGAATTATCTTGCCAAATCATCTTTGCCATATTTTATCAGCTTCTCATCACCTATTAGAATTAAATCATCGACATATAATACTATAATCATTAATTTACCTTCAACCACAATATGGTAAAGTTTTGCATTGACTTCACTTTTGATGAAGCCCAACCCGGTCAAATAACTATCGATCATGGTGTACCAAGCACGGGGTGCTTGTTTCAATCCATACAACACTCGCTTGAGTCTGCACACATGTGACTCTCTGTCGAAGGTCTCAAATCCTTCCAATGGCTCTATGTACACCTCTTCCTCAATCACTCAATTGAGGAAAGTTGTCTTCACATCCATCTGATGTATCTTCCATCCCATCTACACTGAAAGTGCTAAAAATGATCTGATTGAAGAGTACCTTGCTACTAGAGCAAAGGTCTCCTTATAATCAATTCCATCCACCTGAGAGAATCCCTTGGCCACAAATATGGCCTTGCGTTTCTCAACACTCTCATTTTTTGCTCACTTCATCTTGTAGATCCACCTAGAACCTACCATTGACTTGTCCTATGGCCTTGGAACAACTTCCCAAACATTGTTCTTGATAAAGGAATCATATGCATCAGCCCATATTGGTTGCGACACTGCTTCCTTGAATGAGGATGGCTCAGTCTCTACACTCTCACTCATCAAAGCCATGTAGCTAGTGTACCGATCTGGTGACCTCCTCTGCCTGCACTTTTATGTGGGTGCTCCCACATTCTCTTTAACATCATGCATCAACATGTCAACCCCTTTGGCATGCTACCTTCCATCTTTGGATGTCTCTGTATGAGTGGGTGCTTCCACTCTCTTCTCCTTTGCTTGTGGTTGCTCCACAAAATCTTGAGGTTCTTCCTTTGGAGCTAAAAGCTCCTCATATGCATGCAACTGAAGCTCCCTCTCAAGGGAACATCTCATGACCTTCTCTTCATCGAACTTCATATTTCTACGAACAACTGTCATCCTGTGAGATGGTAGGTACACCCGATAGTTGTGATGTGTATCAGTGTACCTCACAAATATGCCCAACTCTGTTATGGGTTGTAGATTTTTCCTTGCATCCTTGGAAACATGAAAGTAAACTGGTGAAACAAAGATCCCGAAGTGTTCCACATCTAGTTTCTTACATGAAAAATATTCTTCTAGTGTACTCATCCCGAGAATTCGATGAGGACTCTTGTTCTGCACATATACCGTTTTTTTTCATGATTAAGCCCACAAGTGCAATGGTAGACCCTGATCATGCAACATCACCCATTCATCTCCCGCAATACTTATGTTCTTCCTTTCAGCAAACCTCATTCCACTCTGGGTTATGGAGTGTTTTTTACTCTCGTCAAATGCCTTCTAATGCACAGAAGTTCTTGAACTCATTCGACACATATTCTCCACCGTTATCGCTCTTGAGAGCCTTCACTTTTCTACATGTGTCTTTCTCAACAAGTGCTTTAAATTAACAAAATTTTTAGAATTTCTGGTCTTTCTTCTGCATGAATAATATCTAGCACTTACGTGAGAAATCATATACAAATATAACATAATACATATGCTTGGCCATGGATACTGTCGAGAACGATCCACACACATCCGAGTGAACTCTTTCAAGGATCACTAGCACTTAATTGTCCTTATCATGAAAGGTGGCTTTGGTGTACTTCACTAATGTACACCCTTTGTGTGTATCTTACTACTCTAGTGCACCCTTGGGATGTCCTGTAGAAATCAGTTGTGTGATCTTCGACGCTCTATGGTGAAATTGGACAAGTTGCCTATGCCATAATTCACCAATGTCTCGGCTCTGCACCTTCTATGCTTTCGTGCTCAAAGACGCACAATATTCTACATCCAATTTGTATAGGTTCTTCACCCAAACTCTGATCCGCTTCACTTATCTAGAGGCTATGTGACAAAGGAAATCCTTTCCTTTGCTAAATATCACATCATAGCCATGGTATTATAACATAGCAACTAAAACTAAATTCTTCTTCAGACCTGAAACATACATGACATCTTTTAATGTGAGAGGAGAACCAGACTCCCTATGAAAAGTAATAGTATCAATGTCAGTCGCGCAATGCCTTCCATCATCTCCCATCTCGATGTGTATCTAGAGGTCCTTCTCCTCTAAGTCGTTGAAAAATTATTTGTTTTCGGTCATATGGAATGAGGCTATACTATCCAGATACCACATATTACCCACTGTTGTCCAGGTAAATCCCCTCTGCGGATAGAGGCGATCCCTCTAGCCCTAGGGTGGGTCTAGCAACTACCGGAACATACTAACATCTACCTTCCTAGATTGTAAATGAAATTCAGATCAAGGAAGATGGCCTACCTCGTTCAGATGCTATGTTGTCGTATTCTGTCGAAGCTTCTTGATATGTCGCTCTTCTCTAGCTCGATACACGCTGCTACCAACGTTCGATTACTTGTGCAGACAGTCAAGACACCATGACAAACGTAAAACCATGAAAATCATAAAACAATTACAACCTATCTAACTGATCAAGGAATGCTAGAAATCTCATTATAGATGTAAACAAGAATGGAAGATAAACATCAGATGCATTTTATTATGATAAAGATAAGGGGAGTTTACAACCAAGCCTTGATGTTGAGGCTCTCCTTTGGCAGGTATGTATCCAAGCACGTTTGTCACACCCTCACGAAAAAAGGTCCAAGATCTCACTATGTTCCCAATCACACAAACAATCACACTCTGCACTATTCTCTCGAAGCTATGATTGCTTCCTCTCTATGCTAACTTTTTCAGCTATTTGTTCAACTAGAACATGTTCAACTAGCACATCAATGGAAGATGGCTATATTTATAGAGGAGAGGAGGAGGTTGGGATCCGTACAATAGTGGAAGGGAGGCCTTATCCCTTGGGAGGTTTCCCCATAAGGTGGAAACAAGAGGCCAAAGGAGGAAGGCCGTGGTTATTCAGTCGAACCACTCCCTATGACTCATCCACGAAGTTGTTCTGATCAAAACTTCACCTCTTTTTTTTTTTTAAACTTTCCATAAAAAGATTGGCGTGGGTGCTTAACTGGGACAGAGTGCCAACTGGCACGGGCTCAGTGTTAATTTTCCTCATTGGCGCGAGGGCATAACAGGCTACCAGCGCCAAGGCAAAAACATGTGTTTTTAGTTGTCTGCTCAGGAAATGGTCAACAGAAGGATTGTTGTCCTCATGGAAAGGGATGCAATGATGGTATTTACAAGGCATGACACTGCTTATTGGTCACAGAAATGACCCTCCAATGTGCGAGATGGGGATTGTAGGGATAGTGACAAATTACTGTGTAACAGATGCCCCCTAAAGTATGAAGTCCGAACATGAGTGAGGGGTGAAATGCTTTACAAGTACATGCAAGGAACCAGACGCTGCTGTCGGGAGACATGAAAATCGAGCATAGATACATATACATAACTGAAATCCCTGTTGAAAATACATGAATCCATGGTATAGGCATGGCCATCCATCAAGAAAAGGATCATGTGAATGGATCCTCGGCATGGACACAACCATCCGAATAAAGGGATCATATGAAATAGATCCATGGTATGGGCGCAACCATCCATATAGAGAGGATCAAAACAAGAGAACCCACGGTATGGCCGCAGCCATCCATCTAAAGAATCATGTATATAATCATGAATGACTCATCACTCCTCGCAACCTGGAATTTTGTGATCGAAGCCCAGGGTCTTGCGCTCCAACACCACCCGATCAAAGTACAAATTCTAACATGTGAATAAACGTGTTGAAGTCAAACATGCTATAAAATCACTTGATTACCGGTCAATGATGTGAACCGTTAACAAGTGCGAGAGAAACCACCCATAATGTCAATGGCTCTCAAGGTTCTACTAGTACAATCCACAGAATGTGAATAGTGAGATGAAGTCGAACACCCATGAAATCACCTGATCGAAGGCCAATGATGTGAACCTGTCGTTGAATGCGAAGAACTTACCATTAGGGCATGCAAGCTCTAAGGTACCAGAAAGGAATCTCTAGATCAACTTCCTGGATAATGAGCTGAAGTTGACAGGAAGTGATCCGTTGAAGGAGGGTCATAATGAATCCCACATCATCGACACGAAACAGAGAAGGTAATATGAGTGTGAATCAAGACTGAAACAGAGGATCAGGGAATGTACAAACTGTAGAAGGATTTTCTCTTGAACATATCGGCGACACGACTCTAGGATTTGGTAGCATTTGACTCAAATAGGATCAGAGGTCACGTTGACAAGATTTCTAATTGAATGAGAGGCAAACGGATTTCCCAAACCCATGGAGGCAAGGTGACAGAATGAAGATATCCCAACCTGACACGAACTGCAGATAAGTGTCATGTTCAAGAGTGACATAGTGCCGACACAACTGATGAAAAATTTCCATTTTCCCCCACCATATCTGGCGTGTACCTCTTTATTTTTACACAAGTTTGAAGAGGATAACATATGCTTGTCATATAAGTTTGTCCTTTGGACAAATCCATCCTAGTACGTTTTACGAGCCCTAGGAAGGAGGAACTCGATTAACGTCATTACGACGGAGTTCGATGTCATCAGTTTTTAACGAGTCTGACAAAGGAAGAACTCGGCATCTTTTCATGTTTAGAGATTTTTAAAAGAAGGAAGAAAAGAAAACTCCAGTAGTCCCTTTTCGTAGGTAGTCTCACAGATCCGAAAAGGTAGAAAACTATGTATGAGAGAACCTCCTAGTCGCCATAGGCTAGGGTATTCCTTTTTCGTAAATAATCTATCCCAGCCCGAAAAAGGGGTAAACGTATACTGGGTAGATGTCATTTGGCAACCAATTTAATGAGCTCAAAATGACAAGCGACTCGGCAATATTTTCAGTTTTAGAGAGTCAGAAAAGAGCTGAAAGTTGACTCCTCCTAGAGGAACGAGTGATATAAAAGGTAGCTACTGGTTCCGGTGATGGTGGAACTGCTCAGAACAAGTAAAGGTTAAGAGGTTGGCTAACAAGACCACTCATCACAACGGTTCCTCAGGAATGGGTAAAACAACCAAGTGAAGGCATATGATCAACCAAGTAGATAATGATGGTGGAATGAAAAAAAAAAAAAAAAAACAAGGCCCATCTGGAAAAACAGGCTGATAAAATGGCAATCACGAGATGAGAGGTAAATTAGAATACGGCTTCTTATTTTTTATTCAAAGTTTAGCCTGAAACATTGTTTGAAGTTGGTTTCTGCTGTGCTTGGTAACAAAGATAAACTATGCTTGAAACCGGTTTCATTTTTACACAAGCTTGAAACGGAAACAAACTATGCTTGAAAAATTTTGCATGCCCCCAACATGGTGACTCAATTCGAGGTACATGCCCCCCAAGCTTCAGTCCATATGAAAGGTAGATGTAGTGAAGGTTCAAAGTACGAGATCAAGAGAAAGACTCAACTGGGATTTTAAGAGATCTAATCAAAGACTCGAATTGAACAGGGACGTGTTTCATTGTTTTAACGAGGTTGACACATTAAAATAACTATCCTCAGAACCCATTTCATTTTTTAATGAGGTCGACATAGAAGATGAACTATCCTCGACACCTTGTTTCATTTTTTAACGAGGTTGACATAGTAAACGAACTGTCCTCGGAATTACCTTGTTTCATTTTTATGGAGCTTGACACAAGCAGACGAACCATGCTCCAACAGACCTTGTTTCATGGTTTAAGGAGCTTGACACAAGCAGATGAACCATTCTCTGACAGGCCTTATCATAATGAATAAGAAGTCATAGCTTCCAAGGGTTGCCCGTCTGATGGAAGGAAAACATCTTGGAAGTCTGGACCCAATGGCCCAAGCACATGACGTACAACGACACTATCACCGAATACGAGCACAGGACAGGTAGCCACATAATTGATATGCGGCAGGGATGACACAACCGGCGAATAAAGATCTGGCATGGATGATGGTGGATTAGCTGCCATATTAGGACCAAAGAATGAAATTCGATCAATGGTCACGATCCGACCTTGGTGCGGAAAACACATCACACGAAAGAGGGAGGAGACAAGCGCTCCCATGGCATATGTATAATCACGACCCAAGAGTAAATTAAAGTCCAAGGGGCTAGGAAAAACCATCATGTCCATATGGACATTTTTCCCTCCCAAAGTAACAGGCAACTTCGGAAGGATCCCTAACGGTTGACTGGTTCCTTTGTTAAAAGCCAACAGATTCTGCATAACAGGCATAAGTGGCAGTGAACCAAAAGCTTGCCAAGTAGTTGAGGATAAAATATTAACAGACACACCTTCATCTATAATGGTGCTGGGTATGGCCAGATGGGAGGCCTGTACCGTGATCTCAAAGGGCACATAAGAAGGAAGGCGATAACCTGCGAATCGACCCCAATTGAAGGAAGCGACCAAACTACTTGGAGGGGCTACCATCGAACTGAGATAGTCTTCCCCTGGTGTTACGAGAGAAGAAGGAGCATCCTCTACCACCTCCATCATGGAGGCAGAAGGAGTATCCTCCGGGACCTCCATCATGGGAGGTGGAGGAATAACTTCCTAAGATATAGGGACAGGAAAATCTTTCTCCAAGTCCAAGGAATCTGAAGAAACAAGAAGAACCTAAGGGATGTGAGATCCACTCTCAACGGAAAAGACCTGGTGTACCGCAGACGGGGCCAGCTCAACCGATCCCACGACCAATGGTTGGTCAGGGATGGATTCATGATGGTGAATTTCCGGGGGAGTGGGATCAAGCAAGGATGACTCTTGACTGATGGTTGAATCAACTGATGAAGGACTCAAAGAAAGTTGTTTGTAACCAGCCAGAAGGCACGGTGCAGAAACAATTGAGTTGTCCAAAACTCTCTTGGCTTCATCCATATACGGACAAAGGTGAATGGCATGATGCCCTTCACACAACTTATAGGGATTGGAAAGCTTACCCTACTTCTTACGAGTCTTATCAGCACTAGTTGAAGATGTGCCCCCAACCTGACTCCTGGAAGCCAAAGGCAACGACGGACGACCATTGGACCATACTTCGAGCACCTTGGGAATGCCAGGGCAATCTTGAAGAAGATGGTTTCCCTGGCACAACATGCAAGGAAACTTAACTTTCCGCGGAGGGTTGGAAGGTTCATCGAGAGCAGGTGTTTTAGAAGTAACAGCTGCAGAATTAGCCTCTCACTTATCTGACTTCTTCTTCTTAGTCTTATTCTTCTTCTTCTTAGCCACCTGGGTACTAGAATCCAAAATTTAACCAGGAAAAGTAGAAGATGAGGATGAAGAAACAGGCGAAGAAGGGGAGAGGTCCACCTTCGAATCAACATGGCATTGCTCAGGTGGAGGAGTGGATGGTACGGCAGCCGGAGCACTTGAGACCACAGAGGTTGAAAACAACCAAATAGGCAACCCAACAGTTAACCCAGGAAGGGATAAAGTGGCCATATAAGGAGCACCAATATTTCCTAAAGCAGGAAAAGGACTAGGAGTCCCTTCAGAGGGGACTCCTTGATTGGAAAACTCCGGAAAAGTTGCCATCGGAAACGAACTTGAAATAAAACACTAAGGACAAAAATTCTAACTAGGAATATTTCGTGGGCGATTAATTTTTTAATACATTGAAACCAGACTCTGTTGTTTCATATTTTAAGAGTTGAGAAACAAGCAAAAGGTGACTCTATCGCTTTCAGGTTGGACACGAGCTTGAAAGGACAAGAGCTCGATGATATTTTCAGTTAAAAGATTCAGTAAAGATCAAAATGACTGCTCTGGTAATCTAGGTAAATGGGTGTACCAGATATTCGTGAACTGCCATATACACCTTGGTAAAAATGAAAGAGAAATCAACCAAGGACTTAACGTACGTGCAAGTAATCTCTCCAAATGCTGTGTCCGGTGTATCACGGGTAAAAGGTGGTAGAATTGGCTTCCTATGGACAAAGGATTTGCAACCTAATGGGGTCTCCCTTTATATACACGACGGTACGGGGAGCACAAGCCTGTACTAGCGCTGTCTGTAGCCAGATGGCGAGCGACAGCTACTAGGCTTAAAGACACTGGAACATGTCTCTACCTTAGAATACTAGATGTTCCGTTAAGTTTCAATGCTGCCTTAGGTTAATTCAGTAAATTTTAAAGTTGATCTTCAATTTACGTTTCGATTTAAAGGCCCTATCGAATGTCATCCGACAATCTCCTATATGTAGCTATATGAGGAAAGAAATCTTTCAATTTGATGAATGATATCTTGTTAAGGGAAGAGTTCCAAACAATTATGCAACAAACAGCAATATTGAAAACGAAATTTTTTCTAAACTAGATGACTTTCACTATCCAAAAGTAGTCTAAAACATTCAACGATGCGAATTATGCAATGTAATCTATGCAAAATCCTCTTTTTTGAAAACTATGCAATTGTAATCTATGCACAATTTCCTTTTTTTGAAAGAATAAGAATGAACTCAATGCATTTTTTGATGAAATGAGAATCTATTTAATGCATGCTTTTAATGAAAGAGAATGCACTCGATGCGATTTTTAGCTTTCAATCATTAAACAATGTGATCTAAGTTCAATGATAAATCTCAAAAATACTGTTTAATGCAATGTGATCTAATGCATTTTAACGAAAAGAAAACTTTGAGACGAAAACTAAATGAACGTAAATCTCCTTAATGGAAGGATGAATATAAAAAGGATGCAAAACCACACTAAGAATGCAATCGTTGTTTTAAACACTTCATAACAAAATTCCTCAAAAGGCTACAAGAAATATGAGGTCAAGCACAAAAAGGACTTCCAAAGCATGAGCTCAAAACAAGGCATTCATTCCCTTTTACATCAAGCAATCAAGAAAGAAGACTTTTCAGTTGAACAAAGAGCAATGTAATCTATGCTCATAAGTGAAAAATTAGAGGAGAGAACGAGTAAATCATACAGAGAAAAAGGCCGGAAGGGAGAGACACACTGGTGAAGGATTTAGGGAAAAAACCTCAATTTTTCATACACCTTGAAATTGGTACGACTTTGGTGGGCGAAACTAGCGCCAACTAGCGTGACTTGCTCACTGACAAATAGCACCAATGGCCAATTGGCGTGGGTTGCTAACTGACAACTAGCGCCAATCGGCGTTACTGTCGGAAAAATAAAAGTGCCAATGCCTGAATAGGAAAAAACAAAGAATTTCTTCCAACCAAGACCAGACTCACCACTTCAAGCAAAAACTAAAAGATTGTAATTGATGAAAAACATAGGAACAAACAGGGAAATGGTTGTTCGACTAAATCCATTGAATGACTAAGACCTCAAAGAGTGACAAACTCAAAGGAGACTCCCCAGTGGATTTGTCAATTTGTTGTCCAGGTAAATCCCCTCTGCAGACAGAGGCGATCCCTCTAGCCCTAGGGTGGTCTAGCAACTACGGGAACATACTAACATCTACCTTCCTAGATTGTAAATGAAATTCAGATCAAGGAAGATGACCTACCTCATTTTGATGCTATGTTGTCATATTTTGTCGAAGCTTCTTGATATGTCACTCTTCTCTAGCTCGATACACGCTGCTACCAACGTTCGATTACCTGTGCAGACAGTCAAGACACCACGACAAATGTAAAACCATGACAATCTTAAAAAAATTACAACCTATCTAACTGATCAAGGAATGCTAGAAATCTCATTATAGATGTAAACAAGAAGGGAAGATTAACATCAGATGCATTTTATTATGATAAAGATAAAGGGAGTTTACAACCAAGCCTTAATGTTGAGGCTTTCCTTTGGCAGGTTTGCATCCAAGCACGTTTGTCACACCCTCATGAACAAAGGTCCAAGATCTCACTATGTTCCCAATCACACAAACAATCACACTCTGCACTATTCTCCCAAAGCTATGATTGCTTCCTCTCTATGCTAACTTTTTCAGCTATCTGTTCAACTAGCACATCAATGGAAGATGGATATATTTATAGAGGAGAGGAGGAGGTTGGGATCCGTACAATAGTGGAAGGGAGGCCTTATCCCTTGGGAGGTTTCCTCATAAGGTGGAAACAAGAGGCCAAAGGAGGAAGGTCGTGGTTATTCAGTCGAACCACTCCCTATGACTCATCCACGAAGTTGTTGTGATCGAAACTTCACCTCTTTTTTTTTAAAAACTTTCCATAAACAGATTGGCGTGGGTGCTTAATTGGGATAGAGTGCCAACTGGCGCAGGCTCAGTGTTAATTTTCCTCATTGGCGCGAAGGCATAACAGGCTACCAGCGCCAAGGAAAAAACAAGTGTTTGTAGTGGTCTGCTCAGGAAATGGTCAACATAAGGATTGTTGTCCTCATGGAAAGGGATGCAATGATGGTATTTGCAAGGCATGACATTGCTTATTGGTCATAGAAATGACCCTCCAATGTGCAAGATGGGGATTGCAGGGACAGTGACAAATTACTGTGTAACACCCACCGATGTCACCATGCATGTAATGAGGGTGAAATCGAACTCGAATTGTGAAGTTAGAGCTTCACTCTTCGCTTCTCCTGAGGGACTCTTGTCGATGTTCTTGTGCGGACACTTCATGAAATAATGTCTTAGCTCATGATAGTGAAAACATTTAATCTTCGACAAGTCCTTCTTCTTGCCTTCCTAACCAGAATATCCATCGGATTGAGATTTCTTCCATTTCCCTTTCTTTTCCTTTCCCTTTATTTTCCTTTCCATCCAAGGAAAAATTGCCCTCATCATCATGTTTGGATGAGGTTCCATCTTTTTGGTTTTGCCTTATGTTTTGGAGGTAAATCCCCTCTGCGGACAGAGGCGATCCCTACTAGCCCAGAGCGAGTCTAGCTACAATCGTAACACGCTATGACGCAGGTTCCTTATTGCAATAAACCAACTTGCGAAGAAGGCCTACCTTGAATCCAACACTGTTGTTTGTAGAGAAGGTAGCGCTCCCGTTCCTTTGCTCCGACAGATCACAATCCTCACGCTCGTCGCAATCGAACACCTGCACATGCAAGAAACACAACAAACACAAGCATAAAATCCAATATATACAATTATGCGTCAATCAGAGAGGACACAACTCATGATCATAATGAACAAAATGAGTGGAACCATAACCAATAGTCGCTTATCATTAATTCATACAAAGGAAAAATACAACCTGGCTCTGACACTGAATTCTCCTTCGACGGGTCGTCAGCGGAATACGTCTCGGTAAAGCTTGTTAAGGATGGGGACAAGCCTCTCTCTTCGATCGTCGATCTCCTTGCTATAGATTTGGCTCTATGAGGGCTATTGAAGCATTCTTTAGGCTATGAAGGCTCTTGGAGACTAGCTTGCAAAGGAAAATGGCAAGCTTATATAGATGGAGGAAGGGGAGTTGGGATCCCTACAATCATGGGATATGCCCTATTCTCAAGGAAGCTTCCATGAGAGGTGGAAAACTACTTCCTCTACATGGAAATTTGAAGCCAACCTCCCAACTCAAATTAGAGACCAGTTTAGGAATTGGTTGGGGTCAATCTTCCGCCATTTATTTTTAAAAAACACCCTTTATTAAGCCTGGCGTGGGTGCGGCTCTGAGACAGAGCGCCAATTGGCGCGCCCTCTTTGGAGGATTTACCCCCTTGGCGCGAGGGTTGAACTGTGTACCCGCGCCAATGCAAAAAAGGCAATTTTTAGGGTTTTTCACAAGGAGTTGTCTTCAGGGCAATGAAAGTACATGTTCAGGGGAATGCCATGAAAGTGTTTTCAAGTTATGTCACTGCTCACAGGTCACGGAAAGAGCCCTCCAATGTGTGGGACGGGGAATTGCAGGGATGGTGACAATTTGATGTGTAACAGATGCCCCCTAAAGCATGAGGCCCGAAAGAGAGAGAGGGGTGAAGTGCTTTACGAGAACGTGTCCAACTGAAAACACCACCGTCGGAAAACCTGCGTAGAGAGGTACAACTGATATCTCAATATACATGATATATGTGGTATGGGCGCAGCCATCCATAACAGAGTATACAATAATCCAAATCCGAGGTATGGACGCAGCCATCCAACGAGGATCGATAAATAGACTCAGGTATGGTCACAACCATCCAATGAATGAGTCATGTAGCCAATCATAGTAATCCACATAATCGCAGCCTGGATTCTAACAGACAAAATCCAGGGTCTTGCGCTCCATCTCGACCCGAACAAAGTACAAGTTCAAGCATGCGAATAAGTGAGCTGAAGTTGAACATGCAAGAACATCGCCTGATTACTAGCCAATGATGAAAGCTATTAACAGATGCGAGAGGTACCACCAATAATGACAATGGCCCTCAAGGTACTATAGGTACAATCTACGGCATGTGAACAGTGAGATGGCGTCGAACACTCGCAGAATCATCCGATCGAAGGTCAATGGTGAAAACCTTGCGTCGAATGTGAAGAACCTGCCATTGAGGCATGCAGGCTCCAAGGTACCAGAAGGGAGTCTCTAGATCAGCTTCCTGGATAATGAGCTGAAGTCGACAGGAAGTGACCTTGATCGAAGGTGGGCCATAGTGTTTCCCACATCATCGACACGAGACAGAGAAACATAATGTCTTTGTGAATCAAGATCAGATGAGAATCAGAGGAAGGTTGAATTTTGCAGAGGTCAACTTCTCTTGAACATATGGTGGCACGACAGTGAGTTTGGAAGTATTTGACATCAACAGATCAGAGGTCATGATGATGGGACAAAGAGCAGATGAGAGGTCAAAAAGGATCGCCCAAACCCACGGAGGCAAGTGGAAAACGAGATGAGATGTACCCAACCCGACACGAATGCAGACAAGTGCCATGTTCAAGATAGACATACTACCGACACGACAATGATGGTGGTTCCATTTTCCCCACCATTTCTGGCGAGTACCTCTTTATTTTTATACAAGCTTGAAGAGGATACCATATGCTTGTTATATAAATCCAACCTAGTACATTTAACGAGCCCTAGGAAGGAAGAACTTGAATATCGTCATTATAATTGAATCCAATGTCATCAGGGTTTAACGATTCTGACAAAGGAAGAAATCGGCGTCTTTTCATGTGTAGAGAGTTTGAAAAGACAGCAGAAAAGTAAACTCCAATGGTCCCTTTTCGTAAATAGTTCCTCGGACCCGAAAAGGTAGAAAACAATATCTGAGAAAACCTCCTAGTCACGATAGGCTAGGGTATTCCTTTTTCGTAAGTAACATATCCCAGCCCGAAAAAGGGGTAAACGTATACTGGGTAGATGTCGTTTCGTGTCCACTTTAACGAGATCGAAAACGACAAGGGACTTGGAAATCTTTTCATGTTTAGAGAGTCAGAAAAGAGCTGAAAGATGACTCCAAAATGACTTTTTCGTGTTTTTACCGAGTCTGAAAAAGTATAAAATACAACTCGTATCACTGTCCAAGTCGCATAAATACCAGTCGCTGCACAAAGACGCAAGTGTAAAATCCATTTTCGACAAAATATATTAAAATATTGGGAAAAATGACATTTAAAACCTAATTTTTTACTTTAAAAGTTATAAATAGGCTTCAAATGGTAAAAAAAAAATTAATTTTACTCTTTACCTTACTTGGAGAGCAACAGTGGTCTGTTTGTGTGCAAACTTGTGGCAGTGATTGCGACTGATCCAGGACGTCATTCAGCTCCTCGTTTGTTCTAGGTAAAAGGCGTTCCCTTAAGCTCCATTTTAATCCATTTTTTATGAATTTTATTGCACAGTCGATCTCTGGAGGAGACATTTTAAAATTTTAGGGCTTCGCCATTGGCGCGAGTATCGGGCACGGACCCGTGCCAATGGACTTTTTCTCACAAATAGGTTGCGCCAATGGCGCAACATAATTTTCCGTTCCAAATTTTTAAACAGTGAGCCATCCACATGGATTTTTAAGCATGATAGAGATCTAATAAGGGTTTTTGATCATGTTCATGCAAGTAACCAAGCACAATGGTTATTGAATGGAAGGAGAGGGAACATGGGGAGGAAGATGAAATGGCTATGGAGAATGAAGCATGTATGAATGCACTAAAGAACTGTGGACTCAAAAAAATTATTTCTTACTCCATGTTTACGAGCTCAACCTGAGCTGCTACAATACTTGGTCAGCATATGGGATAAAAATGAAGAAGTATTTAAACTTCGGGACCAAGTGTTGGAACTTGAGGTTTTCGACGTATATTTCATCATCGGGCTGTCGCGGAGATGCCCAGTACCCATTTTGACGGGCAGCAAACCTTCCGGGGAGAAGATGGAACAAGTAATGGCGAGGGTGTGCCTAGGGGCATGAATCGGATCGAGAAGCGGAAAGGTGGATATCCACATTATCCGTGATCTAGCACTCAGAGTAGTGCTACACACCATTACACGGGCTGCAGGATTGCAGGCACCGCATGAAGTGACCAAAGCCCAACTCATACTAGCCTCCGAGTGTATGAACCCCACATTGTTCGATTGGGCTACTGCAGTGACGGTCAATATCAAGAGGCAGCTGACAAGATGCAAGCAAGTCAAACTAAAGCAGTTTGGCTACGGTTCCATTTTGGTGTCGTTCATCCTGGAACGACTACCCATTTTCTAGGGCCAAGGGGCCATAGTTTCTGAGCTGGTACCACGAGAGCCGAGGATGGCTCGCTGGGCAGCACTTATGCCCAGGTCAGGGGTAGGCCAACATATGTCTTGGAGGCCCAAGTTCTTTGTGTGGTTGCGGAGAGAGTTGATCGTGGTCGAGGACTGGCCCTATGTTGGGACTGATTTCACCGGAGATCCCGACCTTCTGCTCCCGGAGGGGGAGGATTAGGATGAGGAGTTGGGTATGATACTCTCTTTTTGATTTTTATGTATTTATGATTTTTTTTGGTAATACATGTTCATTCTAATAACAGTTTTATGTGTATGCAGACGTCGGCCCAGAGAGGCCCGCAGGCATGTCACCCATTGCGCGGAGAACCCATGCCGAACATGACCCTCAGGCTGAGGGTGGCGAGGGAGGCGAACTGATTCAGAACCTGGAGGGCATCGCCCGGGGGATCCTGGACTATGCACGGCTAGCAGATGTTCCGCTAGCATACCAGTGACACACTGTGGGGGTGCCCAGTCGCCTCCACCGACTACTGAGACACTTAGTGCGTGCGGTGGCTTGTTACCACGAGCACCATGCAGATTAGACATCTAGGGCTTTCCTTGCATATTTTTTGAGAGACATGTCGTCTTCGGCTGTATTAAGACGAACATGTATATATTTTTTGATTTTATGTGATGCACACTATGTAAACATTTCAACACACACACACACACACACATATATATACCTATTTCTGGATGGATCTCTTTACATGTGATGATGTTTTGTTTATAAATTGCGCAAATGTCTATCTAAAACCAAATTAGCTATTGCATCTGTTAATGTATTCATATGCCTGGGTATATGTTGATACGTGATATAATCAAAATTCCTTCCCAGTAAACGGATACGCATATATAGACGTAAAATGGATGGGTTTCTAACTGAATAGTGACCATTAAGCTGTAATACTACAAGTTGTGAGTCTAGATACACAAGTAATTCACGAATGCCGAGGTCCACAGCCTCGGTTAATAATTCCAATACGGCACTATATTCTGCGATATTATTTGTAGTAGGACCCAGACACACACCTTCCAGGTTAACCAACTCACCAGCAGGATCATAGATTACCCAGGCTGCTGATGACAGATTCCTGGTACTGCGGGAGGCACCATCCGCGAAACCCACAAATGGAGTAATAGACATCTACACAATCAGGAAGACCCGATCAGCAGAAAGATGCTTACATCGCACACCACACCAGACATGCACACAAATGAATATACACACCTATGTACACACACCACACCAAAAATAACTTCAAGCGTAGTATTTTTTGAGGTACATCCCATTTCTAGGCTGCGCCAACGGAACTCCTTCATAATCAACGAGCTCATAAGCCCCATTTTTCAATACTCGTTTCACAATGTAAGGTCCATGCCACATCGGTTGGAACTTTCTTGCTGCAAGTTTGTCGTGCGCTTGGTCGTATAGGAGGACGAGGTCCCCTTCAACAAAGGAACATGGAGATACAGATTGATCAAAGTGGGCTTTGACCCGCTTCTTCTGTGCTTCAATGACTAAAGCAACCAAGTGGCAGGTTTCATCCAACCGTTCCAAATACAAGAGACGCTCTTCTTCAGGAGAAGTGTCGGGAAAAAGTTCCACAACCAGCTTTAAAGAAGGAATTTCGCACTCAACCAGAAGAGTTGCTTCCAGAACATACACCAATTGGAATGGTGTGAATCCAGTCACACTCTTTGCTGACGTCCGGTAGGCCCATAGAGCTGAGAATAATTGGAGGTGCCAATTGGACTTATGAATACCAACTGTTCGTTGAAGCATTGTAACCAAAAATTTGTTCACAGCCTCAACCTGGCCATTTTCCTGGGGGTAATATGGCGTTGAGCTATCATGTCGTAAGCCCAATCTTGATGTCAGCTTGACCATCATATAATCTCGAAATTGAGTGCCATGATCGGTAACAATGGCCTGAGGGACCCCGAAACGTGCAATAATGTGGTTGAAAATAAACTGGGCAGCTGTCTTACCGTCGACAGCTAGTGTAGGCATCGCTTCGGCCCACTTAGTAAAGTAGTCAACATCGATGATTATATATGCATGCCCCCCGGCCGAATGAGGGTTACACGTCATGAAATCTACACCCCATTTTTCAAAAGGGCTGACAGTAATGACAGGATGCAGAGGGAGAGGTGACGCGCGCATCTTGCGCTGGAAAACCTGACACGCATGACATTTGCGGACTGCGTCAATACAGTCTTTGAATATCGATGGCCAGAAGTAGCCTGCACGCAGAATCTTCTGGGCGGTAGCATATCCGGACATGTGACTGCCATAGGCGCCACTGTGACATTCATTCAAGACTCTTTCAGCTTCCTCCAGGGGCAAGCACCGACAGAGCACCGAATCTACTCCAACTCGGTATAAAGTATCTCCTACTATGCGGTATGGTTGAGACTGATGCCGAATCCAACGTCGGGCATCCTTGGTCAACTTAGATCAAAATGTCGATGTTTGAAGATACACGATAATGTCGTCATACCATGGGTCGCGAGTGCTGATCAAGAAGAGTGTTTCGTCCGGGATATGATCCTCGAAATCAGATGGGGTGGAGTCTGTCGGGAGGGAGAAAATGAGATCCGAAAAAACCAGTGATTTGGTCGACTTAGCAGTGGTAAACACTAGGTCGAACTCCTGAAGGATGACTATCCGTTTGGAGTATTTGCCCCCAGTAATTGTCGAGATAGAATATAGGTCATTGGGTTGCAATCTGAAACCACGGTTGTTGTACGCAGCAGGATGTAGTGGCGAAAACGTTGCACAGCTTGCACTGCGGCTAATGCCAACTTCTCGACATAAGCGTAACGTGTTTCAGTGTCGAGAAGATTCCGTGATAGATAATAAACAACGTGTTCATTGCCTTTATCATCATCCTGCACCAGAACCATAGCTATGGTGCTAAACGCGGTGGCCAAGTATAGAGTGAAATCCCGGTGATAGTTTGGAGGACGAATCAACGGAGCATTAACGAGTAACGTCTTTAGCTTCTCGAAGGATTGCTGAGCAATCTCGTCCCAATGAAAGGGGACGTTCTGATTTAAAATACGTGTGAAACCTTGAGCCACTTCCGCGTAGTTCGGGATGAAGCATCTTAGGAATTTAGCTTTTCCCTGCAGACTCTGTAATTGATATAACGAGGAGGGTGATGGGAGATTAAAAATGGCCTCGACCTTTAGAGGGTCAAGGCGAATTCCGTCCTTGGAGACTATGAACCCCAAAAGACGGCCATAATCCACACAAAAGACACATTTATGAGGGTTAAGCCGGATATTATAGCGTCGATAGCGAAGGAAAATCTGGCGGAGGTGTTCTGGGTGGTCCTCCCGCCGAGCTGAGTGAGCTGGCAGATCGTCCAGATAAGGCTGAACGATAAGGCGTATGTCGTGGAATGCGTAAGACATAACACGCTGGAAAGTAGCTCCAACGTTCTTCAAGCCGAACGGGAGCTTTTTATAAGCAAAGGTACCCCACGGACAGATGAATGCAGTCTTGTGTTGATCGGCAGGTAAAATATTTATCTGATTATACCCGAAAAATCCGTCCATCAGGGAATAAATCTCACTCCCAGCACATTCGTCAATGATTTGATCTATGAAGGGAGTAGGATAGTTGTCCTTAGGACAGGCGCGATTAATATCACGGTAATCAACGCAGACCCTTATAGTACCCTATTTTTTATCTACAGGGACAATATTTGAGACCCATTCTGTGAGGGGAATCAGGTAAATGAAGCCAGCATTCAGAAGTTTTTCAACTTCTACTTTAATTGCAGTGACTTTGCGAGGATGCACTGGGCGTAAGCGTTGGCACACGGGTTTCGCACCGGGATAGGCAGGAATCTCATGCACTACTATGCTGGGATCAATCCCGGGCATTTCCTCATAGGACCAAGTGAACACGTCTCTGAATTCACGGAAAAGATCAGTATAAACTCGTATCTCATCAGGAGAACAAGTTACTCCCACATGTATGTTCTCGACTACCCCCGGTTTGACGGAGATGTCGATCGGCATGGTTTGGGTAATGTTGCTCAAGTTTCCTTCCGAAAAGACCTCATGAGTCAATATGGGCGTCTAGAGAGGTGGAGTAGGAACCTGAGATGCAAAATGCTCTAGACAATCTGACATTGCCCCCAGGCTGGGCATGAAGGAGGAACGATGATGTCCATCGCTCTAAGGCAGCTCCGCAAGAGACATTGTTTCAACAATGGCTTCGTCGAAAGGAAAAATCTCTTTAAGAGGATTAGGCGAGTCGGCCTTGCCGAGCCAGGGGGATTGGGAATAGATATCTAAAGCCATGCTCGAAGGAGCATGTTGAGGAGGGGGGGGATTGGATGCGGCGACGATTTCACAGTAATTAATCTCTACTGGAGTTAAAGGCATTGATTCTCCAAAATGGGTCACCTGTTCAGGCGAAGGGATGGTCCATGGGTCGTCAGACCTAGAGACCATATTAACTTGAATGGTGTGTGGTGGTGGCGCGGGAAAAATACCCATAAGGACGGGTTCCTTGAAGAGACCAGGTCCTATGATATCAGGGGGATTGGGGATCTTAGCCACGTAAGGAACATTGTTCTCAGAGGATGAAGTGAAGAAAGACAACTGATCCACAGTAACAATTTTTCCCTCGCGAGGGAACTTCAAAATCCGAAAGAGGGTGGACGACACGCATAGCATGGCGTGAGTCCAACTGCGGCTGAGAAGCAGAT
This sequence comes from Pinus albicaulis, assembly GCA_034641835.2. NCBI lineage: Eukaryota > Viridiplantae > Streptophyta > Pinopsida > Pinales > Pinaceae > Pinus > Pinus albicaulis. The sequence goes on from CM076582.1 coordinate 705,269,232, forward strand.
TGTAGTTAAGTTTGGTGTTAACCACTTCTACTTCTACGTTGACTGTCTTCCCCTGTAACGTAATCGACAAACTCTCGAGAACACCCAAGGGTTTGGATTCCCGATCATCGAATGCTTCTAAGGCATTGGGAGATGATGAAAGAGTCGGAGAGCCAATGGCCTTCCAACAGGCGGATGACATGACACAAGTGGAGGCACCTTCATCCACAATGGCCCTATGGATGTTAAGACCGTTGATCCCGACTTGTATCACAAGAGAAATTTGATGCGGAAGTCGGGGGGTAAAGTTTTCCAAGTCGAAGGTGAGAAGACTAGAATTGGTGGGATCAATTCCACCGATTACAGCCAACAAAGCTTTCCGTTGTGACGGGAAAATTTGAAGAACTTCCAATGTAGACATGGCAGAAGGCACCTGTGCCAAATCCTCAACAATACTATAGTGCTGAGCGGCATAGGCATTTGGGTTGTAGGAAGATTTTCACAGAACACCCTTAGAAGGTGGCCTCACAACAGGTTCAGCTGTAGGCTTCTCAATTTCCAAAGAACTGGAGACAGGTGGGGGAGGTGGGCCATCCACAACTTCCTTTCCAGCTGCCTGACGCGATCCGGCATAATCCTTCGAATGCGTAGCAATTGAGATAGGTGCAACACCATTCATCATAAAGACCTGGGACCCAAATGGCGCAGATGGCAAAGGCTGTTCAACCATCTGGGTCTGCTGAGACGGGAACGGTTCTTTTAGAACTTTCGGAGTCCCTTTGGAACCTTTGAGAAGTTGACTAATTTCGGATCATCGGGGACAATCCTTGGTATAATGATCTCCTTCACAAATAAGGCAGGGGTACTTCGGTTTACCTTGGGAACCGTCATCAGTACGTGATTGAGATGACTCTAGCTTTGGGGCATCGGGTTTGGATTTTCCTTTGCCCTTATTCTTTCCTTTGGAGGCCTTTTCCTTGGGATTAGCCTGAACGACGTTGACCTCTGCAGTTTTTCCAGAATCTGGAGGGGCAGGAAGAGCAGAATTATTGGAAGAATTGGACTTCTGCTTCCCATTCAAAGATTTTTGAGAATTTTGAGACACGGAACCAATAACACCATCCACCGCCAGGGTGGGAGGAGCTTTAGAGGTTCCTGGGCGTGGAGCATCAGTCAAAATATCATACAGCATGCCGGACTGAAAGTATACCAGATCAAGATACTGGGCACGCGTGATGGCTTGTTCTTCAGTCACACATGCCCCCATAGCAATATCTTGAGCGATTTTTTTTAACGAAGGATGTGGTGAACCAATGAGTTAGTAGTTGATCAGGTATATCAAACTTGATCAGCCTACGCTGACGTCGCCACTCATGAATATGATCGGATATGTGGGTGGCTTTATCCTACTTCAAAGAAGTCAGGAGATGCGTCCCGGCTTCGTAGCGAACCGATAACTGGAAGTGAGTCAAAAAATCCATTGCTAAAGTATTGAAATCCTTAAAGATGCCACGGGGTAGTTCAATATACCACTTAGCGGCAGCACCGATAAGAGTGCGCTGGAAGAGACGCAGACGAATTGAATCATCGACCCAAGAATTGGATGAACACCAAAGATGGTAAGTCATTACATAAGCTTGGGGGTCTTCCCCAGCTTTACCCTCAAAATTTGGGTAGTTGTCGGGTACCTTGGTCGAAACCAAAGGCTAATAAGGATTGTGCAAAATCGGATCATTGGTTAATTTAGAAACGTCCGGTAATTCCAAGGTAGCCAAGAACGAAAATTGCGGATTGAACGGCATACCCGACCCTCGATAAGGACCGGTACCTGTACTCCATGCTGGTTGAGAATATCCTTGCCCCCATGGGTTTTGTCCGGCAGGATTCTGACCGTAGGGGGTATAGGGTGTATAACCAGTCTGATTCAATTGTGGCATCGAATAAATCGACTGTTGGGTAGGGTTGATAGAGTGTGCAGGCTGGCCTGGGTGGACAGGCTGACCTGGCTAGACGGGCTACCCTGGTTGAACAGGTTGACCCTGATAAACAGGTTGTGCCGGTTGTACAGGTTGACCTGGTTGTTGAGGAGCACCAGGTTGTATTGGATGGGCCGGTTGGCCTTGTGGTGGAACACCGGGTTGTGCCGGATGAACCGGTTAGCCTGGTGGAGGAATGGAGCCAGGTGGTGGCTGGTAACCGGTTTGAACTGCAGCAAGACCATAAGATGCTCTTGGCTGATGTGCAACATTTAGAGCAACAAGATACTGAGGTTGCATGGGTTGCGACGGTTGGACTTGCCCCCCAGGACCGTATATCGGCCCAGGTTGGTACCCCGGTTGACCTGTGAGTCCTCGAGGTTGCCCCGGTTGGACCCCAGGAAGAGGCTACACGAGTTGACCTGAAGGGTTGTAATACTGTCGTTGCGGACCGTATAGCGGCCCTTGCTGGCCCACAGGGTAACCTTGCGGGTCGTAAGGAAAGCCAGGCTGGCCCGAAAGTTGGCCTTGAAAAGGTTGTCCTTGCGGGTTATAAGGTTGCCCAGCCTGGTTATATGGTAAAACCTGAGCATGAAGTTGAGCCTCAGGAGCATGTAAACGTAAAGGGTTCCCGTGCTCATCGTACTGATATGGAAAAACGTACACGGGTGTACCATCTTGTGCATAATGCGAAAAATACGAGCGGTTGGGATCTTGAGAGGGTTATCCGACCTCGGGGTTCGATTTTTGTAAGGACAATCGATACTCCTCAGGAGAGATGTTCTCCGGCATAGCAGAAGCTATATAGACGTCTTCAGGAAGCGATGTGGTCCTTACGGACTGAGTGGTGACAGCAGGTGTAGATGCAGCCACACAAACAGTGGGCCTGACGGGTACAAAAGTGACCTGGGGGGATGACGTGACAGGTGTCCGTGGAGACATCCCAAATGAAGGAACAACCGGCCTCATAGAAGGAGCTGATACCCCCATAGAGGCAGCAACGACAATAATCTAACCTAAGGATCTATACCCTGCTGGTAGTGAGGGACCAGGCGAAGACATAACAGATGATTCGACGTTGTCTTCTGGGAATAACTTCCGAGTTACTTCTGGGAATAGCTGGTAATCTTCACCAGACGTGGGGATTTCCTCGCTAGCAGAATGAATGGATTCACTCATATTTGATCCTGCCGCTAGATCTCGTAACAGACGGCAAGGGCTAGGAGGAATAACAACAGCTAAAAAAGGTGAACCCGATGTAAGAGGAGGGAAATGTTCCCCTACTCCAAATCCAGACCAAGGGCCGGGAATGGGCCAATTGAACTCAACTGGTCCTCCAAACGGAAGCTCAGACAGACCTGGTCCCCCGTTGGGAAACTCGGAAACGATGGGCTGCTGAGGTTCAGCAGAGGATTGAGAAACCTCTGATGAATCGTCCGTATATGGACTACCAGTAGACGAAACTGAGGGTTCCGCCACTGTGGTAGTAATGACAAGAGAAAAAGATCAAACACACACATGGGCTAAAAAATAACCAAGGCACACAATCAAACGACCAACAAGTAAAATCTAATAGGGAGTGTGATCGCGAGTGATTTATTTTACGACATTGAAACTTAGAAACTTCACCGTTTCATGTTTTAAGAGTCAAGAAACGGATGAAAGATGACTATCTCTTTTGGTTTTAAAGCAAGCCTGAAAGGACAAGCGCTTGGTGATATTTTCAAATTTAAAGAGTCAGATAAGATCAAAATGACTGCTCAGGGTGTACCAAATAACTGTGAACTGCAATATACACCTTGGTTTCAAAATGAAAGAGAAATCAACCAAGGACTTAACGTACGTGCAGGCAATCTCCCCGAATGCTGTGTCCGGTGTATCATGGGTATAGGGCGGCAGAATCAGCTTCCTATGGATAAAGGATAGAAACCTAGTGGGGTCTCCCTTTATATACGCGACGGTACGGGGAGCACAAGTCCGTACTAGTGCTGTCTAAAGCCAAGAGGCGAACGACAACTACTAGGTTTAAAGACGCCGGAACACGTCTCTAGCCTACACCTCTAAATATTTCGTTAATGTTTCAATGTTGCCTTAGTGTAAATTGAATAAATTTTTAATGTTTATCTTCAATTATGTTTCAGTTTTCAGGCCCTAGCGAATGTAATGTCTCAAAATCTCCTAAATGCACACTACATGCCACAATATATCATTTCATTCGATGAAAGCTAGTTACAGGAGAGTTAAGAGCTTTTCACACAACAACAAAATGATTAGACAACAACCAATGATATCTCTAATGCAGCTAATGGAAACTAAAAGCTTTTCATTCAAAGTTACTAATCACTAATAACACCGAAAACATCTAATTGACACCAACCAATTCAACGCAAAAGTGATTTTTTTTTGTATTTTCAATGTTTAAGAGCAAGAGAACTAAACAAGATGAAAACTAATGAGACAAGCAATTGAGAAGCAAAAGAAAAAGAGAAAAACAATCAAATTCCACTCAATGCAAGCCTACAATCAGATCTCAAATCGATAAAAAGTCCCTCAAATCAAAAGACACCCAAAGACCCAATTGAACCATGTAATCTAGGCCCAAAACAAGACAAAGCGGAATTCGAATGAAGAAGAAGCCAATCACTCAAATAACGCAGTAACATGATAGACAACCACCAAAAGAGTGTAGAGAAGCAATCACAAAGCTGACCGAACAGATAGAAACCAAAAAACTCCCAAGGGAGGCTCGATGCACAATAGCACCTAGATGCCCTAGGGCTAAAATGTAAAATCGATAGAAATGTGCAAACAACCAAAGGAAGAAGGTCACAGTTAGTCAAACAAGGCCCCAGAACACTCAAGCAGTCGAAAAAACAATACCAAACACCCAGATCAGTCTCAAAAGGTTCAAAACCCAGTAAACCCTAGCACCTTACAGGATTGGCGCGACTGTAAGGCTGAAACTAACACCAGAATGGAATTGGCGCGAGTAATACACTGACAACATGCGCCAGTGGGCGCGACTATCACACTGAAAAGCACGCCAGCCGAGTTTACTAAGGAAAAATAAAAAATAAGCAATCCAAGAAGTAGACCAGTGATGGTGGAGCTTAAACCAAAAGCCAAACTCACGAAAAGAGCCAGCCAAAAGAGCTGATCAAGCAAGAAAAGTCAAGAATCGACCGAAAGACAAGACAATACTCCAAGTGTTCAGTTCATAAACTAAACCGGAGATTGACTGAAGCAGCATGGATCTACTTTGCTAATGCAGAGCAAGAGCGTTTCGAAGGCTATCTGGCTAACTTCAGGCTCCGTCTGTAGTTTATAAAGCAAACAACAAGCTAATTCCCTAGCGGAGTCGCCAATTTGTTGTGGAGGTAAATCCCCTCTGCGGACAGAGGCGATCCCTACTAGCCCAGAGTGGGTCTAGCAATAATCGTAACATGCTATGGCGCAGGTTCCTAATTGCAATAAACCAACTTGCGAAGAAGGCCTACCTCGAATCCAAAGTTGTTGTTTGTAGAGAAGGTAGCGCTCCCGTTCCTTTGCTCCGGCAGATCACAATCCTCACACTCGTCGCGATCGAACACCTGTACATGCAAGAAACACAACAAACACAAGCATAAAATCCAATATATACAATTATGCGTCAGTCAGAGAGGACATAATTCATGATCATAATGAACAAAACGAGTGGAACCATAACCAATAGTCGCTTATCATTAATTCATACAAAGGAAAAATACAACCTGGCTCTGACGCTAAATTCTCCTTCGACGGGTCGTCAGCGGAATACGTCTCGGTAAAGCTTGTCAAGGATGGGTACAAGCCTCTCTCTTCGATCGTCGATCTCCTTGCTATAGATTTGGCTCTATGAGGGCTATTGCAGCATTCTTTAGGCTATGAAGGCTCTTGGAGACTAGCTTGCAAACGAAAATGGCAAGCTTATATAGATGGAGGAAGGGGAGTTGGGATCCCTACAAACATGGGATTGGCCCTATCCTCAAGGAAGCTTCCATGAGAGGTGGAAAACTACTTCCTCTACATGGAAATTCGAAGCCAACCTCCCAACTCAAATTAGAGACCAGTTTAGGAATTGGTTGGGGTCAATCTTCCGCCATTTATTTTTAAAAAACACCCTTTATTAAGCTTGGCGTGGGTGCAGCTCTGAGACAGACCGCCAATTGGCGCGCCCTCTTTGGAGGATTTGCCCCCTTGGCGCGAGGGCTGAACTGTGTACTCGTGCCAATACAAAAAAGGCTATTTTTAGGGTTTTTCACAAGGAGTTGTCTTCAGGGCAATGAAAGTACATGTTAAGGGGAATGCCATGAAATTTTTTTCAAGTTATGTCACTGCTCACAGGTCACGGAAAGAGCCCTCCAATGTGCAGGACAGGGAATTGCAGGGATGGTGACAATTTGCTGTGTAACACCTTATCTCTTCTTGCACCAAGCTGAACCACAAACACTCCCACTATGGTAGCTTCTCCCTCCCATTTACTGAATCCTGGTAGTTGTTAGGTCTCTATATTACTATTTTAGTCCCTTATTGTTATTTTTGTACCCCTGTAACCCAAATATTGTTATTATTGTGCCCTTACATTATTATTGTTAGGTCGGCTAAGATTATATTGTGGCCCCATGGACTCCTATATATAGAAGGAGGTTTTGGTCATTTGTATCATCCAAGAATTGTTCATTCATGTAATGTATTAGAGGTTTCCCACTCGAATTTTCTAATTTCTAAGGCATTGATCTCTCTTTTCTTCTATTTTTGGAGTTGGTTTCATAACATTTGGTATTAGAGCTTTGGATTCTAGGGTTTTGCTGCTCCAAACAAGTCATCGTGGAATTTTCGCTATAAATTTTTTTATACGAAGGTTCAGAAGCTGAAATTTTTAGAGCGCAAAGAAGAAATCCTGAGGAACGTCATGGAAAAATTTCAGATCTTAGTTTGCAATATTTTTGGAGATGTGATCAGTGGAAGTTAGGGTTTTTTGCAGACTCCTGAATTTAACCTAAACAAGTCATCATGAAATTTTCGCTATAATTTTTTTTTCTACGAGGGTTCAGAAGCTGAAATTTTTACAAAGCGAAGCCAAAATCTTGAGGAATGTCATGGAAAAATTTTAGAGCTTGATTCGCAATATTTTTGGAGATATCATCTATGGAAGTTAGATTTGTTTCAGGCTCCCGAATTTCATCTCAAAGAGGTGACCGTGGGAAAAACGTCATAACTCTCTCTTTGAGCATCAGATTGGAATTCTGTAAAAAGTGGTCGCAAGTACATGGATTGACGTTTCGTTTGTATCAATTTTAGAGCCGAAGGAAGAAATAGTGATACTTGGAAGGTCGTACAAGTTCACCCTGTTGAACCAGTCCATAATTAGGTCATTGTGGGAGATTGGGTATAAATTTTCTTTGAATAATCCAAATCAGGTCAGACCTATGGAATTTGAAAGAAGCTTCAGAGGGCTACTCTAGGGCTGAATTTTAGATATTGAAGATCCAAAATCACAGATATAATTCAGTTTCAATATCGAGCTCCTCAAAAGTATGAAAAATGTGTGTATTTTTTTCGAATGGTATAAGTCTTGTGTGAAAAATCAGTTTGAATTGATTCCAAGGGCATATTGTAGCATAGATATCAGTATTGGGTTCTAAAATTCCACGTAAAAATAATTCAACACACATTAATCCTTCATAAGTCTCTACTATGACTCATGAAGATGAATAAATGCGACATGACGTATCAAAATTACAAGAGCAAGTGCACCAAATTTCGCTCTCGCAAAGAGAAACAAAAAATAAGATGGATGGCATGGAAGCTAAGATGGATGACATGGAAGCTAAGATCAATGAAAAAATGAAATACAACATGGAAAACATTAAAAATGATCTAAAATCAGAGATGGAAGGTTTGAAAAAGTTGATACAAGAAATGTTTCCTAATGGCGAAAAGATAGTAGAGGAAACTCATGATGAGAACAAAATAAATGTTAATCATGATTTCATAAACTCTAATGTTGGATGGAAGACCCACCATATTCCAAAGATGGATATGAGGAAGTTTGATGGGAAGGATCCCGTAACATGGATTCTACATATGGAGCAATATTTTGATCTCAATAATGTGCAAAACACACAAAAGGTACGCATTGCAACTTTACATTTAGAACAAAATACATTTGTATGGTATCGATGGCTTTGTTCCCATAAAAAAATTGTCACTTGGTCAATTTTTATGGAGGAAATGATAGCACATTATGAGGATACAAAAAGCAACACCTTATTTAGCCAATTGATAAATCTCAAACAAAAGGGTTCAGTGGTGGAGCACATTGTGGACTTCCAAAAATTGAACATAAGGGTAACTGATATTCCAGAGGAACATATGATTGATGTCTTCATAGGTACTTTAAAGGATAACATCCAACATGAAGTTCGCATTTGGGAACCTGATTCATTGGAAAAGGCATTCAGGTTGGCAAGAATAATTGAATGTAAAATTATGGTGACAAGGAAGCCTACCACTCACATATATAAAGACGGAAGTGTTGGTACTCCTAGACTTCCACAACCTACAAGGTTGACACCACAAAAATTGGAAGAAAAAAGAGCAAAAGGGCTTTGCTATAGTTGTGATAGCAAATACACTAAAGGTCATAAGTGTGTTGATAAGAAATTATTTTACATAGATTGCGAAGAGGAAGAAGAAAATGAACAAGAATCTTCAAAAGAAGAGGATATACACCAGGAACCAACCCTAGAAGAGGAAGAAATGAGTTCGACCATATCGTGTAATGCATTGGTAGGAATTACCACTCCTCAAACTCTCAAGATAGAAGGACATATCAAGAAGAAAAAGGTAATAGTGTTGATTGATTCAGGTAGTACACATAATTTGATTCATTGTAAGGTAGCCAAGGAATTGAATTGTTTCCTATACCCAACACCAGAATGTCAAGTGATGGTTGCAAATGGAGGAATTGTAAATTTCTTTGGAAAATGCTGCAATATCAAGCTAACCATGGGGGAATATGTATTGAATAGTCCAATGCTTTCCATTCCAATGGGAGGTGTTGATGTTGTACTAGGAGTACAATGGTTACAATATTTGGGGACGGTAGATTTTAATTTTCAAGAACTTTTATTGAAATTTTTTTTAGAAGGAAATGAAGTCAAATTACGGGGTATCGCAGGGAAGCTGGGAAATATAATAAGTTCTAATGTCATGACAAATATTCCGAAGAAAGAACAACGAGGCGTAATTCCACAGTTATGCTCACTAGAAGTTCCAACATCAAAATCATCTATTTCTATAGATCTCCAAAAATTCTTGGACAATCATTCCAAGGTGTTTGAAACTATCAAAGGACTCCCACCTATTCATGATCATGATCATGCTATTCATTTGATTCCAGGAAGTGTTCCTCCAAACATTAGGCCTTATAGATATCCTTATGTCCAAAAGAGCGAAATTGAACATATGATTGTAGAAATGTTAGAGGCTGGTATAATTCAACCTAGTCAAAGTTCTTTCTCTGCTCCAGTAGTATTGGTGCACAAGAAGGATGAATCATGGCGCATGTGTCTAGATTATAGGGAGCTCAATAAGCTCACTATTAAAGATAAATTGCCCATTCCTGTGATTGATGAATTATTGGATGAATTACATGGAGAAATTTATTTTACCAAGTTGGATCTTCGTTCAGGATATCATCAAATTAGGATGAAGATTGAAGATATTCTGAAAACAACATTTCGAACTCATGAGGGTCATTATGAATTTTTGGTCATGACTTTTGGCCTTACTAATGCACCTTCTACATTTGAAGGGTTGATGAATTCCATTTTCAAACCCTTCCTTAGAAAATTTGTGCTAGTATTTTTTGATGATACACTAATCTACAACAGGTCTTGGAAGGATCATGTTGAACATGTTGACAGGGTGCTCAAACTATTGCAGGAGAAACAATTATATGCAAAAAAATCCAAATGTTTCTTTGGAGTACAAGAGGTGGAATATCTCGGTCATATTGTATCTCACGAGGGTGTTAAAGTAGACCCTAACAAAATTAAAGCCATTAAGGAATGGAAAGTCCCCACAACCATAAATCAGTTGCGAGGATTTCTTGGGTTAACAGGGTATTATCACAAGTTTGTTAAGAATTATGGGAGAATAGCAGCACCTCTAACAACATTATTGAAGAAAGATGCATTTTCATGGATTCTTGAAGCAACTAAGGCCTTTGAACATCTTAAAGAGGCAATGTGCCTAGCACCGGTCTTAGCTATGCCATACTTCACAAAACCATTTATTGTGGAATGTGATGCCTCAGGAAATAGAATTGGTGTTGTTTTAATGCAAGAAGGAAGACCCATTGCTTTTGAAAGTCATCCAATCAAAGGAAAGTATTTAAAGAAGGCTATTTATGAGAAGGAAATGTTAGCAATACTACATGCACTAAAGAAATGACGACCTTACCTAATGGGAAGACACTTCAAGGTAAAAAATGATCATGATAGTCTTAAACACTTTTTGGAACAAAGACTATCTTCAGAAGAGTAGCAAAAATGGGTCACAAAGATGTTGGGTTATGACTTTGAAATAATCTACAAAAAAGGGAAGCTAAATGTTGTTGCAGATGCACTCCCAAGAAAGAATGAAGAGGTGGAAGCATTGCTTTGTGCCATTTCTATTATCAAACTAGATTGGATAACCGAAGCAAGGGATGAATGGAAGAAGGACGAAGAAGTGTGGACACTCATTCAAAAGTTGCAACAATATCCTAGTACATCTGATACATTTAGTTGGAAAAATGATTACTTGTGGTACAAAGATCACTTATATCTTTGTAAGAATTTCCAACTAAAAAAAAAGATTCTTTTGGAATTGCACACTTCTCTTTTAGGATGTGTTGTGCTATGCAACAAACCCCCTATTTTTATTTTTTAACTAGTTATTTAGACCTTTGATAAATAAAAATAGGGGCCCTTTTTGAAAGTATTTTGTCTTTTTATTAAAATCAAACTCCAAAAAAAATCAAAGCTCTTTAAATAAAAACATCTCTATCACAAATTGCAATTTCACACAAATCTTTTCTTAAGTTAAAACAATAGATCGGCGAAATCTCGATTTTGCAATTGCCGATGTGAAATTTCACAAGCGACATAATAAACCGCATATCACACATTTACACTGCCAAACCTTAAGCAATCCTTAACGAAACTGCGATATTGCGATTTCACGAAACCGCATATCGCATAAACAGAAGGCAATACACATCACTAAGACAGGTTCAAAGGACGCGATGCGATTGATATGACAGGTTTTAATAGAAGTTTTTTACACAAAATAAATCATGTCAAAAGTATTAATTATGTTTTATCATCCCAATGTAAACAGTTATGGATGCGTCATGATTAATTAATGATATAGCTGTCTTACATATTTTTTCCTTTCAAAACAGATCATTTCAATAGATCTTCCATCATTTGATCATTTACTCTGTCTTTAATAGGGATTTCCTTTCAAAGATATGTCCATCTGCAAATTTATTCAGAAGCACGGAAAACAGATTATTGCAGAATTCGAACAAACAGGAATGGCACCTATAGTCTCTGATACTGTCTACACTACTGATCTGGGAGCTACTAAATGGCAAGTTATTTACACTATACTTGAAGACGAAGAGCCAGAAGTAGTGGAAGTTGCGGTGACTGCCGATGATGCAACACCTTCAGACTTGCAATTCAAAGATATTGCATGTTCTTTCCTCCATAGGATAGCAGCGAGAGCTACTCTTCTTCCATATACCGACATGATTAGATGGGTGCTTGATAAATTAGTAATCAAAGACAGACAGTTAAGGACCTGCAAAGATGAGATTCTAGGTTCTTTCAGACCTGAAGATTTGAAAATCATGTATAAGTTTCCCAACCCGAAAGATACCTACAACAGTCAGTTTGTTGCAAATTTTGCTGAGAAGAACCAAGACCCGTTCAAGGCAATTCAAGGTTGGAGGAAATTAGACAACAAGTTCAAATATGATAAAACCAGTATGTATCCTATCGCGTCATTAGAAAACCCTTACAACTTTGCAGCAGCAATGTTATCCAGATTATATGGTTTACCTGATAATACCAAGTTCTCCATAAATTGGATTCCCCTAATTGACTCCTCTGTTAACTCCCTCATAATGAATTGGGCGACTATCCTTTTAGATAATCTAGTTAAGGCAATTAATGAATATCGCCAAACCAAAACTTCTTCCTCCAAATTTTTTCCCCAATTCTATATGAGTGCATACATTTTTGATGCTATCTGTTTTTCTACCAACTTTCCAGGTATGAGATGGAAATGGACCTTTGAAGACCCTACCTCGATACATTTGAGTCATAAAGAGATATGGGAACATAATTATACACCACATTTTCATAGGTTGTGTTGAGGAGGTAAATCCCCTCTATGGACAGAGGCGATCCCACTAGCCCAGATCGTGTCTAGCAACAATCAAGTCATGCAATGATGTTGGTTCCTAGTTACAAAAAGACAAAGATCGCAATGAGTAGCCTACCTCAAATTCCACGCAGTTGTCGTTGGAGAAAAGATGATGTTTCCCGTCCCTCGCTTGATAGATCACAATCCTTCCGTTCGACACGTTCGAACACCTATACACATGCAGGGAAATGACGACATACAACGTAAAATCTAAACCGTGTAACTATGTATCAGTCAGAGAGGATATAATTCATTGCATTACATAAATAAATGAACACATGAATGGAACCAAAATCAGAGTCACTTATATTATAAATGACAAAAGGGAGATTACAACCAAATTCTCTGACGCTATGATCTTCCTTCGACGGGGCTTGCAGCGGAGCGTGTCTCAACAAAGCCTGTCGGGAATCTGGACGAAGCTCTCTCTCTTACGGGATTCTCTTCGGCTTAGCTCTCAATAGTTGCCCAGCTATAGTTTCCTTCCTACAAGTTCATCTCCCAAGCGTTCAGCTAGCTTGGAAATGGAGAGGGCAAGCTTTTATAGATGGAGGAAGGGGAGTTGGGATCCCTATAATCATGGGATAGGCCCTATCTCTTAGGAAGGTTCCATAATAGGTGGAAAACCACTTCTTATACATGGAGATCTGGAGCCAAACCAATGAACTCCTTTTGATGATTCATTCTGGAGTTTGTTAGAATCAGACTTTCGCCATTTATTTTTAAAAAACATCCCTTAATAAGTTTGGTGCGATTTAAACATAGGGACAGAGCGCCAGTTGGCGTGCCCTCTAGTGTGGATTTCCCCCATTGGCGCGAGGGATGAACTGGCTAGTCGTGCCAAGGCTAAAACATTTGTTTTGAGGGTTTTTCAGAGGAAATGTTCTCCAGGAGAATGTTTGTCCTTATGCAAGAGGATGCCATGAAGGTGGTTTCAAGACATTTTACTGTTCACAGGTCACGGGAATAGTCCTCCAATGTACGGGATGAGGGATTGCAGGGACAGTGACAAAATGCTATGTAACATATGCCCCCTAAAGCATGAAGTCTGAGAGAGAGGGAGGTGTGAAATGCTTTACGAGAATGCGCCCAACTGAAAACACTTCCGTCGGAAGACCTGCAAATACAAATACAACTGATATCTCTGATACATGATATGTGGTATGGGCGCAGCCATCCATAATAGAGTTTACAATAACCGGGATCCAAGGTATGGACGCAGCCATCCAGCAAAGAAGGATCAACAAGTAGACTCAGGTATGGTTGCAACCATCCAATCAAATGAGTCATGTAACAAATCATGATAATCCACAAAGAATCCGTAGCCTGGATTTTATCAGACAAGATCCAGGGTCTTGCGCTCCATCTCGACCCGAATAGAGTACGAGTCCGAGCATGCGAATAAGTGAGCTGAATTCGAACATGCAAGGACTTCGTCTGATTATGAGCCCATAATGAAAGAAGTTGTTAACAGACGTGAGAGGAACTACCAATAATGATGATGGATCTCAAGGTACAAGAGGTACAATCCACGGAATGTGAACAGTGAGCTCGCGTCAAACACCCGCAGAATCATTCGATCGAAGACCAGTAATGAAAACCTTGCGTCGAATGCGAAGAACCTAGCATTGAGGCATGCAGGCTCCAAGGTACCTGAAGGGAGTCTCTAGATCAGCTTCCTGGATAATGAGCTGAAGTCGACAGGAAGTGACCTTGATCGAAGGTGGGCCATAATGTTTCCCACATCATCGACATGAGACAGAGGGACATAATTTTTGTGAATCAAGACCAACAAAGAATTAGAGGGTGGTTGAAAACTGCAGAGGCCAACTTCTCTTGAACATATCGGTAGCACGACATTGGATTTGGCAGTATTTGACATCAAAGGATTTGAGGTCATGGTGACGTGGCAAAGAGCAGATGAGCTGTCAAAAGAGATTACCCAAACCCACAGAGGCAAGCATATAACGAGATGAGATGTCCCCAACCCGACACGAATGTAGACAAGTGCCATGTTCAAGAGTGACATACTGCCGACACGATGGTGATACTGGTTCCATTTTCCCCCACCATTTCCGGCGAGTACCCCAATTATTTTTGGAAACAAGCTTGAAGGGGATATCATATGCTTGCGATATAAGTTTGTCCTTTGGACAAATCTAACCTAGTACATTTAACAAACCCTAGGAAGGAGGAACTCGAGTAACATCATTACGACAGAGTCCAATGTCATCATTTTTTAACGAGTCTGACAAAGGAAGAACTCGACATCTTTTCATGTTTAGAGAGTTTGAAAAGAAGGCACAAAAGAAAACTCCAGCAAGGCCCTTTTCGTAAAATAGTCCCTCAGATCCAAAAAGATAGAAAACTGTGTCCGAGAGAACCTCCTAGTCGTGATAGGCTAGGGTATTTTTTTTTCGTAAATAACCTATCCCAGCTCGAAAAAGGGGTAAACGTATACTGGGTAGATGTCGTTTCGCAGCCAATTTAACGAGCTCAAAATGAAAAGCGACTCGACGATCTTTTCAGTTTTAAAGAGTCATAAAAGAGCTGAAAGTTGACTCCTCCTGGAGGAACGAGTGGTATAAATGGTTCCGATGATGGTCGAACTGCTAAGAACATATAAAGGTTAAGAGGCTGGCTAACAAGACCACTCATCGCAGCGGTTCCTCAGGAACGGGTAGAACAACCAAGTGAAGGCATATGATCGGCCAAGCAGATAATGACAATGGAGTGAGAAAACCAAGGCTCGTCTGGAAACAACAGGCTGATAAAATGGAAATCACAAGAGGTAAAATGGGAATGGTTTCATTTTTACACAAGCTTGAAATCTGGAAACTCTGCTTGAAGTTGGTTTCATTTTTACACAAGCTTGAAACAAAGATACACTATGCTTGAAACCGGTTTCATTTTTACACAAGCAAATAACGAGATGAGATGTCCCCAACTCGACACAAATGCAGACAAGTGCCATGTTCAAGAGCGATATACTGCCGACACGACGATGATACTGGTGCCATTTTCCCCCACCATTTCTGGCGAGTACCCCAATTATTTTTGGAAACAAGCTTGAAGGGGATAGCATATGCTTGTGATATAAGTTTTTCCTTCGGACAAATCCAACCTAGTACATTTAACGAGCCCTAGGAAGGAGGAACTCGAGTAACGTCATTACGACGGAGTCCGATGTCATCAGTTTTTAACGAGTCTGACAAAGGAAGAACTTGGCATCTTTTCATGTTTAGAGAGTTTGAAAAGAGGGCACAAAAGAAAACTCCAGCAAGGCCCTTTTCGTAAAATAGTCCCTCAGATCCGAAAAGGTAGAAAATTGTGTTCTAGAGAACCTCCTAGTCGCAATAGGCTAGGGTATTCATTTTTCATAAATAACCTATCCTAGCCCGAAAAAGGGTAAACGTATACTGGGTAGATGTCGTTTCGCAGCCAATTTAACAAGCTCAAAATGACAAGCGACTCGATGATCTTTTCAATTTTAGAGAGTCAGAAAAGAGCTGAAATTTGACTCCTCCTGGAGGAACGAGTGGTATAAAGGGTAGCTCCTGGTTCTGGTGATGGTGGAACTGCTCAGAACAAATAAAGGTTAAGAGGCTGGCTAATAAGACCACTCATCACAGTGGTTCCTCGAAAACAGGTAAAACAACCAAGTGAAAGCATATGATCGGCCAAGCAGATAATGACGATGGAGTGAGAAAACCAAGGCTCATCTGGTAACAACAGGCTGATAAATGGCAATCACAAGAGGTAAAGTGGGAATGGTTTCATTTTTACACAAGCTTGAAATCAGGAAACTCTGCTTGAAGTTGGTTTCATTTTTACACAAGCTTGAAACAGAAACAAACTATGCTTGAAAAATTTTGCATGCCCCCAACATGGTGACTCAATTTGAGGTACATTCCCCCCAAGCTTCAATCCATATGATAGGCAGATGGAGTGAAGGTTCAAGTTACGAGATCAAGAGAAAGACTCGACTGGGATTTTAAGAGATCTTATCAAAGACTCGAATTGAACAGGAAAGTGTTTCATTATTTTAACGAGGTTGACACATTAAAAGAATTATCCTCAGAACATCTTGTTTCATTTTTTAATGGGCTTGACACAAGAAAACAAACTATGCTCCGGACACCTTGTTTCATGGTTTAAGGAGCTTGACACAAGCAGATGAACCATGCTCCGACGACCTCATCATTATTAATAAGAAGTCATAGCTTCCAAGGTTTTCCCGTCCGATGGAAGGAAAACATCTTGGAGGTGTGGACCTAGTGCCCCCAGCACTCGATGTAAAACAACATTATCACTGAATACGGGCATAGGACAGGTAGCCACATAATTGACATGCGTCGGGGATGACACAACCGGTGGATAAAGATCCAGCAGGGATGATGGTGGACTAGCTTCCATATAAGGACCAAAGAACGCAAGCTGATCGATGGTCATGATCCGACCTTGGTGCGGAAAACACATCACACGAAAGAGGGAGGAGACAAGCGCTCCCATGGCATAAGTATAATCGTTCCCCAAGAGTAAATTGAAATCCAAGGGGCCTGGGACAAACATCACATCTATATAGACAGTTTTCCCTCACATCTATATAGAAGGATCCATAACGGTTGACTGGTTCCTCTGTTAAAAGCCAACAGATTCTGAGTAACAGGCATAAGCAGTGGAGAACCAAAAGCTTGCAAAGTAGTGGAAGACATAATACTAACAGATGCACCTTCATCTATAATAGTGCTAGGTACGACCAGATCAAAGGTTTGTACCGTTATCTCAAAAGGCACATAAGACGGAAAGCAGTATTCGGCAAATCAACCCTAATCGAAGGAAGTGACCAAACTACTTGGAGGGGCAACCATCGAACCAATATGGTCTTCCCCTACTATTACCGGAGCAAGAGGAGCATCCTCCATGACCTCCATCACAGAGTCGGGAGGGGTATCCTCCGGGACCTCCATCATGGGAGGCGGAGGAGCGACTTCTTGAGGTATAGGGACAGGAGAATCTTTCACCAAGTCCGAAGAATCTGAAGAAACAAGAAGAACATGAGGGATGTGAGATCCACTCTCAATGGAAAAGACCTGGTGCACCGCAGATGGGGCCAACTCAACCGATCCCACAACCAATGGTTGGTAAGGGATGGATTCATGACGATGAATTTCCGGGGGAGCGGGATCAAGCAAGGATGACTCTTGACTGATCATTGAATCAACTGGTGAAGGACTCAAAGAAAGCTATTTGTAACTAGCTGTTACACAGCAATTTGTCACCGTCCCTGCAATTCCTCGTCCCGCACATTGGAGGGCTTATTCCATGACCTGTGAGCAGTGACATGATCTGAAAACACTTTCATGGCATTCCCCTAGACATGGAATTTCATTCCCCTGAAGACATCTCCTTGTGAAAAACTCTAAGGCGCGACTAGCCTGTGTTATACCCACACCAATGGGGGAAATATTCCAAAGATGACGCGCCAATTGGCACTCTTTCTCAGAGTCACACTCGCGCCAGGCTTAATAAAGGGTGTTTTTTAAAAATAAATGGCGGAAGATTGACTCCAACAAACTCCTGAACTGGTCTCTAAATTGAGTTGGGACGTTTGGCTCTGGATTTCCATGCAGAGGAAGTAGTTTGCCACCTCTCATGGAAGCTTCCTTGAGGATAGGGCTAATCCCATGATTGTAGGGATCCCAACTTCCCTTCCACCATCTATATAAGCTTGCCATTTCCCTTTGCAAGCTAGTCTCCAAGAATCTTCAAGAGCGTTCATAGCCCAAAGAACGTTGCAAGAGCTTTGATAGTCCTCATAGTGCCAAATCCATAGCAAGGAGATTGACGATCGAAGAGAGAGGGTTGTCCCCATTCCCGACAAGCTTTACCGAGACGTATTCCGCTGATGACCCACCGAAGGAACGTTCAGCGTCAGAGCCAGGTTGTATTTTCCTTTGTTGAATTAATGATAAGCGACTATTGGTTATGGTTCCACTTGTATTCTTCATTACAATCATGAGTTGTGTCTTCTCTGACTGATACATAATTGCATATATTGGGTTTTACGCTTGTGTTTGTCGCGTTTCTTGTGCGTGCAGGTGTTCGATCGCGGTGAGCGAAAGGATTGTGATCTGATGGAGCAAGGAAATGGGAGCGTCATCTTCTCTACGAACAACAACATTGGACTTGAGGTAGGTGTTGTGGAGGTAAATCCCCTCTACGGACATAGGCGATCCCTACTAGCCCAGACCGGGTCTAGCAACAATCGTTCACGCTACAGTGCAGGTTCCTAATTGCAAATAAACCAACTAGCGATGAAGGCTTACCTGGAATCCAACGCTGTCACTCATAGAGAAAGTAGCGTTCCCGTTCCTTAGCTCCGGCAGATCACAATCCTCACGATCTCCGTGATCGGACACCTGCACACGCTAGAAACAAAACAAACTCAAGCGTAAAATCCAGTATATGCAACTATATGTCAGTCAGAGAAGACATAACTCAACATCATCAAGAACAAGAGTGGAACCATAACCAATAGTCGCTTATCATTAAGTAATCAAAAGAAGAATACAACCATAGCTCTGACGCTGAATTCTCCTTCGGAGGGTCGTCAGCAGAACGCATCTTGATAAAGCCTGTCAGGATGGGACAAACCTCTCTCGTCGGATGTCTTGACAATGATCTCCTCGCTTGGATTTGGCCTTAAGGGAATGGATCAAAGCTCTTGCAGCATTAGGCTCTTGGGAACTTGGAGACTAGCTTGCAAATGAGATGAGCAAGCTTTTATAGATGGAGGAAGGGGAGTTGGGATCCCTATAATCATGGGATTGGCCCTATCCTCAAGGAAGCTTCCATGAGAGGTGGAAAACTACTTCCTCTACATGGAGATCTGAAGCCAAACCTCCCAACTCAAATTAGATACCAGTTTCTGGATCAATTAAGACGAAAATTCCGCCATTTATTTTTAAAAAACACTCCTTAAAATGGCTAGCGTGAGCGCGACTCTGGGACAGAGCGCCAATTGGCGCGCCCTCTTTGAAGGATTTCCCCCATTGGCACGGGTAATGAACTGGCTACCCACGCCAATGCAAAAAAATGTGTTTTTAGGGTTTTTCACAAGGAGTTGTCTTCAGGGCAATGAAAGTACATGTTTAGGGGAATGCCATGAAAGTGTTTTCAAGTTATGTCACTGCTCACAGGTCACAGAATGAGCCCTCCAATTGCGCAGGATGGGGAATTGCAGGGACAGTGACAAATTGCTGTGTAACAGATGCCCCCTAAAGCATGAGGCCCAAGAAAGAGAGAGGGGTGAAATGCTTTACGAGAACGTGTCCAACTGAAAACATCGCCGTCGGAAAACCTGCGTAGAGAAGTACAACTGATGTCTCAAATACATGATATATACGTGGTATGGGCACAACCATCCATAACAGAGTATACAATAATCCAGATCCAAGGCATGGATGCAGCCATCCAGTGAGGATCGATAAATAGACTCAGGTATGGTCGCATCCATCCAATCAGTGAGTCATGTAACTAATCATGATAATCCACAAAATCGCAGCATGGATCATAACAGACAGGAATCCAGGGTCTTGCGCTCCATCTCGACCCAAAAAAAGTACAAATTCGAGCATGCGAATATGTGAGCTGAAGTCGAACATGCGAGAACATCGCCTGATTACCAGCCAATGATGAAAGCTGTTAACAGACGCGAGAGGTACCACCATTAATGCCAATGGTCCTCAAGGTACTACAGGTACAATCTACGGCATGTGAACAATGAGCTGACGTCGAACACCCGCAGAATCACTCGATCAGAGGCCAATGATGAAAACCTCACGTCGAATGCGAAGAACTTGCCATTGAGGCATGCAGGCTCCAAGGTACCAGAAGGGAGTCTCTAGATCAGCTTCCTGGATAATGAGCTGAAGTCGACAGGAAGTGACCTTGATCAAAGGTGGGCCATAGTGTTTCCCACATCATCGATGCGAGACAGAGGAACATAATGTCTTTGTGAATCAGGATCAGATGATAATCAGAGGAAGGTTGATACTTGCAGAGGTCAACTTCTCTTGAACATATGGCGGCACGACAGTGAGTTTGGCAGTATTTGACATCAACGGATCAGAGGTCATGGCGACGAGGCAAAGAGCAGATGAGAGGTCAAAAAGGATCACCCAAACCCACGGAGGCAAGTGGAAAACGAGATGAGATGTCCCCAACCCGACACGAATGCAAACAAGTGCCATGTTCGAGAGCGACACACTGCCGACACGACAATGATTATGGTTCCATTTTTCCCCACCATTTCTGACGAGTACCCCAATTATTTTTATAACAAGCTTGAAGGGGATAGCATATGCTTGTAATATAAGCTCGTCCTTCGGACGAATCCATCCTAGTACATTTAACGAGCCCTAGGAAGGAGCGACTCAAATAACGTCATTGCGACTGAATCCGATGTCATCAAGGTTTAACGAGTCTGACAAAGGAAGAACTCGGCGTCTTTTCATGTTTAGAGAGTTTGAAAAGACAGTGGAAAAGAAAACTCCAAAGGTCCCTTTTCGTAAATAGTTCCTCATATCCGAAAAGGTAGAAAACTTTGTCTGAGAAAACCTCCTAGTCGCGATAGGCTAGGGTATTCCTTTTTCGTAAATAATCTATCCCAGCCCGAAAAAGGGGTAAACGTATACTGGGTAGATGTCGTTTCGTGGCCACTTTAACGAGATCGAAATGACAAGGGCCTCGGCAATATTTTCATGTTTAGAGAGTCATAAAAGAGCTGAAATATTACTCCAAAATGACTTTTTCGCGTATTTACCGAGTCCGAAAAAGTATAAAATACAACTCGTGTCACCGTTTAAGCCGCATAAAGACCTGTTGCTGCACAGAAAGGCAAGTGTAAAACCCATTTTCGACGAAATATATTAAAATATTAATAAAAAATGACTTTTAAAACCTATTTAGATTTCAAAAAGTTATTAATAAGTCTCAAATGGTAAAACAAAATTACTTTTACTATTTACCTCATTGGAGAGCAACAGTAGTCCATTTGTGTGAAAAATTCTGACGGAAAATACTACTGATCTGGGCTACCATTCAGATCCTCATTTGTCCCAGGTAAGAGGCGCTTCCCTGAACTCCATTTTGATCCATTTTATAGAGATTTCCATTGCGGATTGGGCTTCTGTGGAAGATTTTTTAAAATTTTAGGGCTCCGCCCATTGGCGCGGGTATCGGGCACGGACCCGCACCAATGGCCTTTTTCATACAAAGGGGTTGCGCCAATGGCGCAACACAGTTTTTCCATTTTAAATTTCCAAACAGAGAACAATCCAATGGATTTTCCCATGTAACAGAGGTCTAATCAAGGATTTTTGATCATGTTGATGCAGGCAACCGAACACAATGGTTATCGAATGGAAGGAAAGGGAGCATGGGGAAGAGGATGAACTGGCCACAGAGAATGAGGCCTGTATGAATGCACTTAAGAACTGTGGACTCAAGAAGTTCTTCCTGACACCCTGCTTACGAGCTCAACCTGAGCTCCTACAGTACTTGGTGAGTATTTGGGACGAAAATGAAGGAGTGTTCAAACTTCGAGACCAAGTGCTGGAACTGGAGGTTTTTGATGTATACTTCATAACCGGACTGTCGCGCAGAGGTCCAGTGCCCATCTTGACAGGTAGCGGACCATCTGGTGAATATATGGAGCAGGTAATGGCGAGGGTGTGCCCAAGGGCACGAACCAGATTAGGAAGTGGGAAGGTGGATATCCACACTATCGAGGATCTAGCACTGAGAGTAGCGCTACACACCATCACACGAGCTGCGAGATCATAAGCTCCACATGAGGCCACCAAGGCCCAACTCCTATTAGCCTCTGAGTGTATGAATCCCACACTATTTGATTGGGCTACAACGGTGACAACCAATATCAAGAGGCAGCTTACAAAGTGCAAGCAAGCCAAGCTGAAACAATTTGGCTACGGTTCCATTTTGGTATCGTTCATCCTGGAACGATTACCAATCTTTCAGGGCCAAGGGGCCATAGTTGCTGAGCCGATACCAAGAGAGCCAAGGATGGCTCGCTGGGTAGCACTTATGCCCAGATCAGGAGGAGGCCAACAGATTTCTTAGAGGCCAGAGTTTTTTGGATGGTTACAGTGGCAGCTGATCGTGGTTGAAGATTGGCCCTATGCCGGGACTGATTTCACTGGAGACCCAGACCTTCCACTCTCGGAGGGGGATGACTGGGATGAAGAGTTGGGTATGACCTCTCTTTTTGATTTTTATATGTTTTATGATTTTTTGGTAATACATGTCCATTCTAATAACAATTTTTATGCGTATGCAGATGTCGGCCCAGAGAGACCCGCAAGCATGTCGCCCATTGCGCGGAGAACCCATGCTGATCATGACCCTCAGGCTGAGGGTGGCGAGGGAGGTGAACTGATTCAGAACCTGGAGGGCATTGCTCGGGGGATCCCAGACTATGCACGGCTAGCAGATGTTCCGCTAGCATACCAGCGACACACCGTAGGGGTGCCCAGTCGCCTCCACCGACTACTGAGACGCTTAGTGCGCGCGGTAGGATGTTACCATGAGCACCATGCGAATTAGACACCTAGGGCTTCTTTCATGCATATTTTTTGAGAGACATGTCGTCTCCGGATGTATTAAGACGAACATGTATATTTTGATTTTATGTGATGCAGACTATGTAAACATTTCGACACATATATATATATACATACCTATTTCTGGATGGATCTTATCACATGTGATGATGTTTTATAAATTGCGCAAATGTCTATCTAAAACCAAATTAGCTACTGCATCTGTTAATGTATTCATATGTCTGGGTATGTGCTGATATGTAATATAGTCAAAATTTCTTTCCAGCAGACGAATACGCAAATACAGACGTAAAATGGATGGATTTCTTACTGAATAATGTCTGTTAAGTTGTAATACTACAAGTTGTGAGTCTAGATACACAAGTAATTCACGAGTGCCGAGGTCCACAGCCTCGGTTAATAATTCCAATACAACACTATATTCTGCGATATTATTTGTATCAAGACCCAGACACACACCTTGCAGGTTAACCAACTCACCAGCAGGATCATAGATTACCCAGGCTGCCAAAGACAGATTCCTGGTACTGCGGGAGGCACCATCCGCGAAACCCACAAACGGAGTAATGGACATCTGCACAATCAGGAAGACCCGATCAGCAGAAGGATACTTACATCGCACACCACACCACACATGCACACAAATGAATATACACACCTATGTACACACACCACACCAAAAATAACTTCAAGCGTAGTATTTATTAAGGTACAACCCATTTCTAGGCTGCGCCAGCGAAACTCCTTCATAATCAATGAGCTCATAAGTCCCATTCTTCAATACTCGTTTTAATATATAGGGCCCATGCCACATGGGTTGGAGCTTTCCTGCCCCGAGTTTTTCGTGCGCTTGGTCGTATAGGAGGACAAGGTCCCCTTCGACAAAGGAACGTGGAGAGACAGATTGATCAAAGTGTGCTTTGACCCGCTTTTTCTGTGCTTCAAGGACTAAAGCAGCCAAGCGGCGGGTTTTATCCAACCGTTCCAAATACAAGAGACATTCTTATTCAGGAGAAGTATCGGGAA
The DNA here is from genome assembly GCA_034641835.2 of Pinus albicaulis. Classification (NCBI taxonomy): domain Eukaryota; kingdom Viridiplantae; phylum Streptophyta; class Pinopsida; order Pinales; family Pinaceae; genus Pinus; species Pinus albicaulis. The sequence continues at coordinate 705,293,362 of CM076582.1, forward strand.
AATGTTCCACAGCTAGCTTTAAGGAAGGAATTTCGCACTCAACTGGAAGAGTCGCTTCCAGACCATACACTAATTGGAATGGTGTGAATCCAGTCGCATTCTTTGCTGATGTCTGATATGCCCATAGAGCTGAGAACAATTGGAGGTGCCAATTGGACTTATGAATTCCAACTGTTCGTTGAAGCATTGTGACCAAAACCTTGTTCACCGCCTCAACCTGGCCATTTTCCTGGGGGTAATATGGCGTTGAGCTATCGTGTCGTAAGCCCAATCTTGATGTCAGCTCGGCCATCATGTAATCTCGAAAGTGAGTACCGTGATTGGTAACAATGGCTTGAGGGACCCCAAAACATGCAATGATATGGTTGAAGATAAATTGGGCAGCTGTCTTACCATCGGAGGCTAGTGTAGGCATCACTTCGGCCCACTTAGTAAAGTAGTCGATAGCGACGATTATATATGCATGCCCCCCGACCGAATGAGGGTTACACATCATAAAATCTACGCCCCATTTTGCGAAAGGGCCGACGGTAACGACAGGATGCAGAGGGAGGGGTGGTGCGCGCATCTTGCACTGAAAAACCTGGCACGCATGACATTTGCGGACTGCAACAATACAGTCTTTGAAGATTGACGGCCAGAAGTAACCCGCACGCAGAATCTTTTGGGCGGTGGCATATCCAGAAATGTGACCACCACAGGCGCCACTGTGACAGTCATTTAAGACTCGTTCAGCCTCTTCCAAAGTCAGACACCGACAGAGCACCAAATCTACTCCAACCCAGTATAATGTATCTCCTACAATGCGGTAGGGCTGAGACTGATGCCGAATCCGACGTCGGGCATCTTTGGTCAAATCAGAGCGAAAGGATGACGTCTGAAGATACATTATAATATCGCCATACCATGGGTCACGGGTGCTGATAAGGAAGATGGTTTCGTCTGGTATATGTTCTTCAGGATGAGATGGGGGGGAGTCTGTCGAGAGGGAGCAAATAAGATCCGCGAAAACCAGTGATTTGGTCGACTTAGCAGTAGTGAAATCTAGGTCGAACTCCTGAAGGATAACGATCCATTTGGAGTATTTCCCCCCCAGTAATTGTCGAGAAATAATATATGTCATGGGGTTGCAATCTGAAACCACGGTTACGGTATGCAGCAGGATGTAGTGGCGGAAACGTTGCACAGCCTGTATAGCTGCTAAAGCTAGCTTCTCGACATGAGCGTAACGCGTTTCCGTGTCGAGAAGATTCCGCGATAGATAGTAAACAACGTGTTCGGTGCCATTGTCATCATCCTGTACCAGAACCATAGCTATGGTGCTAAACGCGACAGCCAATTATAAAGTGAAATCACGGTGATAGTTTGGGGGCCGAAGCAACGGAGCATTAACCAGTAATGTCTTCAGCTTCTCAAAGGATTGTTGAGAAATGTCGTCCCAATGAAAGGGAACGTTCTGCTTTAAAAGACGCGTGAATCCTTTGGCCACTTCCGCAGTTCGGTATAAAGCGTCGTAGGAAGTTAGATTTTCCCTGCAGACTCTGCAATTGATATAACGAAGAGGGTGATGGGATATTGACAATGGCCTCGATCTTTAGGGGGTCGAGGCGAATTATATCCTTGGAGACTATGAACCCCAAAAGACGGCCAGAATCCACGCAAAAGACACATTTATGAGGATTAAGCCGAATATTGTAGCGTCGACAGCGAAGAAAAGTCTGGCGGAGGTGTTCTGGGTGGTCCTCTCGCCGAGCTGAATGAGCTGGCAAATCGTCCAGATAAGGCTGAATGATATGGCGTATGTCATGGAACACGTAAGACATAGCACGCTGGAAAGTAGCTCCAACGTTTTTCAAGCTGAACGAGAGCTTTTTATAAGTGAAAGTACCCCACGGACAGATGAATGCAGTCTTGTGTTGATCAGCAGGTAGAATGTTTATCTGATTGTACCCGGAAAAACCGTCCATCAGGGAATAAATCTCACTTCCAGCATATTCGTCAATGATTTGATCTATGAAAGGAGTGGGGTAATTTTCCTTTGGACAGGCCCGATTAATATCTCGGTAATCAACACAAACTCTAATAGTGCCCTGTTTCTTATCTACAGGGACAATGTTGGAGACCCATTCTGTGAGTGGAATCGGGTAAATGAAGCCCGCGTTCAGAAGTTTTTCAACTTCTGCTTTAATGGCAGCGAATTTGCGAGGATGCACTGGGCGCAGGCGTTGGCGCACGGGTTTCGCACCATGATAGGTAGGAATATCGTGCACTACTATGCTAGGATCAATCCCGGGCATTTCCTCATAGGACGAGGTGAACACGTCTCTGAATTCTCAAAAAAGATCAGTATAAACTCGTATCTCATCAGGAGAACAAGTCACTCCCACGTGTATATTCTCAACCATCCCCGGTTTAACGGATATGTCGATTGGAATGGTTTGAGTGATGTTGCTCAAGTTTCCTTCTGAAAGCACCTCATGTGTCAATATGGGCGTCTGGAGAGGTGGAGTGGGACCTGAGATGCAAAACGCTCTAGACAATCTAGCATTTCCCCCAAGCTAGGCATGAATGAGGAATGATGATGTCCATCGCTCCAAGGCAGCTCCTCAAGAGACATTGTTTCAACAATGGCTTCATTAGAAGGGAAAATCTCTTTAAGAGGATTAGACGAGTCGACCTCGCTGAGCCAGGGGGATTGGGAATAGATTTCTAAAGCCATGCTCAAAGGAGCATGCTGAGGAGGGGGAGGATCAGATGTGATGATGATTTCACAGTAGTTAATCTCTACTGGAGTTAAAGGCATCGATTCTCCAAACTCAGCCACCTGCTCAGGCGTAGGGATGAGCCATGGGTCGTCAGACCTAGAGATCATATTAACTTGAGCGGTGTGTGGTGGTGGTGCAGGAAAAATACCCATGAGGACGGGGTCCTTGAAGAGACTGGGTCCTACACTGTCAGGGGGATTTGGGATCTGATCCATGTACGGAACGTTGTTCTCGAAGGTGGAGGTGAAGAAAGACAACTGGTCCACAGTAAAAATTTTGCCCTCGTGAGGGAACTTAATAAGTCGAAAGAGGGTGGACGGCACGCATAACATGGCGTGATTCCAAATGCGACCAAGAAGTATATTGTAGTTAAGCTTGGCGTCAAATACTTCTACTTCTACGTTGACTGTCTTCCCCTGTAAGGTAATCGCTAAACTCTCGAGAACACCCAGGGGTTTCGATTCCCGACCATCAAATGCCTTTAGGGCATTAGGAGATGTTGAAAGGGCCGGAGATCCAATGGCCTTCCAGCAAGCGGACAACATGACACAGGTAGAAGCACCTTCATCCACAATGGCCCTATGGATGTTAAGACCGTTGATCCCAACTTGAATAACAAGAGCGATCTGATGTGGAAGTCAGGGGGTAAATCTCTCTAAGTCAAAGGTGAGAAGATTATAATCAGTGGGATTGATCCCACCGATTGCAGACAACAAAGCTTTCCGTTGTGACGGGCAACTTTGAAGAACTTCCAATGCAGACATGGCAGAAGGCGCCTGTGCCAGATCCTCAACGATACTATAGTGCTGAGCGGCACGGGCATTCGGATTGTAGGAAGATCTTCTTAGAACACCTTTAGAAGGTGGCCTCACAACAGGTTCGGCAGTAGGCTTCTCAATCTCCAACGAACCGGAGACAGGTGGGGGAGGTGGACCATCCACAACTGCCTTCCCAGGTGCCTGACGCGATTTGTTGTAGTCCTTCGAACATGTAGCAATAGAGATAGGTGCAACACCATTCATCATAAAGACCTGAGACCCAAATGGTGTAAATGGTGAAGGCTGTTCAACCATCTGGGTTTGTTGAGACGGGAACGGTTCTTTAAGAACTGCCGGAGTCCCTTTGGAGCCTTTTAGAAGTTGACTAACTTCAGATCATCGTGGACAATGTTTTGTATAATGATCTCCTTCACAAATGAGGCAGGGGTACTTCGGTTTTCATTGGGAACCGTCCTCGGTACGAGGTTTGGACTCTGGCTTTGGGGCGTCGGATTTGGATTTACCTTTGCCCTTCTTTTTCCCTTTGGAGGCTTTCTCCGTAGGATTGGCCTGAACGGCATTAACCTCCGCAGTTTTTCCAGAATCGGGAGGAGCGAGAGGAGCAGAATTATTGGATGAGTTGGACTTCTGCTTCCCATTCAAATATTTCTTTGAATTCTGAGACACGGAACCAATAACACCATCTACCACTGGGGTAGGTGGAGCTTTAGAGGTTCCAGACCATGGAGCATCAGGCAAAATATCATAAAGCGTGCCGGACTGAGAGTATACCAGATCCAGATATTGGGCATGCGCTATGGCTTGTTTTTCAGTCACACACGCTCCCATAGCAATATCTTGGGCGATTTTGTTAACGAAGGAGGTGGTGAACCAATGAGTTAGTATCTGATTAGGTATATGAAACTTGATCAGTCTACGACGATGTCGCCACTCATGAATGTGATAAAAAATGTGGGTGGCTTTGTCCTGGTTCAAAGAAGTCAGGAGGTGCGTCTCGGCTTCGTAGTGAACCGGTAACTGAAAGTGAGTCAGAAAATCCATGGCTAACGTATTATAATCTTGAAAGATGCCACGGGATAATTCAATATACCACTTAGCAGCAACACCAGTCAAAGTGCGCTGGAAGAGGCGCAGACGGATTGAATCATCCACCCAAGAGTTGGACGAACATCAAAGATGGTAAGTCATCACATGAGATTGGGGGTCCTCCCCAGCTTTACCCTCAAACTTGGGGCAATCACCGGGCACCTTGGTAGGAACCAAAGGGCAATAAGGATTGTGCAAAATTGGATCATTCGTTAATTTCGAAACATCCGGTAATTCCAAGGTAGCCAGAAACGGCAATGGCGGATTGGATGACATACCTGGCCCTGGATAAGGACCAGTACCTGTACTCCATGCTGGTTGAGAATAACCTTGCCCCCAGGGGTTCTGTCCCGTAGGATTATGACTGTAGGGGGTATAGGTCGTATATCCAGCCTGATTCGGTTGCTGGTAACCAGCGTATGGGGCTTGATAGCCAGAGTATGGAACTTGATTGTAAGTCGGCCCTGTGTAAGCAGCATTTGGATTTGGCTGCTGAGTATAGGTGTAGCCGAGTTGCTGAGAGTAATAGTTATAACCTTGGGGCTGGATATAATTCGGTTGATATTGACCATGAGAATAGTAACCACCTTGGGGTCGAGTGGGCTGCTGATAGGTGGGACCCTGCTGAGCCTGATAATTAGGGCGCGACGGTTGATTTGGTTGCGGCATTGAATAAGTCGGCTGTTGAGTAGGGTTGATAGAATGTACAAGTTGGCCTGGCTGAACAGGATGACCTGGCTGAGCGGGCTGCCCTGGATAAACAGGTTGACCCGGATAAACAGGTTGTGCCGGTTGTGCAGGTTGTCTTGGCTGTTGAGCAGCACCAGGTTGTGCCAGATGGGCCGGTTGGCCTGGTGGAGGGACACCAGGTTGTGCCGGATTGGCCGGTTGGCTTGGTGGCGGGATACCAGGTTGTGCCGGATGGGCCGGTTGGCCTGGTAGCGGAATGGAGCCAGGTGGTTGCTGATAACCGGTTTGAACCGCAACAGGACCATAAGATGGTCCTGGCTGATGTGCAACATTGGGACCAAGAGGATACTGCAGTTGCAAAGGTTGAGAAGGTTGGAATTGCCCCCCAGGACCATATACCAGCCTGGGTTGGTACCCCGGTTGACGCGCGAGTCCTTGAGGTTGCCCAGTTGGGACTCCAGGGAGAGGCTGCACGAGTTGACCGAAAGGGTCGTAATACTGTCCTTGCGGACCGTATAATGGCCCTTGCTAGTCCGGAGGGTAGCCTTGTATGGGCTTTCCCTGCGGGTCATAAGGATAGCCAGGCTGGCCCGAAGGTTGGCCTTGAAAAGGTTGTCCTTGTGGGTTAAAAGGTTGTCCAAACTAGTTATAAGGTAAACCCCGAGCATGAAGTTGAGCCTCAGGAGAAAGTAAACGTAAAGGGTTCCCATGCTCATCGTACTGATATGGAAAAACGTACACGGGTGTACCATCCTGTGCATAATGCGAAAAGTACGAGCGGTTGGGATCTTGAGAGGACTGTCCGACCTTGGGGTTCGACTGTTGCAGAGACAATCGATACTCCTCCGGAGAGATGTTCTCCGGCATAGCGGATGCTATGTAGATATCCTCGGGAAGGGATGTGGTCCTTACGGACTGGGTAGTAACGGTGGGTGTAGGTGCGGCCACACAAACAGTGGGCATGGAGGGTACAGAGGTAACCTGAGGGGATGATGTAACGGGCGTCTGTGGAGACATCCCAACGAAGGAACAATCGACCTCGTAGAAGGAGCTAATACCCCCATAGAGGCAGCGGCGGCAATGATCTGACCCAAGGATCTATACCCGGCGGGTAATGAGGGACCAGGGGATGACATAACAGATGGTTCAGGGTTGTCTCCTGGAAATAATCTCCGAGGAAATAACTGGTAATCTTCACCGGACGTGGGGATTTCCTCGCTAGATTCACTCATGCTTGAGCTTTCCGCTATATCTTGTAATAGATGGCGAGGACTAGGAGGAATAACAGCAGCTATAAAAGGTGAACCCGATGTAAGAGGAGGGAAATCTTCTCCTACTCCCAATCCAAACCAAGGGCTGGAAAAGGGCCAATTGAAGTCAACTGGTCCTCCAAAGGGTTGCTCAGACAGAACTGGTCCCCCGTCGGGAAACTCAGAAACGATGGGCTGCTGAGGTTCAGCAGAGGACTGAGAAGCCTCTGATGAATCGTCCGTATATGGACTACCAGTAGACGAAACAGGAGGTTCTGCCACTGTGACAACAATGACAAAAGATCAAGCACCACACACACGGGTTGAAAAAGAGTCAAGACACACAATCAAATGGCCAACAAGCAAAATCTAACAGGGCGTGTGATCGCGGGTGATTAATTTTACCACATTGAAACTTAGAAACTTCACTGTTTCATGTTTTAAGAGTCAAGAAACGGATAAAAGGTGACTCTATCTCTTTCAGTTTTGAAGCAAGCGTGAAAGGACAAGCGCTTGGTGATCCTTTCAAATTTAAAGAGTCAGAAAAGATCAAATGACTACTCGGGAATACTAGGCAAAGGGTGTACCAAATAACCGTGAACTGCAATATACACCTTGGTTTCAAAATGAAAGAGAAATCAACCAAGGACTTAACGTACGTGCAGGAAATCTCCCCGAATGCTGTGTCCGGTGTATCACGGATATAGGGCGGCAGACTCGGCTTCCTATGGATAAAGGATAGAAACCTAGTGGGGTCTCCCTTTATATACTCGACGGTACGGGGAGCACAAGTCCATACTAGTGCTGTCTAAAGCCAAGAGGTGAACGACAGCTACTAGGTTTAAAGACGCCGGAACACGTCTCTAGCCTAGACCACTAAATGTTGCGTTAATGTTTCAATGCTGCCTTAGTGTAAATTGAGTAAATTTTAATGTTTATCTTCAATTACATTTCAGTTTTCAGGCCCTAGTGAGTGTGATGTCACAAAATCTCCTAAATGCACACTATATGCCACAATATATCATTTCATTCGATGAAAGCTAACTACGAGAGAGTTAAGAGTTTTCACACAAACAAAATGATCAGAAAACAACCAACAAAGCCTTTAATGCAGCTAATGTAACCAAAAACTTTTCTCTCAATGTCACTAATCACTAATAACACCGAAAAGACTTTAATTTGCACTAACTGATCAAAAGCAAAAGAGATTTTTTTTAATATTTTCAATGTTTAATAGCAATAAGCACTAAACAAGATGAAAACTAATGAAGAGCAATTTGAGATGCGATAGTAAGAGAGAAAAAATGAGAAAATCACTCAATGAAAAACACACAATCAGACCTAAAATTGACAAAACAGTCCCTCAAAACCAAAAGAATCCCAAAGACTCAAATGGACCATGTAATCTAGGCCCAAACGAGGCAAAGCGAAATTCGAATGAAGAAGAGAACAAACACTCAAATAACGCAATAAAGTGATAATCAATCGCTAAACGAATGTAAAGAAGCAATCACAAGGTCGACTGAACCGATAGAAACCCAAAACTCCCAAGGGAGGCTCGACACACAAGAGGACCTAGATGCCCTAGGGCTAGAAAGTGAAATCGATGGAAACGAGCAAACAACCAAAGGACGAAGGTCACAACCAGTCAAACAAGGCTCCAGAACACTCAAACAAGCGAAAAAACAAGGCCAAAGTCACAGATCAGTCTCAGAAGGCTCAAAACATAGAAAACCCTAATACCTCACAGGATTGGCGTGACTGTGAGGCTGAAATTTGCGCCAGAATGGAATTGGCGCGGGTGATACACAAGCAACTTGCGCCAATGGGCGCGACTATCAAGCTGAAAAGCGCGCCAGTCGAGTTAACTATGGGAAAAATAAAAAAGAGCAGTCCAGACACAGACCAGTGATGACAAGGCCAAACAAAAGCCAAAAAAACAGAAAAACAAACCCAAAGAGCTGACCAAGCAAGCAAGGTCAAGAATCAACCGAAAAGACAAGACGACACTCCAAGTGTTCAGTTCATAAACTAAACCGGAGATTGACTGAAGCAGCGTTGATCTACTTCGCTAATGCAGAGCAAAAGCGTTTCGAAGGCTATCTGGCTAACTTCAGGCTCCATCCGTAGCTTACAAAGCAGAACAACAACAAGCCAACGTTCCCCAGTGGAGTCGCCAATTTGTAGTGGAGGTAAATCCCCTCTGCGGACAGAGGTGATCCCTACTAGCCTAGACCGGGTCTAGCAACAATCGTTCATGCTATAGTGCAGATTCCTAATTGCAGATAAACCAACTAGTGATGAAGGCTTACCTGGAATCCAACGTTGTCGCTCGTAGAGAAGGTAGTGCTCCCATTCCTTAGCTCTGGCAGATCACAATCCTCATGATCTTCGTGATCAGACGCCTGCACACGTAAGAAACAAAACAAACGCAACCGTAAAATCCAGTATATGCAACTATATGTCAGTCAGATAAGACATAACTCATGATCATAATCAACAACAGGAGTGGAACCATAACCAATAGTCGCTTATCATTAATTAATCAAAAGAAGAATACAACCATGGCTCTGACGCTGAATTCTCCTTTGGAGGGTCGTCAGCAGAACGCATCTCGATAAAGCCTGTCAGGGATGGGACAAACCTCTCTCTTCGGATGTCTCAACAATGATCTCCTTGCTTGGATTTGGCCTTAAGGGAATGGATCAAAGCTCTTGTAGCATTAGGCTCTTGGGAACTTGGAGACTAGCTTGCAAATGAGATGAGCAAGCTTTTATAGATGGAGGAAGGGGAGTTGGGATCCCTATAATCATAGGATTGGCCCTATCCTCAAGGAAGCTTCCATGAGAGGTGGCAAACCACTTCCTCTACATGGAGATCCGGAGCCAAACCTCCCAACTCAAATTAGATACCAGTTCCTGGATCAGTTAGGACGAAACTTCCGCCATTTATTTTTAAAAAACACTCCTTAAAATGGTTGGCGAGAGTGCGACTCTAGGACAGAGCGCCAATTGGCGCGCCCTCTTTGAAGGATTTCCCCCATTGGTGCGGGTAATGAACTGGCTACCCACGCCAATGCAAAAAGGGGTGTTTTTAGGGTTTTTTCACAAGGAGTTGTCTTCAGGGCAATGATAGTACATGTTTAGGGGAATGCCATGAAAGTGTTTTCAAGTTATGTCACTGCTCACAGGTCACGGAATAAGCCCTCCAATTGTGCAGGATGGGGAATTGCAGGGACGGTGACAAATTGCTGTGTAACAGTAGGCCTTCTTCGCAAGTTGGTTTATTGTAATTAGGAACCTGCGCCTTAGCGTGATACGATTGTTGCTAGACCCGATCTGGGCTAGTAGGGATCGCCTCTGTTCGCAGAGGGGATTTACCTCCACAACAAATTGGTGACTCCGCTGGGGAGTTAGCTTGTTGTTTGCTTTATAAACTACATACAGAGCCTGAAGTTAGCCAGATAGCCTTCGAAACGCTCTTGCTCTGCATTAGCGAAAGTAGATGAATGCTGCTTCAGTCAATCTTCGGTTTATTTTATGAACTGAACACTTGGAGTATTGTCTTGTCTTTCGGTCGATTCTCGACTTTTCTTGCTTGATCAGCTCTTTTGGCTGGCTCTTTTTGTGAGTTTGGCCTTTGATTTAAGCTCCAAAATCACTGGTCTACTTCTTGGATTGCTTATTTTTCATTTTTCCTTGGTAAACTCGGCTGGCGCGCTTTTCAGTGTGACAGTCGCACCCACTGGCGCATGTTGTCAGTGTATTACTCGCGCCAATTTTGTTATGGCGCTAGTTTCAGCCTTACAGTCACACCAATCCTGTAAGGTGCTAGGGTTTACTGTGTTTTGAGCCTTATGAGACTAATCTGGGGGTTTGGTCTTGTTTTTTCGACTGCTTGAGTGTTTAATGATTGAAAGCTAAAAATCGCATCGAGTGCATTCTCTTTCATTAAAAGCCTGCATTAAGTAGATTCTCGTTTCATCGAAAAATGCATTGAGTGCATTCTTATAATTTGAAAAGGAAAAAGAAATTGTGCATAGATTACAATTGCATAGTTTTCGAAAAAGAGGATTTTGCATAGATTACATTGCATTATTCGCATTGTTGAATGTTTGAAATTACTTTCGGATAGTGAAAGTCATCTAGTTTGGAAAGTTTTCGTTTGCAGTGTTGTTGTTTGTTGCATCATTGTTTGAAACTCTTCCCTTAACTAGATAGCATTCATTGGATTGAAAAGTTTTCTTTTCTCATATAGCTGCATATAGGATATTGTCAGATGACATACGGTAGGGCCTGAAAACTGAAACGTAATTGAAGATAAAAATTAAAATTTATTCAATTTATACTAAGGCAGCATTGAAACATTAACGAAACATTTAAAGGTCTAGGCTAGAGACATGTTCCGGCATCTTTAAACCTAGTAGTTGTCGTTCGCCTCTTGGCTTTAGACAGCACTAGTACGGACTTGTGCTCCCCGTACCGTCGCGTATATAAAGGGAGACCCCACTAGGTTTCTATCCTTTATCCATAGGAAGCCGATTCTGCCACCCTATACCTGTGATACACTGGACACAGCATTCGGGGAGATTGCCTGCACGTACGTTAATTCCTTGGTTGATTTCTCTTTCATTTTGAAACCAAGGTGTATATTGCAGTTAACGGTTATTTGGTACACCCTTTTGCCTAGATTTCCAGAGTAGTCATTTCGATCTTTTCTGACTCATTAAATTTGAAAGGATCATCAAGCGATTGTCCTTTTACGCTTGTTTCCAATCTGAAAGTGATAGAGTCACCTTTTTCCGGTTTCTCGACTCTTAAAAGATGAAACAGTAGAGTTTTCTTTCAATGTTTTAAAAATTAACTGCCCACGAAATATTCCTGGTTAAAGTTAGTTTCCTTAGGGTGTTGTTCTGAAGATCGTTTTTGATGGCAACTTTCCTGGAGTTCAACAACCAAGGAATCCCCTCTGAAGGGAATCCTGGTCCTTTTCCTCCTTTTGGAAATGTTGGCGCACCTTATATGGCAACGTTGTCCCTTCCTGGGTTAACTGTTGGGTTGCCTATTTGGTTGTTTTCAACCTCTGTGGTCCTGAATGTCCTAGCTACTGTTTAATCAGTTCCTCCGCCTGAACAACATCATGTTGATTCTAAGGTGGACCTCTCCCCTTCTTCGCCTATTTCTGCATCCTCCTCTTCTACTTCGCCTAGTGAAAGTCTAGATTCAAGTAACCAGGTGGCTAAGAAGAAGAAGAAGAAGACAAAGAAGAAAAAGTCCGATAAGAGAGAGGCTAAAGCTGTAGCTACTGCTTCTAAAGCACCCCCTCTTGATAAACCTTCCAACCCTCCGTGGAAATTCAAGTTCCCTTGCATGTTGTGCACGGGAGACCATCTCCTTCGAGACTGCCCTGGCATTCCCAAGGTACTCGAAGTATGGTCCAATGGTCGCCTGCCGTTGCCTTTGGCTTCTGGGAGTCAGGTTGGGGACACGTCTTCAACTGGTGTTGGTAAGGCTCCTAAGAAGTAGGGTAAGCTTTCCAATCTCTGTAAGTTATGTGGGGGGCACCATGTCATTCAACTTTGTCCGTACATGGATGAAGCCAAGCGAGTTTTGGAAAACTCGGTTGTCTCTGCACCGTGCCTTCCGGCTGGTTACAAACGGTTTTCTTTGAGTCCTCCACCAGTTGATCCTACGATTGGTCAAGAGCCATCCTTGGTCGATCCCGCTCCCTCATAAATTCAATTTCAGGAATCCGTTCCCGACCAACCATTGGTTATGGGATCAGTTGAGTTGGCCCCGTCTGCGGTGCACCATGTCTTTTCCGTTGAGAGTGGACCCCACACCCCTCAGGTTCTTCTTGTTTCTTCAGATTCTTCGGACTTGGAGAAAGATTCTCCTGTCCCTATACCTCAAGAAGTCACTCCTCTGCCTCCCGTGATGGAGGTCCCGGAGGATACTCCTCTCGCCTTCGAGATGGAGGTCGTGGAGGATTCTCCTTCTTCTTCTGTAACACCAGGGGAAGACCATCTTGGTTCGATGGTATCCCCTCCGAGTAGTTTGGTCGCCTCCTTTGATTGGATTCGATTCGTTGGATACCGCCTTCCGTCTTATGTGCCTTTCAAGGTAACGGTACAGGCCTTCGGTTTGGTTGTACCCAAAACCATTATAGATGAAGGCATGTCTGTTAGTATTTTATCCTCAACTACTTGGAAAGCTTTCGGTTCGCCACCGCTGGTGCCTGTTACACAGAATCTGTTGGCGTTTAACAGAAGAACGAATTAGCCGTTAGGGATCCTCCCAAGGTTACCAGTCACTTTGGGAGGTAAAATTGTCCATATGGACGTGATGGTTGTTCCAAGCCCCTTGGATTTCAATCTGCTCTTGGGGCGTGATTACACCTATGCCATGGGAGTGCTGGTCTCCTCCCTTTTTCGTGTGGTTTGTTTTCCACATGAAGGACAGATTGTGACCATTGATTAGCTTTCGTTCTTTGGTCCTAATGTGGCAACTGGCCCACCATCATCCCTTCCTGGTTTTTATCCACCTGTTGTATCTGCCCCACCGCAGGTCAACTATGTGGCTACTTACCCCGTGCCTGTACTCAGTGATAGTGCCGTTGTACATCCTGTGCTGGGGGCATTGGGTCCTAACTTCCAGGATGTTTTTCTTCCATCAGGAGTGGAACTCTTGGAAGCGATGACTTCTTATTCATTATGATGAGGTCGATCAGAGCATGGTTCCCTTCCTGTGTCAAGCTCTTTAAAAAATGAAACCAGGTTGTCGGAGCATAGTTTTTTTCCTGTGTCAAGCTCCTTAAAAAATGAAACCGGGTCTTGTCGGAGCATGGTTATTTTCCTGTGTCAAGCTCCTTAAAAAATGAAACTGGGTCTTGTCAGAGCATGGTTCCCTTCCTGTGTCAAGCTCTTTAAAAAATGAAACCAGGTTGTCAGAGCATGGTTCTTTTCCTGTGTCAAGCTCCTTAAAAAATGAAACCGGGTCTTGTTGGAGCAGAGTTCCTTGTCTTGTGTCAAGCTCCTTAAAAAATGAAACAAGGTTGTCGGAGCAGAGCTCCTTGTCTTGTGCCAAGCTCCTTAAACCATGAAACAAGGTGTCCTGAGGACTATTCTTTTAATGTGTCAACCTCGTTAAAACAATGAAACACGTTCTTGTTCAGTTCGAGTCTTTGATCAGATCTCGTAAAATCCCAGTCGAGTCTTTCTTAGATCTCATAACTTGAACCTTCACTCCCTCCAGCTATTTACTCAGGTGCATGGACTGAAGCTTGGGGGGCATGTACCTCGAATTGAGTCACCATGCTGGGGGCATGCTTACTTTTTCAAGCATAGTTTGTTTCCGTTTCAAGCTTGTGAAAAAATGAAATCGGTTTCAAGCATAGTGTATCTTTGTTTCAAGCTTGTGTAAAAATGAAACCAACTTCAAGCAAAGTTTCCTGATTTCAAGCTTGTGTAAAAATGAAACCTTTCCCATTTTACCTCCTGTGATTGCCATCTTATCAGCCTATTTTTGCCAGATGAGCCTTGGTTTTTTCACTCCATCGTCACTATCTGCTTGGCCGATCATATGCCTTCACTTGGTTGTCTTACCCATTCTTGAGGAACCGCTGTGATGAGTGGTCTTGTTAGCCAACCTCTTAACCTTTATTTGTTCTGAGCAGTTCCACCATCACTGGAACTAGTTGCTACCCTTTATACCACTCGTTCCTCCAGGAAGAGTCATCTTTCAGCTATTTTCTGACTCTCTAAACATGAAAATATTGCCGAGTCCCTTGTCGTTTCGATCTCGTTAAAGTGGCTATGAATCGACATCTACCCAGTATACGTTTACCCCTTTTTCGGGCTGGGATAGATTATTTACGAAAAAGGAATACCCTAGCCTATCGCGACTAGGATGTTTCCTCAGACATGGTTTTCTACCTTTTTGGATTTGAGGAACTATCTACGAAAAGGGACTGTTGGAGTTTACTTTTCCGCTGTCTTTTCAAACTCTCTAAACATGAAAAGACGCCGAGTTCTTCCTTTGTCAGACTCGTTAAACCCTAATGACATCGGATCTAGTTGTAATGATGATATTCGAGTTTCTCCTTCCTAGGGCTCGTTAAATGTACTAGGATGGATTCGTCCAAAGGACGAACTTATATGAAAAGCATATGGTATCCTCTTCAAGCTTGTGTAAAAATAAAGAGGTACTCGCCAGAAATGGTGGGGAAAAATGGAACCAGCATCATTGTCGTGTCGGCAGTATGTCGCTCTTGAACATGACACTTGTCTGCATTCCTGTCGGGTTGGGGACATCTCATCTCGTTTTTCCACTTGCCTCTGTGGGTTTGGGTGATCCTTTTTGACCTCTCATCTGCTATTTTCCTCGTCACCATGACCTCTAATCTTTTGATGTCAAATACTGCCAAATCCACTGTCGTGCCGCCGATATGTTCAAGAGAAGTTGACCTCTGCAAAAATTTCAACCTTCCTCTGATTCTTATCTGATCTTGATTCACAAAGACATTATGTTCCTCTGTCTCGCGTCGATGATGTGGGAAACACTATGGCCTACCTTCGATCAAGGTCACTTCCTGTCGACATCAGCTCATTATCTAGGAAGCTGGTCTAGAGACTCCCTTCTGGTACCTTGGAACCTGCATGCCTCAATGGCAGGTTCTTCGCGTTCGATGTGAGGTTTTCATCATTGGCCTCTGATCGAGTAATTCTATGGGTGTTCGACGCCAGCTCACTGATTCACATGCTGTAGATTGTACCTATAGTACCTTGAGGACCATTGTCATTATTGGTGGTACCTCTCGTGTCTGTTAATAGCTTTCATCATTGGCTGGTAATCAGGCAATGTTCTTGCATGTTCGAATTCAGCTCACTCAGTCGCATGTTTGAACTTGTACTTTGTTCGGGTCGAGATGGAGCGCAAGACCCTGGATTTCTTCTGTTTAGAATCCAGGCTGCGATTTTGTGGATTATTATGATTAGTTACATGACTCATTCATTGGATGGCTGCGACCATACTTGAGTCTATTTATCGATCCTCACTGGATGGATGTGTGCATACCTTGGATCTGGATTATTGTTATGGATGGATGCGCCCATACCACATATATCATGTATTTGAGATATCAGTTGTACTTCTCTATGCAGGTTTTCCGATGGCGGTGTTTTTGGTTGGACATGTTCTCGTAAATCATTTCACCCCTCTCTCTCTTTTGGGCCTCATGGTTTAGGGGGCATCTGTTACACAACAATTTGTCACTGTCCCTGAAATTCCCCATCCCGCACATTGGAGGGCTTATTCCGTGACCTGTGAGCAGTGACATGATCTGAAAACACTTTCATGGCATTCCCCTATACATGGACTTTCATTCCCATGAAGACATCTCCTTGTGAAAAACCCTAAAAATAGCCTTTTCATCCTTGGCGCGACTAACCTGTGTTATACCCGCGCAAATGGGGGAAATCTTCCAGAGAGGGCGCGCCAATTGGTGCTCTGTCTCAGAGTCGTACTCATGTAAAGCTTAATAAAGGGTGTTTTTTAAAAATAAATGGCGGAAGATTGACTCCAAAAAACTCCTGAACTGGTCTCTAAATTGAGTTGGGACGTTTGGCTCCGGATTTCCATGTAGAGGAAGTAGTTTTCCACCTCTCATGGAAGCTTCCTTGAGGATAGTGCTAATCCCATGATTGTAGGGATCCCAACTCCCCTTCCACCATCTATATAAGCTTGCCATTTCCCTTTGCAAGATAGTCTCCAAGAATCTCCAAGAGCCTTCATAGCCCAAAGAACGCTGCAAGAGCTTTGATAGTCCTCATAGTGCCAAATCCATAGCAAGGAGATTGAAGATCGAAGAGAGAGGCTTGTCCCCATTCCCGACAAGCTTTACCGAGATGTATTCCGCTGACGACCCGCTGAAGGAAGGTTCAGCATCAGAGCCAGGTTGTATTTTCCTTTGTTGAATTAATGATAAGTGACTATTGGTTATGGTTCCACTTGTATTGTTCATTACGATCATGAGTTGTGTCTTCTCTAACTGATACATAATTGCATATATCGGGTTTTACGCTTGTGTTTTTCGCGTTTCTTATGCGTGCAGGTGTTCGATCACGGCGAGCGAAAGGATTGTGATTTGCTGGAGCAAGGAAACGGGAGCGTCATATTCTCTACGAACAACAACGTTGGACTTGAGGTAGGCCTTCTTCGCAAGTTGGTTTATTGTAATTATGAACCTGCGCCTTAGCGTGATACGATTGTTGCTAGACCTGATCTGGGCTAGTAGGGATCACCTCTGTCCACAGAGGGGAATATCTAGTCTGCGAAACCAGAGATTTTGGGTTCGGTCCCCAGCGGAGTCGCCAATTTGTTGTGGAGGTAAATCCCCTCTGCAGACAGAGGCGATCCCTACTAGCCCAGATCGGGTCTAGCAACAATCGTATCACGCTAAGGCGCAGGTTCCTAATTACAATAAACCAACTTGCGAAGAAGGCCTACCTCAATTCCAACGCTGTTGTTCGTAGAGAATATGACGCTCCCGTTTCTTTGCTCCAATAGATCACAATCCTTTCGCTCACCGCGATCAAACACCTGCACGCACAAGAAACACGACAAACACAAGCGTAAAACCCGATATATGCAATTATGTATCAGTCAGAGAAGACACAACTCATGATCGTAATGAACAATACAAGTGGAACCATAACTAATAGTCACTTATCATTAATTCAAAAAAGGTAAATACAACCTGGCTCTGACGCTGAACCTTCCTTCGGCGAGTCATCAGCGGAATATGTCTCGGTAAAGCTTGTCGGGAATGGGGACAAGCCTCTCTCTTCGATTATCAATCTCCTTGCTATGGATTTGGCACTATGAGGACTATCAAAGCTCTTAAATTCTGAATATGAAAATAGCCTGGAGATTCTTGGAGACTACAAGCACGGGGAAATGACAACCCTTAGATGGTGGAAGGGAGGTGGGATCCCTACAATCATGGGATTAACCTAATCCTCAAGGGAGAGCTTCCATGAAGGTGGAAAACTACTTCCTCTACATTGAAAATCCGGGCTAACGTCAACTCAATTTAGAGACTGACCGGGGTTCTGTTGGAAGATCTTATGTATTCCTTTTTTTAAACGCCCTTTATTAAGCCTAGCGCAAGTGCGACTCTGATACAGAGCACCAATTGGCATGCCCTCTTTGGAAGATTTCCCCCATTGGCGCGGGTATAACACTGGCTAGTCGCGCCAAGGATGAAAAGGCTATTTTTAGGGTTTTTCACAAGGAGATGTCTTCAGGGGAATGAAATTCCATGTCTAGGGGAATGCCATGAAAGTGTTTTCAGATCATGTCACTGCTCACAGGTCACGAAATAAGCCCTCCAATGTGCGGGACAGGGAATTTCAGGGATGGTGACAAATTTCTGTGTAACACTAGCCGGAAGGCACAGTGCAGAAATAGTCGAGTTGTCCAAAACTCTCTTGGCTTCATCCATTTATGGACAAAGGTGAATGGCATGGTGCCTTTCACACAAATTACAGGGATTGGCAAGCTTACCCTGCTTCTTAGGAGCTTTACCAGCACTAGCTGAAGACGTGCCCCCAACCTGACTCCCGGAAGCCAAAGGCAACGACAGATGACCGTTGGACCATACTTCGAGCACCTTGGGAATGCCAGGGCAATCTCGAAGAGGATGGTTTCCCTGGCACAACATGCAAGGGAACTTAACTTTCTGCGGAGGGTTGGAAGGTTCATCGAGAGCTAGTGTTTTAGAAGCAACAACTGTAGAATTAGCCTCTCGCTTATCTGACTTCTTCTTCTTCTTCTTCTTAGCCACCTGGGTACTAGAATTCAGACTTTCACTAGGCGAAGTAGAAGAGGAGGATGCAGAAAAAAGCAAAGAAGGGGAGAGATCCACCTTTGAATCAACATGGCGTTGCTCAGGCGGAGGAGTGGATGGTACGATAGCTGGAACACTTGAGACCACAGAGGTTGAAAACAACCAAACAGGCAACCCAACAGTTAACCCAGGAAGGGACAACGTTGCCATATAAGGAGCACCAACATTTCCAAAAGCAGGAAAAGGACCAGGATTCCCATCGGAGGGGATTCCTTGGTTGGTGAACTCCTGAAACATTGCCATCGGAAACAAAATAAAACAACACCCTAAGGAAACTAACTTTAACTAGGGATATTTTGTAGGTAGTTAAATTTTTAAAACACTGAAACAAAACTCTACCGTTTCATATTTTAATAGTCAAGAAACAGGCAAAAGATGACTCTATCACTTTCAGGTTGGACACGAGCTTGAAAGGACAAGAGCTCGATGATATTTTCAGTTAAAAGAGTCAGTAAAGATCAAAGTGACTGCTCTGGTAATCTAGGTAAATGGGTGTATCAGATATCCGTGAACTGCCATATACACCTTGGTAAAAATGAAAGAGAAATCAACCAAGGACTTAACGTACGTGCAGGTAATCTCCCTGAATGCTGTGTTTGTTGGGAAAAATACTGAGAAGGGGGGGGGGGGGTGAATCAGTGTTTAGGAATTACACAAAACTTTTTACTTTTTCAATCTCTAAAACCCATACGCTACTTTGCTGAAGCTAACTAGCATATATACGCAAATATCCTTCATAAAACTTGCGTATGCACAGAGGACTTATTATGCATTTATTTCTTTACTTAGATCTATGCATTATCAAATGTTTAGTTAGCAGTAAGCATGTGCAGTAATAACAGAATAAGACATCACACATAAGCAACACACATGAACACCAGGATTTTAGGTGGAAACTCAAGTCGGGAGAAAACCACCGCTGTCGTTGTCTCAGCCTTCAATATTTTATTATAAAGAAAACATCTTACAACCATGTACTGGCGCAGACTCATACCAGCACGCAGGCACCCACCTGCAGAAGGCTACAACCTTCTCTCATTTACTAGCCTCTCCTGGAAGGGAGCTACAACCCCATGCTCTCGTTTACCAACCTCTCTTGGAAGGGAGCTACAACCCCCTGCTCTCGTTTACCAGCCTCTCCTGGAAGGGAGCTACAACCCCCTGACTGAAGGCTTCAACCTTCAACACCTTTGTGGACCACGTTTCATCAATCTTCATACTAGATCCAACCCACACAATTAAGCTCAAGGAACATTCATCAAACCAAAAACTTGCTCTTATAGCAGGATAATCAATATTTGAACAACCCAGATCATCATTGACAAATAGCAGTAGAATAGCAAAACAAATCAGACATTTCATACCACATACTTCAGCAAACCCTAAATTACATACGCGCTTTTTCTTCACTGAACCTGCGTATATACGCGCTTTCACAAATACCAACCTGCGTATACATCTGCACACATTTCAGAGCTGACTTCAATTCTCATACGCACTTTTGCTGAATATAAGCTGCGTATATACGCGCTTCCTCCTCGACGAACCTGCGTATAGATCTTCAGACATTTTAGGGCAGTGCAGCTCTCCAGAATAGATAAACAGCTCAGATCTTCATTCTTTGCTTCGGCTCAGATTCGCTTGATCACAGATCTAATCATTCCATAAACAGATCTAGAAAATACATATACATTTCAGATCTAGATATCCCTCTTCATCATTTTCTTCATAGGTGCATCATAGTTTCAGATCTATCATAAAACTGTTACCCTTTCCATTCAGACATCCTTCAGAGTGATGTATTCATTCAAACCCAGACTCATGCACCCTTGCATAATGATTCTCTTCTCCTTATATAGATTTAGCCTTTTTCAATACCATGAGCCAAAACCACATCACTTTCGATGGTATTCCTGGACGGGATCTCATAGACAATCCAACGCTCAATACAATGGGTCAATACCATGGTAGTAACCCCTGGTTTTACACATTTAGAGCGCAATTGATCATACGCGACTTGGCACGTACTTTTCCGCATGCATACGCGCCTTCTCCTTGAAAAACCCGCGTATGCCTTCTAACACACCTTTTTCATCATTATACTTGCACATACTGATATTTCTTTCTTCTGCAACTTCTGTACTACTTGTAGAACATCAGATTTACATCATTAATAAACTTATCAAGCATCAAGAACAACTTCATTAAGTAGGTTGCCATCATCTTCATCAAGTGGGTTGCCATCAAGGACAACACTCTGCATCATATTGCCAACAATCTCCCCCTTTGGACTTGATGGCAACCACGATGGTGTTTGATCACCACAGTAGATAGATACATTGATTATAACCAGTATGCAGTAACCATGTTACTCTCCCCTTATTCAAACACCATGTTACTTTCCCCCTTTGACATCAAGGGAAAAGGGCGGATCAAAACCAACACAAGGTTTTTCTCCTCATGTAAAAGAAGAGCGCTGGAGATCTGATGTGCATTGAAGTTACCATGCTCCCCCTGAGTTCATGCTGAATCTTCAAACATATTTCTCAATGAAGTACATGACTCTATGACCTTCCTATCACCAAGGACTCATACTTACATCAAAGATCCAATCGAGTGGATTTACATATGTGACTCAAGTACCCAACCAAGTGGGTTTACATATTTTGACTCAACTATCCAACCAAGTGGATATGACTGACTATTACAATTTTACATCATAGATCTCAACATGACCTTTACATCAAATTACAAATATGACTTTTTATAACCAAAACCAAAAAGGACTTCAAGAAAGTGATCATAATTCAGAATCATAATGCCAACAATGCATAATACTCAGCAAGGCTAATGCTCCGCCTGAACCTGTACAATAGTTTACTCCTTCATCTCCCCCTTAGCTTGTGCATCCTGAACACTTTCAACAGCAGATCATCAAGGCATCTTCATCAAATATCAAAGAGTGAAATAGAACTATGAGAGCTGAAACATCACCAGATATACCATCCAGCATCAGAGATACCAAACAACACCACAACTTGTTGCTGAAGAAATGCCGACCCAGAGAAAATTGTCAGCAACCACACATACGCGATTTTCTGTGTATGAACTCGCGTATATACGCGACTGTGTTTTGGGAAATTCGCGTATCCAATTCCATTTTCTGCATTTTAACCAGATATGATCCTCTGTGAGGCAGAAACAATTTCATCTTCTTTCTGAGATATTTGAATGCTTTCCTGGAATATATGAGAGCAGATAGATAGGACAATGTAGTTGTGTCTTCAAGTGTCATCCAATGGTTGTAACATAAGCACATTAGTAACAAAGCCTTCAAACTTTTTGCAGCATCAACATATTCTTCCCAAGAGGTATTATCATACCAGAACAAACTTCATATGTGTCAAGCAATCATTCATGTGATCTGATATCACCAAGATCTTCAAGATTTATCATGATCATGATGTAACATGTGTAAGAATTAAAAGAGGTCTCAACCAGCAACAAACTCTGCATGATTTATCCTTATCTCTGAATCAAAAGACTTCCATCTTATCCATGTGTGAAAACAAAAAATATTCTTCAGCAAAAAGCAATCAGGGCTCATCCATAATCTCATCATAATAAACCATGTATCATGTCATCATCATTTAGAACTGAGAAATAAACAGATACAGTGCCAATGATACAATCATTAATAGTCAGACTGATGCTCCCCCTGAACCTGTACTCCTGATCTTCAGTTGTCATACAAATTTTCTTATCATAAGTAAATACGTGACTGTCTCCACTGTAACTCGCGTGTATACGCGGATTTAGTTCACTCAACCTGAGTATGGAAAGTGAATTATTGAAAACTTCACATTCCTTCATCTCCCCCTGAAGTTGTATCACCTGTACCTGTCTTCTTCACATCAGATGCTCTATCAGAAATAAACATAACCAGAATAATGAGAATCATCATACATTGCTCCCCCTGTGATGATACATTACTAATCTCTATAATGTATCTCACATCATTCATGCAGTCATTATGAGAAATAAGATTTAGAAGCGGATGACTGCAATAGGGTCAATATTCCCTACGTTTCTGACCGGTCTTCCTTCCTTTTCCAGCTTTGCTTGAAGTTTCTTATTGTGTGCTGGAAATTGTTCAAATTCTCAGATCTGTTCATCCTGCATTCTTTTTCCACATGCCCATACTTGTTACAAGCATAACATCTTATATGACCAGAGAAGTAAGCATAAGGATCATAGTGTGTTTCTCTGTTCTTCCTTCTATTGCAATCAGCTGCTTTATGACCATACTTGTTGCATGAAAAACAATATCCTTTGAAGCAACCAGAGTACCTTTCTGAATAGAATCTGTTTGATTGTGACTGAAATGATCTGCTTCTGCAATTTGCTGCAACATGCCCATAATTATGACATTTAAAGCATTCAACAGTATTGAATGATTTCCTTTGAGAATTCATGATTGTTGGTTGACCTTTTGTTTCTTTCAACACTTCAGGTTTTGCTTTGACATCCTTTGAATCTTTAGCACTTCCTTGCGAACTAGATTCTCCTTTGACAGTTTCATGAAAACCAAGACCAAGTTTAACAGAAGGAGACTTTTGACTATTAAGAATATTGTCTAGAATCTTAGTACTATCTTGAAACCTCAAGAGTTTATCCTTTTCTTCTAATTTACTTTTGAGAATGTTTACCTCAACCTCCAATTTTTGGCATTGCTTCTTCATGCTTTCTTCGACCCTTTTTCCTTCTTCTACTAGATCATTTAATTTTAAAATTTCTTCCTTCAACCAATTTTCTTGTTCTTCACATGTTTGTAGCAGTTCTTCATTCTTCTTATTTGATTTTTCCAGATCTTCTTTGAGAGAGATGATTTCTGCTTCAAGTCCTTCCTTTTCAAATGGTAGGGGTTCTTCATTCTTCTTATTTGATTTTTCCAGATCTTCTTTGAAAGAGATGATTTCTGCTTCAAGTCTTTCACTTCGATTGGTTGCATAAACATACAACCTTTGATACTTGTCTATCTGTCCATTCAGTATTTCTTTCTGATCATTCATTCTAGAGATCATATCTTTGTAGATAGATTCTCTCTTATGAAATTGATTCCAATCATTGCTTTCATCATTGATCTTGAGATTTGCTTCTAGACTTATACTGTTACTTTCACTATCTTCATCATTGCATGCACAAGACAGAGGATCACAAGAACAACAATCAATACCTGTTTCCTCTTCTTCATTTTCTGCTGCACATGTTTTCTGAGGTATCTTCTTTCTTTGAGTAGCCTTCTTATTTTGCTTCTTTGCCATGAGCACTTTCAGATCTTGGTCATAATCTTCTTCATCTTCACTTGACATTTCATTATTAGAGTTATTTTCATAATAACTCTTTCCCTTTACAAATTGTTTCCCTTTATCATGATTTTCTCTATAAGGACATTTCGCAGCATAATGACCAACTCTTCCACAATCAAAACATTTGAAGGGAAGCTTACCTTTGAATCTTCCAGTACCTGGTTGGAGTCTTCTCACAAAATTTGCTTCTTCTTCTTCTGATATATAATTTGATTCCTTGACAACTTCCTTTTCTTTTTCTTTTGCACACGCCTTAAAAGCAGCTTCTTTGATTTGAGAGGGACCTCCTTGTCTCATTTCATAAGCCGTCAGAATACCATGTAGTTGAAAAATAGTAAGAGTTTGCAGATCTTGCCTTTCTTCAATAGCTGATACTTTTGACTCAAATTTTGAAGTTAAAGATCTTAAGACTTTTTCCACCAGAGTAGTATCGGTTATGGTTTCACCCAAACTTCTCATACGATTTACAATATCATCTAGACGTAAAAAGAAACTGGCAATACTCTCATCACTCTGCATCCTTAAATTTTCATATTCAATTCTGAGAGTTTGGAGTTTTGTACTTTTTACCTTTGTATCTCCTTCATAGCTCAGAATGATTTTGTCCCATATTTATTTTGCTGAATTTAGCTGCATCACTTTAGCAAATTCTGGTTCAGACATGCTTCCTAATAAGACATTGACTGCTTTGGCATTGATTTCATATTTCTTCCTTTCTGCTGCATCAGTAGGAATACTTGCCGGATACTGATAACCTCCTTCCACGATTGCCCATACTTCTGCACCAAGACTTTGCAGATATGCTTTTGTTCGTATCTTCTAGAATAACAGATTATTTCCATTGAATAGAGGTGGCCTTATAGACATTACCCCTTCATGACTTCCCATTTCGACGGATCTCCTTCAAGCGATAAAGCTTCTGCAGAAGAACCTGCTCTGATACCAATTGTTGGGAAAAATACTGAGAGGGGGGGTGAATCAGTATTTAGGACTTACTCAAACTTTTCCTTTTTCTTTCTCTAAAAAACCATACGCTAATTTTCTGAAGCCAACTAGCGTATACATGTGGATATCCTTCATAAAACTCGCGTATACACAGAGATCTTATTATGCCATTAATTCTTTACTTAGATCTATGCATCATTCATTCATTAGATGTTTAGATAACAGTAAGCATGTGCAGTAATAAAAGAATAAACCTTCACACCAGGATTTTAGGTGGAAACCCAAGTCGGGAGAAAACCACCGCTACCGTTGTCTCAGCCTTCAATATTTTATTATAGAGAAAACATCTTACAACCATGTATTGGCGCAGACTCATACCAGCATGCAAGCACCCACCTGCAGAAGGCTACAACATTCTCTCATTTACCAGCCTCTCCTGGAAGGGAGCTACAACCCCCTGCTCTCATTTACCAGCCTCTCCTGGAAGGGAGCTACGACCCCCTGCCTGAAAGCTTCAACCTTCAGCACCTTTGTGGACCACGTTTCATCAATTTTCATACTGGATCCAACCCACACAATTAAGCTCAAGGAACATTCATCAAACCAACAACTTGCTCTTATAGCAGGATAATCAATATTCGAACAACCCAGATCATCATTGACAGATAGCAATAGAATAGCAGAATAGATCAGACATTTCATACCACATACTTCAGCAAACCCTAAATTACATACGCGCTTTTTCTTCACTAAACCTGCGTATATACGCGCTTTCACAAATACCAACCTGTGTATACATCTGCACACATTTCAGAGTTGACTTCAATTCTCATACGCGATTTTTCTGAATACAAGCCGCGTATATACGCGCTTCCTCCTCGACGAACCTGCGTATAGATATTCAGACATTTTAGGGCAGTGCAGCTCTCCAGAACAAATAAACAGCTCAGATCTTCATTCTTTGCTTCAGCACAGATTCACTAGATCACAGATCTAATCCTTCCATAAATAGATCTAGAAGATACATATACATTTCAGATCTAGAGATCCCTCTTCATCATTTTCTTCATAGGTGCATCATAGATTCAGATCTATCATCAAACTGTTACCCTTTCCATTCAGACATCCTTCAGAGTGAGGTATTCATTCAAACCCAGACTCATGCACCCTTGCACAATGATTCTCTTCTCCTTATATAGATTTAGCCTTTTTCAATACCATAAGCCAAAAACACATCACTTCCAATGGTATTCCTGGACGGGATCTCATAGACAATCCAGCGCTCAATACAATGGGTCAATACCATGGGAGTAACCCCTGGTTTTACACATTTAGAGTGCAATTGATCATACGCGACTTGGCACGTACTTTTCTACATGCATACGCGCCTTCTCCTTGACAAACCCGCGTATGCCTTGTAACACACCTTTTTCATCATTATTCTTGCACATACTGATATTTCTTTCTTCTGCAACTTCTGTACTACTTGTAGAACATCATATTTACATCATTAATAAACTTATCAAGCATCAAGAACAACTTCATTAAGTAGGTTGCCATCATCTTCATCAAGTGGGTTGCCATCAAAGACAACACCCTGCATCATATTGCCAACAGTGTTTGGTGTATCATGGGTAAGAGGCGGCAGACTCGGCTTCCTATGGATAAAGGATTGCAAACTAATGGGGTCTCCCTTTATATACTCGACGGTACGGGGAGCACAAGTCCGTACTAGCGCTGTCTGTAGCCAGATGGCGAGCGATAGCTGCTAGGTTTAAAGACACCGGAACACGTCTCTACCTTAGAATACTAGATGTTTCGTTAATGTTTCAATGTTTCCTTAGGTTAAATCAGTAAATTTTAAAGTTGATCTTCAATTTACGTTTCAATTTCTAGGCCCTATCGAATGTTGGATCTCAATAAAACCTCTAAATGCAAACTACATGCCACACAACATCATTTTGTTCAATGAAGAGCTATCTACGGGAGAGTTGAGAGCTTTTCAAATGACAACAAAACGAAAGGCACAAAAACATCCACTACTGTTTCCAATGCAAGCTAATGAAACTAGAAAACTTCTCTCCTAGAGTTATATAACACTAATAATGCAAAAGAGCTTTCAATTTTCACTAGGCTAATCAAAATGCAATTTGTTTGTTTGTTTGTTTTTTTTTCAATATTTTAGAGCAAATGAACTAAATGAATGAAAAAACTAATGAAAACACGAATTCGAGAAATGACAGTGAGAGAGCTGAAACAAACAAGTTCACTCAATACAAACGCACACAATCAAGACTCAAACTGATGACGAAATCCCTCAAAGCAAAGAAGAATCTCGAAAAAGACTCACACAAACCGTGTAATCTAGGCTTGGAGTGACACAAAGCAAGACTTGAATGAAAGAGAGAACACTCACTCAACTAACGCAATGATACAATGGAATCCAGCAAAATGAATGAAAAGAAGTGAAAATGAAGTTGACCGAGAAAGCAAGGACCCAAAACTCCCACAGGAGGCTCTGCACACTGAAGCACCTAAAAGCCCTAGGGCTAGAATTAAAAACTGATAGTAAAGGGCAAAAAACTGAAGGAAAAGGGCCAAACACAGTCAACAATGACTTCAAGGCACTCAATCAATCAGAAAAATGACACTAGGACCAAAAATCAAGCTCAGAAAGCCCAACAGCAAGCAAACCCTAACACCAAATAGAGTTGGCGCACCTGTTTGGCTATAATTTGCGTCGAAAAAGCATTGGCGTGGGGGCCTAACTAGAAACAAGCGCCAGTTGGCGCGACTGTCAAGAGCTAAACCGCGCCAATTGAGTTTAATATGGGAAAAGATGAAAAAGGACAAACAAAGACTGGATCTGGTCTTTTGGGGGCTGAAAAGGGGTTTGACACCAAGGGAGGTGAACCGGAAGAGAAAATAAATCAATCAAAAGCTAAAAACAACCAAAAGAGGAAAGAATAACTCCAACTGACTCCCCAGTGGAGTCGCCAAATTGTTGAGGAGGTAAATCCCCTCTGCAGACAGAGGTGATCCCACTAGCCCAGATCGGGTCTAGCAACAATCAAGTCACGCAATGACGTTGGTTCCTAGCTACAAAAAGACAAAGATCGTGATAAGTAGCCTACCTCAAATCCCAAGCAGTTGTCGTTGGGAGAAAAAATGATGTTTCCCTTCCCTCGCTTGATAGATCACAATCCTTTCATTCGACATTTCTGAACACCTGTACACATGCAGGGAAACGACAACATACAACGTAAAATCTAAAGCATGTAACTATGTATCAGTCAGAGAGGATATAATTCATTGCATTACATAAAGAAATGAGCACATGAATGGAACCAAAATCAGAGTCGCTTATATTATAAATGACAAAAGGGAGATTACAACCAAATTCTCTGACGCTATTATCTTCCTTCGGCGGGGCTTGCAGCAGAGCGTGTCTCAACAAAACCTGTCGGGAATCTGGACGAAGCTCTCTCTCTTACGAGATTCTCTTCGGCTTAGCTCTCAATAGTTGCCCAACTATAGTTTCATTCCTACAAGTTCAGCTCCCAAGCGTTCAACTAGCTTGGAAATGGAGAGGGAAAGATTTTATAGATGGAGGAAGGGGAGTTGGGATCCCTATAATCATGGGATAGGCCCTATCTCTTAGGAAGGTTCCATGATAGGTGGAAAACCACTTCCTATACATGGAGATCCGGAGCCAAACCACTGAAATCCTTTTGATGATTCATTCTGGAGTTTGTTAGAATCAAACTTCCGCCATTTATTTAAAAAAAAAATCCCTTAATAAGCTTGGCGCGAGTGAAACACAGGGATAGAGCGCCAGTTGGCGTGCCCTCTAGTGTGGATTTCCCCCATTGGCGTGAGGGATGAACTGGCTTGTTGCACAAGGATAAAACATCTATTTCTATGGTTTTTCAGAGGAAATGTTCTTCAGGAGAATGTTTGTCCTTATGCAAGAGGATTCCATGAAGGTGGTTTCAGGACATTTTACTGTTCACAGGTCACGAGAATAGTCCTCCAATCTACGGGATGAGGGATTGCAGGGACGGTGACAAAATGCTGTGTAACAGGTTGTGCTATGGTGTTGTACTATCGTTACACCAATATATGTATGACACAGTGAGCCCTAGGTTCACTAAGGAAGCTCTTACGGACCTTCAAATGATAGGCAAGAGTTTTATTAAAGAATCATTTTCCTATATTAGAGTTTTTGGAAGCTATGCTCCCCCGCATATTCTTCCATTATATGTTTCAGACAAGTTGATGGCAAGGGAAATTGCTTACCAAAAAGTTGGTAATGGACTCACTAAAGCGTTGAAAAACAGTAAAAATTATTTGTGGCCAAGTTTTCCAATTTCATGTGGTTCATTTACACTCAACAATTTCAATCACGCATTGAAATAATGTCAGAAGATTGAGCTGTTAAAGCTCCCCGTTTTACCCTCCAGACAGTTCGACCCAGAAAAGGTTGCTAACAAATTCACTTTGTCAGTCAAACTCAAACCTATTGTGCACACTGACGACATATTTGAAGATATTTTATAGTCTGTCGAGACTTTTGAAGCAATCCTAAATTTTCTCAAATTGAACCAGAATCTAGAAGAAATCTAGAGATTCAACGAATTCAGAGAACAGAGACTCAGAATGATTCCATAGGATGTTTTTATTACCAGTCATACTATTAAAGCTATTCAAGAAATCAGAGCAGAATAATTAAATTCAAAAAATCAAAATGAATTAGACAAAATCTGTACTTCATTCAACAATACACTCACAAATACTCCATAGGCATCATCATCTCAGAAGAATATAGAATTCCAGACTCCTCAGCAACAAATAGTTTCAACAAAGCAAATCATTGAAACTCCTGAGATAATCTCCCAAGAAACGGAAATCATTCCTACAGATCCTACTGAAGAGATTATCCTCAAGGTGACTAATATTCCCCCACTAGATGTATTCTATAGCCCTCTTCATAAGGCTATAGTGAGAAAACAGAGGAAAAGAGGGAGAATTGAAACACCACCAGGGAATGAAGTTACGGAAGTAGTATGGAAATATACTCCATCAAATCCGATTGAAAATTTAACTCGGATATCTCAATTCGCTAGTGCATACACCACTGCGACAATTGATAAGGCAGCAGAAGTATCTATTTTGATCCAAGAAAAGGATGTCAAAATCATGGAACTACAACAACAACTAGATGAAGAAAGAAAGAGTTCAAATTAGAAAGTGGAACAACAACTTCTCAGAGTATAGCAAGAGATAGAAATGCTTAAGATAAATCATGAAAATGACTTATCTAGCAAAAATTCACTAATTGAACAGTTGGGAGAAGATCTTACTAAATATGAAGGAATTCCTACTGCAGATGAATTCATAAAAGAAACATCAACATTAAGTGCCTTACTCTCAAAACAACAAAATCTGTTTGTTGTAAAAATGTCAAACATAATTCCACATCGAGAACTCAGTGAACAATTAACAAACACAGTCATTGATCAAAGGATTGAGTTCAATGAACTCAATATCAAAATCTCTAATTATATTGAATGGCAGGATACAGAAGAAGGGAAGAAGTCAAATCTCCCAAAGATCAAGGAAAATTTCAAAGATATTATTTTTACAGAATAGGATGCACGAGTGAAACAAGAATAATTAGCCATAGCCAGAGCAGCAGGTATATCAAAGAATATGGTTAAAATTATTAACCATATATTACATGCTTCTGTGCTTATCAGAGAAGGAAATCTCAAATATCTTCCTGATATCAAAGATTTAGAACAAATTTGGAAAGAAGCTGGTCAACTCAGGGAAGAAACACTTCTACAGCTAAAGAAAACTGATTGGGAAGCATATTGGTAGCTATTTGTCAAACCACACAGTCAGATCATGACACTGAACTGCTTTTTGAACTCCATACATAGAATACAATCGCTCTTACTGGACACTATATTTGTTGCACAAATGAAGATAGAATCTGGCAAACCTCCACAAGTTGAACCGATGTCCAACATTTGTGAGAAAAAAAGCGCAACTGGCAGTAACTTATCATCTAGCATGATTATTAGTTAGTTAGTTTTTTCAATTTTTAGAAAAAAGATGCTAAAGATGAGGAAGGTTGTTTGAAACCACCTCATAAGATATTTTTGTATAAACTTTTTGTCGATAATTAACATAGTATTTAAACACTTCTCATGCATTTAGAGAAGGGTCCAGAATTTTATTGAGAACATTCGCAAAGAATGCTTAATTTTTAGTAAGTTTCTGGATGTCTTGATGAAATAATGGAACACGGCCATTTCAGCTACATATCATTTTGTTGATCACTATTGATGCACTTCTGTATTCTTTGAAAGACTTACTGATGTATGAGTTGAATGTGGCCTTGTTAGGTCCCTATATTACTAGTATAGTCCCTTATTATTGTTAGTGTAACCCCCTTGTTGTTATTATTGTACCCTTGTAACCCCCATATTGTTATTATTGTGCCCTTAAATTATTATTGTTAGGTCGGCTAGGATTACATTGTGGCCCCACTAGGATTACATTATGGCCCCATGGACTCCTATATAAAGAAAGGAGGTTTTGTAAATTGTATCGTCCAAGAATTGTTCATTTATGCAATGTATTGGAGGTTACCCCCTCGAAGTGGCTTATTTCTAAGGCATTGATATCTATTTTCTTCTATTTTTGGAGCTGGTTAAACAACATTTGGTATCAGAGCTTTGGATTCTAGGGTTTCGCTGCTCTAAACAGGTGATCGTGGAATTTTCACTATAACTTTTTTTCTACGAAGGTTCAAAATATGAAATGTTTAGGGTGTGAAGCCAAAATCCTAAGGAAACTCTTCAAAAAATTTCAGAGCTTGGTTCGCAATATTTTCAGAGATATGATCTGTGGAAGGTAGTGTTTTTTCAGGCTCCCGAATTTCGTATCAAAGAGGTGATCGTGGGAAAAGTTTCATAACTCTCTCTCTGAGCATTGGATTGGAGTGCCGTAAAAATTTATCGCAAGTACATAGACTGTAGTTTCTTGGCTGTCAATTTCAGAGCCGAAGGACGAAACAATGACACATGGAAAGCCGTACAAGTTCGCTCTACTGAACTAGTCCATAATTAGGTCATTGTGGGAGATTGGACATAACTTTGTCTTGGAGAATCCAAATCAGGTCAGACCTATGGCATTCAAAAGAGAATTTAAAGGGCTAGTTCAGTGCTGAATTTCAGATATTTAAGAGCCGCAATTATAGAGATAATCCAATTTCAATATCGAGCTACTCAAAAGCAAGAAAAAGGTGTGTGTGTTTGTTTGTTTGTTTGTTTGTTTGTTTGTTTTTTTTTTTTTTTTTCCGAATTGCATAAGTCTTGTTTGAAGAATCAATTTGAATTGATTCCAAGGGCATATTGTAGAATATATATCAGTATCGGGTTCTAAAATATGCCCCGTAAAAATAATTCAAAACCCATTAAGCCTTCAGAAGGCTCTACTATGACTCATGAAGATGAAGAATTGCAACATGATCTATCAAAATTACAAGAGCAAGTGCACCAAATTTCACTCTCGCAAAGAGCAACAAAAAATGAAATGGAAGTTTTGAAGAAAGGCGTGGAAGCGAAGATGGATGGTGTGAAGAATAATATGGATGGTTTGAAGAAATGCGTGGAATCTAAGATAGATGGCATGGAAGCTGGCATGGAATCTAAGATGGATGACATGGAAGCTAAAATGGAAAACATGAAGAATGATCTAAAAGCAGACATGGAAGGTTTGAAAAAGTTGATACACGAAATGTTTCCTAATGGTGAAAAGATAGTAGAGGAAACTTATGATGAGAACAAAATAAATGTTAATCGTGATTTCATAAACTCTAATGTTGGTGGGAAGAACCACCATATTCCAAAAATGGATATGAGGAAGTTTGATGGAAAGGATCCTGTAGCATGGATACTATAGATGGAGCAATATTTTGATCTCCATAATGTGCAAAACACACAAAAGTTACACATTGCAACTTTAGATTGAGAACAAAAGACATTTGTATGGTATCGATGGCTTTGCTCCCGTAAAAAAATTGTCACTTGGTCAATTTTTACGGAGGAAATGATAGGACATTATGAGGATACAAAGAGCAACACCTTCTTTAGCCAATTGATAAATCTCAAACAAAAGGGTTTAGTGGGGGATCACAAGGAGGACTTCCAAAAATTGAATATAAGGGTAACTGATATTCCAGAGGAACACAGGATTGATCTCTTCATAGGGACTTTAAAAGATAACATCCAACATGAAGTTCAGGTTGGCAAGAAAAATTGAATGTAAAATTATGGCGACAAGGAAGCCTACCACTCACTTCTATAAAGAAGGAAGTGTTGCTACGCCTAGATTTCCACAACCTACAAGGTTGACACCACAACAATTGGAAGAAAAAAGAGCGAAAGGGCTTTGCTACAGTTGTGATAGCAAATACACTAAAGGTCATAAGTGTGCTGAGAAGAAATTATTTTACATAGATTGTGAAGAGGAAGAAGAAAATGAACAAGAAGGGGATATACACCAGGAACCAACCCTAGAAGAGGAAGAAATGAGTCTGACCATATTGTGTAATGCATTGGCAGGAATTACCACTCCTCAAACTCTCAAGATAGAAGGACATATCAAGAAGAAAAAGGTAATAGTGTTGATTGATTCGGGTAGCACCCATAATTTTATTCATTGTAAGGTAGCCAAGGAATTGAATTGTTTCCTATACCCAGCACCAGAATGTCAAGTGATGGTTGCAAATGGAGGAACTATAAATTTCTCTGGAAAATGCCATAATATCAAGCTAATCATGGGGGAATATGTATTGAATAGTACAATGCTTTCCATTCCTATGGGAGGTGTTGATGTTGTACTAGGAGTACAATGGTTACAATCTTTGGGGACGGTAGCTTTTAATTTTCAAGAACTTTTCTTGAAATTTTTTTCAGAAGGAAAGGAAGTCAAATTACGAGGTATTGCAGGGAAGCCGGGAAAGATAATAAGCTCTAATGTCATGACAAAGCTTCTAAAGAAAGAAAAACGAGGCGTAATTGCACAATTATGCTCACTAGAAGTTCCAACATCAAAATCATCTATTTCTGCAAATCTCCAACAAGTCTTGGACAATCATTGCAAGGTGTTTGAAACTCCCAAAGGACTCCCACCTTTTCATGATCATGATCATGCTATTCATTTGATTCTAGGAAGTGTTCCTCTAAACATCAGGCCTTATAGATATCCTTATGTCCAAAAGAGCGAAATTGAACATATGATTGCAGAAATGTTAGAGGCGGGTATAATTCAACCTAGTCAAAGTTCTTTCTCTGCTCCTGTAGTATTGGTACACAAGAAGGATGGATCATGGCGAATGTGTCTGGATTATAGGGAGCTCAATAAGCTCACCATTAAAGATAAATTTCCCATTCCTGTGATTGATGAATTATTGGATGAATTACATGGAGCAATTTATTTTACCAAGTTGGATCTTCATTCAGGATATCATCAAATTAGAATGAAAACTGAAGATATTCCAAAAACAGCATTTCGAACTCATGAGGGTCATTATGAATTTTTGGTCATGCCTTTTGGCCTTACCAATGCACCTTCTACATTCCAAGGGTTGATGAATTCCATTTTCAAACCCTTCCTTAGAAAATTTGTGCTAGTATTTTTTGATGATATACTAATCTATAGCAGGTCTTGGAAGGATCATGTTGAACATGTTGACAGGGTGCTCAAACTATTGCAGGAGAAACAATTATAAGAAAAAACATCCAAATGTTTCTTTGGAGTACAAGAGGTGGAATATCTGGGTCATATTGTATCTCACGAGGGTGTTAAGGTAGACCCTAAAAAAATTAAAGCCATTAAGGAATGGAAAGTCCCCACAACCATAAAGCGGTTGTGAGGATTTATTGGGTTAACAGGGTATTATTGCAAGTTTGTTAAGAATTATGGGAGAATAGCAGCACCTATAACAACATTATTGAAGAAAGATGCATTTTCATGGACTCCTGAAGTAACTAAGACCTTTGAACATCTTAAAGAGGCAATGTGCCTAGCACCGGTCTTAGCTATGCTAGAATTCAAAAAAACCTTTATTGTGGAATGTGATGCCTCAGGAAATGGAATTGGTGCTGTTTTAATGCAGGAAGGAAGACCCATTTCTTTTGAAAGTTGTCCAATCAAAGGAAAGTATTTACAGAAACCTATTTATGAGAAGGAAATGTTAGCAATATTGCATGCACTACAGAAATGGTGAACTTACCTAATGGGAAGACACTTCAAGGTAAAAACTGATCATGATAATCTTAAACACTTTTTGGAACAAAGACTATCTTCATAAG
Source organism: Pinus albicaulis (assembly GCA_034641835.2). Classification (NCBI taxonomy): domain Eukaryota; kingdom Viridiplantae; phylum Streptophyta; class Pinopsida; order Pinales; family Pinaceae; genus Pinus; species Pinus albicaulis. Next base: position 705,328,541 of record CM076582.1, read on the forward strand.
AGCAGCAAAAATGGGTCACAAAGGTGTTGGGTTATGACTTTGAAATAATCTACAAAAAAGGAAAGCTTAATGTTGTTGCAGATGCACTCTCAAGAAAGAATGAAGAGGTGGAAGCATTTCTTTGTGCCATTTCTATTATCCAACCAGATTGGATAACCGAAGCAAGAGAGGAATGGAAGAAGGACAAAGATGTATGGACACTCATTCAAAAGTTGCAGCAAGATCCTAGTACATCTGATACATTTAGTTGGAAAAATGATTCCTTAAGGTACAAAGATCGCTTATATCTTTGTAAGAATTCCCAACTAAAACAAAAGATTCTTCTGGAATTGCACACTTCTCCTTTAGGAGGACACTCAGGATTTTTAAAAACTTACCACGGGGTGAAGAAAGAATTTTTTTGGGATGGCCTTAAATCTGATATTCGAAAGTTTGTGGCGGAATGTTTGGTTTGCCAACAGAATAAAGTGGAAACAATTAAGACCACAGGACTTCTACAACCTTTATCCATTCCAGGTCAACGTTGGGAGGAGATTTCAATGGATTTTATCACAGGTTTACCTAAGTCCGAAGGAAAGAGTGTCATCATGGTGGTAGTTGATAGACTTACCAAGTATGCACACTTTTGTGCATTATCCCATCCATTTAAAGCAAGTACAGTTGCTACTACATTTATGGACACAATTCAAAAGCTACATGGAAACCCAAGGGTTATTGTGAGCGACAGAGATCCCATTTTTACTGGAAATTTTTGGATGGAGTTATTTTCTTGTTTGGGTACTCAATTAGCTCATAGCTCATCTTATCATCCTCAATCTGATGGTCAAACCGAGATAGTAAATAAATGTTTGGAAGGATATCTTCGTTGTTTTGTATCTGATAAACAAACACAATGGGTCAAGTGATTACCTCTCGCTGAATGGTGGTATAACACTTCCTTCCATACTGTAGCAAAAGTCACCCCATTTATGGCACTTTATGGATATCATCCACCATCCATCACATCATCTTTAAGGGAAAAATCGAAGGTTCAAGCAGTGGAAGATCACATCGAGCATCAGCAAGAAGTTCTCCAACTCTTAAAGGATAACCTGAATTTGGCACAAAATCGAATGAAACAACAGGCAGATCAACATCGCGGCGAGAGAAGTTTTGATGTAGGAGATTGGGTATTTTTACGGCTACAACCATACAAACAAATGTCCCTCAAGCAAGCTAAGAAGGATAATAAATTATCGCCAAAGTACTATGGTCCTTACAAGGTGTTGCAAAATATTGGTACTATGGCATACAAATTGGAGCTTTCTGCTTCTTCACGAGTGCATCCAATTTTCCATGTTTCATGCTTAAAGAAGGTTATAGGTGAAAATCTTCCAGTTCAAACAATATTGCCAGAACTTGATGAGGAAGGAAAAATCATATTGGAACCTGAAGCGATCACGGAAACAAGAACTCGACAACTACGGAATCGATCAATTTCAGAGTATCTCATCAAGTGGAAGAACTTACCCACTGAAGATTCTACATGGGAGGATGAGAATTTTATACAGAAGCACCAAGAGCTACTCAAGCATTGAGGACAACACTTTTTTGAAGGAGAGGGGCATGTTAGGTCCCTATATTACTAGTATAGTCCCTTATTGTTGTTAGTGTAACCCCCTTATTGTTATTATTGTACCCTGGTAACCCCCATATTGTTATTATTGTGCCCTTAAATTATTATTGTTAGGTCGGCTAGGATTACATTACGGCCCCACTAGGATTACATTATGGCCCCATGGACTCCTATATATAGAAGAGTTTTGTGAATTGTATCATCCAAGAATTTTTCATTTATGTAATGTATTGGAGGTTGCCCCCTCGAAGTGGCTTATTTCTAAGGCATTGATATCTCTTTTATTCTATTTTTGGAGCTGGTTCTGAACTCCATACATAGAATACAACTGCTCTTACTGAACACTATATTTGTTGCACAAATGAAGATAGAATCAGGAAAAACTCCACAAGTTCAACCGATGTCCAACATTTGTGAGAAAAAAAGCGGAACTGACAGTAACTTATCATCCATCATGATTATTAGTTAGTTTGTTTTTTCAATTTTTAGAAAAAAGATGCTAAAGATGAGGAAGGTTGTTTGAAACCACCTCATAAGATATTTTTGTATAAATTTTTTGTAGGTAATTAGCATAGTATTTAAACACTTCTCATGCATTTAGAGAAGGGTCCATAATTTTATTGAGAACATTCGCAAAGAATGCTTAATTGTAAGTAAGTTTGTGGATGTCTTGATGAAATAATGGAACACGGCCATTTCAGCTACATATCATTTTGTTGATCACTGTTGATGCACTTCTGTATTCTTTGAAAGACTTACTGATGTATGAGTTGAATGTGGCCTACTATCATTGATCAGATGAACAGGACGATACACATCTGGTACTATTATCATGTATGTTAATTCTGTTTTGAATATTAGTGATGAATCCAGCTTTCATGAATGATATATGAAATCAAATTTTTTTGTCTAAAATATCAGTTACACTACTGTACGATATAAAGATAGGAATTTATTTGTTTTTGTATATGATCATCAAATATATTCAATATGTTTTTCAATTTCTTTTGATTAAATTATTCTTCAAGAAAATTATTTTACAAAGTAATAATTCTATTAAATCTATGATGATCTTAATCATCACAGATTGAATAGATATCATTTTAGATCACATTGAAATAGTATTAACCCCGGTTAGATTAAATTAGTTTTAATTTCAGGTTTTTGCATGTTAGAATAAATTTGTTTTAGTTTTTAGGGATTCTTCATGTTAATCCCTTGAGAGAAATCCAACAATCAAACAAAAACCCAACTCTGGGAAACTGGTCCCATTATATCTAGTCGGAGCCACTAGCCCAAACGGAAAAGAAACTGTCTTAAGGGTTGGACCGGGTGGTTATCCCCCTTGTTGTTGCCACAGATTTCCGAGGCCTCAACATTTTTGGCGCTAGAAGGAGGGCCAACTATGAATGGGACATAAATCTAAACCTCAAAATAGAAGCCCTCATAAGAGTCGATCTCCCAAAAAGCATCCTACAACTTCCCGGTCAGATTCTAAAACACCAAATCAAAAATCGGAAATTGTAGAAACTTCCCCTTCATCTCCTCAAATATTTCGTCAACCATTTGCTTCAGAATCCATTCCTGAGTCTCCATAAGTTCAATCTTTAATTTAGAAATCAGAAGGAATATCTATTTCTGCTGAAAAGCCTGTTAACCAAGAAGCTTATGAGGAAAGTGTTACTTCTCTATTTAGAGAAACTGGTATATTAACTAGATCTAGAAGTGAGAAACTTGGAATTCCACCTTTTGAATTTCCAATTGAATCATTTCGCAAAAAAATTCCTATATCCAGATCTAAGTCAGATACAAGTGAAGTCACATCAAATTTCCCTTCAGTTAATTCTTCATATCCTCTGATTCAATCTCCATCTTCTCAGTCTTCCATTTCCTCTACTCAAACTATCAATGCTATTACAAGTAGTAATGTTCCAGTTGTAAGTTCTTCATTCATTCCCCCTACTTCTGGATCTACTTCGATATCTTCACAAACTTCTAATCTAACTATGGCCACTCAACCTTGGACTGTCTTTGTTGTGACTATTAGTGATGCATTGATTGCATCAAACACACTGTGGAGATGCCAATGAGGATTGCGTAGTCAATCTAAGAGTAATTGAAATTCATTTAGAGCTATTCTTTAGTAGAGATTGCGCAGTGGAGGCAGGCTAGCAGGTGGCAAGGATCGGTGCATGGATTTGCAAGATTAGGCTTGTATAGTGTATGACGATTGTACTGTACTGAGAGCTTGTGATAAGCTTTGTATGTTTGTATGAGATTTTCATATGATCTCCATGTTTCATAATATATAGTTGGGGTTTTCAGCTTCAGGATTTCCCCGTTAAAAACTGTGTTATGTGCGATTGATAATTTTTGTTTATGCTTCACATGTGTGTGCAATTAATTTTTCCGCAAAAGATTAAGAAGTGGAATAGATTCAGTATCTTGCATAAAGTTAAATAGTGTGAGATCAGGTGGATCTTAGACATATGCATGCATAGTGCATATAATTTCTACATGGTATCAGAGCATTGTTGATTGAAGATTGCAATTGTGAAGTGAGTTTGTGCTGGTGGACAATTCGAATTTGCTATAGAAGATTCTTGGTGCAGAAATCGAGTATACATTGAAATGTATTTCAACGGGTTGATATTGGATTATGCCCTTGATGGGAGCTCGAATTACATAGCTTGGAAGGACAGGATGGAGGTGGTGCTGGAGGATAATGGGCTGAAGGATTTCATCGATAGCGATGTTCCTAAGCCGGGATCAAGCGATGCTGGATTACTTGATGCATGGTGTTAGCCCCCTATAAATTCCCTGACAAGCAAGCAGGGGGCTAAATTGTTTTTGAGACTTCAAGGAATGCATTTTTCTTGAAAAACACATCATCCTTGAAGCCTCCTTGTGCCTTGTGTCCTTCGATAAAATCTCCTCTATTGTTCCATCCACAAAGCCTCACTGATTGTAAAGATTGTGCTCCAAAAGGCATTTATTTTCCCCTTGTACCACTGCTGAAACCTCCATTTCATCCCTTTTTTCCATTTTTTCAAAGCCTCCCTTCCACCCCAAAATCCCTCCCCTAGTCCTCCTAAATCCTCCCAAAATCCCCTTTACATCCTGCACACACCCCTTGTCTGGCCTAATTTCCCCTTTTCCCCTCTATTGTTACCTTTTCCTAGCCTTAAAAAACGTTAAAAGGGCCCAAAAACCCACTTCCACCTTATATTAAGGCAAAGCCCCTTTCGGCCAGCCCCCTTAACCTTTTCCACCACGTGACCTGGGTGCTAAAACCATGCGCCAAGGTGGAAGGCGCTTATCGCAAATATGTATCGGGAGCGTCTTGAGCCGTCGATCTACACCGATCAGACGGTCGTTGCGAGCTCCATAGGGTCCGCCACCCACCCCTTGCACCGCCCTGATCACGCATCCACCATTCATTTATCTACAATCAACGGCCCGGAGTTTATCCACCCCGGTGGTTCCCGCAACATTCACTGTTCAGAAACCGGCGGTATCTATCGCACCGTGTTTGGAGGGTGAGCGGTATTTTTCCATTTGACAGTGATTCCACTCACCGCCTGACGCATGTCTCGAGCACTATTTGAAAACCGCCCCGCCCATCGCGCGTTAACGTCCGTTCGCAGATCCGGCGCGATATGGTTGTACATCGTCCGATCAGGGGTGGGCCATCTGACGGTAGTCGCTCCCCGAAGATGTGAGGGAGTTAGCCCAAGGCAAAAGAACCCCTGGCCCATCATCCATCGCCCTCCGATGCATTCTCGACCGTCGATCTCCCCATGAGATTGGACGGTCCAGATTTAATGCACGCCTGCCATTAACTGCCTGTTCTGCCACATCACCATTCCACTTGTTTTCGTCACATGTCCATCCGTCCCCTTTATATTTTGTTCGAAGGTCAAAGTGTCAATTCTTCGCATTTAAATCTTCTGCATTCCGCCAAATTTCACCGTGACCATCTTCCACTGTGTGCTGCATTTTCCACCATGATCCTGCACTATTCCGCCATCTCACCGGTCTACACGGTCATTCTCATCGTCCCCGCTGCATCCATCCTCCCCATGCATGGTTTTCTTAACACGTTTTCGTGTTTTGCAGGGTTACAGGTAGGCGGAAAACCACGATGATTCACAGTCACCGTTACAGTGACACAAAGCTCAGTGAAAACGAGGATCAGAGCCTGATACCATAGAGAAGAGCCTGGGAAGGTACTGGAGCGTGATTTTCATTAAAAATACAGAGTTTAACTGTACAAAACCCTTCCAGCGCCACCAAAGCTTGATTTTTCACTGACAGAGACAGTTTGAAGTGGAAAAGAGTATCAGTACAGAGTTAGGGAGTTCTTATGCACATCATTGAAAATATTAAGCCTTAATCCAATTATTCAAAGGCAAGGTACCAGAAGCGAAGACCCCGTGGATCGCTCAGAAGGTCCAATGCACAGAAAACCATATTATCAGGGTTTTGACATCAGCAAAATGTTCTTCCATAAAAGGACAAAGTGCCCATATTGTCTGCATACTATTTCGTGTCCCTAAGGAAATTCAGCCCTGACAACAGTCCTAAGCTACCAAAGCATTTGTTATGCAGTATGGCAGACTTCATAGTCATTTATTTACCTTTTTTCTTATTCACCAAAAGTACTACAGAGTGCTGCAGCCAAAGTACATCAGAGGCATACCGGAGTAAATGAAATCCTAGAGAAGACCACTCTTTCACCCAAAGAGTGCCATAGATAAATGCACAGAATTTAAACAGAATGGGCTTCGGCCCTCTTTCTTTTCTGAGTTTTAATGCTTCATTTAGTTTTTCACCTACCTCCTCTGCTCTCTTCAGCTATAAATTTCATGAAGGAACTCATTGTAAAGGTTGTTGATCGGATATTTGAGATTTGCAAGCTGTTTCCTTTGAGACACAATCTTTGTGTGAAGTTGTAAGATAGGCTGAGGAAGATGTATCTAGAATGAATATCCAAGCTGTTGGAAATGTTGTACATGACTGGTGTTTCTCTTAATATGACAAGCACATTTCTTTGGATCTTGATTTAAAGCAGCTGGTGATGTTTTCTATCTCTGTGTTTTATTTCATTTCATTACATTTATTCTGGCACACATCAAAAATATGGCATAGGATTTACCCTTGTTAGGTACCCTATGTGATCCAGGTGGATATTGGTGGCCACCCACCTATTCCACTTGGGCCCCCACCATTGTCTCTTTTAGTTTTTTAGTTTCAGCATAAATTACTATTTTTAGCAGTTTTTCGGGTCCTGAACTTCCAGAGTCGTTTTGAGGCCCTAAACGACGTTTTTTGGGCATCGCGCCTCCAACGATTATCATTCTATTTTAGAATGATATTTGTGGCAAAATTTGTAGTCCTCGGATAGAGATTTCTAATGATGTATCATGTGCGTCAAACGGAGATAGTATGCCAAAGTTACGTCCTTGGGAAGTTGAAACACCAATTTACCCAAACGGGGCCCATAGTTTTGGCGCTTCATCTCCTAGGGTTAGGTTTTTGGATGTTTAGGGTTCTTCATTGTTTCTCAATAATAAATAGGCCCTCAAGCCTCATTGTAACTCAGTTTAGAGGCCTGTAGCCGCCACATATATTCTCAGAGATAGCTACCAGCGCCCTAGCTAGTTTTATTTCCATTCTGTCTGTAAGCAAATTTCAGTTCTTTGATATTAATGAAATGAAGTGTTATTTATTAATATTAAGTTATTCTGAAACTGAAAAACTGAAAGAGACAATGGTGGGGGCCCAAGTGGAATAGGCGGGTGGCCACCAATATCCACCTGGATCAGATGTCCAGTTGAAATTTGCTGCAAAATTTTCAAAGCGCCATGGTGAAGATGGCCCAATCTCCTGTGCCATAACTCGCCCTCATCTCGGCTCACCACTTCTTCTGCTTTGCCCACCATTGCAGCGCAGCCATCTACCTCCAACTTGTAGAGATTCTTAATTCGAACCCCTATCTTCTTGGTTTGACCCGTTGTTTTATGTCGATGGAAAGCTTTTCCCTCACTGAAAACAACATCATAACCTCTGTCTTCCAGCATTGCGACCGAGACCAAGTTCTTCTTCAGACCTGGAACATGCATGACATTCTTCAACAAGAATGGATTACCGGACTCCCTCTCAAAGGTAATGGTCCCAATTCTAGTCGCACTGTACCGACCATCATCGCCCATCTCTATATGCATCTGGAGGTCCTTCTCCTCCAAGTCACTAAACAAATTTTTGTCTCCCGTCATATGGAAAGACGCACCACTGTCAAGATACCACACCAATCCCATGCAACTTGAAACCAAGCATACGATCAAAGAAAAATCTAGCTCAAATTGCGAGGCTAAGGCCTCTCCAGCTGCAGATCCAACAACCTGCTTATTCTTCTTCTTCTGTGGACAGTTAGTGGCGAAATGTTCATGCTCGTGACAATGAAAACACTTCACTTTGGAAAAGTCCTGCTTCTTGCCTTTCACACCGAATTTAGATGGATTTTTCTTCCCATTCCCTTTCCTTGCTTTTGCAGCCAAAGCTCAATTCTCTTCATCTTCATTCTTCGATGAAGATCCATCCCTGGTACCCCGCCTTATCTCCTCCTACACAAGATCCGACCAAAGTCGCTCCCATCCTGGCAGTTTCTCCCGTCCATTGACAGAGTCTTCGTAGCTATGCCAACTCTTCGGAAGCCCAAGGAGAGCCAAGCTCACCAAGTCTTCTTCATCAACAGTAAACCCCACACTTCCAAACTCATCCTTGTAGTGGAAAAAATTCGTAAGGTATTTTGGAATACTGTCGCCTTTCTCCATTTTTATTTTTCTGAGCTTGTCTTTAAGCACCAACTTCCTCTGGTCACTTCTGCTTTAGAACAAGTATGTAAAAGCCTTCCACATTAAGAATGGAGTGGCTTTCCCATGAAGGCTAGACACAATGTGGTCCTTCACACCTTCCAACAGAATCCTCCTCGTCTTTGCAGGCTTCTTTTTCCATGTGTTGGGATTCCCATGTTTTGGCCAGATTGGCAAGACCAAAAGATGAGACAACATCAGAACCACTTTCAGACCTCAGGATCTAGCCCTCCTGGGTCCAGAGAGGGATCTCTCGATATGAGCAAAGGATTTTGTCTTTGAAGCTCAAAGGTAAGATATTAGGCTAGTTATGGGCACAGGGTTTGTTTGTTTGATTTTTGTTTGGTTGTTAGGAATCAAAAAAGAAGGGTTTAAAATGAGACAAAGCTGAGCAAAGAGGATTTTAGGTAAAGGGAGACAATTTCATAGAAAATTCAAGACCATTGGGAAAATGGAGTCAGGAAAGGGTTTACTTTCTATTCAATATGCAGGCTTTCAATTGGGCTAGTCATCTAAAGCATTGGATCTCAAAGATGATAGTATGGCTTGAAAAGGTAAGAGGGAAGGCGAAAGCAAGGAAACCCCCAAGGTGACCTTTAGAAATCAGATTCAGTGACAGGGCGTGCCATTGGATACCTGTGATCTAGAATCCAAAGGCTAACTCTTCGGACAAGGAGAACATTAAAGATTTATAACACAAAGTTAAAAGCCTGAGATCAGAGAGAGACTTTGAAATCTCAATGCTTCAGCCTCCAGCTTAAGGGAACCTATCAAAGTTTAACCAATTGAAAAGGATCCTAGTGAGATAGAAACCAAATTATAGACCTCCCAGTGTTCCCAATTCATTCAATTAAATCCTAACAAGAACATCTAAGAAACTGACCTCATTAATTCATACATCAGCTAGTGATATATCTGACCACTACACTGGTTAAATCAATTGAAATCAATCCTCAGATACACATATAGCAGAAAAAATTAAAGGCAGGGAGAGTAGAGACATAGGGTTCCTAACAAGGGTAAATCCTATGCCAGATTTTTGATGCGTGCCAGAAGAAATGTAATGAAATGAAATAAAACACAGAGATAGAAAACATCACCAACTGCTTTAAATCAGGATCCAAAGAAATGTGCTTGTGATATTAAGAGAAACACCAGTCATGTACAACATTGCCAACAGCTTGGATATTCAGTCTAGATACATCTTCCTCAACCTATCTTACAACTTCACACAGAGACTGTGTCTCAAAGGAAACAGCTTGCAAATCTCAGATATCCGATCAAAAACCTTTACAATGAGTTCCTTCATGAAATTTATAGCTGAAGAGAGCAGAGGAGGTAGGTGAAAAACTAAATGAAGCATTAAAACTCAGAAAAGAAAGAGGGTCAAAGCCCATTCTGTTTAAATTCGGTGCATTTATCTTTGGCACTCTTTGGGTGAAAGAGTGGTCTTCTCCAGGCTTCCATTTACTCCGGTATGCCTTTGATGTACTTTGGCTGCAGTACTCTGTAGTACTTTTGGTGAATAAGAAAAAAGGTAAATAAATGATTGTGAAGTCCGCCATACTGCATAACAAATGCTTTGGTAGCTTAGGACTGTTGTCAAGGCTGAATTTCCTTAGGGACACGAAATAGCATGCAGACAGTATGGGCACTTTGTCCTTTTATGGAAGAACGTTTTGCTAATGTCAAAACCCTGCTAATATGGTTTTCTTTGCATTGGACCTTCTGAGCGATCCACGGGGTCTTCGCTTCTGGTACCTTGCCTTTGAATAATTGGATTAAGGCTTAATATGTTCAATGATGTGCATAAGAACTCCCTAAATCTGTACTGATACTCTTTGCCGCTTCAAACTGTCTCTGTCGGTGAAAAACCGAGCTTTGGTGGCGCTGGAAGGGTTTTGTACAGTTAAAATTTGTATTTTTAATGAAAATCACGCTCCAGTACCTTCCTAGGCTCTTCTCTGTGGTATCAGGCTTTGATCCTCGTTTTCACTGAGCTTTGTGTCACTGTAACGGTGACTGTGAATCATGGCGATTTTCTGCCTACATGTAACCCTGCAAAACACGAAAACGTGTTAAGAAAACCATGCACGGGGAGGATGGATGCAGCGGGGACGATGAGAATGACCATGTAGACCGGTGAGATGGTAGAATAGTGCAGGATGATGGTGGAAAATGCAGCACAAAGTGGAAGATGGTCATGGTGAGAGTTGGCGGAACACAGAAGATTTAAATGCGAAGACTTGACACTTTGACCTTCGAACAAATTATAAAGGGGACGGATGGACATGTGACGAAAACATGTGGAATGGTGATGTGGCGGAACAGGCAGTTAATGGCAGACGTGCATTAAATCTGGACCGTCCGATCTCATGGGGAGATCGACGGTCGAGAATGCGTCGGAGGGCGATGGATGATGGGCCAGGGATTCTTTTGCCTTGGGATAACTCCCTCGCATCTTCGGGGAGCGACTACCATCGGATGGCCCGCCCCAGATTGGACGGTGTACAACCATATCACACCGGATCTGCGGACGGACGTTAACGCGTGATGGGGGGGCAGTTTTCAAATAGTGCTCGAGAAACGCGTCAGTCGGTGAGTGGAATCACTGTCAAATGGAAAAATACCGCTCACCCTCCAAACGCGGTGTGATAGATACCGCCGGTTTCTGAACAGTGAATGCCGCAGGGACCACCGGGGTGGATAAAATCCAAGCCGTTGATTGCAGATAAATGAACGGTGGATGCATGATCAGGGCGGTGCAAGGGGCGGGCGACAGACGCTATGGAGCTCGCGACGACCGTCCGATCGGTGTAGATCGACGGCTCAAGACGCTCCCGATACATATTTGCGATAAGCGCCTTCCGCCTTGGCACCTGGTTTTAGCGCCCAGGTCACGTGGTGGAAAAGGTTAAGGGGGCTGGGCCTTAATATAAGGTGGAAAGTGGGTTTTTGAGCCCTTTTAACGCTTTTTAAGGCTAGGAAAAGGTAACGATAGAGGGAAAAAGGGGAAATTAGGCCAGACAAGGGGTGTGTGCAGGATGTAAAGGGGATTTTGGGAGGATTTAGGAGGACTAGGGGAGGGATTTTGGGGTGGAAGGGAGGCTTTGAAAAAAGGGAAAAAGGGATGAAATAGAGGTTTCAGCAGTGGTACAAGGGGAAAATAAAGGCCTTTTGGAGCACAATCTTTACAATCAGTGAGGCTTTCTGGATGGAAAAAACATAGGAGATTTTATCGAAGGACACAAAGCACAAGGAGGCTTCAAGGATGATGTGTTTTTCAAGAAAAATGCATTCCTTGAAGGCTCAAAAACAATTTAGCCCCCTGCTTGCTTGTCAAGGAATTTATAGGGGGCTAACAGTGGCTCCACAAGGGGATGGCTTCTTCTTGAAGGAGTCAAGAATTCAGAAATGATCTTTGGTGTAGGCTAGATGCCTTGTTTCTTGACCCATTCTGTTCTTTCTTGGATCAGTTGCCACAAATTGTGAAGACATCAAATCAGCAGGATATTCTTCCTAAACAATCTACCTACCCATCCTACAATCCTAGCATTTTTTCTTCTAGGGTGCATTTGGACTAGCAGACCCTTTTCATCATTTATTTTTATTAATAGAAAATAAACCTATTCTAAATCTACCCTTATCACTCCATGAGACTAGATTAAACTGTTGGCCTCATAGTTTCTCTACCTAAACTACATCTGCTAGGATTAGACTGTCTAGCAGATTTCTTCTCTACATTCTACAACAGAAATTTAAAAACAGTCAAGCTAGGATTAGACAGTCTAGCTTGTTGTGGATCCAAGGCATAAAGACAGTTGCACGTGGACAAAAACTTGCAGAAAATTGCAAACAAAATTTTGAAGGCTTGAAATCTGAAGTTTGATGTATCCTTCCTTTCTTTGTGACTCAAGTTTTGAGCTTGTTAGTGTCACTTTCTTTTCTTCATTTCAGCTTTGATTTTGGGCTTGTTAGAGCTGATTCTTCTTTCTTATTTGTTGGTCTAGGTTTTGGGCATGTTTGAACCAGCTATCTTTACTTCGTTTGACTCAGTTTTTGATCATATTATAGCCAATCTTTTGCACTTCAGAGGTTCATGTTTGAGCATGTCTGAACCTCTCCTTTCTCTCTGTTTTTTGAAACATTTTCTCTTTTTCTTGAAACCAAAACACTACAATGGTATGTATAATGGAAATGGAAACTAGAAATTTGAAATCAGCAGTAGTAGTGTTTGAGCATCCTGCCATTGACACAACCCTTAAAAATCTATGTACCATCTAGTTCTTGTAGAAAAAATGCATTCGGACCCACAGTGGCCTGGATGATGTACGGACCTTGCCACAAACTGTCAAACTTGTCGTGCTTTCCTTTTTCCTCTCTCCTTGAGTCCCACTTCAGAAATTTATCTCCGATTTTGAAATCAGGAGCTTTGGTTCTCTTATCAAACAACTTCTTTATGTTTTCCTAAACTTTCATGGCTCTATTATAGACCTCTTCCCTTGTTTGCTGGAGATGAATTGTTTGGTTTATTCTCCTCACCATGCTATCTTCTTCTGTCTGTATCTCTTGAACAAGTTTGATCACTGGTACTCCAAGGCTGGTAGGAAACACTGCTTCTGTTCCATATACAAGCTGATATGGTGACATGCCAATGGATTTCTTTGTTGTAAGCATGTCAGCCCACAAAGCATGCACCAACTTCTTATGCCATGACTTCTTATTCTCTTCCAGCAGCTTTTTGATGATAGTCACCAGGCTCTTGTTTGATGATTTAGCTAATCCATTACCTTGAGGGTAATAGGCAGTTGAATGACCGAGTGCTATTTGATACCTGTGACAAAAATCAACCATTTTCTTGGAACCAAAAGCAGCAGCATTATCAGTGATTATTTTCCTTGGGAAACCAAACCGAGAGAGGATGTGGTCTTCTAGGAACCTAATGATGACAGAATCAGTGGCATTCCTAGAAGGTATGGCCTCTATCCACTTAGTGAAGTAGTGTGTGGCTGTTAAGATCCATTTGTGTTGTGAAAAAGAAGCAAGATGAATTTCTCCTATGAAATTTAGGCCCCATTGCATGAAAGGACCTTCAACAGTGATGGGCTGTAAAGGGAGGGGTAGGATTTTTCTTTCACCTTCGAAAATCTGGCATTTATGGAAGGCAATTATCATCTTATGGATGTCAGTGAAGAGTGTAGGCCAATAATAGCCAGCTCTGAGTATTTTGTTAGCAGTGGCTTTCCAGCTCAGGTGGCCTCCACACTCTCCTGCATGGAACTCTTGTTTGATCTTCTCAGCTTTAGTTTCAGGAAAACATTTAAGCAATAGGCCATTTGTATTCTTCCAATATAAACATTCATTCAGAATACAATAGTTTCTGGCCTTTAGTCTAAGGAATCTGGCCTTGGTCTTTGACAGTTCAGGAGGGGCATTGAGGTTTGTGAGCACATAGAGAATGTTAGAATACCATGGAGAGTTTTGAAATTTCTCCTCGACAGTGGGATCAGGAAATCCCTCCTGCTCATCCAAGGCACCTACCATGTTTATGTCAAGGGCCTGCAGATTTGATTCAGCCATTAGTTGAGCTAAGCCCCGACCTTTGATTAGTTTTGTGGGTTTTATCTCAAGGTCATATTCTAAGATCACAACAATCCATTTTCCCCTCTTCCCATCTGGGTCTTGGGACAAGATGTCTTTAAACACTATATTTGGCACATAGGCTATGGTGTGGGAATGCAATATGTACACCCTAAAGTCTTTCAAGGTCTTAACCAAAGCATAGGCCTATTTTTCCATTATGTTGTATTTCAAGGGTGCATCTCTGAGTGCTTTGTTGAAGAAAGAAATGGGATGTTCCATTCCCTCTGGGTTTTTCTGCAGTAGAACTGTAGCCACTCTATGCTCGGAGGCAAATGAAAAAATCAGAAATTCTTTTGAGAAATCAGGGCTGATTAGGACAGGAGCCCGGGTGAGTGCAAGTTTAACTGATTCAAAATATTTCTTAGCTTCAACAGTCCATTTAACTCCTACACCTTTCCTTAACATGTTCGTCATATTCCTAAGGTGTTCAACTAGATTGGGAATAAACCTCCTTAAGAAGTTAATTTTCCCAATGAAGGACTGTAACTCCTTAATGTTTCTTGGGTGTGTGATTTGTAGTATTCCCTCAACTCTTTTTGGGTCTATCCTAATCCCCTTATCAGATATAATATGGCCAAGGAGTTTTCCTTCTTGCAGCCCAAATACAGTCTTTTTAGGATTCAATGACAGACCGAACCTTCTACATTTTTCAAACACTCTTCTCAGATGTTTCAGGTGTTCTTCTTCAGTCTTGGAATAGACTGTTATGTCATCCAGGTAGATGACGATGAAGTGCCCTATTTCATCTGAAAAAGCTATGTCCATCACTCTTTGGAAGGTTGCACCAACGTTCATCAGTCCAAAAGGAATTTTAACATACACAAAGGTGCCCCATGGAGTGGTAAAGGCTGTCTTGAGTTGGTCTTCTGGGATTACTAAAACTTGGTTGTAACTTGAAAAACCATCTAACATGGAGATCCTTCTTGAGCCTACTACCTTCTGAAGAATGTGTTCCATTTTCGGCAAAGGGTAGTTGTCTTTGAGTGAGGCCCTATTAAGATTCCTGAAATCAATACACAGCCTGATCTCCCCTGTTTTCTTTCTCACAGCCACCAGGTTTGATACCCAATCAGATAACCTAACAGGAACTATTATGCCAACCTCATACATCTTTTTAATCTCCTTTTCCACTACCGGCAATTGTTTTGGGTTAATCCTGCGAAGTTTCTGCCTAAAGGGTTTCTGATTTTCTTTCAAAGGTATTTTGTGTTGTATGATGTTTGTGTCATAGGCCTTTAAGTCGTCATAGCTCCAGGCAAACACATCAATGAATTCCCTGAATAGGTCAATGTATTTCTTCTTCATGTTTTCTGGCAGGGACTTAGCCAAGTTAATCATATTGGGTTTGTCTTCAGTGCCTATGTTGAATTCTTCGACATCAGAATCTAAGTGCTCTATAGTGGGATTTTTTTCTAGATTATCAAAGTCAAAAAGGTCTTCTAAAGGTGCCAGACCTCGAGGTATGTTCCTATCTTTGGCTTGCAGCACCTCTACTTCCTCACTGTCTGCGTTTTCGCATTTTTCGTTTGGATTTCCAATTTGTTAACTTAAAGTGTTTATTTCTATGTTACAGGGTAGTTCTTCCTCATCTGAGGACTCTTCACTTAGGCAGCTATCGTCATATTTAGAGTCTGAATAGAAAAATTAAAATTCATTTCTACCTATCAGGAAATCCTCAATCTGTTTATCGCCCTCAAAGACATGCCAGTATTTTTCGTTATCCGACACTGCAGGCCTGAATTTGGTCTGAATGATGATTTGTTGATCCTTGGTAGTCTTAGGGTATGAAATAGCTAGACAAGCTAATCCATTTGAAATTACGTTTTGACTCCTAAGAACAGACCCTAGTTCATATTCTACAAATGTTTTCAATACATCCATGGCATCATTCCTGTACCCTCTATACCTAGGGTGTTTTGTTGTGTATTCACCATTCACTTGTTTTATGACTATCTAAGAGTCTCCATGCACAGATATTCTACGGGCTCCTAATTTTTTCAACAGATTCAAGCCTAGGATAAGAGCCTCATACTCTGCGATATTATTTGTACATTTGAAGTGCAGGTTACAGGCATGGCTCTCTGCGTAGTCACTCTCTATGTTATGTAGCCACACCCCTGCTCCAATAGTTCTCTTGGTACATGACCCATCGAAATTCATTTCCCACAGGGGATCATTTTTTGTTTTATCAACGTTTCCTTCCCTAACGTGGGTTTCACTAGTCTGTTGTGTCACGGGTTCTGTGTTGTGCTGAGGAAGTTTTCGTTCTTCGTGTGGTATATGAGTTCGTGAGGGGTGACTAACTGGCTGATTGCATTCGATTTCTTGTTTGGTCTGAATTTCTGTTTTGTTGCACTGTCTATGGTTTCCTTCTTCATTTTCTTCGAAGTCCAGGGTGGCCATTATGTTAAAATCTGTGGTCTCAAACCCTTTGTTTGTATCTATGTTTTCTGATTCTGGCTCTCCCAAGGATTCATCGTTGCAGAAGATAAAAGAGTCCAGATCTGTGTGTACAAAATACAGAGAGGAATTTTCAGGCCTTTCAGGGCTACTAACCAGGAATTTTATTTGTGCCTCCCTATACAGTCTTCTAAGTTGGCTAAAAACAGGTATTGTGGCATATGCCCCATCCATCTGCATTGTACCCTGCAGCTTGGCTCCCCACGACCTTGACAGTAGCATATGTTACACTAAAAACTGTCATCCTGACATTTTACTATGAGTATGAGCTCATTATTACTCATACTTCCTCCTTTTGCAAGTCTAACATATCAGATCCTCATGTCAAGCTTTCAAAATCAGAGAAAAGTTCCTAAAAATCTCCTAAACATTGGTATCGCACTTTCTCTATTCATTTCCTGCGGTCCCGCACCTAAAGTTCAACCCTCCTGCGGAACTATACCGCACGTTCTTTGTGTCATGGGTGCGGACCTCTGTAAAACTCAAAAAGGCGAGAAAGTAAAGATAAAAAGTTGATTTCAGATGAATTCTAGAAGATTCTAGATGGGAATTTTCGGGAATGGATACGCTTTGAGAAGGTTCATGCATCCCTCACTTGATGGAGCTAACCCCTTGATGTAAGAAGCTAATCCCTTTGAAGGAGGATTCTATCCCTTCATATTTGGAACAGAAAACCTCCTCTTTTCCACTATAAAAAGAGGCCTTGGGTAGCCTCAAAGGGAGTTCAAGCTTTAAGATATTTGAGGTTAAATGCTGTTGAGATTCAGACTCAGTTAACTAAGACTTTCTGTGAGGTTAAATCACTCATCTCTATCTGTCTTGGTTCAAAGAGTGAAATGCTTGTCAAATTAGAAGAGATTCCTGCTTCGGACCCCGGGAGGACCTGTACGACATCAACGCACAGGTTGTAAAGGTTTTCTTTATTTGAAGTTAATACAAATATACTCATTTCTCTCATTAAACTGTCTATTTATGGTTTATTTCATAAATTCCTTGATCATTATGATGAGTATGGTTTATAATAATGTCTATACAGGTGCTGTGTAATCTTTCTGCTTGTTTGTGACTGCAGATTCACGAGGAACGTTCTTTCAAGTGCACGGGAAGGACTTCAACGAGATCAAGAAAGCGCTGGACATAAGGTAGGTCTTACACCTATATAGTGTTTTTATGAATCTTGTATACTTAGAGAGAGATTAGTATAATTGGCTGTTTGTTGCTAGTTACTTTTAGTACTAGAGAGATCGGTCTTGTCCGCAAGACGGATTAATCTACACAACAAAATGGTGACTCCTTCGCGTCGATCCATCGAAGGTCAAAGCCATTGTTAAATTGCCTCCTCCTTCGACTTTGCGCCAACTCCAAAGTTTGCAGGGGAAAGCAAATTTTTTACGTAGGTTTATTCCTAACTATGCTGAGCTTACAAAGGGTTTTACCCGGTTGTTGAAACATGACATTCCATTCTTTTGGGATGAGATCGCTGATCGATCTTTTGATGCACTTAAACACGCGTTGACCCATGCACCGTTATTGCATCCTCCCAACTACAACCAAGATTACATTTTGTACCTCGCTGCTTCACATTCCACCATTGGGATGGTACTAGTTCAGGAAGATGAATCTCACAATGAACATGTGATTTATTATATTAGTCGGAATCTGCATCCGACTGAAATCAAATACACACATGTGGAGAAATTGGCCTCGGCAGCTGTTCAAGCTGTCCAACGTTTTAGACATTACATCTTGTTACGTAAAACCACGGTAATTTCTAATTGCAACCCTATGATGTATATTTTGACCAAACAATTGCTAGGGGGAAAATATTCCAAATGGATAGTTATCCTGCAAGAATTTGACTTGGAATTTGAAAAATCCAAGGCAAAGAAATCTTTGGTATTTGCGGAACTGATGTGCGATTTCCCCTCTACTGATACTGAAACAGTGGCAGAAGAGTCCATTGCGGACGAATCTTTGTTTCTTATCAGTACACTTGATCCATGGTATGGAGATATTATTGTTTATCTCCAAACCCAATATTTTCGGCCTAACATCTCACGAACTCAGCGACGGAAAATACGCTTCCAATCCCAACAGTATAATATCATTGGTGATACACTTTATCGACGTGGAGTGGATTCTGTTTTCCGACGTTGTCTAACTCATGAAGAAGCTGAAAAGGTGTTAAATGACTGCCATTCTGGAGCATGTGGCGGTCATATGTCTGGGTATGCCACAGCCCAAAAGATATTGCGTGCAGGTTATTTCTGGCCAACGTTGTTCAAAGATTGTATTTATGCGGTTTGGAAATGCCACAACTGTCAAATTTTTGATCGGAAAATGCGTGCGCCACCCGCTCCTCTTCACCCTATAATTGCTGTTGGTCCTTTCGCAAAATGGGGTATCGATTTTATTACATGTAACCCTCACTCGGCCGGGGGGCATGCCTATATTATCTTAGCAGTAGATTATTTTACAAAATGGGCCGAGGCGATGCCTACATTTTCAGCTGACGACAAGACTGCTGCAACATTCGTATTTAATCACATAATTGCTAGGTTCGGTGTTCCCCAAGCTATTATTACGGATCATGGAAGTCACTTTCGGAATGTCATGATGATGGAACTGACAGACCAACTTGGCCTGCGCCACGATAGTTCCACTCCGTATTATCCGCAAGCCAATGGTCTGGTTGAAGCCATTAACAAAGTTTTAGTCACCATGATCAAACGAATAATTGGTATTCACAAGACGAATTGGCATGCCATGTTATTTTCAGCGCTTTGGGCATATCGAACCTCAGTCAAAACATCAACGGGTTTCACTCCTTTTCAACTGGTTTACGGTTTAGAAGCTGTGTTTCCGATTGAATGCAAAATACCGTCACTAAAATTAGCCGTAGAATTACTTCCAGCTACGTCTGAAGAGGAGAAACGTTTCTTGTACTTAGCCCAATTAGATGAGAATCGACGAAATGCTGCAATAGCAAATGAGGCTCATGTTAAAAGGATAAAAGCTCAGTATGATAGAAGTGTGACCCCTAGAATTTTTTCAGAAGGAGACCTAGTTTTACTTTATGATCAAGCTAACGACAAGCTAGGAGCTGGGAAATTTGTGCCTATGTGGCATGGTCCTTATATTGTTAAATGAAAGTTAGCAAAAGGGGCCTATGAGTTGATAGATTTTGACGGTGTCCCTTTGGATAAACCCAAAAATGGGCTTTATCTAAAGCGATATTATGCTTGAATGAGGTGTGGAGATTTTTGTTAGTTTAGATTTCTTTACTGCTGGTGTGTTTTAGATTAGAAAAGTGTGCCTAGTTTAGAAGTGTGTTTTTGTCACTATTCCTGCTTATCTGAGTTTTACTCTTGATATTGCAGATGTCGACGTCTCTTCAAACCTACATTGGTTTTGCTGATGGTGCTTGTCGTAGTACACGGAACATTTCCTCCGCAGCTTGGGTTATTTATTCACCCTCTGACGAGTTAGTATCCATGCATGGGGTAAGCCTTGGTCAAACAACAAATAACATTGCCGAGTATAGTGCAGTGATTGAGTTATTATCGGAGTCCATATCATTTGGAATTCGGAGTTTGATTGTAAGGTTGGATTCTGAACTTGTTGTATTACAGCTTAACGGGGTTTATACCATTAGAAATCCGGTGTTATTACGGTTATTTTTGAGAGTTCGTCTCTTGGAACGTGAATTTGATTACATTGAATATCAGCATATTCCAAGACATTTAAATACATTAGCAGATTCAATTTCTTCTAGTATGATAAATAGACATTTGCAATAATCAAAAGCAGTAAAACAAACAACATTCACATATGTACACAGATAGCCGTCAAAATAGTGATATATCATAGTATAGGAGTGTTTTCAAAAAATATACATCGTCTTCGATCATAGGTTGGAAACACCTTATGATCGACAAAAATGATAATACAAAAGTCAAAAATATGAGTCTACACGATCATCCCATCACTGATGGTGATCACGATAAGAAACCACTGCCCGAGCTACCCTGCATAGGAACCTCCTAAAAGGTCCTGGAACTCCAATCACATATCTCTGCAACCTGAGAGGAATGTCATCTATGCTCGTCTCTGGAATATCTAGAGTCAAACGCTCTAGATGATGCTCTAAATCAGTGAAAATCTCTGCTGATTGGCCTGCTGAGGCTGGTGCGGCCGCAACTAGTTGTCTTCTCTCATAAGGTTGGAGATGGGCTGGTCTTTGTGGACCCACATCTGTTTTCAAAAAAACTTTTGGTTATTAGTTTTCAAAGACGATAAAAAATAAAAAATAAAAAATTAGAATTTAGCAAATGTTGAAAAATGATTTTACCTGAATCATCCCACTGTTCCCCTGCTGGGAGAACCATCTCTTGGTCGCCGCGGAAATCTATCCCGGCGTATGGAAAGTCCTCTATCACAAAAAGTTGGCGATCCAACCAACGAAAATATGAAGGAGGAAATCGCACAATCTTAGTACCCTCAATAGCATGACGAGCCATCAACGCAAACCAACGAACCATTCTTGGTTCTCGAGGTCGACCGACATCAACATCAATACTCTGTGGAGCTAACATGGGGATCCTCTCCAGAGCAAAATAAACAACAATGGATCCGTATCCAAAGTTATTCAGTTTCCCATTTTTTGCTCTGGTTAGTTGGCCTTTTACATTAGCCAACACAGCTTCACACCAGTTAAAGATGGTGCCGCGAAAACAGTCCACGGCAATACGCATTTGGGAACCAGTAGCTACATGAAGCGCAGCACTCCCACACAGTTTGGTAACAGTAAAAGCAATAACTTTCAATTCAGGACGGATGATGTGTTTTATGTCAATCCGTTTGTCCCAAGGATTTGCCTGGTCATTGCAGAATTCTAGTTGGAGATTAGCGACAGACTGGCCACCTGGCCTAGTCCCAAACAAAGAAACTTGTTCGCCCCTCTTGGACAAACCAGTCAAGAAATATATATCCTCCAGCTCAATTTCGAGCCGGTGGCCACCAATGAAGAAGCACTGGTCCTACACATTCCATCATTCACTTCATCCACTTCCTCGTGTTAACGTTCTCGCCAGATCAGCATCTTGTCAATCCTACAATACATAAAAAGGCAAGTTAGAATAGTCTTATTTGAAATTTTTTGGCAAACAAATGAGAAATGAATGTTTTAAAATCAACCGTGCGGGTACCGCACCTATGCTTTGTACACAGTGCGTAGATCCGCACGCGTAATGTGTGCCGGGTGCAGAACCCACGAATTTTTCCTTATAGGAAAAAGTCGGGGTCAGCAGGTAACGTATGTCCCACCTGCGGACCCCGCGGGCGAACTTTTAAACCATTTTTTGCCCCAAAAATACAAACTAAAGCCTAAAAATGAATTTGAAACGGATGAAAAACAAGATAAAGAGGTCATGGTTTACTTGGGACTGACGGTTTTCGATTCCAACGGACGGATTTTCCAGAATCTTCACAGGAACTTTCTTACCCAAAAGCTTTTTACTTTTCACTCTGAAACTGAACGGTAAAAATGAAGTTGAAAAAGTCCTTTTTATAAGTTTTTTCGAATGGATGAATTTTTAATTTATTTATTTTTCACTTTAAAAAGGGTATTTTTGAAAGCATTTTTACTTATCTTAAACAGGTATGTGTAATGTTTCAAGTTTTTGTGCAGAAATTGGATTTTTTAGGTGAGCTGATCGTTTTTCAACAAAGAGCATACTTTTATCACTTTTTGGGACTCTTTCAAAATTTTTACAAAAAAACGAAACCTTGGAGTCCTCTTTTAAGCCCTTTTCAGACTCTCTAATTATGAAAAGATTGCCGAGTACTTGATTATTCAAACTCGTTAAAGTAAATGAATGATCGTCCTTTCAGTATAAGTTTACCCCTTTTACGGACTGAAATGGACTATTTACGAAAAAGGTATACGTTGACTAATTACGGTCAATAGAGTTCTCTCTTGCATTATTTTATCCTTTTTCGGGCTTGAGAGACTAAATTTATGAAAAAGTACACCCACGGAGTTTTCTTAAGTTTTTTTTCTGACTCCCTAAAACTGAAAAACACCGAGTTTCTCCTATACTGGACTTGTTAAAACTTAACAGTAAAGGACCTATTTAATTTTCAACAGGAATGAACCACTCCTTCTTAGGGTTAGAATTTTAAACTAAGTTGGACTCATTCGAAGGATGAGCTTATAATCAAGCAAATGTTATCCTCCTCAAGCTTGTCAAAAATAAAGAGGTACTTGCCAGAAATGGTGGGGGAAAAAGAGAGAAAAATGGGCGTGTTTGTTGTATTTTAAATTTTTCGAAAATTCAGTCAACCACTCTTGAACACGACACTTTAATTCACCTGGGTTGGGAAATCCTTTGCCTAACAGTTAATCAAACCACATTGAAAGTCTTCAGCCAGTTTCTGGGTATTAGCTTTGGGTCAAATGTTACCAAGCCATCTGCAGTGTCGTTATGTGTTCAAGAGAACAGTTCAAATAAACCATTCATCTGCAAAATATCTGTCATCCATTTTTGACCATCCCTGAGTCAGTCCTTGCCAATATATTTTCAAAACTTGATCTATGATTTCATGTTGTGGGCTTGCCTACGACAAATCACTTTCTATCGACATCAGCACATTATCTAGGAAGTTGATCCAGAAATTGTCAGTACCTTGAAATCTGCATGCCTCAATGGTAGGTTTCTCGCCTTCGACGACAGGTTGCATCATTGACCTTCAATCGAATGATTCCGTGACATGTTCGACTTCAGCTCATTCATTCACATTTCATGGATTGTACTGAGTACTTTGAGAGCCATTGACATTACTGGTGGTTTCTCTTACACTTGTTAACAGTTCACATCATTGACTGGTAATCAAGTGGTTTCTACCATGTTCGACTTCAACACATTTATTCACATGGATAGAATCGTACTAGTTCGAGATGCGGAAATCAAGACCCTGGATCTAGTTTCCACCATCCAGGCTGCGAGGAATTTTGTTATCATCTATACAGTAGACTATTTATAACAAATGGCTGCGTCCATACTGTGTCTACATATATCTGTACTATGATGTATTCAAAATCATTCCTATATCAGAACGATTTGAGTTAGTTTCTAGTTAGTTTTAATCTGAGTATGGGAATGCCTACCTCAGTGATGACATATATATGTATATTTTGCATTGAATGTTTTTACAGGTTCCGACTGGGGTGTGCACAGGATGATCTTTGAAATGATAAAGTACTGCACTCTTCATATATGACAGACTTCAGCTTCATCTATTCCAGACTTTGCACTTTAGGGGGCAATTTGTTACACTAAAAACTGTCATCCTGAAATTTTACTATGAGTATGAGCTCATTATTACTCATACTTCCTCCTTTTGCAAGTCTAACATATCAGCTCCTCATGTCAAGCTTTCAAAATCAGAGAAAAGTTCCTAAAAATCCCCTAAACATTGGTATCACACTTTCTCTATTCATTTCCTGCGGTCCCGCACCTAAAGTTCAGCCCTCCTGCGGAACCATACCGCACGTTCTTTGTGTCATGGGTGTGGACCTCTGTAAAACTCAAAAAGGCGAGAAAGTAAAGATAAAAAGTTGATTTCAGATGAATTCTAGAAGATTCTAGATGGGAATTTTCGGGAATGGATACGCTTTGAGAAGGTTCATGCATCCCTCACTTGATGGAGCTAACCCCTTTATGTAAGGAGCTAATCCACTTGAAGGAGGATTCTATCCCTTCATATTTGGAACAGAAAACCTCCTCTTTTCCACTATAAAAAGAGGCCTTGGGTAGCCTCAAAGGGAGTTCAAGCTTTAATATATTTGAGGTTAAATGCTGTTGAGATTCAGACTCAGTTAACTAAGACTTTCTGTGAGGTTAAATCACTTACCTCTATTCGTCTTGGTTCAAAGAGTGCAATTCTTGTCAAATTAGAAGAGATTCCTGCTTCGGACCCCGGGAGGACCTGCACGACATCAAGGCACAGGTTGTAAAGGTTTTCTTTATTTGAAGTTAATACAAATATACTCATTTCTCTCATTAAACTGTCTATTTATGGTTTATTTCATAAATTCCTTGATCATTATGATGAGTATGATTTATGATAATGTCTATACAGGTGCTATGTAATCTTTTTACTTGTTTGTGACTGCAGATTAACGAGGAACGTTCTTTCAAGTGCACGGGAAGGACTTCAACGAGATCAAACAAGCGCTGGACATAAGGTAGGCCTTACACATATATAGCATTTTTATGAATTTTATATACTTAGAGAGAGATTAGTATAATTGGCTGTTTGTTGCTAGTTACTTTTAGTACTAGAGAGATCGGTCTTGTCCACAAGACGAATTAATCTACACAACATCATACCATACTTAGGTGGCACATCTGCCACCACAACATCCATGACCATACATTTTGCTGGAATCTGGGTTAGGCTTACACATAAATATTTGATCAGGCCAAGACACTTTACTCTGTTAGAGTCAAATGAATATAGGTCTTTATATGGACGGGTTATCTCTAGGCCTAATCTTTCCATAACTATCTTAGGCATCAGGTTGTGTGAAGCCCTAGAGTCATGCATTGCATTGTGAAGGATCTTATCATGGATATTAAGACTGACATAAAAAGGGGGCACTACCCCTTCCTAAAACTTTCCCTCTATCTTTGGACCAAACAGAAGGGCTGGTTGATCATCACTCATATTTACAGTGTCACTGTTCTCACCTAAATTTAATGCTTTCAAAATTTGGCCTTTATATACATCTTGAGTGGCCGGCTCGGAGAGTGGGGCAGAGATCTTGATTTAGCAATCTCACTCTCCAAATTGAAAGTGGAGTGACTCTTTGGAATACTCGGTCTGTTTTGTTAGCCACCACCTTAGTGGGTGAGAATTCATTGGGCTGATTCTCACTATGTCTGAGGTTGGGCTTGTTTTATCGGGAGCACTAGCTAGGTGCTAGTGCGCTAGTTAGTTGGCTTTTGTTTATCATTGTTTTGGTTGTCTTTTTCTTTGTTTTTCCCTGAACTCTCAGCTGCTGACTTGTTTCTTTTGGCAGTAACTTTAGAAGTTTTCTCAGGCCTTTTCTTGATGGTAATCTCAGAAGCCTTTGGTTTGGAAGTGTCTAGGCTCTTTTTGCTTCTAAGTTCATACTTTTCTCTGACTTGCATGATAGCGTTTTCAAATCCAAGTACGCAATCCTCGAACTCTAACCTTTCCTCATCCCAATATGAGGGTGAGGGCTGGTCTTCTTTTGTGGAACAGTTGTGGATTGATTTTTCTACTTCAAACATGTTTATTGTGTTTCCCTCAGACTCTTCTATGATTCCCTCATCTTCATCAAGAAAGTTCTCTTGGAATGGGGGAACAAATTTCTGATTTGATTCTCTTTGTCTGTTGGGAGTGGTGTTGTTTCTTCTAAAGTTCTGGTTCTGGTTATGATTCTAGTTTTTGTTCTTATTGCTAATTGTGACAACCATTCTTTCCATCATTTTTTGTAGCTTTTCCATGTTTTTGGATATGCGGTCATAATTGGGGTCAGATGTGGAAGCTACATTGTCATCTCTATATGTTACCCTTTTCTCATCCCTCAATCTTGCTTTCTTCTCAATAAGATTTTCCTCTACACTCACTGTTCCCTTTTGCATGTCTTCCAATGTGTTGTAATCCCTCTCCCTAAGCTGGTAGGCCATGTCAGCATCCAAGCCTTCAGGGTATTTCACTAGAACCATACCTTGGGGAGGTTTCATGTGTGGTGGAAGAGCATTATAAACACTGTTAAACCTTGTAGAGTAGTCCTGGACACTCTCTCCTACGTTTCTTTTTAGGTTCTTGTATTCTGCTAGGATTTGGAGAGGGTTGGCCTTAACTTCCCATTTGTTTATGAAGGTCTGATATAAAGCAGGAAGGTCTTGGATACTATTAGGAGGTAGGATTTTGAACCATTTCTTCACATCACCTCCTAAGCTCTGGGCAAAGATTCTCATTTTGACTGTATCATCATCTATCTCCATGTAGTCAAAAGAATCTTCCATCCTATCTACATGGTGTTGGGCTGTGGTAGACTCTTTTGCAGTGAAGTGTGGGATCTTTGATTGATAATCGTTGGGTAAGGGCACTGGAGGCTGAGGTAAAACTAGAGGTGCATACCAGGCTGCCATGATGATGTTTTGCGGAGGTAAGGGGTTAGTTTGAGCAGCTGGTATATGGATGACAGGGATACTAGGACCAGCAGAAGTCTGTTGGGCAGATTTAGGGTGGCAGAGCCCCAAGTTTTGAATGAAGTGAATATCAGGAGGTGTAGATGGAAGGGTTTATCTGTCCCCAATGTGTTGACCACTATGAGGTGGTGAACCTGAAGTCTCAAGGCCTGGCTGGTCTAGAACACTGAATGACCTAGTTCTTAGTAATCTTCTTGGTAGGTCTAGGTCGAAAGGTGGGACTAGTAGAGCTGTAAGCTCTTCTGGTGCAGAGTTGGCTCTATGGATGTGGCTAGAAATAGTTGGTCTTATAGGTGTAGGAGATCTCTTGAGGATGCTCTCAGGGTTGTCAACTATTTCAGGTGTTTTCGGGTTAGGGTAAGCTCTTGTGTGGATGGTTCTTGAAGCTAGAATGTTGTTTACAAATAAAGCAGCTTAACCCTACTTGTTACTTCTATTATGGCTGATGTTGTTATGAAGGCTGGTCTCCCAGTGGAGTCTTTGATCTTTAATGAACTATGGAGTCGCCAGGTGGAGGGTTTAGGATGCTTCTGGAGGGTACACTGTCCACCACAGTGCTTATGAGATGTCTCTTTTCAAAGATATCTCGAAAACACAACAAACTCAAACCAGAGATTGACTGGGAGGGATTTTACCAGATATGTCACCTATGAAAGAGGATGAGATTCGGAGGCTACCTGGCCCTTTCCAGACTCTTTCTAAGAGTGTGGGAGAACACAACAAAGTATAGAGGTTGATCTGTGAATAGGAGTGTTTAACTGCCAACCTAACCAGAGATTGTAGGTTTCTGAGGTTCTTATGATGTAGTAAGGTGGAAAATACTCAGAATCTCCCCAGCGGAGTCGCCATTATGTTGGGGTTCCCATGTTTTGGCCAGATTGGCAAGACCAAAAGATGAGACAACATCAGAACCACTTTCAGACCTCAGGATCTAGGCCTCCTGGGTCCAGAGAGGGATCTCTCTATATGAGCAAAGGTTTTTGTCTTTGAAGCTCAAAGTTAAGATATTAGGCTAGTTATGGGCACAAGGTTTGTTTGTTTGATTTTTGTTTGGTTGTTAGGAATCAGGAAAGAATGGTTTAAAATGAGACAAAGCTGAGCAAAGAGGATTTTAGGTAAAGGGAGACAATTTCAGAGAACATTCAAGACCATTGGGCAAATGGAGTCAGGAAAGGGTTTACTTGCTATTCAATATGCCGGATTTCAATTGGGCTAGTCATTTAAAGCATTGGATCTCAAAGATGATAGTATGGCTTGAAAAGGTAAGAGGGAAGGCGAAAGCAAGGAAACCCCCAAGGTGACCTTTAGAAATCAGATCCAGGGACAGGGCGTGCCATTGGATACCTGTGATCTAGAATCCAAAGGCTAACTCTTTGGACAAGGAGAACATTAAAGATTTAGAACACAAAGTTAAAAGCCTGAGATCAGAGAGAGACTTTGAACTCTCAATGCTTTGGCCTCCAGCTTAAGGGAACTTATCAAAGTTTAACCAATTGAAAAGGATCCAAGTGAGATAGAAACCAAATTCTAGACCTCCCAGTGTTCCCAATTCATTCAATTAAATCCTAACAAGAGCATCTAAGAAACTGACCTCATTAATTCATACATCAGCTAGTGATATATCTGACCACTACACTGGTTAAATCAATTGAAATCAATCCTCAGATACACATATAGCAGAAAAACATTAAAGGCAGGGAGAGCAGAGACATAGTGATCCAGGTGGATATTGGTGGCCACTCACCTATTCCACTTGGGCCACCACCATTGTCTCTTTCAGTTTTTCAGTTTCGGCATAACTTACTATTTTTAGCAGTTTTTCGGGTCTTGAACTTTCGGAGCCGTTTTGAGGCCCTAAACGACGTATTTTGGGCATCGCGCCTCCAGTGAATATCATTCTGTTCATTTCATTTTAGAATTATATTCGTGGTGAAAGTTGTAGTCCTCAGATAGAGCTTTCTAATGATGTATCATGTGCGTCAAACGGAGATAGTATGCCAAAGTTACGTCCCTGGGAAGTTGAAACACCAATTTACCCAAACGGGGCCCATAGTTTTGGCGCTTCATCTACTAGGGTTAGGTTTTTGGATGTTTAGGGTTCTCCATTGTTTCTCAATAATAAATAGGCCCTCGAGCCTCATTGTAACTCAGTTGAGAGGCCTGTAGCCGCCACATCTCTTCTCAGAGATGGCTACCAGCGCCCTAGCTAGTTTTATTTCCATTCTGTCTGTAAGAAAATTTCAGTTCTTTGATATTAATGAAATGAAGGGTTATTTGCTTACAGACAGAATGGAAATAAAACTAGCTAGGGCGTTGGTAGCTATCTATGAGAAGAGATGTGGTGGCTATAGGCCTCTGAACTGAGTTACAATGAGGCTCAAGGGCCTATTTATTATTGAGAAACAATGGAGAACCCTAAACATCCAAAAACCTAACCCTAGGAGATGAAGCGCCAAAACTATGGGGCCCGTTTGGGTAAATTGGTGTTTCAACTTCCAAGGGGCGTAACTTTGGCATACTATCTCCGTTTGATGGACATGATACATCATTAGAAAGCTCTATCCGAGGACTAAAAATTTCGCCATGAATATTATTTTGGAATGGAATGATATTTGCTGGAGGCGCGATGCCCAAAAAACCTCGTTTAGGGCCTCAAAATGGCTCCGGAAGTTCAAGACCCGAAAAACTACTAAAAATAGTAAATTATGCCGAAACTGAAAAACTGAAAGAGACAATTGTGGGGGCCCAAGTGGAATAGGCGGGTGGCCACCAATATCCACCTGGATCATTCCTCCCCCCTTAGGAAGCAATGGTCCCCATTGCATTAAGTTCCTCCATGAGATGAGGAAATTTCTGCTGAACTTGGTCCCTGGTGAACCAATTTCCTTGGTGCAGGAGTTGGCCAGCTTTGACAACCCGATACAGTTGGATCTTCTGTTGGCGAGTGTTCTTGATTTGCATGTCCATGATACAATCTGTGGTGGCCTGTTCCATGTAGTCTGGGTTTAACTTTGTTGGTGTGAGTTGTTCTGCAATGTCTGAGGTGTCTAGTAGAGGTGGGAAGTAAGGACGAAGGCAATCCACATTGAAGACTGGGTGCAGACCAAGGAGTGGAGGAATACTAATCTCGAAGGCATTGTTCCATATAGCCTTGGTGACGGTGTACGACCCGTATCGAAGCGGGCGAAGCTTGCGGTGGGGTCCAACGAGGCGCTCCTTCTGCAAATGTAGCCATACTTTGTCGCCCACCTGGAAGTTGTGTGGCACTTAGTGTTGATCATGGCGCTGCTTGTACTTCGCATTGGCTCTGTCCAATATATCATGAACCTGTTGGCAGATGTGTTGAATGCGCTCGATGAAGCTACTTGCTTTGTCAACTTTAGACTGGACATGAGTTGAATCGGCCTGAGCAACTACAAATGGCATGGCTACGTCAATGGGACATAGTGGCTGGAATCCCAAGCCCACCTGAAAGGGGCTATGGCCAATTGAACTATGGAGAGCCCTGTTATAACTATGTTGTACATAGGGGAGGATCTCGTCCCATGTCCGTGGATGCTTTGAATTGTACATGCGCAGAATGTGTACAATCATTCTGTTGACGACCTCTGTCTGGCCATCTGTTTGGGGATGGAAAGCGATGGACTTGGTGAGCTTTGTTTCCAACATTGACCAGAGGCTGGACCAAAATGTGCTGAGGAACCTGCTATCTTGATCTGATATGATATACTGTGGGATCCCAAAGTGCACCCACACTTTTTCAAAGAAGAGTTTAGCAGTGGCTTCTGCTGTGATATTCTTCTTGCAGGCCACCATAATGGCCATCTTCGAGAATCTGTCAACGACCACGAAAACACAGTCATTTCCATTCTTAGTAGAAGGCAGGCCCGACATGTAATCCATGGAGATGGATTCCCAAGGTCGACTAGGGGTAGGTAGTGGAGTATATAGGCCTTGCTTCTTGATGGTTGGTTTGGCAATGGCATAAGTAGTGCAGGATCTGATGTGCTTCTTGACATCCTTTCGAAGGTTCGGCCAATAAAAATACTTCTGTAGTATTGCTACTGTTTTCTCGACCCCGAAATGCCCAACGACTCGACTGTAGTGTGCTTCCCATATCATCTTGGCACGCTCGCTTGAAGGAACATAAAGGTGTCCCAGGTGACATAAAAGTGCATCTTGGAGGTGAAAATTTGGAAATTGCGTACCCCCCAAGAGTGCCTTGTAAGTGTGACTGAATTCTGGGTCACTCTCATAGAGAAGTGGCCAATCAGAAGTCTCGTGACCACAAGAGTTGAGCACAGTGGTGAGTGCCACGATCGGTGGTCGGCTGAGGAAGTCTGCAACATTATTGGTGCTACCCTTATTATACTTGATGTTCAAATGAAACTATTGCAAATATGTGGACCACTTCTGATGGCGATCATTCTGCAACTTCCCTTGTGTCTGTATGAACTGCAGGGGCCGGTGGTCTGTGTGGATGATTATTTCCTTCCCCAAAATGTAATGCTTCCATTGTCGACAGGCTTGCACAATGGAATAAATTTCTTTGTCATAGGTGGGATACTTGTGAACTGTCTCAGACAATGTCTCACTGTGATATGCCACTGGATGTCCCTGTTGAGTAAGAATTGCCCCAATAGCATAGTCAGAGGCATCTGTCTTGATCTCAAATGGTTGTTGCAAGTCTGGTAATGTGAGCACTGGGGCAGAATAGAGGCGATTTTTCAATTCTGTGAACGCCATCTGTTGAGGTTTCGACCAAAATAATTTTGCTCTCGATCCTCCCTTGGTTACTTGACTCAAGGGCCAAGTGATATGAGAGAATCCCAACACGAATCTACGGTAGAAATTAGCAATACCCAGAAAGCTGCGAAGCTCTGTTATAGTGGTTGGGGCTGGCCAATCCCGAATGACTTGGATCTTGGCTGGATCCACATGCACCCCCCTTTCATCAATAATGTATCCCGGATATTGAACCTGGGTCATGCCAAAAGTGCACTTCTCCAAATTGGCACACAACTTGTGTTGCCGCAGTGTTTGGAGGACTTGTTGGATGTGGTGAAGGTGCTCTTCCCAAGTCTGGCTGAAGATCAGAATTTCATCCAAGTACACCACTACAAATTAGTTGGTGAATGGCCGCAAGATGTCTTCCATCATCCTCATGAAGGTTTCAGGAGCATTCGTCAACCCGAAAGGCATGACCAACCATTCGAAAAGGCCTTCCTTGGCTTTGAAGGCAGTCTTCCACACATCGGAGGGTTCAATTGGTACCTGGTGATACCCAGACTTCAGGTCGATCTTGCTGAAATATTTTGTACCTTTGAGTTGGTCCAGAAGGTCATCAATCCGTGGGATTGGGTACCTATTCCGGACAATGATCTTGTTCAGCGCCCGATAGTCAATACAGAGTCTCCACGTCCCATCCTTCTTCTGTACCAACACGATCGGGCTCCCACAGGGCGATGAACTTGGTCTGATGTGACCTTTCTGCAACAGCTCTTGAATCTGCCTCTTGATTTCATCATTTTCCAGAACAGAGCGTCGATAGATCGGTCCATTGGGTAGTGGCGCACCTGGGGTCGGATCAATCGGGTGCTTGACCTGGCAGTGCAGAGGAACCCCTGTGGGTGAGGTGAAGATGTCCCCGTACTCCTCCACGACCTTATCCATTTGTTGTTGTCGTGCGGAGGGGCCCTGTCTGGAGGTCGTGGCCACAGTCTTCTTCTTGCCCTGGGGGCGGATCATCAGGAAAACGAATTTCCTGGTTTGGGAAATGAGCTTACTACATTGTTTTGCAGTAACCAAAGAGATAGTCGTAGGAGGTGGTACCTCTGGTATCCTGTACAACTTATTTCCCAAAGTAATAATAACAACACGAGGTCGAGACTCATACACAGCATGACGCTTCCACAAGTATGGTTGTCCTAATAATACATCAAAAACATCAATAGGAGCAACATCACATAATACCTCATCCGTGAAGGGCTTGATGCTATAGGGAAGGCGACACTGCTGGCTGACGCGGAGATCTCGTCCTTGGTGAAGCCACCCGATGGTGTATGGATGTGGGTGAGCTGTGGTCAGCAAACCCAACCGCTTCATGGCATCTGCTAAAATGAGGTTCTTTTGGCTCCCATTGTCGACAATGAACTGTACAGGGGATCCCTTTACCAACATCTGGGAGTGGAAGAGACATTCCTCCTCCTATGGATCTTCCGGTTCCTCCTTCTGGATCTTTGTAGTGGCAACAGTGGCATTGGGCTCCGAATCAATAATCTGTTTCCCTTTTTCATTCCCCTTTTCAGGTTCTGATTCGGAGTCGGAGCATGCATCTGACTCAGAAGCCCTCATCTCGGCCACTAGCGACTGCTTGGCCCGACACTCACTTGTGTTGTGAGTGGAGCTCTTATGGAACTCACACCACTTTCCCGTGTCCTTCTTTGGCTTTGCGGTCTTGTTATTTTCTTGTGGCTTTGACGGGTTGTCTTTAGCTGCCATGCCTTGGCTCTGTCCTTTGTTCTGCGGTTTGGAAGCACCTTTCCCTTGCTTTTGATTCGCAGATCCAAAGTCTCGCTTCTTCTGTTTTAATTTCTGCTCAATCTTGGCAGCATACCGGTATGCCGTACTAAGCGAGGAGATGTCGAGGAACTCCATTTCCTCCTGAATGTATCTGTGCAGACAGCTGCGATACTTTAGCACCAAATGTTTCTCTGAATCTTTGATACCCAACTTTGTGCGCAGGGTATGGAACAAATTCGTCGGCTCATGCACATCTTGATCCCTTTGTTGTCGCAGCGTGGTCCATTGTATGTACTTGTCCTCATAGCTCCCCACGGGATAGTACTGTTCCTTGACGGTGTCTCGGAAATAATTCCAAGTTGGTACGGCCGAGAACAGAGAGGGTTCTGTCTGGTCCTTGTTCTCACAGTAGGTTTCCCACCAGTCCTTAACATGGGGGTAGCTTTGAGGAGTGCAAAAATAATCTTCTCCCGGTCTGAAAAGTCATGAACAGAGAAATATCCTTCTAATAGATTCAACCATCTATCTACGGCATCTGCGTCTATTTGACCCTCAAATATGGGAATGTCAAAATTTACTTGTACCTTAAAGGGAGTCGCAACTCCAGAGTGGCTACTGGATGCAGATGCGCCGCCGGTGGGCGGCCGTTGAAGGATCTGAGCAAAGCTATCCATCATCGCGTTCCTTTGTTTTTCGAGGGCCTCCTCGAGCAATATTTTGATAGGATCTCCTGCTCCCTCATCTTTCTTTTCGTCCCCCATGGGCGTCCATCGAGGTTTGCGAGGCTGATCTTGAAAAGGTTCCACCAGATCAAGCCCTAGCTCTTTATACCCCGACCTCATTGGGGACATGCAAAGAAGGATCGAGAAAAAGCAAACCTCTTTGATACCACTTCATTTCATTAATATCAAAGAACTGAAATTTTCTTACAGACAGAATGGAAATAAAACTAGCTAGGGTGCTGGTAGCTATCTCTGAGAAGATATGTGGCGGCTACAGGCCTCTGAACTGAGTTACAATGAGGCTCGAGGGCCTATTTATTATTTAGAAACAATGGAGAACCCTAAACATCCAAAAACCTAACCCTAGGAGATGAAGCGCCAAAACTATGGGCCCCGTTTGGGTAAATTGGTGTTTCAACTTCCCAGAGACGTAACTTTGGCATACTATCTCCGTTTGATGCACATGATACATCATTAGAAAGCTCTATTCGAGGACTACAATTTTCGCCAAAAATATCATTACGAAACAAAATGATATTTGCTGGAGGCGCGATGCCCAAAAAACGTCGTTTAGGGCCTCAAAATGGCTCCGGAAGTTCAGGACCCGAAAAACTACTAAAAATAGTAAGTTATGCCGAAACTGAAAAACTGAAAGAGACAATGGTGGGGGCCCAAGTGGAATAGGTGGGTGGCCACCAATATCCACCTGGATCAAATTCCCAAGGGTACTCTTGCATAGTCAAATCAGTGCAAAGGATGTACAATGGGTAAGTTTGTGAAGACCACCTTTCACGAGAAGGAGAACCATGCTTCGGTGATCCTGGAGAGAATTCACACAGACATGTGTGGACCATTCTCGGTTGCTTCAACAATGAAACACATGTATTATGTGATATTTGTTGACGACTTTTCTCGTAGATGCTGGATCTTCTTCATGCAGAAGAACAGTGAAACGTTCTCAAAGTTTTGTGAGTTCAAGGCATTGGTGGAGAAGGAGTCGGGGAAACAGGTGAGATCTCTACAGAGTGATAATGGTGGTGAATACATCTCGGGTGAATTCAAAGACTTCTGTAGCAAAGAAGGAATTTGAAGAGAACTCATAGCGCCT
Source organism: Pinus albicaulis (assembly GCA_034641835.2). Taxonomy (NCBI): domain Eukaryota; kingdom Viridiplantae; phylum Streptophyta; class Pinopsida; order Pinales; family Pinaceae; genus Pinus; species Pinus albicaulis. The sequence goes on from CM076582.1 coordinate 705,363,733, forward strand.
CATAACCCACAACAGAATGGGGTCGCGAAGAGAAAGAACAGAACGATCGTGGGTGCTGCACGAGTGATGCTGCATGACCAGGGCCTACCGATGCACTTATGGGAGGAAGCATGCAACACTGTGGTTTATGTGCAGAACCGTTGTCCTCATAGAGTACTTGGCATGAGTACACCCGAGGAATATTTTACCAGTAAGAAGCCTGATATTTCTCATTTGAAGATTTTTGGCTCACCTGTTTACATTCATGTGACGAAGGATGCCAGGAAGAAGTTGGAGCCGAATGCAGAAGTTGGGGTATTTGTGGGGTACACAGAAACACCCCATAACTATCGTGTGTATTTTCCAAACAGTCGGATGACTGTTATGCGACGGGATATAAAATTCAATGAGGTGAAAGCCATGCAGTTGTCGCTTGAGAGGGAGCTAGACTCTCATGTGGAAGAGAAACTTCTTGTTCCCAAAGATGAGCCTCTGGATGTGGATCAGCCACAGGAGGAGATTCATGGAGTGGAGGACTCCACTCATGCAGAACCAAACATCAGACAAGGCAGGAAGCGTACCACAGAAGTTGAGAGACTGAAGGTGGATGCGGCACAGAATGTAGGAGTTCCTACATCACAGCGCAGATAGAGACAGTCACCTGACCGATATACTAGATACATGGCTCTTATGAGCAAATGTATTGTGACAGAGCTATCTTCTTTTGAAGAAGCAGCGCAAGAACCCACGTGGGTAGATGCCATGGTGGAGGAGTATGACTCCATTGTCAGAAAAAGTGCTTGGGATATTGTTCCAATGCTGGTGGGAAAATCAGTTGTAGGATCAAGATGGATCTACAAGGTAAAGAAAGCTGCTGATGGGAGTGTTGAGAAGTATAAGGAAATATTTGTTGCTCGGGGCTTCTCATAGATTGAGGGGATTGACTATGAAGAAACCTTTGCACCTGTCGCATGGTATTCTTCCATACATACCATCCTTGCTCTCTCAGTGCAAATGGGTTGGCACATTCATCAGATGGATGTGAAGACTGTGTTCCTTAATGGGATCATTGAGGAAGAGGTGTACATTGAGCAACCTGAAGGATTTGAGATCTTTAGTAGTGATTCGCATATATGCAGGCTCAAAAGAGTGCTGTATGGGCTGAAACAAGCACCCCGTGCTTGGTACACTCGGATCGACAGATATTTCACTAGACTTGGCTTCACCAAGAGTGAGGCGGATGCAAACCTTTACCAGATTGTGGTTGAGGGTAAGCTTTTGATCATTGTACTTTATGTTGATGATTTGATACTAACAAGTGATGAGCAGTTGATACACTCATGCAAGGCTGATCTTGCAAAGGAGTTTGAGATGAAGGATTTAGGCCTCCTTCATTATTTCCTTGGATTGGAAATATGGCAGCGAGAAGGTGAACTATTTGTGTCTCAAGGCAAGTATGCCCGGGAGATACTGGAGAAGTTTCACATGCAAGGCTGCAAGCCTATCGATAATCCTCTTCCAGGAAATTGGAAGAAAGAGGATGCTACGTCGACAGAGGTAGTGGATGCCATTGTTTATCGACAGTTGGTGGGTTTGCTCATGTATTTAGTCAATACAAGACCATACATATGCTATGCAGTGAACCATCTTTCACAAGCGATGGTTAAGCCTACCAAGCTCTTTTGAAAGGCGGGCAAGCATGTCCTGAGATATCTCAGGGGTACATCTGAGTATGGTTTATGGTACAGACAGACGGATGAGGTGAAGTTGCATGGCTTCACGGATGCAGATTGGGCAGGAAGCCCAACAGACAGAAATAGCACATCCGGAGGGATTTTCAGTATCAGATCTACGACAGTTTCTTAGTACAACAGGAAACAAAGATCTGTGGCACTCAGTTCAGCGGAAGCAGAATACATGGCAGCAAGTTTAGCTGCATGTGAGGCTATCTGGATGAGGAAGATTCTGGTTGGTTTGTTTGGTTCACATTTAGATCCCATGGTGATTCATTGTGATAATCAGAGTTGCATTAAACTCTCGGTTAATCCCGTGTTTCATGATAGATCTAAACATATTGATATCCAGTATCATCATATGAGAGATTGTGTGCAGCGGAAGATCATGTTGCTTCAGTACATTCCCATGGAGGATCAGGATGCAGATATTCTGACGAAGGTGCTCACCAGGAGAAAATTCGAATACCATAGAGGCAGGATTAGGGTGAAGGATAATCCCTATCTTGTTGAGAGGGAGTGTTGAGATTCAACAAGATGATGAGCTTAGTGAAAAGAGTCACCTTCACTAAGCGGGCCCGCAGGCTATTTTTGGCGCAAGTCTATTTTTAGACATGTCGATCATATTTTAGAAGTTGCAGGATGCTATTTGTGGATGGTTGATCAAGTTGGAAAAATAGATGAAATTATATTTTTAGAATATTGGGCGAAGTCTATTTATAGATCGTCAATCTAAAAATAGATGCATGTCGATTATTATTAACTCTTAATAATAATCAGACTCTAAACAACAACTTATTCTCTTGGAGCACTTCAGTTTAGTGCACAGATGTGGCACAGCAGCTGACAGAAGGAATTACGCTATTCCTAAGGGTTTATTGGAGCTAATGCATGGAGGACTCAGTTAGAACTCAAGTGGCAGAGTTATGACACAGTTGGAAGAAGTAGTTATGGAGTTGTATTTAGTTTAACTCGGTTAGACTCAGTTGAGCTAGTTGTATCTAGTCTAACTGATTGATACACTAGTGAGAGTGGAGTGAATTAATTAGTTAATTAATTCACAAATAATAACTCATTAGTCAACTGAAAAATTCATCGGTTAACTACAATGCATGGCAGTTTCAGTGGAGACCAGTGGAGAGATAGGTGAAAGGGCAAGATAGACTATCTATTGTGACTATTAGTGATGCATTGATTGCATCAAACACTCAGTGGAGATTCCAATGAGGATTGCGTAGTCAATCCAAGAGTAATTCGAATTCATTCAGAGCTATTCTTCAGCAGAGATTGCACAGTGGAGGCAAGCTAGCAGGTGGCAAATATCGGTGCATGGATTTGCAAGATTAGGCATGTATAGTGTATGACGATTGTACTGTACTGAGAGCTTGTGATAAGCTTTGTATGTTTGTATGAGATTGTCATATGATCTCCATGTTACATAATATATAGTTGGGGTTTTCAGCTTCAGGCTTTCCCGATTAAAAACTGTGTTATGTGCAATTGATAATTTTTGTTTATGCTTCACATGTGTGTGCAATTAATTTTTCCACAAAAGATTAACAAGTGGAATAGATTCAGTATCTTGCATAAAGTTAAATAGTGTGAGATTAGGTGGATCTTGGACATATGCATGCATAGTGCATATAATTTCTACATAAATTATTAGGATTCATTGTTTCCAAAAATGGAATCCACATTGACCCTGATAGAATTCAGGAAATTGAAAAAATCCCTTTACCACATAATAAAAAAACAATGCCATAATTTTTAGGACAAATTAATTTTGTAAAAATATTTGTTCCCGATTTTTCCCAAATCATTTTACCCTTGCAATCAATGGTCAAGAAAAATTCAATCTTCAAATGGGTAAAAGAAGAGATAAATTCTTTTGAGTTGATTAAGAAAGCCATCATAGAAGCCCCCTCTTTAACATCTCCTGATTTTATTAAATCATTTATATTATACACGTTTACTTCTGACACATCATATGCAGCAGTTCTAACACAGTTAAATAATCAAAACATTGAAGCACCAATTGCGTTTTTTAGTTCCAATCTACAAGGTGTTGAGTTGAATTATTCAGCTGTGGAAAAACAAGCTTATGTTGTATTCAAAGCTTTGAAACATTTTAGACCCTTTCTCCTAAAGACACATACTAAAATAATAGTACCTTACTCAGCAGTAAGGCAGTTGTTAATCCAATGAGAAGTAGGAGAGAAGAGAGCAAATTGGGTTACCGCACTTCAAGAATATGATGTAGAGATACACCCTGCTAAAATTGTTAAAGGACAAGGTCTTTGCAGGATGTTAACTAGAGCTTGTCATACATCAACAGAAGAAGATCAATAAAATGAAATACAACTGTTCGAGGTAAGCCTCAATGATTCTCAGTCACAATATGTTGATCTAAAATTTTTCTTGAAAATTGGATATGCTCCATTATATCTCAATTACACAACAAATCGTGCTGTGAGACTTAAATAAAATCAATATGAACTCATAAACAATGTATTATTTAGAAGTAATTATGATTCTGTATTATTAAGATGTTTAGAAAAAACTGAAGCTGAAAAAGTAATGTAGTAATTACATGATGGACCAGCTGGAGGTCATTTCGGAGGAGACACCACAACTCATAAAATATTGCATGTTGGCTATTATTGGCCAAATCTATTCAAAGATGCACATGAATACGCAAGAAAACACAAACTATGTCAAACTGCAGCAGGAAGAGAGAGAAAAACAACATTCCCATTACAACCAGTAAATATCCAATGACCATTTGAACAATGGGGGTTAAATATTATAGGTGAAATAACTCCTAACTCTTCAAAACAACACAGGTATATTCTAACTGTGACATATTATTTCACAAAATGGGTAGAAGCTATCCCATTAAAGGTGGTTAATATGCAAAGTATTACATATTTTATTGATCAGTTCATAATCACCAGGTTCGATCTCCCATCAACTTTGATATTTGATAATGCATCTTACTTTTCTGGAAATGCCATGATAGAATTCGCTTTGAAAAGAGGTTTTAAATTAAAATACTCAGCTAATTATTATCCACAAGGTAATGGATTAGCTGAATCTACAAATAAAAACCTCATAAGGATCATCAAACGAACTGTAGAAAAAAACCATAAAAATTGGCACAAAGCACTTTTTTTTGCTCTTTGGGCAGATAGGATCACCTAGAAAGCATCAATAGGTACTTCTCCATTTATGTTAGTTTATGGGAAAGAAGCAGTTCTACCCAAAAATGTAACAATACCATCATTGGCTTTAGTACATTTTATTGATGAAAATCCTTCATCTTCCCTTCAACTTAGACAAGATCAAATTCTTAAAATGGAAGAACAAAGAGAAAAAGCTAAGGCTATACATGCTCATCATCAAAAAATAGTGAAAACCTCATTTGACACATCATCCACCAGTTCAATTTTTTTTGAAGTAGGAGATCTTGTTTTAAAATGGGATAAGGCACATGAGGAAAAAGGTAAGCATACCAAATTCCAAAGATTATGGCTTGGTCCATTTCAAATCATCGAAAAAATAGGCTTATCTACCTTTTTGCTGCAAGACTTATCAGGCAGAAAAGATTCCTTACCTGTAAATGGTCAAATTCTCAAAAAATATTTATCTTAGAAAACCAAGCTTTTAAATTTTATTTTTGCTGTAGGAAAATAAAAGTTGTAAATAGCATCATCATTGGTTCATTCAAATTTACAAATTTTTTGATAAATTATTTTGATCTTTTGCTTCTATAAATAAGTAAAGAGAAAGATGACTATAATTATGAGAAATGAATAAACTTTATTTTTTTAGATAAATTGAAATTACTAAAGGCATTTTCTTTCCGAAAAAGTCTCTAGATATCATAAAATCTAGTTATTATGTATCAGTTAGAAAAGGAAATTTTTAACTTAGCAAGGATTCTCTACAAAAAGGTATCTACCAACTCTATAATTATCATCCATAGCTCTTAAACGAGCTAATGATTCATCCCATCTGGTAAAATTTCTTCTTTAGAAATATTAAAAAATAAAATGACAAATATATACAATGAACAGATTCAAAAGAAAATGAGTCTCATCATGAGCTTGTTTATCATGATCATAAAGAAATAATGTAGACTGATATTACCAAAACTGCATACTATAACAGGGTAATAGCTATATGATTATAAAAAATCAATAGACAAGGGGTCTCATCACGAGCCAACTTGTTCAGTCCAAATTACTATCAGTGAATGACATTGTCATTATCAGGCAACTAAACCTGGACAATGATTTTGAAAATGTATCAAGAAAAAGAAAGTTAATGATATGTCATAAATATATTTTTAAAATAAGAAATCAAATTTGGATGGGACCATGAATCATTATTGGTTAAAAGTTAACCCTGTCGAGGCTATAAACGCCTGCTGGCAACAGTGGCTCTATCTGTGATAAATGAGTAAAAATCTATGAAACCAATTTTTAGAGAAAACCTACTTTATCTTTTTAAATCTAAGTACTGGCTGATATAGGTACCTATATGTTATTATTGAAGGAGTTAATTTAGAAGAAACGAGATAGGTAAATAGATTATATTCTGAAAAAATATTGTTTAATTCATGAATCATATTATTTTTATTCTTATATCTTTTCCTTATTTTGAAAGTTTAGAAATGTCAAAATAAACCAATCAGATATATCTGGTTCTCCCAAGTGAATCGCCAATTGTTGTGCTATGCAATAAACCCCCCATTTTTATTTTTTTTAACTAGTTATTTAGACCTTTGATAAATAAAAATAGGGACCCTTTTTGAAAGTATTTTTGTCTTTTTATTAAAATCAAACTCCAAAAAACATCAAAGCTCTTTAAATAAAAACATCTCTATCACAAATCACAATTTTGCACTAATCTTTTCTTAAGTTAAAACAATAGATCAGGGAAATCCCAATTTTGCGATTGCCAATGTGAAATTTCGCAAGTGACATAATAAATCACATATCGCAAATTTACACTGCCAAACCTTAATCAATCCTTAACGAAACTGCAATATTGTGATTTTGCGAAATCGCATATCGCATAAACAGAAGGCAATACACATCACTAAGACAGGTTCAAAGGACGCGATGCGATTGATTTGACAGGTTTTAATAGAATTTTTTTACGCAAAACAAATGATGTCAGAAAGTATTAATTATGTTTTATCATCCAAATGTAAACAATTATGGATGCGTCATGATTAATTAGTGATATAGATGTTTTACGGATTTTTTCCTTTCAAAATAGATCATTTCAATAGATCTTCCATCATTTGATCATTTACTCTGTCTTTAATAGGGATTTCCTTTCAAAGATATGTCCATCCGCAAATTTATTCAGAAGCACGACAAACAGATTATTGCAGAATTCGAACAAACAGGAATGACACCTATAATCTTTGATATTGTCTACACTGCTGATGGGGGAGATACTAAATGGAAAGTTATTTACACTATACTTGAAGACGAAGAGCCAGAAGTAGTGGAAGTCGTGGCGACTGCCGATGATGCAACACCTTCAGACTTGCGATTCAAAGATATTGCATGTTCTTTCCTCCATAGGATAACAACGAGAGCTACTGTTCTTTCATATACTGACATGATTAGATGGATCCTTGATAAATCAGTAATCAAAGACAGACAGTTAAGGACCTGCAAGGATGAGATTCTAAGTTCTTTCAAACTTGAAGATCATGTATAAGCTGCCCAACTCGCAAGATACCTACAACAGTCAGTTTGTTAAAAAATTTGCTGAGAAGAACCAAGACCCGTTCAAGGCAATTCAAGGTTGGAGGAAATTAGAAAATAAGTTCAAATATGAGAAAACCGGTATGTATCCTATCGCGTAATTAGCAAACCCTTACAACTTTGCAGCAGCAATGTTATCCAGATTATATGGTTTACCTGATAATACCAAGTTCTCCATAAATTGGATTCCCCTAATTGACTCCTATGTTAACTCCCTCATAATGAATTGGGCGACTGTCTTTTCAGATAATCTAGTTAAGACAATTAATGAATATCACCAAACTAGAACTTCTTCCTCCAAATCTGTTCCCCAATTCTATATGAGTGCATACATTTTTGATGCTATTTGTTTTTCTACCAAATTTCCAATTATGGGATGGAATGGACCTCTGAAGACCCTACCCCGATACATTTGAGTCATAAAGAGATATGGGAACATAATTATGCACCACATTTTCATAGGTTGTGCTATGGTGTTGTACTACCGTTACACCAATATATGTATGACATAGTGAGCCCTAGGTTCACTAAGGAAGCGCTTACAGACCTTCAAATATTAGGCAGGAGTTTTATTGAAGAATCATTTTCCTATATTAGAGTTTTTGGAAGCTATGCTCCCCTACATATTCTTCCATTATATGTTTCAGACAAGTTGATGGAAAGGGAAATTGCTTACCAAACAGTTGGTAATGGACTCACTAAAGCATTGAAAGACAGTAAAAAGTCTTTGTGGCCAAGTTTTCCAATTTCATGTGGTTCATTTACACTCAGCAATTTCAATCACGCATTGAAATAATGTCAAAAGGTTGAGGTTTTAAAGCTCCCCGTTTTACCCTCCAGACAGTTCGACCCAGAAAAGGTTGCTAACAAATTCACTTTGTCAGTCAAACACAAACCTATTGTGCACACTGATGACAGATTTGAAGATATTTTACAGCCTGTCGGGACTTTTGAAGAAATCCTAATTTTTGTCATATTGAACTTGAATCTAGAAGAAATATAGAGATTCAATGAATTTAGAGAACATAGACTATACAGATTCCACAGGATGTTTTGATTACCAGTCATACGATTAAAGCTATTCAAGAAATCAGAGCAGAACAATTAAATTCACAAAATCAAAGTGAATTAGACAAAACTTGTACTTCATTCAGTAATACACTCACAAATACTCCAGAGGCATCATCATCTCAGAAGAATATAGAATTCCAAACTCCTCAGCAAAAAATAGTTTCAACAAAGAAAATCATTGAAACTCCTGAGATAATCTCCCAAGAAATAGAAATCATTCCTACAGATCCGACTGATGAGATTATCCTCAAGGTGACTGATATTACCCCACTAGATGTATTCTATAGCCCTCTTCATAAGGTTGTAGTGAGAAAACAAAGGAAAAGAAGGAGAATTGAAACACCACCGGGGAATGAAGTTATGGAAGTAGTATGGAAAGATACTCCATCAAATCCAATTGAAAATTTAACTCGGCTATCTCAATTCGCTGGTGCATACACCACTGCGACAATTGATAAGGCAACAGAAGTATGTATTTTGATCCAAGAAAATGATGTCAAAATCATGGAACTACAATAGCAGCTAGATGAAGAAAGAAAGAGTTCAAATCAGAAAGTGGAACAACAACTTCACAGAGTACAACAAGAGATAGAAATGCTTAAGATAAGTCATGAAAATGACTTATCTAGTAAAAATTCACTGATTGAACAGTTGAGAGAAGATCTTACTAAATACGAAGGAATTCCTACTATAGAGAAATTCATAAAAGAAGCATCGATATTAAGTGCCTTACTCTTAAAACAACAAAATCTGTTTGTTGTACAAATGTCAAACATAATTCCACATCTAGAACTCAGTGAAAAATTAACAAACACAGTCATTGATCAAAGGATTGAGTTCAATGAACTCAATATCAAAATCTCTAATTATATTGAATGGCAGGATACAGAAGAAGGGAAGAAGTCAGATCTCCCAAAGATCAAGGAAACTTTCAAAGATATTCTTTTTAGAGACTGGGATGCATGAGTGAAACAAGCAGAATTAGCCATAGCCAGAGTAGCAGGTATATCAAGGAATATGGTTAAAATGATTAACCATATATTACATACTTCCGGGCTTATTAAAGAAGGAAATCTCAAATATCTTCCTGATATCAAATATTTAGAACAAAGTTGGAAAGAAGCTGGTCAACCCAGGGAAGAAACACTTCTTCAGCTAAAGAAAACTGATTGGGAAGCATACTGGCAGCTATTGGTCAAACCACACAGTCAGATCATGGCACTGAATTTCTTTCTGAACTCCATATAGAGAATACAGCTGCTCTTACTGGGCGCTATATTTGTTGCACAAATGAAGATAGAATCCGGAAAACCTCCACAAGTTCAATCGATGTCCGACATTTGTGAGCAAAAAAGCACAACTGGCAGTAACTTATCATCCAGCATGATTATTAGTTAGTTTTTTTTTTCAATTTTTAGAAAAAAGATACTAAAGATGAGGAAGGTTGTTTGAAACCACCTCATAAGATATTTTTGTATAATTTTTTTGTAGGTAATTTGCATAGTACTTAAACCCTTCTCATGCATTTAGAGAAGTGTCCAGAATTTTATTGATAACATTCGCAAATAATGCTTAATTGTAAGTAAGTTTGTGGATGTCTTGATGAAATAATGGAACACGACCATTTCAGCTACATATCATTTTGTTGATCACTGTTGATGCACTTCTGTATTCTTTGAAAGACTTACTGATGTATGAGTTGAATGTGGCCTACTATCATTGATCAGATGAACAGGACAATACACATCTGGTACTATTATCATGTCTGTTAGTTCTGTTTTGAATATTAGTGATGAATCCAACTTTCATGAATGATATATGAAATCAATTTTTTTTGTCTGAAATATCAGTTGCACTACTGTACGATATAAAGATAGGAATTGATTATTTTTTTGTATATTGTCATCAAATATATGCGATATGTTTTTCACTTTCTTTTGATTAAATTATTCTTCAAGAGAATTATTTTACAAAGTAATAATTCTATTAAATCTTTGATGATCTTAATAATCACAGATTGAATATATATCATTTTAGATCGCATCGAAATAGTATTATCCCTCGTTAGATTAAATTAGTTTTAATTTTAGGTTTTTTGCATGTTAGAATAAATTTGTTTTAGTTTCTAGGAATTCTTCATGTTAATACCTTTAGAGAAATCCAACAATCAAACAAAAACCCAACTCTGGGAGGCTGGTTCCATTATATCCAGTCGGAGCCACTATCCCAAATGGAAAAGGAATTGTCTTAAGGGCCGGACTGGGTGGTTATCCCCCTTGTTGTTGCCATATATTTCTGAGGCCTCAATAGGAGGGCACTTAGGATTTTTAAAAACTTACCACAAGGTGAAGAAAGATTTTTTTTGGGATGGCCTTAAATCTGATATTCAAAAGTTTGTAGCAGAACTTTTGGTTTGTCAGCAAAATAAAGTTGAGACAATTAAGACCCCGGGTCTTCTACAACCTTTATCCATTCCAACTCAACGCTGGGAGGAGATTTCAATGGATTTTATCACAGGTTTACCCAAGTCTAAAGGAAAGAGTGTCATCATGGTGGTAGTTGATAGACTTACTAAGTATGCACATTTTTGTGCATTATCTCATCCATTTAAAGCAAGTACAATTGCTACTACATTTATGGACACAATTCAAAAGCTGCATGGAAACCCAAAGATTATTGTAAGCGACAAAGATCCCATTCTTACTGGAAATTTTTGGACGGAGTTATTTTCTTGTTTAGGTACTCAACTAGCTCATAGCTCATCTTATCATCCTCAATCTGATGGTCAAATAGAGATAGTGAATAAATGTTTGGAAGGATATCTTTATTGTTTTGTATAAGATAAACAAAAAAAATGGGTCAAGTGGTTACCTCTCGTTGAATGGTAGTATAACACTTCCTTCCATACTGCAACAAAAATGGCCCCATTTATGGCACTTTATAGATATCATCCACCGTCCATCACATCATCTTTAAGAGAAAATTCTAAGGTTCAAGCAGTGGAAGATCACATCGAGCATCAACAAGAAGTTCTCCAACTCTTAAAGGATAACCTAAATTTGGCACAAAATCGAATGAAACAACAGGAGTTGGTTCCATAACAGTAGTTGTGCCATCTCTTGGGAAGGCCTAGAAGTGTTAGGTTGACCAGATCATCTTCGAAAACTATAACACCAAAACTCACAAGCTCATCCCAACATTGGTTGAACTTTCTCCAGTACTGTGTTATTGTGTCGCCCTTTTCCATCTTGATTTTTGAAGCTTTTCCTTCAGTGCCAACTTCCTGTGGTCACTGTTGTTCTGAAACAAGTCTGTCAAGGCTTTCCACATTTCATATGAATTCTCCTTCCCATGGAGGTTCGAGACAATATTATATCTAACTCCTTCTAGTAATATCCTTCTTGCCTTAGCTACAATCTTCTTCCATTTTGCTAGATTATGTGCATCAACAGCTACTGGTCTCAAAACATTTCTATCAATGTATTCCTCCAACCCATTATCTTCCATGACTGCTTCCATCCGGTCCTTCCAAGCAATGTAATTTGAGCTACCGTCAAGGGGATACTTGAGCCTTAGACCATAGGATATCATCCTGATCTTGTTGCTAGCTCTGAAGAATAGATCTGAAAAACTCGTTCCTCCTGCAAAGATAAATTCACATTCTTCTCTTCTATAGTGATTTCAACTCCGATACCATGTAGAAACTCCTTGTATATTGAAACTGCTAATTGTAATTTACTAAAACAATAGACTTGAATCTACTCTACAAATTGTGAAAACAATTAAACGATCGTGAAATCACAATGCATACAAGAGAAAGAATTTAATCAACACATCACACAATGAATTCATAGGGAAAGCCACAGTTAAAAACCCCTACTATCTATATATTACATTAGTCAAGAAATATGAGAATATTACAACGTTTTTCTCAAGCTCGAGCAACCTTTGCACTATCTGTATCTGTCTCACTGCTTCGTAGACAAGCCATGGCCAATACTTAACCAATTTTCTGCTTTCCCATGTCCTTATTTCCTTGCGTTGTTTCCCTTGGAATTAGTACCTATTAATTAGGGAAATTCCTCATCCACAAATATGCAATTCATCATAGGCCTTCCTCTAACTGCATGCAACACCTGTACAATTTTGATGCTTATACAACTGATAATACATTACCCTTGAACTCCAACCTCATCTGGGTAACTCATTGATTACACATGCATGAAGTATTATAAACATTGATCTTCTTTGGGTAACTCAAATAAACTCTGGTGTATCAATATTTTGATCTTCTTTTGTTTGGGATTTGTTTTGTATTATAAACAGAGTTTTGTAATTGGGCCTAGTGAATTGTCGATAAGAATTTCATTTTATTAAGATATGTTGCAGTTTCAAGCTCACCAAATCCCAAAAACGAAAAGCGCATGGAAAACATGAAAATTGTGGAGCGACTCGATCCATTAGCCATTCCTTCAAACACATTATTAAACAGTTGCAACCAATTGAATTGGATTCCAATATTTATCATGATTTTGACAACCACTAACCTTAAATATGAATAGAAAACAAAAAGATGAGTGATATTTTCATTGGATGTGACAAGTTTCTTTTCTAATGCAAGTGAGAGAGTGATTTTTTATTGGAGAGGAGCATCAAGTTTCCACATAATAATCTAGCACCATTTAATTTCACTAGGAAAGAAGGACTCAATATGCTAAGAAAATAAAATTTTGCAATGAAGTCCCCCCACCCTCCCCTCCCACACCTCCACACCCTCCCCCCCCCTCCCCCAACACACACACACACATATATGATAAAATTTATGATAATTTAATTGTTAATAGGAAATGACAACAATAATTATTGATTACATGTTTTATATATTATTATTTTTAATTAATAACTAGCCTATATTAATCTTAACTCTAGATCTACCAAACGCCAAGAGGGATCAAACCTCTTTTCACTTTAAAAGAGGTTTGCATCTCAAGAGATTTAATCCCTCTTGGCGCTTGGTAGATCTGAAACTAAGATGGCTCTAGGTTGGATTAATTTCTCCCTCTAAATAGGCTATATTCCACATGAATACCACGGGTTCCCATATCATGGGTCAATACCATGAAGATTTTTATTTTAACAATTTTTTTATTATTAATTTTTTTATTTTATTTTGACCGAGTAAAAATGTTTTCACATTATTAATTTTATTTTTATTTTTATGTAATTTGACCAAGTCAAAATGTTTACAGGACATTACAACATCTCTTCCATACTAGGTTGAAGAACGCCTCTTAGTGCAATAATAATAATTTAAAACAAAGTTTTAATTTAATTAATTTTTATGATATTTTAAGCCCTATGGCAACTCAAATGGAAAGAACTGTTAAAATCAATTGTTATGTACCAAGAAGTTCGAGGTTCAAATCCCCTCGACTTACACGTGTCTAGGAAGGGGCATACGTAGGCACCTAGGGGTTACAAAGATAGCAATTGGAATCAACCGTGTCTCATGCCAATACAAAACCAACCAAATTATTGATTCCTCTATAAAAAAAAAAAACCTAATATCCCTTCTCGTCATTATTAAAATTATTTTAAATGAAATCAAATATATTTTTAAAATTATTTAACTTTATTCCATACATAAAATTAAATATTATTTTCAATTACAAGTTTAATTTGTTACTTAAAAATACTATATATATATATCCATTCCCCTTGAGAAGAAAAAAAATGTAATTTCATCTCATGAGTATGATATAAAATTACATTTTGCAGATGCATTCTATGGTGTATTGAGATAAAATTGTATCATATCATTAGATACTCCTCATAAGGACAATTGTCTAAAATTATAAATATCCTGCTACTATGTTAATCAACATGTCATACAAGAAAATAATTACACTCTAACATCAAATATTTATGTGATGTGTACAAAATTTATATGCCAAAAAGACCAAAAATGTATTTTAAGGTTGCTACTATTGTTGTGGATGCCATCCTTCTTATATAAAAGGAAAATGGAAAAATTCATAATATTTTGCTTCTTTCTTTTCCATTATCAGCCAACTCCCATAAACCTTCCTAATATCTACCTTAGAGAGTCGACATTTCGTCATATTGTGTTCCCTAAAGACATGGAAACAAGAGAATAAATCAAAAGCATCTTTGACACAACAAATATCCTCCATAAGTGGTAATAATTGTTGGTTGTGACATCTATGAATTCCTTTAACCAAATTGATAACTAGCATGGAGTCTCCAAAGACCTATAGGGTGTTACATCCTTTTTATTTGAAAAAAAGGAGCTTTAAAGAAGTAGAGTACAACTACTCTACCACAAGATCATCCATCGTTCTAAGAAGTTCCATCAAATAAAGCCCATGATTTAGAATTGTCCACTTCCTCGGGTAAAAAGACTTATGTTTAGAGGTCGGTCTTTATGGGGAAGGCTAGACAGGATAACAAGGCTTTGCATCACCATTTTGTCTAGAGAAGAAAGACAATCCTAAAATATAACCTTATTTCTTACTAGCCAAATAGCCCAACAAATGATCAAAGGGATGGTTATGAATTTTTTTAACTATTCGATCATCAAACCAACTTTTCCAAGCCTCTAGAACACTCGTACTAGCCCAATCTTTCCCAATACTAAGGTTGGAACATCAAAGGAACCAAATGTATTTTGTGAAGGGATTGTCGATGAAGAGGTGTTGAATAGAGCCTTGCAGAGATCACACACCCTTAGTCCTTCCAGATTTCATTTTTGTAAATTGTCCCAAGTAGGAACCTTATTTTCAAGTAGACACCACATGAAGAGTCAATATTTTGGTGGCAATTTTTATTTCCAGAAGTGTTTCTAGCACCAAGCTTGTTCCCCTATTAATGTCTGAGTAATTAAATGAAGGTAACCCAATTTCGAAGTATATTCTCCAAATTGGGAGTGTGACTAAAGAAACTCACCCTCCTTGTTATTCAGCCTTATGTGAGAGGAATGAAGCTTTGTAATTAAGCCCCTCCAAGCATCATCATGCACATATGTAATTCCTAAGTTCTGAGCCAATTTCCATCCTTGTGCCAAAATATCAGTAGTGCCAATGTTCGCCACATAATTTAAAGTATGGATGCCATTTTTGTTGAGGTGGTCAACTAAGTCTTGAGAAAGGCGAAAGCCTTACCACACCCAAACCAAGGGTCAATTCCTACTCTTAATTTATGTCCATTGTTAATTTTTCATTAAATAACTTCTTCAACCAAAGGGAAATAGTTGAGGACTTCCTTCCAGATAATCAAGATGTTAGTTTTAGCTGTGATTGGTTTCTTGATCCACTCTTCCAGTGTCCTCCGGTGTAGGTATTTCCTATGGATCACTTATGTCCATATAATTTTAGTATAAATGAGCCTCCAACCTACCTTAGAAATAAGTACTTTTGCAAAGAGAGGCCCCATCCCCCCAAGCTTTTAGGACAATGATTTGATTTTGTCCCACTTGACCCACGACATGACAAACTAGTCCTTGGAACCAACCCACAATAATATGAGACAAACTATGCCAAGATTTTCCAGAATCCCTTTTGGGATACATGTAAGCCCATCCAATAAATGGGAATGGCTTCCAAGACTAATTTCACCAAAACAAGCCACCCAACTTTAGAAAACCAACGCACACTCCATATTTTTAGTCTTTTCTCCAATTTCACAACAAGGTAGTTCCAATCTTCTTTTCAATAACTATTTGGCTTAAGATAGAAGCCCGAGTATTTGATTCCATCATCAAACATAATTTGGGTGTAGGGAAAAATCCCTCCCATTTGGAGAGCTTCCTCCTCATCAAGTGAGACCATCGAGATGGATGATTTGGATGCATTAAGTTCCATGCTCATGGTAGCCTCAAAGAGAATCAAAGCATATTTTAGAAAATGTGCATCTCTATGTGACCCATTGCAAAAAATTAAAATATCATCAACAAAAAACATATGTGTTAAAGTAAAACTTTCTACAACAACAATTCCTTTGAAGGCCCCCCTGTCTCTTAGCATTGACCAATAATCTACTTAAGCCTTTTTCCACTAGTAGGAACAAAAGTGGCGATAGTGGGTGACCTTGCCTTAAACTTCTTTGAGCATGGAATAAGGGAAAAGTAGCACCATTGATTAATATTGCGAAGGAAACCGAGGTAAGACAACTCATAACCCATTTAATGAAAGGTACTTCATAGCCCAAATGAGTGAGAAGGAGGCAGATGTATTGCCAACTTACATGATCAAAAGCCTTAGATAAATTAATTTTTAGGACCACTCCTTTAAGTTTCCTAGTTTTAAGACTATGAAGACCTTCTTGGGAGACTCCAATTGCTTTGTGTATTTATCGACCTTCTAGGAAGCCAAATTATACATAGGAGATAGCTTTGGGTGAGATTGGATTGAGTCTTTGAGCAATCAATTTTGCAATAATTTTTTAGGTGCAATTGCAAAGGTAGATAGGTATAAAGTTAAAAAATGTTTTGGGATTGTCCATCTTAGGAATCAGAGCAATGAATGTGGAGTTAAAAGAAGCCAAGACTCTCCTATTTTGTTTGGATCCCTCCACAACCTTGAGCAGATTGTTCCCAAGCAGTTGATACAGACCTATAAAAAATCCACAGTCCAGCCAATCAGACCCAACCTTTTTTCCTTTTGGAAGTTATGCAGTACTTCCTGAAGCTCAAAGTCTAAAACATCCTCCATAATATGCAAAATTTCCTCCTCATTTACAAAACATAGGAAGAATTGAGCTAGTTTGATCACCTCAGTTATTGTTGTGCATCCCTAGCTCTGAATAGGGAGTTGAAGTGGCATTTCCCCATAAGGGCCAAATCCTCAAAAGTGGATGTTCAAACACCATTCTTATCCTCCAAACTCCAAATGGTATTTTCTATTTTCCATCCCTTGGAAATTTTTTGAAAGAAGTTGGTGTTCTCATCACCATATTGCTCTGCTTTTTAATATTCAATAGGCTTCTTTATCCTCAAGCAATTTCCTTTTTATTTGCTTCAAGATGAAATAATATAGCTTTTGTATCTTCAGAAGAGTAACCCCCATATTAATATCCCCCAAGAACATTCAACTCTGATTCCACTTCTTTCAGTTCTTGATATTTTCTTATCCTTTTATTTTCTCCCCATTAAATATTAACATTTTATAATTTTTCCTGACAAATTGAGTAGCAGTCGAATCTCTAGAGTTTGGAGGGTAGGCGACCCAATTTGTGTGAACTAATGCCATAAAGTCCTTCTCTTTTAACCATGTTGCATTGAACTTAAAAGGGCTTGTCAAATTTTTCCCCAAACCTTTGACCTATAGAAAGATAGGATAATGGTTAGACTCCCCCCACTTCCAACCCATTGTTGCAACATGGGAATGCTGAGAAATATATAGGGAAATAGTTAGAAGGGTTTCTCTTATACTTGATAACTTCTTGTGATTTATTTTTACATTTTCTTACTTATTAGCTTCTTATATTGTTATTATGTTGTTCTTATCATCAAAAAACTACCAAAACAAGAAGATCAACAGTACACAAGAACACAGGATATATGCTGCAAGTCAAGATCAAAACCTCTCCACTTGAGAGGAAGTCCCATAAATATATTCTCTTCTTATAGATTCTTTAATTGATGAATTCCAATACCTATAGACTAATATCAATACCCTTCTAATACCAATTCCAACCTTCTTGATGATGTGCTTCCTTTGTCGAAGTCAAACCCAGTCAAATCTCTTCCAACAGCAGAACTTCGACCCCCAACAACAGAATTTCGGCCTCTACTGCAGGTCTGAAATTTTTGGCCATCCCAATAACAACTTCTTCCACACCTGTGAGCTTATTTTGGGCTTCCAAGAGTTCTTGAGACCTTCGATTGAATTTCTCCTTCTTATAGGACTTGAGGACGACCTAATGAGCCTTCCTTCAAGCTTCTTTCTGCACTTCCGCCAAGTTCGATCCTGCATCAGCAAAACCCTAACCCAGAAGTAGAAACCCTAGTCTTCTTCCTTCGCATGTGTGAGAAGAGAGAGAGAGAAATAACCCAATCACTTTACCTTTGACCTTCTTCTTCCTTCGCTAGCCTTTTTCTTCTTCTCCTTCGCTTACTTGATGAGAGAATGAATTGTGTCCATAGGAGGCCGAGTTCCCTCCGTTATATAGGCTTACAAGGTGGAAAAACTACCCCAAATTACATAGACTTGGTCTTGGATGGTATTTCAACACTTTTAAATAAAAAAATAATCATTTTTACAAGTTACAATGTGCTTGATGGGGTCTTCATTATATGTCAATGACTCTTTTGACTTCTTTACCTAGGAAAAACCCTAGAAGCACTCAATGGGTGTTTGACCTCTAAAATAAAATACCTTGAGCATGAAACCCATGCTTCAAAAATAACAATAATAAATTTTCTTTCATATTACAATATACAAGACTCAAAAGTAGATTTCATATTTATGAAGATCGAACCTCGTTACACATTTTTCAACACTCCTTAATTAGGGAGGTATTCATAAATGGTACATGGAAATTCTAAATCTTAAGAGATCTCATAAGAAGAGTCAGATTGGTAAACCATATGTTTAACATCATGCCAACCATCATTTTGTCACATAGAAAGGCCTTGAATAACAACTCAATCTCTCCACAAGATTAGAGCATAATGTTGGCGAGACCAATGACTGATAGACACCATCATCATTGTCTCTTAAGGCACATAACCCACCCAGGTGTTCACGGGGTATGTCCTTCCAAGACTATTCTTATCTTGTATTTCCAGTCCTAAAATAATATCATTCCTTTACAAATACTCTTATCTTGGATGCCCTACATCGTCCTCAAAGAGTATCTGATGCCAAATGCTTACCCAATCCTCCATTATTTCTTCTTAGAGTGAAGACAAGAACTATGTGTCTATCTCTCCCTCTCAACTAGGGAGGATATATCAACCAGTCCAAGCTTGTCCCTTAAGTACAA
Organism: Pinus albicaulis; assembly: GCA_034641835.2. Taxonomy (NCBI): domain Eukaryota; kingdom Viridiplantae; phylum Streptophyta; class Pinopsida; order Pinales; family Pinaceae; genus Pinus; species Pinus albicaulis. The sequence continues at coordinate 705,383,306 of CM076582.1, forward strand.
AATATTCTTACTAGCAAGATATTTTATCAATATGTCAGCGACCTCTTCATCAGTCGAGATATACCGTAGCTACAACACACCATCCTGCACCAACTTTCAAAATGTTGTGATACTTTCTATTTATATGCTTTGTCTTTCCATGAAACATTGGGTCTTCATACAACCTTATACAATTGGTGTTGTCATAATGTATCACCGCAGGGTCCATTGGTCCTTCAAACAAGTTAGAAAACAACTTCCTCAACCATACAACTTCTCTAATTACTTCAAAGGTTGTAATATATTAAGCCTCATCACTACTGAAAGAAATTGATTCTTGCTTTCTCCTCATTTGGGATACCATGGAGGATCCCAATCTAAAACATCCTTCAGTAGTGCTTCTTACATCCATCTCACTACCTCCCCAGTTAGAATTTGTATATCCAATCAAGTGGACATCATTCCTCGTATCATACTTCAAGTAGTAAGGGATTGTTCCTTACAGATATATTAGTATATGCTTGACTGTTATCCAATGATAAAGCTTGGGCTCTACTTATAACTGAATAATACATTCACTAAAAAACATATGTCTAGTCGAGTATTCAATAAGTACATTAACGAGCCAATCAATTATCTATACCTAGTCGGATCCACTAGGCTTGATTCAGAACTTCTTAGCCTATTCAAGTTTGTGATAATGGGGTTGTCATAGGTTTTCATTCCATCATGTCAAACCTCTTTAGCATCTTGATCACAGACTTTCCTTGACCTAGATAAATCTCATTAGGTCCTTGCAAAACTTATAGTCCCAAATAATAGTGCATCATCCCTATATCCTTCATGTAAAATTCTACTGCTTCTTGCTTCTTACACTCTTGGATTTTACCTCCAATTGTGTCATGAGAAGATCATGCACATATAGAAGAATGATTACGGGCTCATCCTTGAAAACCTTGATGTAGAGATTTGGATAAACATAAATCTTCGAGAAGCCTAATATTTGTAGGTATGCATCCATCCTTGCATACCATTCCCTTGGTGCTTTCTTAAGGCCATATAATGCCTTATTTACCTTGCAAACATAAGTTTCTCTATATTGACTTCAAATCCCAAGGGTTGATCTATATAGACTTATTCATCAATAGTGTCATTTAGGAATGCAGTCTTGACATCCATTTGATGGATGTTCCATACCATTGATGTTGCCAAAGAGAGCAGTGAACATATAGTTGTATACCTTGTTGTAGGTGAAAATACCTCTTCATAACATACGCCTTCCTGCTAAGAGAATACCCTAGCCACAATTATTGCCTTATATTTATAAATATTTCCATCTGTCACATGTTTAATCCTGTAAAGCCACTTGGAAGTTACTACATATTTGTCTTTAGGCCTAGGTACGATCTCCCAAACTCCATTTTTCATTTTTGGTTGATACTCTTCATTCGTGGCATCTTTCCATTCTTGATGTTTGAAAACCTCTTGAAAGGTGGATGATTTTTCTTCTATTAGTTTCGTCATATAGTTTGCATAACCAAAATAACTTTTGGGTTTATTACTTTCCCTAAATGTGCATTTGGTTGTTCCATGCCCCTCTGCATCTAAAGAGTATATTTCAACCAATTATGTCTCTTTCTACATTTAGGGATGACCATAGGTTGCATGTGTTCACTAGGACCTTCATTTTCATGATTTGAATCTTCTTCCTCCCTGGTGATTTCCACTTCAAATATAGGAATTTCTTTGTCATCAGAGTCCATCGAGAGGTCCTTGATTTCTTAAATGTAATACTTTCATCAGATATCACATCTCAACTAACTTATATTTAGTGTCCTTCCTTTATGTAGATCCTATATTCCTTTGAAGTATTACTCTAGCCAAAAAATGTTCCCTTCATGCCTATAGGATCCAACTTCTTTCTCTTATCCTTCGGTATGTGAATATAGACATGACAACGAAATATTCAAAGATGGTCCATGCTTGGTTTCTTCCCAGTGAATGCTTCTTTAGGAGTTATGTTGTTTTGTGAGGACATTGATTTTGAATATATACAACAGTATTTTTTGCTTCACCCCACATAAATTTTGGTAAATCTTGATTATGTAACATGACTCTTACACTTTCTTCAATAGATCAATTATTTTGTTCTGCAACTTCATTTTGTTTGGGATTGTATGGGACTATCAACTCCCTCTTAATCTCAGACTTCTTACACAAAGTTATGATTTCCTTTGGAGTATATTCTCCTCCAATATTGGACCTTAGAATCTTTATTCTTCTTTATGTAAGGTTATCCACTTCAACTTTGAATTCTTTAAATTTGATGAATACTTCATACTTGGATTTCAGCAAATAAACCCAAGTTTTCCTTGAATGGTCATAAATGATTGTCACATAATATATATGACCTCCAAGAGACTTTGGAGACATGGGACCACAAACAGCGGAATGAATGAGATCAATAATTTCTTTTAACCTTGAAGCACAACTTCGAAATGGTCTCTTGAATTTTTTACCTAATGCACATCCCTTACATACTCCTTCACGATCCTCCTTGAGTTCGGGGATGCCATTCACCATTGAATTTAGTGTTGGTAAGATTTTTTAGTGCAGGTGATCAAACCTTCTATGAAAACGTTCACATGGACTTACTTCAATGTGAACCAAATCTTGAGAGAGAGGAATCAATAATATGTAGAGTCTTCCTTCATGAATCCCAATCATCTTTGCATTTTCGATTATAGAGTTTTTATCCCATACTACAACCTTTCCATCTATAAAAGCGACTCTATCTCCCTCAACTTCTAGACATGAAATGGAAAGCACATTCTTTTGCAAACTTGGAACAAATAAGATGTTGTTGAGATGAATATTTCCTCCATTCTAGTTCCAATGAGGTTGATCCAATTTCTCTTACAATATATCTCTTCTTGTCACCAATCTCAACAGAGTAAGAATATTTTCCTCTTAATAAGGTCTTTAGTTTCTTGTGCTCACCAGTCATATGTCTTGATGCTCCACTATCAATTACCAAAATATTTTCATCTTCAAATGTGCTAGTAAGTGCCGAGAACATTTCATCATCCTTTATAGATGTCTTGGCCATATCCTTCTTGATAGATAATAGGAGATCCCACAATTCTTTGATGCCCTTATTGAGATGACTTGCTACCATAATACACTTTTTTAGGAACTTCTTCAAGGTAGTAGTGATCTTCATCATGCCCTTAGCCAACCTTAGCTCTGGTACCATGTTGAGAAATCTATAGGGAAATAATTAGAATGCTTTCTCTTATACTTGATAATTTCTTGTGATGTATTTTTACCTTTTCTTACTTATTAACTTATTATCTTATAATTACATTGTTATCATCATTAAACAACTAAAAAACAAGAAGATCAACAGTACACATTAACACCAGATATAGGCTGCAAGCTAAGGTCAAAACCTCTCCACTTGAGAGGAAAACCCACAAATAAATTCTCTTCTTATAGATTCTTCAATTAAAGAATTCCAAGACCTCTAGACCAAGAAAAATACCCTTCCAAGACCAAGTCCCACCTTGTTGATGAATTATTTCCTCTGTCCAAGTCAAACCCAGTCAAATCTCTTCCAGCAACACAACTTCGACCCCCAACAACAAAATTTCGGCCTCTACTGCAGGTCTGAAATTTTCGGTCCTCCTAGCAACATTTGCTTCCACACGTTTGATCTCATTTTGGGCTTCCAAGAATTCTTGATACCTTCACTTGAATTTCTCCTTCTTCTAGGGCATTAGGATTCTTAATGAGCCTTCATTTGACCTTCTTTATACACTCCCTCCAAGTTCGATCCTGCAGTAGCAAAACCCTAGTATAAATAACCAAATCACTCGATCTTTGACCTTATTCTTCCTTCACTAACATCTTTCTTCTTCTCCTTCACTTACTTAATGAGAGAATGAATTATGTCCATAGGAGGTCGAGTTCCCTCCTATATATAGGCTTCCAAGGTGGACGAAGTACCTCAAATTAGGTTGAATTATTTGCTGCCAGGCCGACTTGGTCTTGGAGGGTATTTAAACACTTTTAATTACAAAAATAATGATTTTTACAAGTTACAATGTGCCCAATGGAGTCTTCATTATATTACAATAACTCTTTTGAATTCTTGACCTAGGACAAACCCTAGAAGCACTCAATGGGTGCTTGACCTCTAAAAAAAATATCTTGAGCATGAAACCCATGCTTCAAAAATAACAACAATAAATTTCTTTCATTTTAAAATGTACAAGAATCAAAAGTATATTTCATATTTATGAAGACCAAACCTAGTTACACATTTTTCAATGGGGAATCCCTTCCACAAGCCACTTAAATAATAAGAAGTGGTCCAACCACTTAGCCACCATAACATCTCCCACTCTCTTATTCCTCCAGGTAGGGGACACCTTGACCATGTCCACATCTATTAGATTGTGTTCCACCAAAATATGTGAGAAATAATTTTTTATGATGTCAGGTCTTGCATGGGGCCCCCAAACTTTAGCAGTGCCCAAAGAAAAATTAAAATTGCCTCCCAAGGTTTTCAACAAAAAACAATTATTTTTTAAGTAAAGAGTCCCAAAAAGGAACTTTATTTGAAAAAGGTCCATAGATGTTGATTATCCTCAATTCTAGCCCAAGCTTGGTTGAGTAGAAGTCCAAACCTAAAAAAACATATATACCCCAAGTGTCAAGAGGATTTATGTTTTGATTCCACCCAATAGCTAAACCTCTCGATCTTCCTTGAGCACCTAATCAAGTAAAACACCAACCTTTAAACATAGATTCCAAAACTTTGGACACAAAGGGCCCATCCTATGAGTCTCTTGTAGGAGAATAATATTAGGTTGATTTGTGTCAACCATTATTCTCAAGGCCAATTGTTTTGACAGTTTGGCCAGGCCCCGACAGTTGAAGGATTGAATAATCATGGGGAAACTCCTCCTAGGGCCGTCAATTCTCTAAGCACCCCATCAATGGAGAGTTTTTTCCCAACTACCACATCTAGGTGGGCTTTAACTTGGGCTTTGGAAAAAAAGGATTTCCTACCTCATCCTTTAGCTTATGGAAAGGTAGGGCTATATCCAAGACCCCAAGGCAACACAAAATTAGTGGGAATAGAAGATAAAGGCCATAGGTTGTAATGAGAGGCGGTGTCTAATGAGTTGTTCTGAGAGCATTATTTTTTAGGAGATAATGGAGGAGGGAGTGTGCACAATGATAGAGGGGCATGGGAATAAGACAAAGACAGGATTTTGATTCAGGGAGATGAGAGGCTCAAAGTGTCACAAGTAGTATAACTAACTAGACCTTTTCCTAAAGAAACATTATTGACAAAAGAAAGCATATAGTCAGGGTGGGGGGGGGGGGTGGGTGGGGGGAGTAGTACCATAAGTGTAGTTTACTAGTTGCACCTGAATCTCCTTGGTGGTATCAACTTCTCTATGATATGTTGTCACTTTTAGGTCTAACTGCTCATAGGTCTTAGCCTAAACCCTTATTCCCATAGGAAGTGGGGAAGCTATCCCCCTTATGTATCCTATAAGACCCTCAACCTCCTTAGTGGGTGTCAACCTTTCCATTGCATCCTATGCCCTATGAAAACTTCTCTTCTTCATTTTGAGGGCATTCCACACACCCTTGCGACAATGTAAAGGGGGTTTACAATATTTTGCAATGTGACTTGTTACATGACATATTTTTCACTTAAAGGTAATGAATTCATAGTTCAACATCTGCAAATGAGAACATCTAACTTGATCAAGCCTCATCTGAGCCATGAGTCCTTCTCTTGATTCAATACTCACCAAAATGTTCTCTAAAGTCATAATTCCAATGGTTTGAAAAGACATGCATGCATCTAAGAAAATCCCCAAGCGGTTCCAAATATCCATGAAGACTATCCAAGGCCAAAATTGGATAAGAAGGTCTAGCAGTCGAACCTAAATTGGTATGGCTTCCAACCTCTCCTAGCTAGCATATATCCCGAAGCATTTTCTGGAAACAACTTAGCATTAAAGAAATTTTGAGGTTTAAAATTATGAACCTCAAAACAAAAATGTACAACCAAAATCAACTTTATAAGAATCATTAGGATTGAAGATGATGGTGTCATCCATGGGGGATGATTCACCATTTTTGGAGTAAAAAAGTAAAAAGATTTAAAAATAAAAAAATAAAAAACTATTTTTTCAATTCGTACTTTCAACTTATCTCCCTATGGTTTTACTCAAATTTTGAGTAAGAGCATAGTTAGATGTAAAATTGTATTCCTCATCCAAGAAGTACCCATGTTGCATACTTTCGAGGGACCCTGCTACACGAAAAATGAGAAAAACATGAATTTTTTTATTGCAATAACATTTTTCATGTATTTATCGTTTTTTGTGCAACATGTTCCATCAATAGTATGCAACATGGGTACTCCTTGGATGAGAAATTAAATTCTGCATCCAATGAGTGCTCCCGCTTTAAAATTGAGTAAAACTGTAGGGAGATAAGTTGAAAATACAAGTTGAAAAAAGTAGTTTTTTTTTTTTTTTTTGCCCTTAAAATTTGATGATGTAATCTAATTTATTTTATTATTTCCACAATTATTTTATAATATTCCTTAGGAGGACCATTTTAGACCTCAAAATATATCTAATGACAAAGGGAATATAGGAAAATTCAAATTATCCTCTCCCCTTAAAGCTAGGTTTCTACCCAATGTTCTTACATAATATTAGAGATTGGCAAAATACCACTCAAAATTTTTGTTAGAGACCCTCTATCAAAGGGGAAAACGAACAAGGTGACACCACCACCTGTGGGGGGCATTTTGAAAAAAGTGTCGGACCCCAAACCTCTAGACCAACTCCACTTGCACTTATCCCATCCAAGGTTTGTCGGTATTAGTTAGTTCTTGGATCTTCCTTTGGACTAGAAAAACCCCCACTTGATGGCAAAAAACCTGAAGCACAAATCAATACTTGGCCCCATAGAAAATTCCATTCCTCCTTCATCGACACGACCTTATTCTTAGCTTATGAATCACTCGCTGGATCGATCCATATTTGAAAAAAATCTAGTGGATGAGAAGAGTAGTATACCAGAATATCCTCCATCGACCTATCACCAAGCTAAGCAGATCAACAATCTCTTTGTCTCTCTCTCTTTATATATATATATATATATATATATGCAAAAATCCATAATAAAAATATAAAAACTAACTTCATAATACATCCACATTACTAAAATTAAAAAAAAAACATAAAAATTAACTAAAATAAAACATGTTTTCAACAATCCATGATAAACATCTAAAAACTTCATAATACATCCACATTACTAAAGTTAAAAAAAATCATAAAAATTAACTAAAATAAAACATGTTTTCAAATTATTATTATTATTATTAATTATACAAAGAAATAATATATAACTTAAATGTTCATATATTTAAAAAAAAATATGTAACAAAATTATTAAGCATGGATATTTACAGCCATTTTATCATATATATATTTTAATTTGTAAATATGCTTTCTTAAAATACGATGACTTATCAATACCACATTCCAAGAAAAACCATAATTCATTTCATGCGGCACTTGTTCAAATGACATTATCAAAGTAAAAATATCTAATATTGAATATTATCTAATTAACATTCAAAATAAAATGATATTTTAATGTCCACCACACTAAAAATAGTCTACGAGACCATCAGTTCTCTGTTTTTTGCTTTTTACAATTCAACCATTTTCTTATTCAAATTGATGATGAACTCACCCAACCTTCCAACAATCCCCTTGCTGAAAATAAATTGCCAAGAAACTAATGCTAACACATTCCCATAACTTTCTCTGATGTCTTTGAACGCATCACATTCCAAAATTAAATGTTTTTCTGATTCCACTGTCCCAGACATGTAGAATGTACACACCCGTTCTTCCCAAGCTTCTTTAGGCCTTTTCCACCGTCCTATTTCACACCGAATTTGATGCGATTTGGTTCTTAATTTAGCAATAAGAACCTTTTCCCTCCACGAAATTTTAGCTCCAATGTACTCTTTTTGTTGGAGATCACACGTATGGTTGAATTCTTCAATGTAGTACTTCTTCTTTCTACCCAACACTTTTCCCCATACACTTTTATGAAACTTCTCTATAACAAAATTCTTGAGCGCCTTGCTATTTGTGGGACAAGCATTGAGGTAGATATTCCAATTTTTCATCCATGTGTAGTTTTGTCTCCTCCATGTTTTCTTTCTTTCACTCATGCCTTCCTTGAAGATAACATTAGGCCATCTAGCTACTCCAATTTTCTCAATTCTTTTTAGATATCTTATTAGCCAGATCATAGCAATTGTTTCGATGGGACTTGCTCCTGTTTCACTCAAAATTATCTCATAAGGTACCAAACTTGTTATTTTGAACAATATATATTACATTAAATACATTATTGTAAAATGTTTTTATTTTTTTCAAAGCAACATAAAAGTCGTCGTAACTCTAAATCTATCGAACTTTGAGAGAGGTCAAATCTCTTTGAGAAAGATCAAATCTCTTAAAATGAAATTTTATTTTAGTGTAAATCTTGAACATACGAAGGGATTTGATTCCTCTTCAAATTTATTAAATTCAAAGTTATGATGGATCTATGTTAGCTCTTAATAATATTATTTATATTTATATAAATTTCACATCTCTATATATAGAAATATACTTATTTTTTTTTTGTTCAGCAAGAGTGGGGCTATATCATGGTCATGTACAAGAATAACACTCGAATAGGGTGAGGAATTGAACCCGTGACTTAACATCTAAGAGTGCTTTAACAAGGCACCCAATCATCATCTATCCAAGACTCCATGGACATTCTTATTTTTAATTTTATTAAAATCTTGATAATTAACATTTTTCTTTGACATGTTTTATACATTTTTTAATTGTGTCAAGAGGCTCTTTAAAACCCAATATAGGGGTAGATGTGTAGTTGTAGATGTTAAACATTTAACATTTATACAGGGTAGATGTATATGGTATATGTTTTAGTATTAATTATATATATAAAGGGAGATAAGTTAACTTAAAAATAATCATTGTAAGTATTAAGGTCTTATAAATTTAGATATGAAATTTGTAAATATAATGGTTATGAATATGAATCATTGTGCCAAGAGGCACTCTCCAACCTACATGGAAGAGATATGTTGTAATGTCATGTCTTGTCTTGTAATAAAAAATAATAATAAAATAAAAAATTGAAATAAAGTAACCTTATTAAAATAAAAATTACTTTTAACTAAATAATTTGACTCGATGGAGTTACCGATGGTTTTTGAGCTCAATGTTTGCAATAACCAATGGTATTCATGTTGAATATAGCCTATATAAAGAGGGAAATTAACTCGGCAAATTAATAACTATAACCCATGGTATTCATGTGGAATGTAGTCTATTTAAATGGGTGAATTGAACCAACAAATTAAAAACTATAATTATATACTTATTAATTATAATTAATAAGTAAACCAACTTAGATCCACCTTAGCTCCGATCTACCAAGGGTTGAGAGGGATCAAGTCTCTTGAGGTGCAAACCTCTTTTAGAGTGAAAAGAGATTTGATCGCTCTAAGCTCTTAAAAAATGGGGAGTTAAGATGGATCTAGATTGCTTGTTTTAGTTTAAATGGTAAAATGGATCTTAATATATATATATATCTGTATATATATCTGTGTGTGTGTGTGTGTGTGTGTGTCACATCTTTGTGTCAATAAATATTCTTATTTCTAATTATATTTTTGTTAATTAAATGTTTGAAGTTTTTATATGTTTATTAATTATATGTTCTACGATATCATGGTTATAAATATCAATTATTATATTTAAATTTATTTTGTGATATGCATATTTAAATTATTTGTAATTTTATTAAAAAAAATACATTATAATAAATTGAGTTGAATTGATTTATTATTTTTACTTTTTATTATTATTTATTTGAATTAATATTATGTTTTATTATTGTTAATATTTTGATATGATATTGGGCGCAACCATGGTGAGTTGGTAACACATTGAAGTAATTTGAGTGAGGCCTTTAAAAGTAGCCCAACCATAAAAACTAAATAGCTTGTGAATGTCCATAGGCTTATGCAACAAAGAAAGACAACTATAGCAATAATGTCACAATGTTTCATTAAATGGTGATGCGAAGAATATTCCTTTTTATCAAACCTTGAACATACACGTAATATTTTTAATGTTAAAAAAAAGCCCCTAAATTCTATTAACTTTTTTCCAATATAGACATGTTTTATCAATGTAATAACAAAAACATTATAAAGATTAACCCATTTATCCTAAAAATAAAATAAATTTTTAATTTCCTTAAAAATAAATTTAAATGGTTATGACATGTAAGTTAAGTATTATACCTCTCTCTCTCTCTCTCTCTCTCTCTATATATATATATATATATATATATATGAAGATTATGATTAGTGTGCACTAAGACCAATGTGGTCTATCGAACCTCAAGAAAGTAGGAGATTAATTGTGATTCTTTAATATGTTATTTCTATGATAAAAAAGAAGGAAAAGAAACATTCCTAGATCACTACAATTTTGCTCACTTAACAAGTCAAGAAGGTTGGTAGTGGGGCAAAGGTTTTGGAAATGAGAACATATGCGAATACAATTTGTCCAATCTAAGAGAAATGATTTTTCATCTTCAAACCTCTTAGTATCACAAAGGTGACATATTATTTCGTCCCAAGGTGTTTTAGGAATAAACCCGTGCTCAGTTTCTCTTCGAAGCTCATGAGAATTAGTTCTTATCTTCATAATGTTCTTTTTCTTCTTATCACTGGTTAAGGCAGAAAAATAATTCTGGTTAGCAAGAGTAGGGTTGATCACCTCCTTATAATACCTTAGCTTCCTTTTTCTCTCTAGCTCCTTATCATCCCACAACTTATCCTTAAATTTAGAAATAATAATATTTTGAATATTATCATTATTCTCCAAGATGATCTCCTCCTTTATCCCCCAATGGCCGACCCAAGACTTGCCATCCTTATTCCAACCTCGCTTGAGCCAGAGGTAGGGGCTTTGGCTAGAGTTAAACGCAATTTTTGGGAATCTCTTGGCTTTCATGTTGTAAAGCTTCTTCTTATACATCATATACCTAAAAATAGGAATGTTTTCATTGGGGGAAAGGCTAACTTCAATAAAGAGGATAAGGTAAGGTGTATTACCTTTAATCTTGAGGTTGTAGGTTATAATTTTTTTTTGGATCAACTTGATCTTCCTCCACGATTCTATGGATATATTGTAACCCCAAACCTCACATCCATATAAAATAACAGGGTAAAAATGTGACGAAGAGATACTATGATGTGAATCAATTCCCCAGGTACAATTAAGAAAATGGAGTTTACAAGAAAAAAACAATCTAACCTTACTCATATGCTAAAGGATGTTCACGTGCCAAAAAACCCTTCCAGATGCTCAACCCCTGAGACAACTTTCTATTTGATTTATTTAGAGCCCCAATCACACTGATGAAAAGCCTTTCGTGTGGTTGAAACCCTCTAATCGCATGCACAAGCCTACATTCATGCGACTGTAGACTTTTCTAGTTTGTTCTGTGCTAGTGACCCCATATTCTAAGCCACTTTTCAGGGTCAGGACTCAGGCCACTGCTCATAACTTCATGAAACTTATAGAAATGATAAATAACATGATGATAAGGCCTATAATGAAAAACTTGAAAAATGACTTTATCTAACAGGGCCTAGCCATGAAAAACATTCTGTCAAACACATCATGAACTTGCAATATATAGGTCATATAAACACATATGAGCATAGGGACTTCATACTTATCTAAGAATCGTCAAGAAGGATTGTTGTCCTCTCATAATAGCTACATTACCATCTATTAGATCATACATTCATTAACATTTCATTTACTAAATAAAACATGATGAGAGCCATGACTAAGATTTGTCAAAAAACTATGCTTATAATCAACATATATCCAAAAAAATAACAATGATAGGAAAAACATTAAGATCACATAATAACAAGTACATTTTCCCATAAAATACAAAAGGAAAGGGCTCTTATTAATATATGCAAAATGCAATCAGGTTAAGGACTTCCAAGTACCACCCAACCATATATTAGGTTGAACCAAATATTTCTTTTAGCCAATCACCCCCATGCCATATTCCAAGCATGGATGTGGGACTAAAAAAAAAAACCAATAAAGACTTCCTCAAGCTATATCGCATTCCCACTAAGGGATTCTTAGGCCAAAAAAAGAAACATACACTAAAAGGCTTTACCGCAATCCCACCATATACCGGTCCATGGATCACTAGGCCCTAACAAGCGTGGATGCCTCCGAATATCTCCACCTAACTCGTGAGGAATTTTTCCATCTCCAGTCTCTAGGATTTACCCTATATCTTGTCATTCATTGGTTGAGGATTCCTAGGCCTAATTTAGGGCATACACCTCTAGGATTTACCATATATCCCTCCATTCATCGATCAAGGAATTCCTTGGCCTTGTGTTCTTCTATTGAGACCACCACACTCAATTTTGAAACCATCCAACAATCCATCTCAACCAAGTAAGAGAGACTCCATCACATCATGCCTATTTGGAAATGGCAAGGCAAGGATGAAAATCACTGTCACACCTGGAAAAAACCATGTCAATTACAAAAAGAGAACCAAATACACACATTCATGTACCATGCATGCCAAAAATAGCAAGGAAATCCTACATGCAACTCGATACGTGCAATTAATCCAATTGTATCTACTTGATCCTACTCTTCCTTACTTGATCTTTGCTTCCCTTTGCCTTCTTTGTCCTTTCTTTAATTTTCTTGATACAATGCTAGAGTGATCCAAGAATACTTTAAGTGTGCAAGAGTATGTGAGGGAGAGAATAGAGAGAGAGAGAGAGCTCCCCAAAATTGAAATGAAAAAATATAACACTAACAAAAGCTATGAACTAATCCTCATGAGCCTTTTATCAATAAGGCCTCTAATTTCTTCAATTTTCCATTAATTTCCTTCATTTTCCTCCTCACATGAAACCTGTGACCTTTCACCTTCCTTTTGTTGAGATTCAACAAGAAGATCCTAGTGAAAATTAAGCACCTACACTAGGATGGAGCCTCAAGCTATTTTTAGGTGTATGTCTATTTATAGATGTATGTGCATAACCTATTTATAGAATGCATGTATACTATTATTATCCCTTAATACTAGCTGGACAATAAAATATAATATGTTCTCAATGAGCACTTGGAAACAGTTAATTGAAGTGGAAAATCAGTTAGCTAAAGGAATTTCGAGTTAAGTGGTTGGTTGGTGGGACATGTAGGTTGACTCAGTTGTAACTGAGTGATTCGAAGTTGTAACAGAGTTGGAAGTGTAGTTGTGCAAGTTGTAAAGTAGTTTAACTCAGTTAGGTGAGTTAAAATCAGTTGTGCTAGTTGTAACTGAAGACACACTAGTGAGATATTAAGTGAATTAATTATTAATTAATTCACAATCAGTGGTATCACATGCAACTGAATATTTACTATTATTAACTGCATGCATGTCAGATCCAGTGGAGACCCAGTTTATTTCTAGGTGAAAGGGAAGTAAACTATCAATTGTGACATTATCCATTTGAGCACATGCAACCACACACACATTGGATGTGCCCATGAGGATTGCTTAGTCAAGTCAGGAAAGATTACATTCATTCAGGGATTGCAATCAACAGGGATTGCGCAGTGGAGGCAGGTTGTCTGGAGACAGTAAATTGGCCAAGGAACTTACCAATTTTTGTATGACAGTGTGAGACAATTAGCTCATGTATTGAGAGCTCTTGGATTGGAGCTTTGTATGTAACTGTTTCATGATCCATGATATAATATACAATATAATATAGTGGGGTTTTTAGCTATTAGCTTTCCCCGGTAAATTATTTGAGTTGTGTGTGATTGATCTTTCTTCATGATATTGTAATTAGTGATTGTGTTTTCAATTTAGAAAAGATTTGTAGAAGAGATTCTGTATTTAATAGTAGAAAATTGTTAGATCAAGAGAATCCAGGACATACATTTATTTTGTATAATTTCTACATGGTATCGAAGCACCAGAAATTGCAGAAGTGAAGTAGGAGTTGAGTTTGTTGGTGGAAAGAGTTCGAATTCGCAGAAGGACTTTCTTGGTGCTACAACTGATTCAAGATTGAAATGGCTTTCAATGGCTTGAGGTTAGAGTATGCACTCGAGGGAAGCTTGAACTACATTGCTTGGAAGGACAAGATGGAGGCAGTACTCGAAGACAATGGCTTGAAGGAATTCATTGACAATGACATTCCTAAGCCTGCTTCGTCAGATGCGGCTAATCTTGATGCATGGAAAAAGAAAGTGGCAAAGGTGAGGAGGATCCTATTGGAGGGAGTACAAGACCACATTGTCTCAAGCCTCCATGGGAAAGCCACACCATATGCTATGTGGAAGGCTTTGACAAATCTATTCCAGAGCAACAACGACCATAGGAAATTGGCGCTCAAAGATAAACTCAGAAATATCAAGATGGAAAAGGGCAACACCATTCCAAAGTATCTCAAAAAGTTTTTCCAATGTCGGGATGAACTGGGTGTTGGGACGCTAGTTTGTCATTATTATTATCACTTTTTAATACCTATTTCATCCATTTCTACCATTCTTTATCACGTCATTTATCATGGTTTATCATATAATTCCATCTTATAACTATTTATGCTCTTATGGATAAATATTATTTCCTCTCCTTTATTATTAATAAATTAATGATTATTATGCATAATTTTACCAATGATGGTTTATTAATATATTTTGTAACATCACTCACCATTTTAGCCTCTAAGATATTTTCCAGATTGCAGATTTGATCTCTAGCACATCATTCAATATTCCAACTCAGAAATTCGCTGGAATAATAAGTGACAGTTTTGCGTTGGACATTTTGGGCAAATGGAGAAGAATCTAGAAAATATGAAACATGGGTTTTGTCCAGAACGGACCAAATTAACTTTATTGAAGAACAATTTGCCCAAATTCGGTCCCTATTAAGATAAACGGAAGGTTCTCTGAGGACTATTTTCCCAGATTCACTGTTGCGGCCGTTTTCCAAATGATGTCAATTGCAAATCCAAATTCGACCTGTTCCTGTTGAATGATTGATGGAAATATATTTTCTTGCTGATCAATTGGTTGAAGACAATCCAAATTTGTTATGAGAATCATTTTTTAATCATCTCTATTGTAACTTCTCTCTACGCTCTGCATATTTAAATGGAAAACAGAGATCAGAGAAGGGGGATTGAATATGGATCAATTGAGAATTAATTCAGATTTTATTATGGGATTTATATGCTGATATAAAAGAGCTAAGATTGTAAATCAGACGGTATTACATGCTGCATTATGTATCTTTCATTTACGCATCGTTTGTAATGGACATAACGCAGTTCTGAAAGGACAGACTTGTGTTGTAATGATTTCGATGATCAATAAATAAGTTGTGTTGCTGCTCATTCAATTATTATGAAGTAAATTAGCAGTGCTCACTGGCGGCTAAGGGCTCGGCCTCTGGTGGAGTTCACTGCGTCTTTGTATTATATTTCTGATTCTTGCAACGTGTGAGTGATTTGATTTAATATTTATTTCTTTTAATCGCATTGCTTTACAGTTTCCTTTTTTATAGCTTACTGTTTCAATATTCTATGAATTCGTTTTATTACATAAGTTGTGATTGAACCGCATTGTTGTTCCTTTCCACCATAACAAGATTACTATTCTTTACAACTTACATTTTTATGTTGTTCATTTCTATTCAATAGCCTTGCTGTTCCATTCCAGTTGTTGTTCCATTCCATTTGTTGTTCCGTTCTGATTGCTATTCATTTCAGATTGTTGTTCAATAGAATTTGTTGTTCAATTCTATTAGATATAGTTTGTTGTTCATTTCTATTTCTGTTTAATTCCAGTAAAATAGATCTGTTGTTCATTTCAGTTAATTAGTTTACAGTTTATTTCATATCTGCAAAGAGTTTGATTTTTTTTTGAGAGCTTGCTTAGTTTACTTTCATTAGCAGCATTAGTGATTTAGTTCAGTTTCCATTTAATTGCTTTAGTGTGGAGTGTAAGATCATCAACTGTAAATGACATTAGTTATTGCTACCTACGTTCTCAGATTGATTGTCGTGTTCTTATTTGATTTCATTTACATCAGTTGCCAAAGGAAAGAGTTATTACTACTGCATCCTTGACTGATGATTGCTGAGTGAATGATTGGATTTCAAAGCATTTCATTTCATGTCATTGTAGTTAGATTTCATTTCCAAGCATCTGTTTATTCTTGTATTTAAAAGATCTATACTACATTCTAAGAAACATTACTCTCTGGGATTATAGCGTGCACATACTGTGTACACTCTTGAAATAAGAGGACTTTCCCGGGTTGATAATTAATGTGGGATAAATAGGAGTTTTAAAAGGAACCTTAGCACCCAACACTCGGGGAGTGTGGGAATAACTTTTGTTGGTGATGATTTGGAGAACTTGGCTCTCTAGGGACGTCCTAAGAGTTGGCACAATTATGAAGACTCTGTCAACGGATGGGAAAAATTTCCGGATTGGGAACGATTGTGGTTGGATCTAGTGCAGGAGGAGTTTAGGCGGAACACCATAGATGGCTCTTCATCAAAGCATTATTATGAAGAGGATTGTGCTTTGGCTTCTAAGGAAAATAAGGGGAAGGGGAAGAGATTCCATTCCAAATCCGAGTCTAAAGGAAAGAAGCTGGATATGTCCAAGGTCAAGTGTTTTCAATGTCACGAACATGGGCATATTGCTACTAATTTTCCAAAGAAGAAGAAGAACAAGAAGGTTTTTGGAGCTGCAGCTGGTGAAGCCCTTGCCTCACAATTTGAACTTGACTTCTCCTTGATCGCATGCATGGTGTCAAGTGCATTGGGATTGGTGTGGTATTTGATACAGCCGATTTCACGACGAGAGATAAGGAACTTTTCAGTGACTTAGAGGAGAAAGATTTCCAGATGCATATCGAGATGGGCGATGATGGATGGTACAATGCTACTGGGATTGGTACCATTACCTTTCAAAGGGAGTCATGTAAACCATTTCAATTAAAAGATGTTATGCATGTTCCAGGTCTAAAGAAAAATTTGGTCTCAGTCGCAATGTTGGAGGACAAAGGCTATGATGTTGTTTTTAGTGATGGAAAAGCTTTCCTGCGACATAAAACAATGGGTCAAGCCAAGAGGATAGGGATTCGAGTTAAGAATCTCTACAAGCCAAAGGTACATGGTTGTGCTACCATGATGGGCAAGGCAGAAAAAGTGGTGAGCTGGGATGAGGGCAAATTATGGCACAAGTGATTGGGCCATCTTCATCATGGAGCCTTGAAATTCATGCAACAAATATCTACTGGAATTCCAATGGGAACACTTGCTTAGTTAGATCAGTGCAAGGATTGCACCATGGGGAAGTATGTAAAATCCACCTTTCATGAGAAGGAGAACCGTGCTTCGGGGATCCTTGAGAGAGTTCACACAGCCATGTGTGGACCGTTCTCGATTGCTTCAACAACAAAACATAAGTACTTTGTAATCTTTGATGATGAATTTTCTCGTAAATGTTGGATCTTCTTCATGCAGAAGAAGGATCAAACATTCTCAAATTTCTGTGAGTTTAAGGCATTGGTGGAGAAAGAGTCGGGGAAGCAAGTGAAGGCTCTTAGGAGCGATAATGGTGGAGAATACATCTCTAACAAATTCAAGAACTTCTGTAGCAAAGAAGGAATTCAAAGAGAAATCATAGCGCCTCGTAACCCACAACAAAATGGGTTCACGGAGAGGAAGAAAAATAATGATCGTGGGGTGTAATACGAGCGATAAGTCAAGATGACTGGGGGCCTACCAATGAATTCCAAGGTCGGTTGATAAATCAGTGGTAGGTTTGAGGTGGATCTACAAGGTAAAGAAAGTTGTTGATGGGAGTGTTGAGAAATACAAGGCTAGATTTGTGGCTCGGGACTTCTCACAGATCAAGGGGATAGATTATGAAGAGACCTTTGCACCTGTCGCAAGGTATTCTTCCATAATGACCATCCTTTCTCTCCCAACACAGATGGGTTGGCACATTCATTAGATGGATGTGAGGACTGTGTTTCTCAATGGGATCATTGAGGAAGAAATGTACATAGAGTAGCCTAAAGGTTTTGATGCAGCAAAACTGTAATTTTTCCCAATTCGTGATCCTTCGATTCAATATCTGTGGGTTATGGCCCACAATCTGTACGAAATAGTTCACTATGCAACATCAAAATTCTTCTCAATGCATCCTAGTACTAGCTCTCGATTATGCACATGATATCACTCTTAAAATAAATAAAGAGGAATACACTCTTCCACCCTTAGATCCATCAACTATATCTCATAATGTTTGGAGCTTAAATAACATTCGACATCTGTTTTGAAGCATTTCAAGCCTACCTAAATCCATTAACCCTCGTACTAATTTCTGCTGTGCATGGAAATGATCCATCCATCTCACCTGGACCATCCTGTTGTCACATTATGGATGTTATGGATCACCGTCCAACTCCTCTGTGTAGTGCATGTTGGATATCCATTTGAATGGCCACGTTTTTTTAATGGGTCACCATTAATCCATTATGTGATCAACGGTTGATCTTTGGAATACAAAATTCCACACAAGATTCAAACCTGTACACAAAAAAAAATGAGTGTGCGCTCCCTCTAAAACACAAAGTCTCACGGATTCATGAAAAATTATAGCTCGTATACACAATGATAGAAATTCACAATAACAAACACATGATTTCAATTATTTTCGAATTCAAATTACAACATGGATTATATGAGCCAGATCGCCCTCTCGACGCTTGATGTTACATGGTGTTTGGCCTCCCTTCTAAGCACTCACACTTACAATATATATTCCCTCAATACAATTTAAGGATTAGATCTTTTGAGATCCGATCTATTTTAAGACCTTTGACATCCATCAAAATATGTGTAAGATAGAAAATTACAAACAAACTCAATCAGATTGGAGGAAATCTCATCGTTATGCCATGCTTTCTCCTTTGGAAGGTTCCAAAATTTGATTTTGACTTGGGTGGGTTGATGCTCCTGCATTAGGTTTCAAGATCTTCAACAACGATTCACATGTGTGCTGACTCAAAAGAGCGTTGTATGGGTTGAAGCAAGCACCCTGTGCTTGGTACACTCGGATAAATAGCTATTTCACTGAACTGGGCTTCACCAAAAGTGAAGCAGATGCAAACCTATACCAAATTGTGGTAGAGGGTAAGCTTTTAATCATTGTTCTTGATGTTGATGATTTAATATTGACTGGTGATGAGCAGTTGATTCACTCATGCAAGGAGGATCTTGCAAGGGAGTTTGAAATGAAGGATATGGGCCTCCTTCATTATTTCCATTAATTGGAAATATGGTAGGGATATGGTGAAATTTTTGTGCCTCAAGGCAAGTATGCAAGGGAGATACTGAGTAAGTTTCACATGGAGGGCTGCAAACCCATGGATACTCCTCTTCCAAGAAACTGGAGGAAAGAGGATGCTACTTTCTATCGACAGTTAGTGAGTTCGCTAATGTATCTAGTGAACACCAGATCAGACATTTTGTATGCATTTAACCGGCTGAGTCAAGCCATGGTTAAGCCTACCAAGCTCTTTTGGAAGGGAGGAAAGCATGTCTTGAGATACCTGAGGGGCATATCAAAGTATGGCTTATGGTACAGACAGATGGATGAGGTGAAGTTGCATGGTTTCATGGATGCAGATTGGGCGGGAAGCCCATCAGACAGAAAGAGCACATCAGTGGGGATCTTTAGCATTGGACCTACAATCAAGCTGCATACAGAAGCAAGAGATCCAGGGCACTCGCCCCGCCGAAAGAGGAATTGCTACGGCGGCGAGTCAAGTTGCAGGTGAGGCTATGTAGATTAGAAAGATCTAGATTAGAAAGATCCTGGTCGGGTTTGTTTGGTTCTCAGATGGATCCGACAATGATTCATTGTGATAATCAGAGTTGCATTAAACTCTCGATTAATCTTGTGTTTCATGATAGATCCAAGCATATAGATATCCGGTATCATCATCTTAGAGATTGTGTGCAGAGGAGAATCATGTTGCTTCAGTACATTCCCACGGAAGATCAGGATGTAGATATTCTGACGAAGGCGCTCACCAGGAGAAAATTCAAATACCATAGAGACAGGATCAGGGTGAAGGATAATCCATTTCTTGTTGAGAGGGAGTGTTGAGATTCAACAAGAAGATCCTAGTGAAAGTTAAGCACCTACACTAGGATGGGGCCTCAGGCTATTTTTAAGTGTATGTATATTTATAGATGTATGTGCATAATCTATTTATAGAACGCATGTCTATTCATAGATGCATGTATACTATTGTTATCCCTTAATATTAGTTGGACAATAAACTATAATCTATTCTCAATGATCACTTGGAAATAGTTAACTGAAGTGGAAAATCAGTTAGCTAAGTGAATTTTGAGTTAAGAGGTTGGTTGGTGGGACATGCAGGTTGAATTTAGTTGTAACTGAGTGATTCGAGTTGTAACAGATTTGGAAGTGCAGTGGTGCATGAGTTGTGCAAGTTGTAAAGTAGTTTAACGCAGTTAAGTGAGTTAAACTCAATTGTGCTAGTTGTAACTGAAGATACACTAGTGAGAGATCAAGTGAATTAATTATTAATTAGTTCACAATCAGTGGTCTCATATGGAACTAAATATTTACTATTATTAATTGCATGCATTTCAAATCCAGTGGAGACCTAGTTGAGTTCTAGGTGAAAGGGAAGTAAATATCAGTTGTGACATTATCCGGTTGCACACATGAAACCACACACACATTGGATGTGCCCATGAGGATTGTGGCAACACATAGGAAATATTGCATTCATTCAGTGGATTTCAATCATCGTGGACTCAGTGGAGTGTTGTGTTGTATGATGTCAGTGAAATCGGCTAAGGAACTTGCCAGTCCAATTTTTAAGGTCAGGTTGTGAGACAATTAGCTCATGTACCTTCAGCCTGATCGAGATTTGTATAATTGTTTCATGATCCATTATATAATATACAATAGAAGATAGTGGGGTTTTTAGATATAAGCTTTCCCCGGTAAATTATCTGTGTTGTGTGTGATTGATCTTTCTTCATGATATTTTAATTGGCGATTGTGTTTTTAATTCCACAAAGATTTGTAGAAGCGATTATGTATTTAACAGTAGAACATTGTTAGATTAGGAGAATCCAGGACATACATGTATTTTGTATAATTTATACACCTTTTCTCCTAATTTCCATTATTTTCATAAATAAAATGCTAATTCATGTCTTTTGCCTTTCCAAATCCTTTGCCACTGCCTTTGCTAATTTCCCTTATCCATAATAAACCAAATGAACACCCAAACTAGGATTTTTTTCTTAAAATTAAGCTTGGAATATGTGTCCCATGACCATGGTATTATTTTTCCTTTATTAATTTTATTACATGGAATTTTGACCAAGGCTATCACAGAACCCTCCCCCTTGGGGGAACATCGTCCTCAATGTTCAATGACACCTACAACCAACAAGACCACTGAAAATCAAAACATATTGCACATGGACCTTTATAACTTAGCTCGTTGCAGTATTTACTATGAACAACCTACTGAAAATCAAACCAAAATGACAACATAACAACATGACAACCATAACGACACGACACCCATAATTCTTATTGGATCTTTATAACACAACTCGTTATAACAAAGGCGTGACCAAACACAACACCATAACATATACCAAAAAGTCATTTTCCTCCACCAAAAATAAATGAAGGATACATATCCCACATCTAATCAACCATCTCCTGTATAGCTTCATTGAGCCCAAAGTGCTTCCACTAAACTTTAACCTACTCAATTTCTCGATTCTAGAGCATAATTTGTTTCCGCTGAAATATGCACTGAGGTTCCAGCTGGAATTCTCCTTTTGGTTCCACCTACGATACAGATCAATCAATAACATGATCAACATCCTTTACATATCTTTTAAGTAATGAAACATGTAAAACATCATACGTTTTCATTGTTCCGGAGAGGCGTGCAAGTCGACAGTTAATTAGTCCAACTCTCTCAAGAATATCAAAAGGCCTCGTAATTTATTGTGCTAACTTCGTACATGTCTCAATCAAGGATCTTTCAATATGCGCACACCCTTGCTCCTCAACTCAAAAATCCTTAAACAATTCTTTGTCGATATGCATAGCTCTTTTCCCTGCTTTTTCCCCCGTGCTACTCTTTAGATTCTTTTTGATTACCTGCATTTCTTGTTCCATCTCTGCCAACATTTATAGTCCAAACAGTACCCTGTTCACTGGATCACTCCAAATGATGGGAGTATTACAACTTCACCCATAGAGTGATTCAAATAGAATCATTCCAGTGACTCTTGATACACATTATTGTAAGCAAACTCAACCAGTGGAAGATACTCTTCCCAATTCCATTTCTGATCCATAAATTACATCCTCAACATGTCCTCCAAAATCCCGTTGAGCCTCTCTGTCTTTCCATTTGTCTGCGAATGATAAGTTGTCCTAAAGGCCAAATCTGTACCTAAACCTGCAAATAAATATTTCCAAAACCTAAAAGTGAACTTAGAATTCCTGTCCGACACAATATTCTTTGGTAAATCATGCAACCTCACTATGAAGACATGTGCTACATCATTAGCTAGATAAGTATACTTCACTGGAATGAAGTACACCACCTTTGTCAACCTGTCCACCACCACCATAGTGGAATCATGTTGTCTAGATGTCCTCTGCAAACCTGCGATGAAATACCTAGAAATGACCTCCCATTTCCACTCTGGAATAAATATTGGCTGTATTAAACCACTTGAATTCTTACACTATACCTTTATATATTGACAATCAAGCATCTCACCACAACCTCTGCCACTTCCTTCCTTAAATTATGCCAATAGTAGAATTTCTTCACCGTTTTCAATGTTTTCTGATACCCCAGATGACCTGGATATGACTTAACATGAAATTAAATTAAGATAAGCTTCTTGAGCTCATCATTGTCCAACACATAGACCTTATCCCTAAATCTAATCAAACCATCTGCTATGAGACGATAATCCACATCCTGATCACCTGTACCCTATTGTAACCTATGCCTAAGCTCCATGTACCTGTCATCTTTTTCTCTTGCCTATAAGATCTGATCTTGTATATTTGTCACGTAAGAAATCATAGATGCTATGTGATTTTCCTATATCAGCCTTCTAAGAGCATCTACAAACCTGTTCTCTTTCCCTTTAATGTACCCGATCTCAAATTTGAACTCACTGATCGTGGCCAACCATCCATATTTCTTGGAATTTAGATTTGGTTGATCAAATAAGTACCTCAATCCACTGTGATCACTCATCAATACAAACCTCTTGCCATGAAGATAGTGTCTCCACATCTTCAATGCATGAACGAAAGCTATTAGCTCAAGATCATGTGTCACATAATTTTGCTCGTACTCATTCAATTTCCTTGATTCGTAACACACCAATTGTCCCTCTTTCATAAGGAATCCACTAAGCCCTCTCTTTGAAGCATATGTGCACACTACAAATTATTTATATGGATATATAATATTTAAAACTAGAGAATTTGTTAACAACTGCTTCAACTGCTCAAAAATGACTATGCATTCCTCTGTCCATTCAAATTTCTTACCTTTCCTTTGCAACGATATAATAGGATAAGAAATATTTGAGAAGTTCTTGATAAATATCTTGTGATAACCTGATAACCCCATAAATGGCCTTACCTCTTCCAAATTCCTAGAAGCTGCCCATTCCATGATAGCTTTTATACTTTCCAGGTCCACCATTATACCATTATGCCTTCCTTGAAGACAACATGCCCCAAGTAATGTACCTTTTCCTGAAATAACTTGCATTTTTTAAGCTTGGCATACAAACAATTCTCTCTTAGCAGTCTTAATATTGTTGCTAAATGATCGACATGCTCTTCCACATTCTTAGAATATATCAATATATCATCAATGAACATAATAACAAACTTGTCAATATAAGGATGAAATACACTATTAATTAAGCAAATAAAATTTGATGGAGAATTAGTCAAACGAAATGGAACTACAACAAACTCATAATGGCCATACCTGGTCCGAAAATTTTCTTGTAAATGCCTCTTCTTTGATACGTACTTGATGGTAACCCGATCTCAAATAAATCTTCAAGAAAACTGCTACCCCCTTCAACTGATCAAACAAGTCATTAATCCTCGACAACAGATACCTGTTCTTGATGGTTACCTTGTTCAACTGCCTGCAATCAATGCGCAATCTGAGAGTACCATCCTTCTTCTTCACAAACAATATCGGTGCACCCAAGAATTTATTTCAACTGTAACTTCAATTCTAGTAACTTTGGAGTGATCATCCTGTACTATGCCTTCGATGTTGGTTTTGACCCTGGTACCAACTCAATAAAAAATTCCACTTCTCTATGAGGTGAAAACTCTAAAATATCTGTGGGGAATAACATCCTGAAACTACTATAGAACATGGTACCTTTTCAATACCTCTGCATCCTCAACATCCTTACCTTTAACACTGTATATATGCATTGAAAATAACACACACCTTTTTCTGCAACTGCGCTTTGCATGCATAGCTATAACCATTCTGACTATGATAGCGTTCTTCTTACCCTATAATATTCTTTGTTACCCATTTTCATCCAAGAATTTAATCACATTATCATAAGAATCCTCCTTGGCCATATGAAGATGCAACTAGTCGATACCCAATAACATACTATATGATCCCAACGGAAGTAAATTCAAATGCATTGATGTAGGCATACCATTCAACTCAAATGCACAAGCTCTTACCCATTGATGAAATATTTTCTTTGTACCTATAGAAAACTGAACTAACCAAGGTTATACATGCACTTCTTTATTCAAACCACACTTATCCACCAAGTCAGGGTTAACATAACTATAATTATATCTAGGGTCAATCAAAATAGAAACAACTTTATCACAAGGCTTACCGTCCATCTCGATAATATATGCCTGGTGATCTGCTTGCCTATTATCCAATACTGCATAGATTCAAGGAATGTTCTTCCCAACATCTCCAATAGTCTACAACTCCTGTGCAATATAGATATGAGGTCTTCCACCCTAATTCTATGGGAAATATATCTTAAGGTTCTTCTTACTTCATGTCCAACACTATAATAGTCCTTCACCATCACCCATATTCTGTTGTTCTCCAGGCTAAGGTCCATCAAAATTCTTGTAAGGAACAACATTCTCTTTCTCACCTGCATCCTGGGGTATTTTTATTTTCGACTGTGATTTACCTTTAGCTTGTATTTCCCTTTCCATCCTTGTTGAGACTCTGTCTTATGCTTTGATTTTTCATAATAATGCTTCAACTTACCACTAAATTCTTCAAGTGACCGAGGCTCATCATACTGAATCTGATCTCTAAATGCTAATGGTAATCCACTGAAAAATATCTGAACTTTGGCGTTCTCATCGTTAATATATGGTACATACCTCAATAATTCCAAGAAATTGGTTGTGCACTCCTCCTCTATCATTGATCCCATCTTTAACTCATATAAATCCTTGGTTTTACTGTCATAGTACCTTTCTGACAAATATTTTTTCTTGTGGAGTCGCTTGAATTCATGCCAACTCAACTCCTCTATCTTAATGTTTCGAACATGCTCCACATCTTCCCACCAGATATTTGCTTTCCATCTGAGGTTGAAGGTAACTATTTTGGCCTTCATGTTTTATGTGTAATCATGAAACTCAAATAATGTCTTCATCCTAAGTAACCATGCCTATACATCTTCTGGCTTCTTCAAATATCCATGAAGTGTATGTGGATTTTCTTTCTTGAACTCATCTAGAAAATATCCCCTTTCACTCCTCCTGTAAGGATGATAAAGACAATGATCATGATACCTGTCAGAACAAGATCTATAATAGAGCCTATGTCCATCACCTCTCCTATTCACTGTATCCACGAGACTGCCATCTCTGATCATGTCATCTCTTCCATCCCGTGACCACCATGAGACCAACTACCATATGCTCTAGTACTCCTGTCCTCCTTTCCATGACTGATCCTAAGCGGTCCCTATGCCTACAATTTTGAAAAAATACAAAGGATTACTGCATTAAAATCTGCTTTTTTCTCATGTGCTTGAATTATCCTGTCATTATCTACCTTGGAACTTCTTATTCTTCTCTTCAAACTTCTCAAAGTGTCTGCTATATTAGGAGAGTACCTATCACCATGATGCTCATCTGATCTATAGGGAGAATATCGTGAACTGTAGGATACCATCTTGCTATTCATCTTTGATCTTCTTCCTGCAAGTATACCATGACAGATAAACCAAAATATAACATAACCAACACACCTAGTATAGTTTAGGGGAGGATATCCCGTCTGCAAGATCAACCATATTAGAACGATACATGTATAATCATAATCATAATTCGTACATCAATATCATCTCAATCGTTATCCAGTTACCATGCACGAAAATACCAATGACATACTGTGACCTCATGCATGAGAACTATATCCATGACAAGGCATGCACACATCCACATGAACAACAAAAATTCATAACAAACGAATATTCAACCAGCCATACATTTACGACAAACATATCCTGATAACAACATCAACAACTGCTACATGAAAACACAACTACAATAGTTACCATCACCATGTATACATAACAAGAACATGTACAACAAGCATGCATGCATGATAGACATATTCTTTCCATCTAGTCCAAGGGGTGAACCATGCTCTGATACCACTCTGTGGTATCAGATATCACCCAAAGAGAAAGAAACCATGCTCTCATACCACTCTGTAACACCCTCCTCCCACATTTACCGAAGCTAACCCATCCACCGGGGTAAACATGTGACAAAGAGTTACTATGATGTGATTAAAATCCCCAAGTACAGTTAAGGAAGTGGAATCGACAAGACAAGACCAATCTAACTTTCCTCAGATGCTACAGGACCTTCAGGAGCCAACCAACCCTTCCAAGTGCTCAACCCCTAAGAAAAATTGTTATTTGACTGATCTAGGGCCCCAGTCACACTGATGACAAGCCCTCCATGCAGATAAAACCCTCCAGTCACATGCACAATCCTGCATCCATGTGACTGCAAAATTTTCCAGGTAGTTATGTGCTAAGAACCCCATATTCTGAGCCACTTTTTTAGTGCCAGGACTCAATCCACTTTCCATAACTTCATGAAACTTATAGAAATGATAAATAACATGATGAAAAGGCCTCTAATTCAAAACTTGAACAAGGGCCTAATTTGACAAGGCATTACCATGACAAAAATTCCATCAAACACATCGTGAACTTGCAATATATAGGTCATATAAACACATATGAGCATAGGGACTTCATACTTATATGAGAATCACCAAGAAGGACTGATGTAATCTCATAATAGTCACATTACCATCTATTAGGTCATACATTCATTAACATTTCATTTACTAAACAAAACATGATGAGAGCCATGACTAAGATCTGTCATAAAACCATGATTATAACCAACATATAAACAAAAAAATAACAATGATAGGGGAACCATTAAGATCACATAATAGCAAGTACATTTACCCATAAAATACAAGAGGAAAAGCTCTTATTAATATATGAAAAATACAAATGGGTCAGGACTTTCATGTACCACTCGACTATAGATTTGGCTGAACCAAATATTTCTTTCAGCCAATCACCCACATGCCATATTCCAAGCATGAATGTGGGACACACAACAAAACAAATCAAGGATTTCTCAAGCTTTTCTGCATTCCCACTAAGGGATTCCTAGGCCAAAACAAGAAACATACACTACAAGGATTTATTGCAATCCCACCATATACCGGTCTAGGGATCACTAGGCCCTAGCAATCATGGATGCCTCCGGATCTCTCCACCTAAACCATGAGGAATTTGTCCTTCTCCAATCTCTAGGCTTTACCGTATATCCCACCATTCAACAGTTAAGGATTCCTAAGCCTAATGAGACTCCACCCTCTAGGATTCACCGCGTATCCCGCCATTCACCGGTTGAGGATTCCTAGGCCTAATTGAGGGCATAAAACTCTAGTATTTACCGTATATTCCACCATTCACTGGTTTAGGAATTCATAGGATTTGTGATCTTCTCCTGAGACCAATCCACTCAGTTTTGAAACCATCCAAAAATCTAGCTCAACCAAGTAAGAGAGACCCCGTCACACCATAGCTATCGGGAAATGGAAAGGAAAGGCTAAAAATCATTGTCACACTTGGAAAAACCCATGCCAATGAAAAAAGAGAACCAAATACACACATGCATGTACCATGTATGCAAAAACTAGCAAGGAAATCCTACATGCAACTCGATACCTGCAAGTAATTTCGTTATAGCCGCTTGATCCTTCTCTTCCTTTCTTGATCTTTGCTTCCATTTGGATTCTTGGTCCTTTCTTTAATTTTCTTGATCCAATGCAAGAGTCCTCCAAGAATAATCTAAGAGTACAAGAGTATCAGAGGGAGAAAATAGAGAGAGAGAGAGCTCCCCAAAACTTAACTGACAAAATCTAACACCGAAAAAAACTGTGAACTGATCCTCAAAATCCTTTATCAATGAGGCCTCTAATTTCTTCAATTTTCCATCATTTTCCTCCTCACATGCAACCTGTGACCTTTCACCTTCCTTTTCTCCTAATTTCCACTATTTTCATAAATAAAATGCTAGTTAATGTCTTTTGCCTTTCCAAAGCCTGTGCCAATTTCCCTTATCCATAATAAACCAAATGAACACCCACACTAGGATGTTTTGCCCAACGTTTAGCTTGGAATAGGTGTCCCATGACCCTGGTATTATTTTGCCTTTATTCAATTTATTACATGTATTTTTGACCAAAGTTGTTACAATTTTGGCTAAATTTAGAACAATTTTGGGGAACCTCTTGGCTTTCATGTTGTTAAGCTTCTTCTTGTACATCATATACCTAAACATAAGAATGCTTTAAATGGGGGAAATCCTAACTTCAATCAAGAGGATAGGATTTGGTGTATTTCATTTAATCTTGAGGTTGTAGGTTATACATTTATTTTGGATCAACTCGATATTTCTCCACGATTCTCTAGATGTAATGTAACACCAAACCTCACATCCTTATAAAATAACAGGGTTGAGAAGTGTGAAAATTTCAGTACTAAAATCCTATTGCAGCAATTGGTATTATTTCTTCTAACTGTTAATTAAAGTAGCAATTTATTGCTACAACAAAAAATAAATAAGCACACTGCAATATTCATAAAATTACTGCGAAAAATAATAGTGCTAGAAACTGAGAAATATTTTAGCGCACACACATAAAAATTGACACAATTATTTTTGGACGGAAAAACCCAACTTGGGAAAATCGATGCACCAACTAATGGTTTTATATTATTAAGCAACAATGATATAATATGAGTACAATCTAGATGTCGGAAACTGGGAATCTTGCAGACAAAATAGTAGCAAAAATTATCTGAGGGAAAGTACCCTCGCTCTAAGCAATCATGGCATTTGAATTCCCCTAAAAAGCTAGTCATCTAACTGGGCTTGCACAGGCTCAGTTCCTGTCACACATGCTTCCTGAATCAACTGCCAATCTAGCCGTATTGGCTGTTGTTGACTGGGAAAATTATTCTCCGGCCCTCTGGAAACTCTTTCTAACCTCTAGAACTAAAAACGTCTTCCCCTCCAGCAAAATAGAACTACCATTTCAAGGATTCTATGTTGACTTTGTGTAGACTCCTGGAGAATATATTGACCTCTCTGAAAAGCATTCACTAGATCTGGAAATTATTCCTCCAACTTCACTGTCCATGCCCCTCTTTGTCCTTACTTCCTTCTCTGGCTCGAACTATTCCGACAATAGTTTCTGCTCTCTGTAAAATTGGTATATCCAAGGAAATTGATCTCAAGTGTGTGTGTTCTCCATATACCCATCAAATTATTCTTATAATATTATGTTGGACCTCCAACGGCCAAGTTTAAGACTTAATCAATGGATAATATTATTTCTGAGTCGATCTGTGTGAGTTTCTAGATAATTCACACTTTTCTCAATTAGTATTGATTAATTAACCCATTTTTTCTAAGTTTAGAATTAGGAAATATTTAAAAATAGGATAGTAATATAATTGAGACACTGCTAGGTGGAATTCCCATAAACAATTTATGGGTTATGGAGAACTCATGTGTTTTAACCTCTCCACACCCCCTCTTAGCGAGGAAGGTGTTTTGGTGCTACACTGCTGCTACAAGACCCTGTATTTATATCACTCTTTGTCACGCTGCTGATGTTTTTCCATTGTGACTACCTGCCACTACCCACCAACCACTACGAAACTCTAATGCTGCATCTGTGCTACTGCTGACATTGTTATACTGCTGCCAACTATGCATCTACACTGTAACTCCCTCTCATCTATTGGTGATGCAACTGCAACAACTGCAACTGAGAAGCATCCTAAATACTGAATCAACCGTGTTTTCTGCATCTGTCTCTAAAGTCTTGACTACTACTAGCTACTACATTGTATATTGAAAAGTATGTGGTGCTGCTGACTCTACACTGTGCCACTCTGCACTTCTTCCAACACTGAACTGCACTCCTCAGCACCTGACTGCTACTGGTCTGCAACTGCCGCTCAGGAATCTAACTGCATCACTAACACTGTTTTGTCCTACTACTGAATACTGTGGGCTCCTATATGAAGGTAATGATCCATGAGGAGGACACCTAAATGGACCCTACCCATCCTCTGCAACTCTGAGACTATATCTCCATATTTCCCCACCTCTCTCCTAGAGGTATAACTACAAACATAGCGAAATATTCCTTCAGCCTAGAGGATAAATTATCTATATTTGCGGACGTTTCCACCTGGACCTACTTCTCATGCTTGTCCTTCTTCCTGAGAGGACACTATGTATTGTAGTGGCCAAGCTCGCCACACCTGAAGCACTTAAGGTGTGTTTTCTTTTTTCTTCCCCCCCTGTCCCCAACTAGGACCCTTTGATGCTAGGGTTACATTCTCCTCTTCCTTCTCACCCTTCATGCCCTTGATATTGCTTCCGCTGATAGTACTCTTTAATAGAGTCTGCCTCAACTCCTCTTGTTGTAGGTCCAACCGCATCCTTTCCCATATAGGTGATGTGTCTCTACCTAAGATACTTTGGAAAAACACCTGTCACTCCTCTAAGATACTCTTCAATGCCAATTCTACAAGATTTGTTGGTTGAGGTGCCTCCCAAATGACTACAATATAATCATGGACCTCCTGAAT
This sequence comes from Pinus albicaulis, assembly GCA_034641835.2. Taxonomy (NCBI): domain Eukaryota; kingdom Viridiplantae; phylum Streptophyta; class Pinopsida; order Pinales; family Pinaceae; genus Pinus; species Pinus albicaulis. The sequence goes on from CM076582.1 coordinate 705,414,885, forward strand.
CCTGGTGAGGAAGGTTTTTATGCCTTCTCCCTTCATCATCCTGATGCTCCTTGTCTTCTCCTGCAGAAACATCTTCCACTGCTCAGAAGTGTTTTGATATATTTGGATGAGATCATCCCACATTTCCTTGGTCGTTCCTTTTTATGCCAAATGTGAGACTACATGGTCCCAGACTCCATCCAATGCCAATCTCTTTGCATTTTCTATCTCCTTCCTATACTCCTTGAGTTGATCGACATACTGGGGTACTTATACCACATTGTCCACATAGGATTTCAGGTCATGTTCATTCAACAGGAAGGTCATCCTTTCCTTCTAGATGAAAAAGTTGGAGGCTCCCTCCAACCTATCTTGATCGCTAAGCACAACTGTGGCCATCTTGTCATATGGTAAAAAATCTCCCTCTTTCCCACTGCTTGGATGTTGGATATGTTATATGCACTCCCTTTTGGAGTGAGAAACTATGATCACAACTTTTTCCAATCTGCAATTGGAAAATTGGATTTCCAAAACTCATAATATCCTTAGATAAATTCTCTCTATGTGTTCCCTTTCTCTTCCAACTAACGTTGATTCTGCTACTGCAAAACTCTTCAGCACCCAAGCAAGGAATTTACTCAGCGAAAATCTGATATGCTTCACTGACACTGCTTTCTGGCTTTGTTATTGCCCGCTGGAACTACTCCTAGGCTCTGCGAATTTTTCCTGTCACTTGCACTGGAAAAATCAAACCCTCTGCCTAGCAATTTGATCTACTAGGGAAACCTCTACATAGATCTAGAAATAGTGTTGTCATATTCCATCTGAATCTGGACAATTTCTGCCTTTCACTTCTGAGCTTCTTGCCTGATCAAAATCGCTCTGAAACCATGTGAAAATTTCACTATTGAAATCTTATTGCAACAACTCGTATTATTTCTTCTAATCGTTAATTAAATTGACGGTTTATTTCTACAACAACAATGAAATATGTACACTGCAATATTCAAAAAATTACAGTAGAAAACAATAGCGTTGGAAACTGAGAAATATTCTATCACACACACATACAAATTGACACAATTATTTTTGGACAAAATTCCCCGGAAAACCCAACTTGGGAAAACCAGTTCAACAACCGAGGGTTTTATATTATTAAGCAATAATGATATAATATGAGTACAATTTGGATGTTAGAAACTGGAAATACTATAGAGAAAACACTTTAAAAATTATTTGATGGAAATTACCCTCACTCCGAGCAATCCCGACACTTGAATGCCCTTGAAAGTCCAATCGTCCAACTGGGCCTGCACAGGCTCTGCGTCACACTGATGTTTCCTATCACACGTGTTGCTTGAAGCAACTACCAATCTAGACATCCTCCCTACTGCTCACTAGGAAAATTATTCTCTGGCCCTCTTGAAACTCTTCTCGGCCTCTGGAACTGAAAATGTTTTATCCTCTAGCAAAATCAAACGTCCCTTTTGAGGCTTCTGTACAGCCTTTGCGCATCCTCCTAGAGAAAATATCAGCCTCTCTGCAAATTACTCACCAGATCTGGAAAGTCTTCCTTCGAATTCACTATCCCTGCCCCTCTCTATCTCTACTTCCTTCTCTGGATCGAACTCTTCCGGAACTGTTGCTACTCTTTGGAAAATCGAACTCTCCAAGGAAAATTATCTCAATTGTGTGTGTTATCCATCTACCCATCGAATTCTTCTTACAATATTTTTTTGGACCTCCAAGATGTAGAAATTATACAACATATATGTATATCATGGATTCAATTTGATCTAACAAAGCCCTAAAGCTAGATACTAAATCAATTCTACAAATCAGTTGTGGAATTTAAAACACAATCGCCAATCACATGAAGCAAAGAAGAATCAATCAAACCACAACACATATACTTTCTAGGGGAAAGCTTGCTGCTCAAAACCCCACTATATTCTATTGTATATTCAGTATTGTTGGTGAGGTAAATCCCCTTTGTCCATTGCGGACAAAGGCGATCCCACTAGCCCTAGAGTGGGTCTAGCCACAAACAAGACACGCTATGACATCAATTCCTAGTTAACGAATGGACAGAGACTCGATAGATAACTTACCGTATATCCTGCGCTATTGTTTTCGTCGAAAGAGTGGCTGCCTCTCGCTCCTGGTTTGAAAGATCACGATCTGCTCGTCCTCACGCTCGGATACCTGTACATACACCAGAAACAAAGATGATATACAACATACTATTTCGCATTCGTAACTATCAGTCAGTCGAAGAAGAATACATCAATTGCATCAATAAACACAACACAATGATGGAACCAATACCATAGTCGAGTATATTAATGAAAGGAAGGAAGAGTACAACCAAGCTTCGATGTTGTGGTCTCCTCCAACAGGGTTCCAGCAGAGCGCGTCTCACAAAATCTCGTTGGGAATTCGGATGGGGCTCTCTCTATGGAATTCTCCTTGGTTCTACCTTCTCAATAACGATTACTCAGCTATAATATCTCTTCTCCAAGTTGAGCTTCTTGGCTATATGTTCAGCTAGCTTTCATAAAGGGAGAAGGTCTATTTATATAGAGGGAGAGGAAGAGGTTAGGATCCCTATAATCATGGAAGGGAGACCTATCTTCAAGGAGTGTTCCATGGGAGGAGGAAACCACTACCTAAAGAGGGAGATTCGTGGTTCATCAAATTAACCACTTCCCGTGACTCATCCCTGAGGTGGTTAAAGGAAAATTCGGCCTCTAATTTGTTAAAAAAAATTCCCAAAAAGGCTAGCACGGGCACAAAAAAGAGACAGAGTGCTAGCTGGTGCGGCCTCTAGTGTACATCCTCCACACTAGCGCGAGGGGTGAATTGGCTACCCGCGCCAATGCCAAAACATAGTTTTTTATGGGCTTTCTGAGGAAATGTTCAACAGGAGAAATAATGTCCTTATGCAGAAGGATGCAAAGAAGGTGTTTGCAGAGTATGACACTACTCACAGGTCACAGAAAAGACCCTCCTATGTGCAGGGCGAGGGATTGTAGGGACGGTGACAAAATGTTGTGTAATAGATGCCCCCTAAAGCATGAGGTCTAAGAGAGAGGGAGGGGTGAAATGCTTTATGAGAACGCGTTCGACCAAAACACTGCTGTTAGAAAACCTGCAAGTATGAATACAACTGATACATCTGATACATGACATGTGGCATGGGCGCAACCATCCATAATTGAGTACATAAATAATGAGATCCGAGGTATGAACACAACCATCTAGCGGTAGGGATCAACAAATATACTCAGGTATGGTCGCAACCATACAATAAGAAGAGTCATATAATAAGTCATAGTAATCCACAAAGAACCCGCAGCCTATATTTCATCAGACAAAACCCAGGGTCTTGCGCTTCATCTCGATCTGAAAAAGTACAAATTCAAGCATGCGAATATGTGAGCTGAAGTCGAACATGCAAGAAAATCGTCTGATTACCAACCAATGATGAAATCTGTTAACAGACGCAAGAGAAACCACTGAAAATGAAAATTGCTCTCAAGGTACAAAAGGTACAATCCACGGAATGTGAACAGTGATATGACATTGAACACCCGAAGAATCATTCGATCGAAGGCCAATGATGTGGACCTTGCGTCGAATGCGAAGAACCTCCCATTGAGGCATGCAAGCCCCAAGGTACCTGAAGGGAGTCTCTAGATCAACTTCTTGGATAATGAACTGGAGTTGACAGGAAGTCACCTGATCGAAGGTGGGCCATAATGTTTCCCACATCATCGACATGAGATAGAGGAACATAATGTTTGTGAATCAAGACCAACAAAGAATCAGAGGGAGGTTTGAAACTTCAGAGGAAAACTTCTCTTGAACATATCAGCGAAACTACACTAGATTTGGCAGTATTTGACATCAAGGGATCTAAGGTCATGGTGACGTGGAAAAGAGCAGATGATCAGTCAAAAGAGTTTACCCAAACCCACGGAAGAAAACAAATAACGAGATGAGATGTCCCCAACCCAACATGAATGCAGACAAGTGCCATGTTCAAGAGGGACATACTCCCAACACGACTACAATCTGGTTCCATTTTCCCCCACCATTTCTGGCGAGTACCCCAATTATTTTTGAAAACAAGCTTGAAGGGGATAGCATATACTTGCGATGTAAGTTTGTCCTTCAGAAAAATCCAAACTAATACATTTTACGAGCCCTAGGAAGGAGGAACTCATGTAACGTCATGACGACGGAGTCCAATGTCATCAGGTTTAACGAGTCTGACAAAGGGAGAACTCGACATATTTTCATATTTAGAGAGTTTTAAAAGAAATCTAAAAAGAAAACTCCAACAATCCCTTTTTGTAGGTAGTCTCACAGATCTGAAAAGGTAGAAAACTGTGTCTGAGAGAACCTCTTAGTCTCGATCGGCTAAGGGATTCCTTTTTTGTAAATAATCTATCCCAACCCGAAAAAGGGGTAAACGTATATTGGGTAGATATCGTTTCACATCCAATTTAACGAGTTCAAAACGACAGCGACTCGGAAATATTTTAAGTTTTTAGAGAGTCAGAAAAGTGCTGAAAGGTGACTCCAGTAGTGACTTTTTCGTGTTTTTACCGAGTCCGAAAAAGTATAAAATACAACTCGTTTCTTCGTCATAACCACGTCAAAACCTGTCGCTGCACAAAAAGACATGTGTAAAACGTATTCCTCAAAAATAATATGAAAATATATCAACGAATATGTTTTAAAACCTATTTTAAGGTTTTGAAAAGTTATAAAGGACCATAAGTGGTAAAAATTATTTACTTTTCACTTTTACCTCTTTGCAGAGAAATAGTGACCCATTTTCCTTGTGATCTTCTGGCGACGATTATGAATAATCCAGTGAACCAATCCGGATTCTGTCAGTTTCAGGTAAGATCCGACACCATTTGCTATCTTTTGAGGTATATTTTATTACATTTAATTGTCATTTTGAAACCCTTAGGGGAGGATTTGTAAAAACTAGGGCATCGCGGTTGGTGCGGGTTTCGAGCACGGACCCGCGTCAATCGACCCTTTTTTACGCAGGGATTGCGCCAGGTGGCATGACTGTTAGCAAAACAGTTGCACCAACGGTGCAACCCAAAATTCGCCTTAATTTCAAGAAAATGCAACCATTTGATTACAAATTTTAATGCCTAAGGAGACTTATAATGTTCATATGAACAATGCATGCAAGTACAAAGCATAAAAGATGGTAATTGAGTGGAAAGAGAGAGAACACAGTGAGGAGGATGAAAAGGCCATGGAAAATTAACAATGCATGAACGCCCTCAGAAATTGTGGGCTTAAGAAGTTCTTCCTGACACCGTGTCTCCGGGCTCAACTCGAATTGCTTCAATATTTGATAAGAAATTGGGACGAAGATCAGGAAAAGTTTTTACTTTGGGATCAGGAGCTTGAACTCGAAGTTTTCGATGTGTATTTCATCACTGGATTTTCGCGTAGGGGTACAGACCCTATCTTGACCAGTACCCGTCCTTCTGGGGAAAGCATGGCAATGGTAATTGACATGGTGTGCCGAGGGGCACGAAAAGGAACAGGGAGTGGAAAAGTGGACATCCAAACCGTCCCTGATCTGGCACTAAGAGTAGTGCTACACAATATCACGCGGGTTGTGAGATCGCAGGCACCGCATGAGGCCACAAAGACACAACTACTTATTGCTTCAGAGTGCATGAACCTGACTCTCTTCAACTGGGCCGAGGCTGTGACTGTCAACATCAAACGACAACTCACTAAGTGCAAGAAGACCAAACTAAAGCAGTTTGGGTATGGATCGATTCTGGTATCATTCTTCTTGGAACGATTACCCATATTCCAGCATCAGGGGGTTATTGTCCCGATGCCGCCACCCATCGAGCGACGGATGGCCCGATGGGTCGCACTGATGCCTAGAGCAGGGGGGGACAAAAGATGTCCTGGAGGCCAAAGTTTTTTGAGTGGCTCCAACGACAACTGATTGTCATAGAGCATTGGCCCTATGCCGACACAGAATTAACCAGAGACCCAGACCTCCCACTCCCGGAGGGAGAGGATTGGGATGAAGAACTAGGTAAGACTCATTTTTATTTTCATGAGTTTATAATTTTTTGGTATATATGCATGTTCTGACAGTTATTCTTATATGTATGCAGATGTTGGCCTAGAGCGTCTTGTAGGTATGTTTCCAATAGCGAGGTTAATTCCTCGCGATTTCGATCCTCATGGTGAGGGTGGCGAGGAGGAGATAGTGCAGAACCTGGAGGGGATCGCCCGTGGGGTCCCAGACTATGCTCTCTTGGATGATGTGCCTCGGGCCTATCAGAGGCACACTGTAGGGGTGCCGATTCGTATCCATCGCTTGATGAGGCAGTTGGTACGGGCGGTGACGTGCTATCATGAGGACCACGCCGATTAGGCACTTAGGCTTTATTTCCGCACATTTTTGAGAGACATGTTGTCTCATGATGTAACTGAAACAAACATATATTATTTTTTAGGTTTTATGATGCACACGTTGCAAACAAACGATATATATATATATATATATATATATATATATATACACATCTATTTTCTACATGGGTCTATTTACATATGATGATGTTTTTTTTGTAAATTGCACAAATGTCTATCTAGCACAATGTTAGCTATTGCATATGTTAATGTATTCATTCATCTTGGTATATGTTGATATGTAATGAAATCAAAATGTCTTTCAAGTAAAAAAATACGCAAATACATTCTCAAAATGCATGGATTTCGAACCGAATAATGACCGTTAAGTTGAAGAACAACAAGCTGTGAATCCAATTTCACAAGCAACGCGTGTATGCCGAGGTTAACTGCCTCAGTTAATAGTTCCAAAACATCACTATATTCAGCGACATTGTTTGTAGTCAGTCCTAAACAAATACCTTGTAAGTTAATAAACTCACCAACAGGATCATAAATTACCCAGGATGCCGAAGACAAGTTCTTGGTACTGAGGGAAGCACCATCCGTGAAACCGACATAAGGGGAAATAAACATCTTCATAGCAAACAAGACCCAATAAGCAAAAAAAATCTCACAAAGCACATCAAACCAAAACATGCACAAAAATTAAAAAAGCACCTATGTACACATATCATGCATGAATGACTCAAGCATAATAATTTTTCAGGTACAACCCATTTCTGGGCTGTGCTAAGGGATAACCTTCATAATAAATAAGCTCATAAGCCCCATTCTGTAACACATGTTTGACGATGTAGGGCCCATGCCACATGGGTTGGAATTTTCCTGCCCCCATCTTGTCATGAGCTTGGTCGTACAGGAGAACGAGATCGCCTTCGATAAAAGAACGAGGAGAAACTATTTGGTCAAAATGAGCTTTGACTCACTTCTTCTATGGTTCGATGACCAAGGTAGCTAAGCGACGAGTTTCGTCCAATCTCTCTAAGTAGAGGAGACGTTCTTCCTCAGGCGAAGTATTAGGCAGTAATTCCACAGCTAATTTGAGTGAAGGGATTTCACATTCAATCAGAAGAGTGGCTTCGAAACCATATACCAACTAGAACGGGGTAAATTCGGTTGCATTCTTAATCGACGTTCGGTAAGCCCAAAGAGCTAAAAACAACATGAGATGCCAGTTTGATGACATTCGGTAAGCCCAAAGAGCTGAAAACAACATGAGATGCCAGTTTGATTTATGGATCCCAATCGTTCATTGAAGCTTTGTAACAAGGACTTTATTTACGGCTTCAACTTGGCCATTAGCTTGAGGATAATAAGGCGTTGAGTTGTCATGACGCAGGCCCAACTTAGACATCAGCTTTGCCATCATATAATCCTGAAAATGAGAACCATGATCGGTAACGATGGCTTGAGGGACACCAAACTGAGCAATAACATGATTGAATATGAATTGTGCCGCTGTCTTACCGTCTGCAACCAGTGTAGCATTTCTTCGGCCCATTTCATAAAATAATCGACGACGACGATAATATAGGCATGCCCCCCAGCCAAACAAGGGTTACACGTCATAAAATCGATGCCCCATTTGGCAAAAGGACCAACGGTAATGATAGGGTGTAAAGGAATAGGTGGTGCACACATCTTGCATTGATAAATCTAGCACGCATGGCAGTTGCATACTGCAACAATGCAGTCTTTAAAAATGGACGACCAAAAATATCCAGCACGAAGGATCTTCTGTGCGGTGGCATAACCAGACATGTGACCACCACAGGTGCCACTGTGGCAGTAATTTAAAACTTTCTTAGCTTCCTCAAGGGTCAAGCATCGACGGAGTACAGAATCGACTTCGACACGATAAAAGGTATCTCCAACAATGCGATAAGGTTGCGACTGATTCCGAACACGGCGTCAGACATCTTTCATTAACTCAGTCCTGAAAGTAGACGTTTGGAGATGCATGATGATATCACCGTACTACGGATCGAGGGTGCTAATCAAGAAAGTATTTTCGTCCGGAATATTATCCATAGTTTCGTCGATAGGCATCGTTTGAGTAATGTTACCCAAGTTACTTTCAACGAAGACTTCATGAGTCAAAAGAGGCGTTTGAAGCGGCGAAGAAGGAACTTGAGATGCAAAACACGCAAGAGAGTTAGACATTGCCCCGAGGCCAGGCATAAACGAGGAATGATGATGCCCATCGCTCCATAGTAGATCTTCGAGAGACATGGTTTCCATGATAGCCTCGTTGGATAGAAACACTTATTTCAAAGGGTCAGGCGAATCTGCATAGCCGAGCCAAGGGGATTGAGAATAAACTTCGAGAGACATGCTCAAAGGAGCACCTTTAGGAGGGGGAGAATCAGATGCAGTTGTAAGCTCACAATAATTGATTTCGATTGGACTAAGCGGCATTGAATCTCAAAATGAATCAACTTGTTCAGGTAAAGGGACGATCCATGGGTCATCTGACCAAGATACCATATTAACTTGAATGGTATTTGGTGGCAGAAGGGGAAAGATACCCATGAGAGTAGGATCTTTGAAAAGACCCGACCCTACACTGTCAAGGGGAGAAGGAATCTGATCCACATATGGCACATTGTTCTCAGAAGACGAGGTAAAGAATGACAACTGATCGAAAATAATGATTTTTCCCTCGTGTGGAAACTTTATAAGTCAAAAGAGGGTGGACGGAATGCACAACATAGCGTGAGTCGAACTGTGACCGAAAAGAAGATTGTAATTGAGTTTGGTATCAAAGACTTCTACTTCAACGTTGACCGTCTTTCCTTGCAGCGTGATCGACAAGCTAGCGAGAACACCCAAGGGTTTCAATTCCCTTCCATCGAATGACTCAAGGGCATTGGGTGACGAAGTTAGGGCTGGAGAGCCAATAGCCTTCCAGCAAGCAGATGACATGACACAGGTAGATGCAACTTCTTCCACTACGGCTCTATGGATATTGAGACCGTTAATGTCGACTTATATAACAAGCGCAATTTGGTGCGGAAGTTGGGGGATGAAATTCTCTAAGTTGAAAGAGAGAAGGCTAGAATCAACAGGGTCAATCCTGCCGATCGCAGATAATAACGCTTTCTATTGAGACGGACAACTCTGAAGCACTTCTAATGCGAACATCGTGGAAGGCGCCTATGCTAAGTCCTCAACAATACTGTAATGCTGAGTAGCATAGGTGTTAGGATTATAAGAAGATTTTCGGAGAACACCTTTAGAAGGTGGCCGTACAACGGGTTCAGCACTAGGCCTTTAAATTTCAAGGGGACCAGAGGCAGGTGGGGGAGGAGGACCATCAACGACCTCTTTCCCGGCTACCTGGCATGATCCGGCATAATCCTTCGACCGAGTAGCGATGGAAACGGGTGCAGAACCATTCATCATGAATACTTGAGAGCCAAATGAGGCAGATGGCGGGGGTTGCTCGACCATATGGGCTTGCTGAGATGGGAAAGGTTCTTTAAAGACCGCCAAAGTTCCTTTAGCGCCTTTGAGTAGTTGACTAACCTAGTGGAGTCACCAATTTGTTGGTGAGGTAAATCCCCTCTGCGGACAGAGGCGATCCCACTGGCCCTAGAGTGGGTCTAACTACAAACAAGACACGCTATGACATCAATTCCTAGTTAACAAATGGACGGAGACTCGATAGATAAATTACCGTATATCTTGTGCTGTTTTTGTCGTCGAAAGAGTGGCTGCCTCTCGCTCCTGGTTTGATAGATCATGATCTGATCGTTCTCACGCTTGGATACCTGCACATACACCATAAACAAAGACGATATACAACATACTATTTTGCATTCGTAACTATCAGTCAGTCGAGGAAGACTAAATCAATTGCATCAATAAACACAACATAATGATGGAACCAATACCATAGTCGAGTATATTAATGAAAGGAAGGAAGAGTACAACCAAGATTTGACGTTGCGGTCTCCTTCAATAGGGTTCCAGCGGAGTGCATCTCACAAAAGTTCGTTGGGAATTCGGATGGGGCTCTCTCTACAAAATTCTCCTTGGTTCTACCTTTTCAATAGCGATTACTCAGCTATAGTATCTCTTCTCCAAGTTCAGCTTCTTGGCTATATGTTCAACTAGATTTCATAAAGGGAGAAGGCCTGTTTATATAGAGGGAGAGGGAGAGGTTAGGATCCCTATAATCATGGAAGGGAGACCTATCTTGAAGGAGTGTTCCATGGGAGGAGGAAACCACTACCTAAAGAGGGAGATGCGTGGCTCATCAGATTAACCACTTCCTGTGACTCATCCCTGAGGTGGTTAAAGGAAACTTCCGCCTCTAATTTGTTAAAAAACATTCCCAAAAAGGCTAGCGCGGTAACAGCAAAGAGACAGAGCGCCATCTGGCGTGGCCTTTGGTGTACATCCTCCACACTGGTGCAAGGGGTGAACTGGTTACCCGCGCCAATGCCAAAACATAGGTTTTTATGGGCTTTCTGAGGAAATGTTCAACAGGAGAAATAATGTTCTTATGCAGAAGGGAAGGTGTTTGCAGAGTATGACACTACTCATAGGTTACGGAAAAGACCCTCAAATGTGCGGGGCGAGGGATTGCAGGGACGGTGACAAAATGCTGTGTAAAAAGTATGGATACATGAAACAATTACATACAACTCTTCTCACAAGAGACCTCTTGTACTGATGCAGGGGCATTAGACACTAGCCAACAATGTAGGAGGTTTTGTCCACATGTTGTGGCTAGGAGGGTTCAAAATCATTTGAATTTGTAATAGCAAGGTGTCAATACCTTAGCTGTCTGTTTCATTTAGAACAGTTAGAGTTAGTAGAAGTCGAATAGTTTAGGTTCAGTCCATCTATCATGTGTAGTTACTCAAATAATGTAATTAAGTTTTATTAGAAGATAAATGGTCCTCACCGAGGAACCGAAGGGACACATTGTAATGCATATAAGTTGTATCCCCCAGATGTATTGGAGGAGGAGATTTTTGCAATAAAATGTGGGTGTTAAGCAATTGCTTCCATTTGAATAAACCTCAGCGCTCGTTGATTATCTATTTGTCTTGAATTGAGCTCTGCGTGAGAATTTGTTTAATTGCGAGGTGATTGAAACACCATCCTGTGTAAATTTTTGAGTAGAGTCACTCTGTAGTCTCCGCATCTCTCTGTCCATTGTTTTCTCTTAATTTGTCAAAATAAGCTCTGAAAAAAAATCCCACTCGTAGCAGAGGTCTATGTGTGATCGTGGCCATTGAACTCTGTCCTGTGGTAGTGAAAATCCCGCTTACACAGAAATAGTTAGGTTGGTTGTGAACTGAGGGTGCTATCCCGAGAGTTGAATCTGAGTTAGTGAATGAGAGAGCATAGAAGGGAAGGTGTTAACCCACAGTCAATCACTGTTCAAAGGATATAAGCAGTTTTGATCGCACCGCATTTGTGGGACGAGCGGTATTCAAGAAATTCGAGCGATTCCATAGACTGGCTGACACGTGGCATAAGGTGGGAATCCAAAACCACCCTCATTGTGTGTTAACTTTCGATCGAGGACTCAGCGCGATATTGACACTCGCCGTTCGATCTGGAGGGTGGCCATCGAATGGTGATCGCACGTAAAGGTGCACGAGATATAACTTAAGGTATGGACGTTGAATCACATTGAATTCCGTCAACTGTATGGTGGGACCGAGGCCTAAAGTTGTTTAATTATAAGGCGTCGATTTATAAAAATAAGATTTTGAAGGGTGACGAAAATTAAGGTTCAGGGATACATTTATTTTTCCAAAGTTTGCTGAATGTATTTATTTGTCAATTTCTCCAAAATTGATAAATAAAATAACAAAAGAGTTGAGGGGATTATGTGGAACAACTGAGTTAATTCGAGGGAAAATGATGACAGAGCTACGATTGTAGACCAACTCTCCTTAGGGGGCCGAATTCAATTTTTTTGCTGTCAATGATGGTATCAAAGCTGTTTTTGAGTTTTTTTTTGCAGAGAATTAACATGGCAATCTGAGTTGGTAGAGGTGCTGGTAGAAGGAGAGGCGGACCTGTTGCCAATGCAGAGGTGTTGGGGATCTTGCAGAGGTTCGAGGCCAGAATGGATGCCATGGAGCAAAGACATCCCAGAGATCCTGAAGACATCAGTGAACCTGAGATAGAAGAAGCTGGAGAAATTGCTGAGATTCCTCCTAACATGAGGCTCCTTAGAACTGTTATGGGGTCTGCAGTTAAGCCCAAGATTGAAGTGTCAAGTTTTGCAGGAGGAATGAATCCAGAGGAGCTGGTGGACTAGATTAATGAAATGAACAAGTGATTTGACTATGAAGAAATGAGTGAAGATAAGAAGGTCAAGTTTGCAGTAACAAAGCTGAAGGGACATGCTGCACTTTGGTGGGATGGAGTGCAAGCAGAAAGAAGGAGAGTTGGCAAACAACCTATCAAGAGCTGGACTAGAATGATGGCTAAGTTAAAAGGTAAATTATTGCCTAGTGATTATCAGCTAACATTGTTTAGGCAAATGCAGAACTTGAGACAGAGGTTTCTGACAGTAAAGGAATACACAGAAGAATTCTACAGAGTAAGCATAAGAGCTGGGAAATTTCAGGACACACCAGAGAAGACTGCCAGATATGTGAATGGTCTCAAGCTAGAGATCCAAGATGAGATTGGTCTTCTGTCTCCTAAGACAGTTGAAGAGGCCTATCAGATGGCTTTGAAAGCAGAGGAGAAGCTCCTGAGGAAGCAGTCTGCCAAAGGGAGAGGTATTTTCCGTGGAAAGGGAAGTCAGGGTGGTAGAGGAAAGCATACTACACCCAGAGATGGAGCTAACAGTAGCTCACCTCAGAATGCATCTACAGAGGGTGATGCAAGAGGCAGAAGGGGTTCTTACAGAGGAAGAGGAGGCAGAGGTAGAGGTAGAGAATTGAGGTGCTATAGATGTCAGCAAGTGGGACACAAGCACTATGAGTTCCCAGAGAATGTGGGTGCTGGTCCAAGAAATGCTGTTGTTGCCCAGGTTGGAGAAGAGGCAACAATTGAAGAAGAAATTCTACTAGAGAGGGGAGAGTCCTTGGTGGTTAATAAGGTCCTGTTGAACAAACCAAAGAGGTCACTGAGCCTGCACAAAGGAAGACTTTGTTTAGGAGCATATGCAAAGTCCAGGGGAATGCTGCCAACTTGTCATTGATAGTGGCAGCACATATAATCTGGTTTCCACTGAGGTGATAAAGAAGTTGAAGCTGAAGACAAGGGAGCATCCAACTCCCTACAGGGTGTCCTGGCTGCATAAAGGGCGCCAGTTGATTGTAAAATAACAGTGTGAGATATAGATGCAAATGGGAAACTACAAGGACAAAGTCCTGTGTGATGTGATGCCCATGGATGTGTGTCACATACTGCTGGGTAGACCTTGGAAGTTTGACAGAGCAACAATGCATGATGGCAAGAAGAACACTTACAAGTTCTTCAAGGATGGGGTACATCATACATTGATACCCATGGAAGAAGGAGAGCCATCAAGTAGAGTGGTTGATCCAAAGACCTTGTTGCTGAGCGGAAAGGAATATCTACAACAGATAGAAGAGGAAGAGGTAAGTTTTGCTTTAGTTTTCAAACCTAAGGCAGTTCTTACTTCTACAAAGATTTCTAATTTTCCAATAGAAGTCCAAGAAATGTTAGAAAATTATTGTGACATTGTTGTGGATGATTTACCTGATGAGCTGCCACCTGTGAGAAAGATCAGCCATCAGATAGATTTTATCCCCGGTTCAAATATGCCAAATAAGGCAGCCTACAGGATGACTCCCACAGAAAATGAGGAAATCAGGAGACAAGTACAGGAATTGGTGGACAAGGGACTGATTAGAGAAAGTTTGAGTCCGTGTGCAGTACCAGCAGTATTGAGGCCAAAGAAAGATGGAGGTTGGAGGATGTGTACTGATTCCAGAGAAATCAATAAGATAACAATCAGGTACAGATTCCCTTTGCCCAGAGTTGAGGATTTAATGGATTGTTTGAGTGGTGCTAAATATTTTTCAAAGATAGATTTAAAAAGTGGATATCATCAGATCAGAATAAGAGAGGGTGATGAGTGGAAAACTGCCTTTAAAACAAATGAAGGACTGTATGAATGGATGGTAATGCCTTTTGTGTTGTCAAATGCACCTAGCACTTTTATGAGACTTATGAATGAAGTATTGAAGGAATTCATTGGTAAATTTGTGATAGTGTATCTGGATGATATATTAGTTTTCAGCAAAACCAAAGAAGAGCATTTAAGGCATCTTAATTATGTCTTGAAGAAGCTGCAGCAAGAGAACTGCTGATAAGAAATACTCATTCATGAAGGAAGAGTTGGTGTATTTGGGCTTTGTTGTCTCTGCAGAAGGATTGAAGATGGACCCAGAAAAGGTTAAGGAAATTGTGGAGTGGCCTTCACCCAGAAATGTTTTTGAGGTATGAAGTTTCCATGGACTTGCCAGTTTTTACAGGAAATTTATAAGAAACTTCAGCAAGATTAATTCACCCATCATTGAGACAATAAAAAATAGCAAACAACCATTTAAATGGACTGCTGAAGCGGAGAGAAACTTTAAAATTTTGAAGCAAAAGATAACTGAAAAGCCTGTTTTGATTTTGCTTGATTTTTCTAAACCATTTCAAGTGAAGTGTGATGCCAGTGGAGAAGCCATTAAAGCTATGTTGAGTCAGGATGATAGGCCTGTAGCCTATTTAAGTGAAAATATGAATGACACCAGAAGGAAGTATTCCTCTTATGAGAAGGAATTCTATGCAATTGTTCAGGCACTGAAAAAGTGGAGGCATTATTTGATGTCCAAAGAATTTGTGTTATACTCTGATAATCATGTTTTGTAGTACATTGTACAACAACCCAAGTTGAATCATAAGCATGCCAAATGGGTTGAGTATCTCCAAGGTTTTAACTTTGTTTTGAAACATATAAGTGGCCAAGCAAATAAAGTAGCTGATTCTTTGAGTAGGAGGCACATGCTTGTTCAAGAAACTAATTTTGAAGTTGTAGGATTTGATTTTCTCAAGGAATTGTATAAGAAAGATTTAGATTTTAAGGAAGCATTTGAGGCATGTTGTAACCCTGTTCTAACAGATAGAAGCTAGTGGCTGGATTATTTCTTGCAGGAGGACTTACTATTCAGAAGAAACCAACTGTGTGTACCAAAATGTTCCATGAGAGAAAATTTGATTAAGGAGAAGCATAATGGTGGACTTGCTGGACACTTTGGTACTGATAAAACTTATGAGAAGCTGAGTCACTTCTATTATTGGCCCAAGATGAGAGCAGAAGTGGACAAGTTCGTGAAAAATTGAAAAATCTGTCAATATGCCAAAGGAAGGAGCCAAAATGCAGGATTGTACACTCCCTTGCCTATTCCAGACAGGCCTTGGGACATGGTGAGTATGGATTTTGTTCTAGCATTGCCCAAGACTTAGAGAGGGAATGATGCAGTCTTTGTTGTAGTCAAATTTTTTTCTAAAATGGCACATTTTATTCCATGTTACAAAACTAGTGATGCCACCCATGTTGCTAACTTGTTTTTCAAAGAAGTTGTTAGGTTGCATGGGTTGCCCAAGATTATTGTTTCAGACAGAGACACCAGATTTGTGGGTCATTTTTGGAGGACATTGTGGAAGAAAATTGGTACCAAACTGAGTTTTAGCTCAGCTTATTATCCTCAGACTGAAGGACAAACTGAGGTAGTGAATAGGAGTCGGGGAAATTTGTTGAGAAGTCTTGCAAGAGAGCATCCCAAGCAGTGGGATCATATTTTTCCCCAGGCAGAATATGCATATAATGACTCACCAAACAGAAGCACAGGGCAGAGTCCATTCCATATTGTTTATGGAATGCACCCCAGAGGAATATCAGAGATAAGAAACCTAGGAAAGGCAGAGCTAAGGAGCGTAGATGGTGAGGAATTTGCTTCAGAAATCCAAGCCATACATGAACAAGTGAAACAACAACTACAAGGCAGCAACATCAAATACAAAGGCAGAGCAAAATTGAGCAGAAAAGAAGTCCATTTTGAAGTAGGAGATCTAGTTTTGGCACACTTGAGAAAGGAGAGATTCCCAAAGAAGCAATATAACAAACTAAAGTTTAAAAAGATTGGGCCATGCAAGATACTTAGAAAGTTTTCTGCTAATGCTTATGAGATTGAATTGCCTCGTGATGTTGGAATATCTCCCATTTTTAATGTTGTAGATTTGTACAAGTATGAAGATGATAGTGCAGAAGAAGGACCAGCAGACAAGGAACAGATTTAGTGGGTAAAGTAGCTACCCCCAGCACAACCATTGCAGCCAGAGAAGATATTGAGCAAAAGAGTGTTCAGGAAGACCAGAGGACAAGAGTACTTTCAGTACTTAATCAAATGGAAGGACTGGCCAGAGGAATATTCCACTTGGATGACTAAAGGAATGTTGCAGAAGATATGCAGATCATTAGAGGAGCTCATGGACAGGAGTCCATGAAGAAAATTGTCCTCGGGAGTCTGATGTAGGGGCATTAGACACTAGCCAGCAATGTAGGAGGTTTTGTCCACATGTTGTGGCGAGGAGGGTTCAAAATCATTTGAATTTGTAACAACAAGGTGTCAATACCTTAGCTATCTGTTTCATTTAGATCAGTTAGAGTTAGTAGAAGTCGAATAGTTTAGGTTCAGTCCATCTGTCATGTGTAGTTACCACGAATAATGTAATTAAGTTTTGTTAGAAGATAAACGGTCCTCACCGAGGAACTGAAGGGACACATTGTAATGCATATAGGTTGTATCCCCCAGATGTATTGGAGGAGGAGATTTCTGCAATAAAATGTGGGTGTTAAGCAATTTCTTCTAGTTGAATAAACCTCAGTGCTCGTTGATTATCTATTTGTCTTGAATTAAGCTTTGCATGAGAATTTGTTTAATTGCGAGGTGATTGAAACACCATCCTGTGTAAATTGTTGAGTAGAGTCGCTGTGTAGTCTCCGCATCTCTCTGTCCATTGTTTTCTCTTAATTTGTCGAAATAAGCTCTGTGAAAAAAAATCCCACTCGTAGCAGAGGTCTATGTGTGATCGTCGCCGTCGAACTCTATCCTGTAGTAGTGAAAACCCCGCTTACACAGAAATATTTAGGTTGGTTGTGAACTGAGGGTGCTATCCCGAGAGTTGAATATGAGTTAGTGAACGAGAGAGCATAGAAGGGAAGGCGTTAACCCATGGTCAATCACTGTTCAAAGGCTGGAAGTGGTTTTGATCACACTGCCTTTGTGGGATGAGTGGTATTCAAGAAATTGGAGCGATTCCATAGACTGGCTGACATGTGGCATAAGGCGGGGTTCCAAAACCGCCCTCATCGCGCGTTAACTTCCGACCGAGAACTCAGTGCGATATTGACACTCACCATCCGATCTGGAGGGTGGCCATCGAACGGTGATGGCATGTAAAGGTGCACGAGAGATAACTTAAGGTATGGACGTTGAATCACATTGAATTTCGTCGACTGTATGGTGGGCCCGAGGCCTAAAGTTATTTAATTATAAGGTGTCGGTTTATAAAAATAAGATTATGAAGGGTGACGAAAATTAAGGTTCGGGGATACATTTAATTTTCCAAAGTTTGCTGAATGTATTTATTTGTCAATTTCTCTGAAATTGATAAATAAAATAACAAAAGAGTTGAGGAGATTACATGGGACAACTGAGTTAATTCGAGGGAAAATGCTAACAGAGCTACAATTGTAGACCAACTCTCCTTAGGGGGCCGAATTCAATTTTGTTGCTATCATGTACTCAGCTAATTGTCTCACGCTGTCCTAGACAAAACTGACCAACACTTAGCCAATTCTCAGCCTCTAAACAACCTACCTTTCTTGCGCAATTCATGTGGAATGTAATCCCTATTCTTTATTAATTTTGGCATTCCTTGACTGCAGAAGGATCATGGGAAATCCAATGAGTGTTTGGTTGCATGGGTACAATCCAATAATCCTACAGCTGATAGTCAACATCCCTTTCACCTAGATCTCAACCGGGTCTCCATTGGAACTGACATGCATGTAGCTAATAATAGTAAATCCTCAGTTTCATGTGACATCACTGATTGTGAATTAAATAATATTTAATTCACTTGATCTCTCACTAGTGTATCTAACAATTACAACTATCACAACTGACTTTAACTCACTTAACTGAGTTAAACTGATTACAACCTGCATTAACTAATGCACCACTACACTTCAAACTCTATTACAACTAGAATGACTCTGCATGCCTCACCAACTACCGTCAACTCGAAATTCATGAGTTAACTGAGTTTATCACACTCAGTTAACTACTACAAGTTATTTTGAGATTGGATTACATTTTATTTTCCATCTTAATTAAGGGATAACTAAAATAGACATGCACCAAATTTAGCCCACACTAGTGTACGTGTTGCTAAGACCTGTGGTCGCACACTTGTGTAGGTGCTGCTTGGACCTCCTGGTCCCACACTAGTGTAGGTGCTGGAATTTCTTGTTGAACTTCAACACAAGATTAAAACTTAATTAAGGGCTAAGATGATTTCCCAATCGATCTGTGTGAGTTTCCATATCATTCACACTTTTCTCAATTAATAATGAGTAATTAACCCCTTTTTCTAAGTTTAGACTTAGGAAATATTTAAAAATAGGTAATAATCAAATGGAGACACTTCTAGGTGGAATTTCCATATTCCATTTCTGGGTTATGGAGAAATCCAGTGTTTTAGCCTCTCCACAAAGTTTTGAGACTAGAAAACCTCCGATGCTACAAAAACTAACAACAAGAGTCTCAAAGAGGAACTTTTTTTTACTCCAAATCCAAAGATAAATAGACTTACAATTGTTTTCAAGCTCATAATAACCTTTCGAGCCTCTAATAATATTTTTCTCAATGCTATAATTCCAATTGAGTTGATAAAGAAAGCCAATACCTAAATATTTGTATGAAGAAACTTGCTCCAAGTACTTGTTATCATAGATGAATTGATTATGGTTGAACTTTTTTCGGATTAATTATCATGATTTTAGTCTTATTGGTATTAATAGTCATACCCACCTTGGCGTAGTAATCATGGAGGATTTTAAGCTTCTTGTCAAGATCATCGTGATGCTTGGGGGTTTATTCAATCGGTCGAGTCCCCATCATTAAAGCACCTTTGTTATTGAAAGGTCAAGGGCTCAATTCTCTTGACACTCTTGAGGTTAGGCTCGATGGTTGAGTTGGTAGGAAGTGATCCCTTTGGGTGGATTTTCCAAATACAAATACTTTTTGGATGTAGTGGTTATCGATATCTAAGGTTCATGGATCACATTGAAGAATAAAATGAAAATAACACACACACACACATGTGTGTGTCTGTGTGTGTTATTTTCATTTTATTCTTCAATGTGGTCCTGTACAAATATTTTGTGGACATAGTGGTTACCAATCTCCGAGGTTCGTGGACCACATTGAAAAATAAAATGAAAATAACACACATACACACACACATACACAGACACACACACACACACAGACACACACACACACACACACACACACACACACACGCAGATACATGTAGTCTAATTAATAGACGAAATAACCATTTTTTGAATACCTTTATTTTTTTCTCTGGTTAATTTTGTTCAAAATCCAGTAGAGATTTTTAAAAATCGTAAGTTTTAATTGTTTAATATGCAAATATCGAGTTCCTCAAGGGTTTTTTATCGTGTCGAATCCATTTATGCATTCAAAAGTGCATTTAAACAATAAAAAACCACAATATTACTAAAAATTGTATTACCAGATTCCGACCAAAAAGTCATTTCGTCTATTAGTTAGACTACACACACACACACACACACACCTAGATCCATCCTAGCTCTGAATCTACCATGTGCGACAAATGATCAAATCTCTTTTCACTCTAAAAGAGGTTTGCATCTCAAGAGGTTTGATCCCTCTTAACACTTGGTAGATCTAGAGTTAAGATGGATCTAGATTGATTTATTATAATTATAATTATAATTATTAATTTTATGTTTTTTTATTTTATTTTATTTTTAATTTAATTTTATCTTTATTTTTATTTTATTTTGACCGAGTCAAAATGTTATACAAGACATTACAACATATATAGCATAATGGGCCAAAGATTTTTATGATTTTATTTTATTTTATTTTAACCGAATCTCTTTCACACAATTGGAGAGTCCCTCTCCACACAATTACATGGATGAATGTATATGATAGTTGTAAAAAATCTTCATACCAATTTAAATGGAAAAACAATTGTAAAAGTTTTCTTATTGTTTTTTAATTTTGAATTTTTTTTCTTCAATTTTTTTTAACAATTTAATAGCTATAATTTTACACGATTTCAATTATCTTCACCAATAAAATGATTAAAAATAAAATTTTAATATATCATAAAAATTTAAAAAAACATAAAAGTATCATTTATCAAATATTTTATATTAAAAAGTTAAATATTTAAAATCAAAATATAATTAATACAAATTTTAATTATTTGTTTGTTTGTTTGTTTTTTTATTTTGTTTTTTTTTAATGAGGAATGAGTATATAGATTATATTGAAAACCTGCACCTGGATGTGGTAAGTACATCAAGAGTTACATTTCTTTTCCCTCACAAATTCTAAAAAGGCTCAAAACCAATCTCCTCCCAATAAGAACAAGAGAGGAAAAGGTCCAAAACTAAATCTTCAAAAGTTTATTCCTACTGCTTCTTGGGAGTAGGAATAAATTTTAACAAATTGCTTGCACAAGAAAATGTAGAAACAAAACATCTCTATAAATTGTAAGAGATGGCCCACTACTTAACTCGCAGGAGCCAAGATTGGTGTTATGAACAAAGTTGTGTTTCTAGTATGATCTTTCATGCTTCTTGTTACTCATGGGGAGGAACGTTGATTTTTAAGCACCTTTAAATAGGAAAGGGAAGAAGAGGAGTGCTTCTTCTTGACCACGTTACCAACTTCTCCATCTTTCAATGCAGGAGAAACCTTTGTAGAAAAATTTTCCACCACAAGATTTTTCTTTAGAAAGTCTTGATCTGGGTCTTCTCCGTCTTATGAACCGGGATGGAAATTTAGTATTTTTTGTTGGTACTGGCTGATACGCTTGCGCCTCAAGATTATCACCTTATTTGGAACATTCAAGACTTCAAAACTATTTTAACAAATGGGTTGATTCTTAGATTCAACCTTACATGTTTGTTTCTTTTTATGTCGATGTTTCTTATGTATGCTTTGAACTGGAATGAATCCTTACGTATTTTTTCCTTTCTATTCTTTAAGAGGAGGCAATGGATTTGGAGAGCTTCGAGAAGCTGAAGCTTTTGGACACCTTTTTACAAAGTGTCTATGCTAATGAACATATTGTAGTTGAAAGGAAACCATTTGTAATCTAGATCCTGGAGATGAGACCAACCATCCAATTTTAGTTGAATCACCTCGGATATGAGTAAAATAAAGGCAATATAAGAGAAAATGTTTTTCATCTTCAACCCTCTTAGTGTCGCAAAGGTGACAAATTATTTCGTCCCAAGGTGTTTTAGGAATAAAACAACACATCGATTCACTTCGAAGTTCATGATAATTAATTCTTATCTTCACAATTTTCATTTTATTCTTAGCTATAGTTAAGGCAGAAAGATAATTTTGGTCAGTAAGAGTGGGGTTGATCACCTCCTTATAATACCTTAGATTCCTTTTTCCCTACAGATCCTTATCATCCAACAAATTATCCTTAAATTTGGAAGTAATAGTATTTTTAATATTATCATTATTCTCCAAGATTATCTCCTCCTTTATACCCCAATGGTTGAGCCAAGAATGGGAATCCTTGTGCCAACCTCGTTTGAGCCAGAGGTGGGGGATTTGGATAGAGTTGGAAGCGAACCTGTTGGTGATCCAGGTGGATATTGGTGGTCACCCACCTATTCCACTTGGGGCTCCACCATTGTCTATTTCAGTTTTTCAGTTTCGGCACAGTTTACTATTTTTAGCAGTTTTTCGAGTCCTAAACTTCCGGAGCCGTTTTGAGGCCCTAAACGACGTTTTTTGGGAAAACGGAGAGAAACATGGGTCCATGGACCGATGTTGCTCGTTCCAAATTTGTAGTCCTCGGATAGATCTTTCTAATGAGGTATGGTACGCGTCAAACGGAGATCGTATGCCAAAGTTACGCCCCTGGGAAGTTGAAACACCAATTTACCCAAACGGGGCCCATAGTTTGGCGCTTCATCTCCTAGGGTTAGGGTTTTGGCTGTTTAGGATTTCCCATTGTTTCTAAATGATAAATAGGCCCTCGAGCCTCATTGTAACTCAGTTCGGAGGCCTGTAGCCGCCACATCTCTTCTCAGAGATAGCTACCAGCGCCCTAGCTAGTTTTATTTCCATTCTGTCTGTAAGCAAATTTCAGTTCTTTGATACTAATGAAATGAAGTGTTATTTCCGCTGCATCTCTGTATTTATGGTTATGTGTTTATTCTGTTGCGTTCCTGCATAAATCCGGATCAGTGGTATCAGAGCGGTCTGCTTTTTCTCGATCCTTCTTTACATGTCCCCAACGAGGTCGGGGTATAAGGAGCTAGGGCTTGATCTGGTGGAACCTTTGCAAGATCAGCCTCGCAAACCTCGACGGACGCCCATGGGGGACGAAAAGAAAGATGAGGGAGCAGGAGATCCTATCAAAATATTGCTCGAGGAGGCCCTCGAAAAACAAAGGAACGCGATGATGGATAGCTTTGCTCAGATCCTTCAACGGCTGCCCACCGGCGGCGCATCTGCATCCAGTAGCCACTCTGGAGTTGCGACTCCTTTTAAGGTACAAGTAAATTTTGACATTCCCATATTTGAGGTTCAAATAGACGCAGATGCCGTAGATAGATGGTTGAATCTATTACAAGGATATTTCTCTGTTCATGACTTTTCAGACCGGGAGAAGATTATTTTTGCACTCCTCAAAGCTACCCCCCATGTTAAGGACTGGTGGGAAACCTACTGTGAGAACAAGGACCAAACAGAACCCTCTCCATTCTCGACCGTACCAACTTTGAATTCTTTTCAAGACACCGTCAAGGAAAAGTACTATCCCATGGGGAGTTATGAGGAAAAGTACATACAATGGACCACACTGCGACAATAAAGGGATCAAGATGTGCATGAGTTGACGAATCTGTTCCATACCCTACGCACAAAGTTGGGTATCAAATATTCGGAGAAACATTTGGTGCTAAATGTCCAATTGCTTGCTAAATACATTCGGGAGAGGCAAGAGTTCTCGACATCTCTAAGCAGTACGGCATGCGGTATCTTGCCAAGATTGACGAGAAATTCAAGCGAGAAGAGCGAGACTTTGGATCTGCAACGAATCAAAACAGGGGGCAGAGTGCTTCCAAACCGCGAGGAACAGAAAGGTGAGGCCAAGGCATGGCGGCTAAGAGACAACTCATCGAAGCCACGAAAAGAAACCGGCCGCAAAGCCAAAGAGAAGGACACGGGGAAAGTGGTGTGAGTTCCATAAGAGCTCACTCACAACACGAGTAGTGTCGGGCCAGCGATCGTAGTGGCGGGAGATGAGGGGGCTCTGGTCGGATGCATGCTCCAAATCGAATCGAGAACACGAAGGCGAATGAAAAGGGAAACGATTATTGATGCGGAGCCCAACGCCACTGTTGCCACTGCAAAGATCCAAAAGGAGGAACCGGAAGATCCGGAGGAGGAGGAACGTCTCTTCCACTCCCAGATGTGGGTAAAGGGCTCCCCGGTACAGTTCATTGTCGACAATGGGAGCCAAAAGAACCTCATTTCAGCAGACGCCGTGAAGCGGTTGGGCTTGCCGACCACGGCTCACCCACATCCATACACCATCGGGTGGCTTCACCAAGGACGAGATCTCCGCGTCAGCCAGCAGTGTCGCCTTCCCTATAGCATCAAGCCCTTCACGGATGAGGTATTATGTGATGTTTCTCCTATTGATGTTTCTGATGTATTATTAGGACAACCATACTTGTGGAAGCGTCATGCTGTGTATGAGTCTCGACCTCGTGCTGTTATTATTACTTTGGGAAATAAGTTGTACGGGATACCAGAGGTACCACCTCCTACGACTATCTCTTTGGTTACTGCAAAACAATGTAGTAAGCTCATTTCCCAAACCAGGAAATTCGTTTTCCTGATGATCCGCCCCCAGGGCAAGAAGAAGACTGTGGCCACGACCTCCAGACAGGGCTCCTCTGCACAACAACAAAAAATGGATAAGGTTGTGGAGGAGTACGAGGACATATTCACCTCACCCACAGGGGTTCCTCTGCACTGTCAGGTCAAGCACCCGATTGATCTGACCCCCGGTGCGCCGCTACCTAATGGACCGATCTATCGGCGCTCTGTTCTGGAGAATGATGAAATCAGGAGGCAGATTCAGGAGCTGTTGCAGAAAGGTCACATCAGACCAAGTTCATCGCCCTGTGGGAGCCCGATCGTGTTGGTACAGAAGAAGGATGGGACGTGGAGACTCTGTATTGACTATCGGGCGCTGAACAAGATCACTGTCCGGAATAGGTACCCAATCCCACGGATTTATGACCTTCTGGACCAACTCAAAGGTGCAAAATATTTCAGCAAGATCGACCTGAAGTCTGGGTATCACTAGGTACCAATTGAACCCTTCGATGTGTGGAAGACTGCCTTCAAAGCCAAGGAAGGCCTTTTCGAATGGCTGGTCATGCCTTTCGGGTTGACGAATACTCCCGCCACCTTCATGAGGATGATGGATGACATCTTGCGGCCATTCACCAACTCATTTGTAGTGGTGTACTTGGATGATATTCTGATCTTCAGCCAGACTTGGGAAGAGCACCTTCACCACATCCGACAAGTCCTCCAAACACTGCGGCAACACGAGTTGTGTGCCAATTTGGAGAAGTGCACTTTTGGCATGACCCAGGTTCAATATCTGGGATACATTATTGATGAAAGGGGGGTGCATGTGGATCCGGCCAAGATCCAAGTCATTTGGGATTGGCCAGCCCCAACCACTATAACAGAGCTTCGCAGCTTTCTGGGTCTTGCTAATTTCTATCAGAGGTTCGTGTTGGGATTCTCTCATATCACTTGGCCCTTGAGTCAAGTCACCAAGGGAGGAGCGAGAGCAAAAATTTTTTGGTCGGAACCTCAACAGAAGGCATTCACAGAATTGAAAAATCACCTCTGTTCTGCCCCAGTGCTCACTTTACCAGACTTGCAACAACCATTTGAGATCGAGACAGATGCCTCTGACTATGCTATTGGGGCAGTTCTTACTCAACAGGGACATCCGGTGGCATTTCACAGTGAGACATTGTCTGACACAGTTCGCAAGTATCCCACTTATGACAAAGAAATGTATTCCATTGTGCAAGCTGGTCGACAATGGAAGCATTACATTTTGGGGAAGGAAACAATCATCCACACAGACCACCGGCCCCTGCAGTTCATACAGACACAAGGGAAGTTGCAGAATGATCGCCATCAGAAGTGGTCCACATATCTGCAAGAGTTTCATTTGAACATCAAGTACAAGAAGGGTAGCACCAATAATGTTGCAGACTGCCTCAGCCGACCACCGATCGTGGCGCTCACCACCGTGCTCAACTCTTGTGGGCACGAGACTTGTGATTGGCCGCTTCTCTATGAGAGTGACCCAGAATTCGGCCACACTTACAAGGCACTCTTGGGGGGCACGCAAGTTCCAAATTTTCACCTCCAAGATGCACTTTTATGTCACCTGGGACACCTCTGTGTTCCTTCAAGCGAGCGTGCCAAGATGATATGGGAAGCACACTACAGTCGAGTCGCTGGGCATTTCGGGGTCGAGAAAACAGTAGCAATACTACAGAAGTATTTCTATTGGCGGAACCTTCGAAAGGATGTCGAGAAGCACATCAGATCCTGCACTGCTTGTGCCATTGCCAAACCGACCATCAAGAAGCAAGGCCTATATACTCCTCTACCTACCCCTAGTCGACCTTGGGAATCCATCTCCATGGATTACATGTCGGGCCTACCTTCTACTAAGCATGGAAATGACTGTGTTTTTGTGGTCGTCAACAGATTCTCGAAGATGGCCATTATGGCGGCCTGCAAGAAGAATATCACAGCAGAAGCCACTGCTAAACTCTTCTTTTAACGAGTGTGGGTGCACTTTGGGATCCCACAGTCTATCATATCAGATCGGGATAGCAGGTTCCTCAGCACATTTTGGTCCAGCCTCTGGTCGATGTTGGATACCAAGCTCACCAAGTCCGCAGCTTTCCATCCCCAAACAGATGGCCAGACAGAGGTCGTCAACAGAATGATTGTACACATTCTGCGCATGTACAATTCAAAGCATCCACGCACATGGGACGAGAGCCTCCCTTATGTACAACATAGTTATAATCGGGCTCTCCATAGTTCAATCGGCCATAGCCCCTTTCAGGTGGGCTTGGGATTCCAGCCACTATGTCCCATTGACGTAGCCATGCCATTTGCAGCTGCTCAGGCCAATTCAGCTCATTTTCAGTCTGAAGTTGACAAAGCCAGTAGCTTCATCGAGCGCATTCAACACATCCGCCAACAGGTTCATGATATATTGGACAGAGCCAATGCCAAGTACAAGCAACGCCATGATCAACACCGGGTGCCACACAACTTCGAGGTGGGTGACAAAGTATGGCTACATTTGCAGAAGGAGCGCCTCACTGGACCCCACCGCAAGCTTCGCCCGCTCCGATACGGGCCGTACACCATCACCAAGGCTGTAGGGAACAATGCATTCGAGCTCAATATTCCACCATTCTTTGGTCTGCACCCAGTCTTCAATGTGGATCGCCTTCGTCCTTACTTCCCACCTCTACTAGACACCTCGGACATTGCATAACAACTCACACCAACTGAGTTAAATCCAGACTGCATGGAACAGGCCACCACAGATTGCATCATGGACATGCAAATCAAGAACACTCGCCAGCAGAAGATCCAACTATATCGGGTTGTCAAAGCTGGCCAACTCCTGCACCAAGGAAAGTGGTTCACCGGGGACCAAGTTCAGCAGAAATTTCCTCATCTCATGGAGGAACTTAACGCAATGGGGACCATTGCTTCCTAAGGGGGGAGGAATGATCCAGGTGGATATTGGTGGTCACCCGCCTATTACACTTGGGGCTCCACCATTGTCTATTTCAGTTTTTCAGTTTCGGCACAGTTTACTATTTTTAGCAGTTTTTCGGGTCCTAAACTTCCGGAGCCGTTTTGAGGCCCTAAACGACGTTTTTTGGGAAAACGGAGAGCAACATGGGTCCATGGACCGATGTTGCTCATTCCAAATTTGTAGTCCTCAAATAGATCTTTCTAACGAGGTATGGTACGCGTCAAACGGAGATCGTATGCCAAAGTTACGCCCCTGGGAAGTTGAAACACCAATTTACCCAAACGGGGCCCATAGTTTTGGCGCTTCATCTCCTAGGGTTAGG
Source organism: Pinus albicaulis (assembly GCA_034641835.2). Taxonomy (NCBI): domain Eukaryota; kingdom Viridiplantae; phylum Streptophyta; class Pinopsida; order Pinales; family Pinaceae; genus Pinus; species Pinus albicaulis. The sequence goes on from CM076582.1 coordinate 705,442,885, forward strand.
GTTTTGGCTGTTTAGGATTTCTCATTGTTTCTAAATGATAAATAGGCCCTCGAGCCTCATTGTAACACAGTTCAGAGGCCTGTAGCCGCCACATCTCTTCTCAGAGAGATAGCTACCAGCGCCCTAGCTAGTTTTATTTCCATTCTGTCTGTAAGCAAATTTCAGTTCTTTGATACTAATGAAATGAAGTGTTATTTCTGCTGCATCTCTGTATTTATGTTTATATGTTTATTCTGTTGCGTTCCTGCATAAATCCGGATCAGTTGGATTCCATGTTTTAAAGCTTCTTCTTATATATCATATACCTAAACATAGGCATGATTTCAATGGGGGAAATGATAGCTTCAATCAAGAGGATAGGATAAGGAGTATTTCTGTTATGAAACCAACTCCAAAAATAGAAGAAAAGAGAGATCAATGCCTTCGAAATATGCCACTTCAAGGGGGCAACATTTTTTACATTACATAAATGAACAATTCTTGGATGATACAAATGAAAAAACTCCTATATATAGGAGTCCATGGGGTCACAATATAATCCTAGCCGACCTAACAATAATAATGTAAGGGCACAATAATAAAAATATGGGGGTTACAGGGGTGCAACGATAACAATAAGGAGGATACACTAACAACAATAAGGGACTACACTACTAATACAGGGACCTAACATGCCCCTCTCCTTCAAAAAAGTGTTGTCCTCAATGCTTGAGTAGCTCTGGATGCTTCCATATAAAATTCTCATCCTCCCATGTAGAATCTTCAGTGGTTAAGTTCTTCCACTTGATGAGATACTTTGAAATTGATTGATGTCGTAGATGTCGAGTTATTATTTTCGTGACTACTTCAGGTTCCAATATGATTTTTCCTTTCTCATCAAGTTCTGGAAATATTGTTTGAACTGGAATTTTGTCACCTATGACCTTCTTTAAGCATGAAACATGGAAAACTGAATGCACTTGTGAAGAAGAAGGAAGCTCCAATTTGTATGCCATAGTACCACTCTTTTGCAACACCTTGTAAGGACCATAGTACTTTAGTGATAATTTATTATCCTTCTTAGCTTGCATGAAGGAAATTTGTTTGTATGGTTGTAGCCATTAAAATACCCAGTCTCCTACATCAAAACTTCTCTTGCTGTGACGTTGATCTTCCTGCTGTTTCATTCGATTTTGTGCCAAATTTAGGTTATCCTTTAAGATTTGGAGAACTTGTTGTTGCTGCTTGATGTGATCTTCCACTACTTGAACCTTAGAATTTTCTCTTAAAGATGATGTGATGGACAGTGGATAATATCCATAAAGTGCCATAAATGGGGTCATTTTTGCTGCAGTATGGAAGGAAGTGTTATACCACCATTCAGCCAGAGGTAACCACTTGAACCATTGTGTTTTTTTATCAGATACAAAACAAATAAGATATCCTTCCAAACATTTGTTCACTATCACAGTTTGACCATCAGATTGAGGATGATAAGATGAGCTATGAGCTATTTAAGTACCCAAACAAGAAAATAATTCCGTCCAAAAATTTCCAGTAAAAATGGGATCTCTGTCACTTACAATAATCTTTGGGTTTGGAATGTAGCTTTTGAATTGTTTCCATAAATGCAATAGCAACTGTACTTAATTTAAATGGATGAGATAATGCACAAAAGTGTGCATACTCGGTAAGTCTATCAATTACCACTATGATGACACTCATTCCTTCGAACTTAGGTAAACCTGTGAAAAAATCCATTGAAATCTCCTCCCAACATTGACTTGGAATGGATAAAGGTTGTAGAAGACCCGGGGTCTTAATTGTCTCAACTTTATTTTGTTAGAAAACCAAACATTCTGCCACAAAATTTTGAATATAAGATTTAAGGCCATCCCAAAAAAAATATTTCTTCACCTTGTGGTAAGTTTTTAAAAATCCTGAGTGTCCTCCTAAAGGAGAAGTGTGCAATTCCAAAAGAATATATTTTTTTTAGTTGTGAGTTCTTACAAAGATATAAACGATCTTTGTACCATAAGGAATCATTTTTCCAACTAAATGTATCAGATGTATGAGGATCTTGCTACAACTTTTGAATGAGTGTCCACACTTCTTCATCCTTCTTCCATTCATCCCTTGCTTCGGTTATCCAATCTGGTTAGATAATAGAAATGGCACAAAGCAATGTTTCTACCTCTTCATCCTTTCTTGAGAGTGCATCTCAACAAAATTTAGCTTCCCTTTTTTGTAGATGATTTCAAAGTCATAACCCAACATCTTTGTGACCCATTTTTCGCTGTTCTTCTGAAGATAGTCTTGGTTCCAAAAAGTGTTTAAGACAATCATGATCAGTTTCTACCTTGACGTGTCTTCCCATTAGGTAAGGTCCCCATTTATTTAGTGCATGTAGTATTGCCAACATTTCCTTCTCATAAATAGCTTTATGTAAATACTTTCCTTTGATTGGACGACTTTGAAAAGCAATGGGTCTTCCTTCTTGCATTAAAACAACACCAATTCTATGTCCTAAGGAATCACATTCCATAATAAAGGTTTTTGTGAAGTCTGGTGTAGCTAAGACCGGTGTTAGGAAAATTGCCTCTTTAATATGTTCAAAGGCATTAGTTGATTCAGGAGTCCATGAAAATGCATCTTTCTTCAATAATGTTGTTAGAGGTTCTGCTATTCTCCCATAATTCTTAACAAACTTGCGATAATATATTGTTAACTCGAGAAATCCTTGCAACTTATTTATCGTTGTGGAGACTTTCCATTCCTTAATGGATTTAATTTTTTTAGGGTCCACCTTAACACCCCTGTGAGATACAAGATGACCTAGATATTCCACCTCTTGTACTCCAAAGAAACATTTGGAGGTTTTTTCATATAATTTTTTCTCCTCCAATAGTTTGAGCACCCTGTCAACATGTTGAACATGATCCTTCCAAGACCCTTTGTAGATCAGTATATCATAAAAAAATACTGACACAAATTTTCTAAGGAAGGGTTTGAAAATGGAATTCATCAACCCTTGAAATGTAGAAGGTGGATTGGTAAGGCCAAAAGGCATGACCAAAAATTCATTATGACCCTCATTAGTTTGAAATGCTATTTTTGGAATATCTTCAGTCTTCATTCTAATTTGATGATATCTTGAACGAAGATCCAACTTGGTAAAATAAATTGATCCATGTAATTCATCCAATAATTCATCAATCACAGGAATGGGAAATTTATCTTTAATAGTGAGCTTATTGAGCTCCCTATAATCTAGACACATGCGCCATGATCCATCCTTCTTGTGCACCAATACTACTGGAGTAGAGAAAGAACTTTGACTAGGTTGAATTATACCAACCTCTAACATTTCTGAAATCATACGTTCAATTTCACTCTTTTGGAAATAAGGATATATGTAAGGCCTAATTTTTGGAGGAACACTTCCTAGAATCAAATGAATAGCATGATCATGATCAAAAATAGGTGGGAGTCCTTTGGAAGTTTCAAACACCTTGGAATGATTGTCCAATAATTTTTGGAGATCTGGAGAAATAAAAGATTTTGATGTTGGAACTTCTAGTGAGCATAATTGTGCAATTACGCCTCATTTTTATTTCTTCATAAGCTTTGTCATTACATTAGAGCTTATTATCTTTCTCGGGTTCCCTGCGATACCCCATAATTCGACTTCCTTTCCTTCTGGAAAAAAAATCAAGAAAAGTTCTTGAAAATTAAAAGCTACCATCCCCAAATATTGTAACCATTGTACTCCTAGTACAACATCAACACCTTCCATTGGAATGGAAAGCATTGGACTATTAAATACATATTCCCCCATGGTTTACTTGATATTATGGCATTTTCTAGAGAAATTTGTATTTTCTCCATTTGCAACCATCACTTGACATTTTGGTGCTGGGTATAGGAAGTAATTCAATTCCTTGGGTACCTTACAATGAATAAAATTATGGGTACTACCCGAATCAATCAACACTATTACCTTTTTCTTGTTGATATGTCCTTCTATCTTGAGAGTTTGAGGAGTGGTAATTGCTGCCAATGCATTACACGATATTGTCAGACTCATTTATTCTTTCTCTAGGGTTGGTTCCTGGTGTATATCCTCTTCTTTTGAAGTTTCTTGTTCAATTTATTCCTCCTCTTCACAATCTATGTAAAATAATTTCTTCTCAGCACATTTATGGCCTTTAGTGTATTTGCTATCACAACTGCAGCAAATCCCTTTTGCTCATTTTTTTTTCCAATTGTTGTGGTGTCAACCTTGTAGGTTGTGGAAGTCTAGGAGTAGCAACACTTCCATCTTTATAGATGTGAGTGGTAGGCTTCCTTGTCGACATAATTTTACATTCAATTTTTCTTGCGAACCTGAATGCCTTCTCTAATGAATCAAGTTCCCAAAGCCGAATCTCATGTTGGATGTTATCCTTTAAAGTACCTATGAAGACATCAATCTTGTGTTCCTCTCGAATATCAGTTACCCTTATATTCAATTTTTGTAAGTCCTCAATGTGCTCCACCACTGAACCCTTTTTTTTGAGATTTATCAATTGGCTAAAGAAGGTGTTGCTCTTTGTATCCTTATAATGTGCTATCATTTCCTCCATAAAAATTGACCAAGTGACAATTTTTTTACGGGAGCAAAGCCATCAATACCATACAACTATATTTTGTTCTAAATATAAATTTGCAATGCATATATTTTGCGTGTTTTGTACATTATTGAGATCAAAATATTGCTCCATCTATAGTATCCATGTTATGGGATCCCTGCTATCAAAATTCCTCATATCGATCTTTGGAATATGGCGGGTCTTCCATCCAAAATTCAAGTTTATGAAATCATGATTAACATTTATTTTTCTCTCATCATGAGTTTCCTCGACTATCTTTTTTCCATTAGGAATCATTTCTTGTATCAACTTTGTCAAACCTTCCTTCAAACCTTCCATGTCTTCCTTCAAACCTTCCATTTTTTCTTCCATACCATCCTTCAAACCATCCATCTTAGCTTCCACGCCTTTCTTCAAACCATCCATATTAGCTTCCACACCTTTCTTCAAAACTTCCATTTCATTTTTTGTTGCTCTTTGTGAGAGGGAAATGTGGTGCACTTGCTCTTGTAATTTTGATATATCATGTTGCACTTCTTCATCTTCATGAGTCATAGTAGAGTATTATGAGGGCTTAATGGCTATTGAATTATTTTTAGGGGGAATTTCAGAACACAATACTGATATCTATGCTTCAATATGCCCTTGGAATCACTTCAAACTGATTTTTCAAACAAGACTTATGCAATTTGAAAAAAAATACACACCTTTTTCTTGCTTTTCAGGAGCCCGATATTGAAATTGAATTCTCTCTATGATTTTGGATCTTCAATATCTGAAATTAGGTCTTGTAGTAGCCCTCTGAATTTTCTTTCTAATGCCACAGGTTTGACCTGTTTTGGATGCTTCAAGGCAAATTTATGCCTAATCTCCCACAATGAAATAATTATGGACTGGTTCAGTAGAGTGAACTTGTACGATGTTCCACGTGTCACTGTTTCCTCCTCCAGCTCTGAAAGTGATATACAGGAAACTGAAGTCCATGTAATTTTTCCCACCTTTTACATAATTCCAATCCGATGCACACAGAGAGAGTTATGGCTATTTTCCCAAGGTCACATATTTTAGATGAAATTCAGGAGCCTACAAAAACCCTAACTTCCATAGATCATATCTCTAAAAATATTGGGAACCAAGATCTGAAATTTTTACACGAAGTTCCTTAGGATTTTTGCTTCTCTTTGTAGCTTCTGAACCTTTGTAGAAAAAAAATTATATCGAAAATTCCACGATGACCTGTTTGGAGCAACAAAACCCTAGAATCCAAAGCTCTGATACCAAATGTTATGAAACCAGCTCCAAAAATAGAATAAAAGAGAGATAAAAGCCTTAGAAATAAGTCACTTTGAGGGGAAAACCTCCTTTAAATTACATAAATGAACAATTCTTGGATGATACAAATGACAAAACCTCCTTATATATATAAGAGTCCATGGGGTCACAATATAATCCTAACCGACCTAACAATAATAATGTAAGGGCATAATAATAACAATATGGGGGTTACAGGGGTACAACAATAACAATAAGGGGGCTACAGTAACAACAATAAGGGACTACACTAGTAATATAGGGACTTAACAATTTCCTTTAATCGTAAGGTTCTAGGTTATAAATTAATTTTGGATGAGCTCAATCTTTTTCCACAATTCTTTAGATATAATGCAACCCCAAACTTCACATCCATATAAAATAACAGGGGTGAAAAGAGTCTCAAAGAGGATTTTTTTTTACTCCAAATACAAAGATAAATCAACTTATAATTTCTTTCAATCTCATAATAAGATTTCAAGCCTTCAATACTCCTTTTCTAAATGCTATAATTCTAATTGAGCTGATGACGAAAGTCAATACCTAAATATTTGTATGAAGAAACCTGCTCCAAGTACATGTTATCTTAGATGAATTTATCATGGTTGACCTTTTTGGATTTAATTATCATGAATTTAGTCTTGTCAGTATTAATAGTCATACCCATATTGGAGCAATAATCGTGGAGTATTTTAATATGCTTGTTGAGATCATCATGGCACTTGGGGGTTAGTTCAATTGGTCGAGTCCCCATTGTTAAAGAACCTTTACTATTAAAAGATCAAGGGTTCAATTTCTTTAACACTCTTGAGGTTAGGCTCTGTGATTGAGTCTGTAGGAAGTGATCTGTTACACTGAAAATTTTCATCCTGACATTCTGATATGTGTATGAGCTCATTATTACTCATACTTCTCCCTTTGCAAGTCTAACATATCAGTTCCTCATGTCAAGCCTTGAAAATCAGAGAAAAGTTCCTAAAAGTCTCCTAAACTTTGGTATTGCACTTTCTTGCTATCTTTCCTGCGGTCCCGCACCCAATGTTCAGCTATCCTGCGTACCTGAACGCAGTTTCTCTTTGTTATAGGTGTGGACCCTTGTAAGATAAAAAATGCGCAAGTAATTTCCAAAAATCTCAATAAAAGTGAATTCTAGAAGCTTCCAGAAAATATCTTGCGGTGATAGAACCGCTCTTATGAAGTGCATGTATCCCTTACCTTATGGAGCTAACCCCTTGATGTGAGGAGCTTATCCCTTTGAAGGAGGATTCTATCCCTTCATAATTGGAACAGAAAACCTCCTCTATTCTACTATAAAAAGAGGCATTGGGTAGCCTCAAGGGGAGTTGAAGCTTTAGAATATTTGAAGTTAAGTGCTGTTGAGATTTAGACTCAGTTGATTAAGAATTTTGTGAGGAAATATTACATACCTCTATTTGTCTTGATTGGAGGAGTGCAAAGCTTATCAAAGTAAAGGATATTCCTGCTTCGGACCCCAGAAAGTCCTGTGCAACATCAAGGCTCAGGTTGTAAGGATTTTCTTCTTTTGAAATTAATACAAATATACTCATTTTTCTCAATAAGTTTTCAATCAATGGTTTATTTCATAGATTCCTTGATCACTATGATAAGCATGGTTTATGATGATTTCTATACAGGTGCTATGTAATATTTTTCTTGTTTGTGACTGCAATTTTACGAGGAAAACTCCTTCAAGCGCGCGAAGGACAACAATGACTTCAAACAAGCACTGGACAAACGGTAAGTCCTTAACACCTCTATAGAGCTTTTCATAGATCGTATATGCTTAGAGAAAGATTAGTCTATTTGGTTGTTTGTTGCTAGATACTTTTAGTACTAGGGAGATCGGTCTTGTCTGCAAGACGGATTAATCCTCCAACAAATTGGCGACTCCGCTGGGGAAAGAACTTGTTGTTTTTGGTTCTCTTTTATTTTGATTTGAGGAAACGTTTTCCTAGTTTTTGATTGATAGACATCTGCCTGGGTAGCTTAGGTTTTCTCTGTTTTTGAAAATTTTGAGATCTTTTATGTTTTTCTCTAATTTTTCTTGGGACCACACTTTGCCTTCTTTGCACAGTGTGTGCAGTTTCTCATTTTTGCTTTAGTAAACAGTGCGGTACCGCACCTGTTACTTATGCAAGCCTGCGGACCCTGTTAAAATTTTGAAAAACTTTGGATTTCTCTCTTTAGTTTATCTTTATTGTAATTTAGAGTTTTTGTTTTCTGCCTAGATTGATGATTGTTTCTGTCAAAAGCTTTCTGTGAATGAGTCTTAGCAGTATTGGTGTTTTGATGATTTTCTAGAAGTTTTGCATTTTGGATTGTCTTTCGCTTGGTCTTTGTAGCGATTCGAAGCATTAACTGTTGAAAGTACCTAAGATTACATTGGTCTTTTGTCTTTTTCTGAATCTGGCTTGATTGTGAAATCATCCTTTATTAAGAAATAGAGTTACCCTGTTTCTTTGCAAACCTTCGAAAAGAAACTTTGTTATTGGTTTTTGAATTTCATTTTTTATAAAAACATAATTGAGTGTTTTTGATCTGTTTGTTATTCTGAACGAATAGATTCTTAGTTCGCTGAATAGCTAAGTAAAACCTTCTTCAAAAAAAAATTTCTTAAAGCTTTAATTCAATTCGATTATTAAAATTTGTAGGTCTCAGAATTAGTTTGATAGTTTTGAGTGTTTTTCATAGAATTTTGTAGATCTCTTTTGAAGAAAACTTGTTTTGTAGCTTCAAGTTTTTGAAAGTGAAAGGATTTTCTTATGAGCTTTGATAGTTTGTTTCATTTTTGAGTTATTTCTGAAAAGACAAAAATATTTTCTTTCAATTGCTCTTAATGTTTAAAGAAGGAATTGTTCATTAAAAGAATTGCATTCTCCAACTTTTCCTTAATTAGAACTTCATTGAAAGGAAACGATCTGATTATCATTTTTAGGTGCATTTTTAGTGTTTTTGGAAGTCGAGTCTTCACACCATCAGAGTTTCATTTCCGCACCCATTGACTTAAGAAACAACTCTTAAAAGTAACGCTTAATTAAAATTCATCTAGCAATCTTTTTATTTTCTAGGGCTCTTATCACCAACATAGCTTAGGCTAGTATCTTGGAGTAGGGAGTAATTAACTCTCCAAGGTAGTAAAACAAACAAGTAGACAAATCCTGTGGTAGGAAATAAACCCAATCGTAATTGTATAATCTGGGAAGCTTCTCTTAAAGAAGTCAATCACAAGATCATGTCCAAACCTTTGAGACAATCAATTATGTTTCATTGGGGAAGATAGAAGATTTTGCACGTATTACAAACGGTAAACCTCGGATTAACCATTGTCGAGGAGCCTGGGGTCACTTGTCGGTAAACCTCGGATTAACCATGTCGAGGAGCCTTCAAGGGGATTGAGCTTTGTTACTCTGCCCTTGCGCGTGAGATCGGATCGTAGACTGTTCCCCCAATTATATTTGTTACTATTGGTAACCTTAGTGTCCACAAACTTAAGATTATTTCCTAAGGTGACGGTGAAGGAAAGATCTCACTGTACCTGGAGCAGACGTCAACTAGACTCACTTGGAATCTCTGGGGGGTTCTCTTCACACGAGATGGTTTTGTGAGGAAACTTGTGCCAGTCTATTTCATTAAGCAGATTGTTGGGGTAACTGTTCCAACCGCCCTTTCTGTATTAAATTTCTACTAAGTTGGATTTCATCACCAACTAGTGTTTTTAGTACGGGAAGTTACTGTTTGTGTGTGGTTTGAACTCCTAGATTTTTAAGCGTGTGATTCAGCTGTTTGATTTTTAGAGACTTTAGGTGTTTTCATTGAAATTTTCTTTGTTTGCGTGTGATTAGTTAAATATTTAATCGTGGCGGAATTGCCGAGACAATCCCGGAGACTACAAGGGAAACCCCCTGAATATTCACCAAGTCAGCTTGAAGGGCTTCGTGCTCTGGTATCGTCTAGTAGCGGTAGGATTAAATCAACAGAAGTTGGAACTTCATCCATAGTGGTTCATCCTGATTATCAAACACCCATAACATAACACATTCAAGAGCCGATTTCAGTTTCTGAAGTTACTGGTAGTATTTCTCCTGCCAGTGAATGGGCTGACGAACCTGAAATCTCTGAACCTGAAACTGAACCTTCTGTTTTGGGAACATCTTCGGGATTTATTTCACCAACTTCTAGCGATCTTGGTTCACCTAGGGTAAGAAATATTGTCACTGACGATCTTCCATCTGGACTAATTTCTATTGAAGAACTCACTAATCCAAACGAAGAGTTATCTCTTCCCAATTTCCCTTAGTCATTAAATCTTAGGGAGCGTGAATCAATTTTCTATAGCCCTATTCGAACTACTGCTTGGTACTTATCCTTAACAAATTTTTTAGAGAATCCAGGTCTTGCTTTTTCTCCACCTCGAGTTCCATTTCATCCAACACCCAGAGGTTATTATCCGTCATCCATTATGGCAGGAGAGTCATCCATGTTTTCCCAGACACTGGAATCATTTTTACATGGTGGTCCTTCTGTTCCTTCGGGATATCAGGCTCTGTCTGGTACTTTCTCGGGGGCAACTCCTCAACCGATTGAAAGCGTGTTATCATCTGGTTTAAGTGGAATTAAAACTGAAACGTCGAACGAAGGGCAAATTTTTATGATGTCTGGTAATATTCCGAATCCGCAACCTCAAGGCAGTTAGGTCCCGCCTGGAGGGAAATATCAGGGAAATCAGTTACCGCCTGGGGGGCAAACTCAAGGTGGTCAGTTACTGCCTGGGGGGAAACCTTCAGGAAGTTAGTTACCACCTGGGGGTCAACCTCAAGGTAGCTTTTTCCCAGGACAAACTGTGGAATCATATTATTTTGGGGGACAACCACAAGGGTAGTACATACCTCAGGGTTATCAACCTGCAGGAAAATACGCACCCTAGGGTCAACCCCAAGCTCAATATGCTCCTCAGGGTCCTTATCAACCCTAGTTTCAGTATGCGCCTCAGGGTTATCAACCTCAAGGTCAGTACCCAATTCAAGGTTACCAATAGCCTTCTGGTTAGTCATCTTTTCAGGGAGCCAGAAATTTACCACTTACTTATCAACCCTACGTTCAACCAGGTTATGGTCCTTATGTTCAACCTTCTGCGGGACAATACCCCGGAATGAATATGGTGTGGGATCCATCCCAATATCAACAGCCTATGCAGCCTAATGTGCAATTACCTTTTCAACCTGGACAACCTTTGGTTTCTGGTCCGACCCAGCAACCTGTTCAGCCTACTATTCAAACTCCTGCACCTAGTTCTGTTTAGCAGTCTGCGCCTAGTACACCTCAAACTCTGCCTCAAACTGCTGCAACTGCGTCTGCGTTTGTCCAACCTGTAACACCTATTTCTGGAGTATCTGTAACTCTGAGTTCGGCTATCCCTGCATCCGTGCAAATCCCTCTAGTTTCTGTACCCCAGTCAGGGCCTTCCGTTCAGATTTCGGTTCAGATGCCTGGAGGACAAGCCGGTACGAGTACAGTTGTCAAAAGTCAACCGCAATTCACGTATCAACCGTACCAGGGATATCCTCAATTCGGTCCCGGTTCACAAAATCCAAATTATCAGTATCAACCGTACCCTGGCTACACTTATCAACAGCCTCAACAACCCCAGTTTGGTTCGGTTAATCCTGGTTTTCCAGGAGGTTACACGATTCCTAACGCAAATCCAATTCCCAGTTATCCTAGGTATCCACCACCTGGAACTGCTTTGGCTACTCAAGGTTTTCGTGACCCTAACTGTCAGTTACCATTTATTGCAACTTTGGATTTACCTGATTTGACGCGCCTTACGAATGATCCGATTTTCTATTATCCGTACTGGCTGCCAATGCCGCATAAGTTTCCTAGTGATATACCCAAATTTGAAGGTAAGTCAGGAGAGGATCCATCAAATCATGTCATGACTTATCACCTCTGGTGTGCGTTTAATTCAATTATTGATGATTTGATTCGCTTACGTCTTTTCCAAATAACTCTTATTGGTCTTGCAGCCAAATGGTACATTGAGTTACCACGAGACTCGTTTCATAATTTTAGTCAGTTAGCAACTGCATTCTTGACTCATTTTCAGTTGCCTGTCAGATACGACAATGGCATGTAATTATTAACTTCACTTAAGCAATCTACGTCTACGTATATTTCTGATCATATTCATGAATGGCGACGTAGAAGGCGTTTGGTGAAAGTTTATTTTCCGGATCAAATTTTGGCAGAATGGTTCGTTAAATCATTGTTGCCCAAGATCATTGAAGATGTAGCTAAAGCCGTTGTTGTTACTGAAGAGCAAGTGATTGATCAAGATCAGTACCTTGACCTCGTGTACACGCAGTCAGGTACTTTACACGAAAAAATCCCTGACCTTGCAAAACAAGGTCAGATAGCTGCTGCTCTTTCAGGGTCTCATGCTGCTGATGGCATGATTGGTACAATCAATACAAAAAGTAAGAAGAAATATTCAAAGAATTCTTCTCCTATTATAACTTTACCAGATTCCCCGAAAGGAGAATCTTCCCCCGAAATTTCTGCCGACATTCATGTCGTAGAGACATCTACAGCTAAATCTAAATCCGGTGGTAAAAAGAAAGGGAAGAGTAAAAACAAGAAAAATTCGAAAGAGAAAACCGATAAAAATGAATCCAATGACGAAAAGCGCAAAACTCATTACCCTTGTTACATTTGTGATGAGGATCACTTCACTAAGGAATGCCCACATCGTGCAGAGGTTGAAAAATTTGTTAAAGGTTCGCAACAACCTGCTGTCTTGAAGGATCCTTTTCCGACTCAAGATAGCAAGATGGTTGGTTCCACTTCGACTGCTTCAGAAGAACCTATTTTGATGATGTCCCATGTAAGGATTGCGATGCGATCGCAAGATTACGGTACTAAGAATCCTGTTGATTGGAAAGAATCAGAATCTTCTAATGCAAATGCATCAACTACACCTCCTCCTGTTTCTGGTCCGCTACAGATCGAGAAACAAAATCCGGACTTAATAATCAAACCGCCTGCTAAAGGTGGTCTTCATAAATCAGCTTTGAATCCACATGCGAGAGCTGCTCAGAATTACAACATTGTTGAAGATTTAGCTATTTTCCCTTCAGCAATGTCGGCTTTGGAAGTGCTGCAATCATGCCCAACACAACGTAAATTGCTTTTATCTACTATAGAAGCTGTAGATGTTCAGGATTCTAATCTTATAATCTTCGATTTAGAAAATAGTACACCTCGTCTACCTCATCAAATGGCTTTCCAGATACTAGTGTTAGTAAAAAACAAACCAATCTATCGGACTGTGATTGATGAGGGAGATTCAACGTGTATTATGTCGATTCAGTGTTGGAAATTGCTTGGTTCTCCTACACTTAACCAATCTTCGACGATTCTTAAGGCTTTTGATGGTCGAGGTTTCCACCCTTTTGGTATTTTGCAGGATTTACCCATAGGGGTCGAAGGTAAAACCATAAATCTAGATGTGGAAGTGGTTGATGCCCCTCTAGATTACAACCTTCTTCTGGGTCGCAGTTGGTCCTATGCGATGACTGCTGTTTTTTCTTCGGTCTTTCAACTCATAAAATTTCCATATCAAGGAAAGATTGTCACAATAGATCAGTTAACTTATTTTTCTTCCGACCCAGCCTCTATAGAAACAATCCAGCACGTTGGTAAAGAGACTATCCCTTATAAGGATGTTGGAGTAGGATTAGTTAAAGATTCTGGTTTACTAGGAACTTTTTCCTTTCCTCCTCCTAATGTGTCGCCTACTGTTGCAACTATTCACATGATTTCGTCAAATACTTTTATGTTTTATGATCCTTGGATCATACCTTCTGATTCCGAGTTAGATTCAATTGATGGCATGATGCCTTTGAGTCCATTTGAACATGCATACCAGGCCGTACAGTCACTTTCTGACACCTCTTCAACCAGACTTGATCCAATGAATGGGATCCCTGAGGAATCGCTTTCTATATCCAGTTCAGCCACAACGACATTTCCGGATGCTGTTCATACTGATGAGAAGATTCGTGAATTTTTTTCTGTTGATGATTTACCATGGGAAGATCTGCATCATCGATCTTCGTTTTTACCTGAACCAGATCATTTTGAAGATGATTTCGCTTCAATTTTTACTGCTGAATATGTCAAAGAACCCTAAAATCCATTGCAAAATCTTGATTCTGAGTTAAATTTGGAAAATATTTCTCGAACGGTTCCAATTGACATTTCAGTAAAACCAGGAATAATTGAAAACATTCATATAGGTGCTTGCTGTACTGAAGATGAAATTAAAGCTTATAAAGCCCTATTTCAAGAATTCCGTGATGTGTTTGCCTGGTCTTATGAAGAAATGCCAGGAATTGATTCGTCAATCTTCATACATGAAATCAAGACTTACCCGGATGCCAAACCTGTTCGTCGACGTTTACATCAAATACATCCTAGAAAAGCTGCTGCTATCAAAGCAGAAGTCGAAAAATTACTGTGTGCAGGTTTTATTTATCTAATTCCCTTGGCGGATTGGGTATCAAATATTGTTCCTGTGACTAAAAAACAAGGAACGATACGAGTATGTATCGATTATAGGGATATTAATCGAGCTTGTCCCAAAGACAATTATCCAACTCCTTATATCGATCAGATAATCGATGATTGTGCCGGTAGAGAAATGTTTTCCTTTATGGATGGTTTTTCCGGGTATAATCAAATAAACATACTCCCTGCTAATCAGCCAAAAACAAATTTTATTTGTCCATGGGGGACATTTGCTTATTGCAAACTACCCTTTGGATTGAAGAACGTTGGAGCAACTTTTCAAAGGGCAATGTCTTATGCGTTTCATGACATTAAGCACATTGTGCAGCCATATCTCGATGATTTACCTGCTCATTCATCACGCAGGGCTGACCATCTCACACACTTACAAGCTATCTTTATGAGATGTCGGCATTATAAGATTAGGCTGAATCCACACAAATGTGTTTTTTGTGTAGATTCAAGTCGTTTACTGGGCTTTGTTGTCTCGAAATCAGGCATTCACTTCGATCTGTCGAAGGTCGAGGCTATTATTAAATTACCTCCTCCTTCGACTTTATGCCAACTCCAAAGTTTGCAGGGGAAAGAAAATTTTTTACGTCGGTTCATTCCTAACTATGCCGAGCTTACAAAGGGTTTCACCCGGTTGTTGAAACAAAACATTTCATTATTTTGGGACGAGATCGCTGATTGATCTTTCGATGCACTTAAACACGCGTTGACCCATGCACCATTATTGCATCCTCCCAACTAAAACCATGATTACATTTTGTATCTCGCTTCTTCTCATTCCACCATTGGGATGGTGTTAGTTCAGGAAGATGAACCTCACACTAAACATGTGATTTACTATCTTAGTTGGAATCTGCATCCGACCGAGATCAAATACACACATGTGGAGAAATTGGCATTGGCAGCTGTTCAAGCTGTCCAAAGATTTAGACACTACATCTTGTTACGTAAAACCACAGTAATTTCTGATTGCAACCTTATGATGTATATTTTAACCAAAAAATTGCTAGGGGGCAAGTATTCCAAATGGATAGTCATCCTGCAGGAATTTGACTTGGAGTTTGAGAAATCCAAGGCAAAGAAATCTTTGGTATTTGCGGAACTGATGTGTGATTTTCCCTCTACTGATACTGAAACTGTGGCAGAAGAGCCCATTGCAGACGAATCTCTGTTTCTTATCAGTACGCTAGATCCATGGTATGGATATATTATTGTTTATCTCCAAACCCAATCTTTTTGGCCTGAAATCTCACAATCTCAGCGACGGAAAATACGCTTCCAATCCCAACAGTATAATATTATTGGTGAAACACTCTATCGTCGTGGAGCAGATTATATTTTCAGACACTATCTTATTCATGAAGAAGCTAAAAAGGTGTTAAATGATTTCCATTCTGGAGCATGTGGCGGTCATATGTATGGGTATGCCACAACCCAAAAGATATTGCGCGCTGTTTATTTCTGGCCATCATTATTCAAAGATTGTATTTATGCAGTTCGGAAATGCCACAATTGTCAACTTTTTGATCGTAAGATGCGCGCGCCACCCACTCCTCTTCATCCCATAATTACTGTTGGTCCTTTCGCGGACTGGGGTATCAATTTTATTACATGTAACCCTCACTCGGCCAGGGGCATGCATATATTATCTTAGCCGTAGATTATTTTACTAAGTGGGCTGAGGCGATGCCTAAATTTTCGGCTGACGGCAAGAATGCTGCAACTTTCATATTTAATCACATAATTTCTAGGTTCGGTGTTCCTCAAGCCATTATTACAGATCATGGAAGTCATTTTCGCAATGTTATGATGACTGAAATAATAGATCAACTTGGCCTGCGTCATGATAGTTCCACTCCATATTATCCACAAGCCAATGGTCTGGTCGAAGCCATAAATAAAGTTCTAATCACCATGATTAGACGAATTATTGGTATTCACAAAACGAATTGGTATTCCATGTTATTTTCAGCGCTTTGGGAATATCAAACCTCAGTAAAAACATCAACTGGTTTCACTCCCTTTCAACTCGTTTATGGTTTGGAAGCTGTGTTGCCGATTGAATGCGAAATTCCGTCACTGAAATTAGCCATAGAATTACTCCCAGCTACGTCTGAGGAGGAGAAACGTTTCCTATACTTAGCTCAGCTGGATGAGAATTGATGAAATGCCGTAATATCTAACGAGGCTCATGTTAAATGAATAAAAGCTCAGTATGATAGAAATGTTACTCCTCGGAATTTTTCAGAAGGAGACCTAATCTTAGTTTATGATCAAGCCAATGATAAGCTAGGAGCTAGGAAATTTGTGCCCATGTGGCATGGCCCTTTTATTGTCAAGCGAAAGCTAGCTAAAGGGGCCTATGAGCTGATAGATTTCGACGGTGTCCCTTTGGATAAACCCAAAAATGGACTTTATCTGAAGCGATACTATGCTTAACTTGGTATAGAGATATTTTTTATTAGATTTATTTACTGCTGGTGTGTTTTAGATTAGAAAAGTGTGCTTAGTTTAGAAGTGTGTTTTTATCACTATTCCTGCTTATCTGAGTTTTACTCCTGATATTGCAGATGTCGACGTCTCTTCAAACCTACATTGGTTTTGCTGATGGTGCTTGTCGTAGTACACGAAACATTTCTTCCGCAGCTTGGGTTATTTATTCATCCTCTAATGAGTTAGTATCCATGCATGGGGTAAGCCTTGGTCAAACAACGAATAAAATTGCCGAGTATAGTGCAGTAATTGAGTTATTATCCGAATCCATATCATTTGGAATTCGGAGTTTGATTGTTAGGTTGGATTCTGAACTTGTTGTATTACAATTGAACCGAGTTTATGCCATTAGAAATCCAGTGTTATTACGGTTATTTTTAAGAGTTTGTCTCTTGGAACGTGAATTCGATTACATTGAATATCAACATATTCCAAGACATTTAAATACATTAGCAGACACAGTTTCTTCTAGTATGATAAATCGACATTTGCAATGATCAAAGAAGTAAAACAAATAACATCCATAATATGTATATAGATAGCCGGTAAATAGTGATATATCGTAGCATAGAATGTTTTCAAAAAATATACATCGTCTTCGATCATAGGCTGGAAACACCTTATGATCGACAAAATGGTAACACAAAAGTAAAAAATATGAGTCTACAACACGATCATCCCATCACTAATGGTGATCACGATAAGAAACCACTGCCCGAGCCACCCTACACAGGAACCTTCTAAAAGGTCCTGGAACACCAATCACGTATCTCTGCAATCTGAGTGGGATCTCATCTATGTCCATCTCTGGAATATCTAGAGTCAGACGCTCTAGATGATGCTCTAAATCAAACAAAATTTCTGCTGATTGGCCTACTGGGGCTGGTGCGGCTCCAACTGGTTGTCTTCTGTCATAAGGCTGGAGATGGGCTGGTCGCCGTGGACCCACATCTGCATTCATAAAAAACTTTTTGGTTATTAATTGATAAGAAGATTAAAAAATAAAAATTAGAATTTAGAATTCATTGAAAATGTTTTACCTGATTCATCCCACTGTTCCCCGGCAGGGAGATTCATCTCCCGGTCATCGCGGAAGTCTATTCCGGCATACGGAAAGTCCTCAATGACAAAAAGTTGGCGGTCCAGCCAACGAAAATACTAAGAATGAAATCGAACAATCTCAGCGCCCTCAATACCGTGACGGGCCATCAATGCAACCCAACGAACCATCCTAGGTTCTCGGGGTCGACCAACATCAAACATAATACTTTGCGGAGCTAGCATGGGTACCCGCTCTAGAGAAAAAGTGACCACGATGGATCCATATCATAGTTATTTAGTTTTTCATTTTTCTCTCTAGTCAGTTGGCCTTTTACATTGGTCAACACGGCTTCGCACTAGTTGAAAATGGTGCCTCAGAAACAGTCTACAGCAATACGCATCTGGGAACCGGTAGCCACATGCAGTGCGACACTCCCACACAGTTTGGTAACAGTAAATTCAATCACTTTCAGCTCAGGACGGATGATAGTTTTTATATCAATCCGTTTGTCCCTGGGGTCTGCTTCATCATTAGAGAACTCTTGTCGAAGGCTAGCGACAGTTTGGCCACCTGGCCTAGTCCCAAACAAGGAAAGTTGTTCGCCCCTCTTGGACAAACCAGTCAGAAAATAAATATCCTCCAACTCAATTTCGAGCCGGTGGCTGCCAATAATGAAACACTGGTCCTGCACTTTCCACCTGTTTACTAGCCATTTCAGGAGGTCTACCTGTGCCCTCATGCCTTAAATGGCCCAAAATTTATACAAACCGCATGTTTTTAAAGCCTGAATTGTGGGCAAATGGAGCATCGCGGCGTCATCCACATCCTCATGCTCACGTTCTCTCCAAATCAGCATCTTGCTAATCCTACAATGCATAAAAAGATAAGTTAGAACAATCTAATTTGAAAATTTTTTGGCGGGAAATGGAAAATTTGATTTTGAAATTCAATTGCGCGGGGACCGCACTTTTCCTTCATACACAGTGCATAGGAATGCACGCGTTATATATTAAAAGTGCGGACCCACAACCTTTTTCTACATAGAAAAAGGTCGGGGTCCGCAGGTCATGTGTGTTGTGCCTGCGGACCCCCGCAGGTAATTTCTTAAACATATTTTTCCCTTAAAAAATGAAAACTAAAGCCTAAAAAGAATTGTAAATGGATGAAAAGCAAGATTAAAAGGCTGTGGATTACTTGGGACTGACGGTTCTCGATTTCGTTGGACGGATATTCCAGAATATTCACAGGAAATTTTTACCCAAAAGCTTCTACTTTTCACTCTGAACTTGAATGGTAAAAATGAAGTTGAAAAAGTCCTTTTTATAAGTTTTTTCGAATAGATGAATTTTTAATTTATTTATTTATTACTTTAAAAAGGGTATTTTGAAAGCATTTTTACTTATTTTAAACAGGTATGTGTAATGTTTCAAGTTTTTGTGCAGAAATTGGGTTTATCAGGAGAATTGACCATTTCTCAACAAAGATCATACTTTTATCACTTTTTCGGACTCTTTCAAAAAATCTTACGAAAAAGCGAAACATTGGAGTTCTCTTTTAAGCCCTTTTCAGACTCTCTAAACATGAAAAGATTCCCGAGTACTTGATTGTTCGAACTCGTTAAAGTAAATGAATGATCGTCCCTTCAATATAAGTTTACCCCTTTTACGGACTGAAATGGACTATTTACGAAAAAGTATACGTTGACTAAATAGAGTTCTCTCCCGCATTATTTTATCCTTTTCGGGCTCGAGAGACTAAATTTACGAAAAAGTACACCCATGGAGTTTTCTTTAGTTTTTTCTTCTGACTCCCTAAAATTGAAAAACACCGAGTTTCTCCTATACTGGACTCGTTAAAATTTAACAGTAAAGGACCTATTTAATTTTCAACAGGAACGAACCACTCCTTCTTAGGGTTTGAATCTTAAACTAAGTTGGACTCATCTAAAGGATGAGTTTATAAAAAGAAAATTTTATCCTCCTCAAGCTTGTAAAAAATAAAGAGGTACTTGCCAGAAATGGTGGGGGAAAAGAGAGAAAAATGGACTTGTTTGTCGTATTTTGATTTTTCAAAAATCTAGTTAACCACTCTTGAACACGACACTTTCAATCACCTGGGTTGGGAAATCCTTTGCCTAACAGTTAATTGAACCTCATTTGGAAGTCTTCATCTGGTTTCTGGGTATTAGCTTTGGGTCAACTGTCACCAAGCCATCTGCAGTGTCGTTATGTGTTCAAGAGGACAGTTCAAATAAACCATTCATCTGAAAAATATCTGTCATCCATTTTTGACCATCCCTGAGTCAGTCCTTGCCGATATATTTTCAAAACTTGATCTATGATTTTGTGTTGTGGGCTTGCCTATGACAGATCACTTTCTATCAACGACAACTCATTATCTAGGAAGTTGATCCAGAAATCGTCAGTACCTTGAAATCTTCATGCCTCAATGGCAGGTTTCTCGCTTTCGACGACAGGTTGCATCATTGACCTTCAATCAAATGATTCCATGACGTGTTCGACTTCAGCTCATTCATTCACATTTCATGGATTGTACTGGCTACTTTGAGAGCCATTGACATTACTGGTGGTTACTCTCACACTTGTTAACAGTTTACATCATTAACTGGTAATCAAGTGGTTTCTACCATGTTCGACTTCGACACATTTATTCACATGGATAGAATCGTACTAGTTCGAGATGCAGAAATCAAGACCCTCGATCTAGTTTCTGCCATCCAGGCTGCGAGGAATTTTTTTATCATTTATACAGTAGACTATTCACAAACAGATGGCTGCGTCCATACTGTGTCTACACGTGTCTATACTATGATGTACTCAAAATCATTCCTGTATCAGAGCGATTTGAATTATTTTTTGTTAGTTTTGATATGAGTATGGGAATGCCTACCTCAGCGATGATATATATATATATTTTGCATTGAATGTTTTTACAGGTTCCGACTGGGGTGTCCACAGGATGATCCTTGAAATGATAAAGTACTGCACTCTTCATATATGATAGACTTCAGCATCATCTATTCCAGACTTTGCACTTTAGGGGGCAATCTGTTACACTGAAAATTGTCATCCTGACATTATGCTATGTGTATGAGCTCATTATTACTCATACTTATCCATTTTCAAGTCTAACATATCAGTTCCTCATGTCAAGACTTGAAAATCAGAGAAAAATTCCTAAAATCTCCTAAACTTTGGTATCGCACTTTCTCGCTATCTTGCATATGGTCCCGCACCCAATGTTTAGCTATCCTGCGTACCTGAACGCAATTTCTCTTTGTTATAGGTGCGGACCCTTGTAAGATAAAAAAGGCGCAAGTAATTTCCAAAAAGCTCAATAAAAGTGAATTCTAGAAGCTTCCAGAAAATATCTTGCGGTGATAGAACCGCTCTTATGAGGTACATGAATCCCTTACCTTATGGAGCTAACCCCTTGATGTGAGGAGCTTATCCCTTTGAAGGAGGATTCTATCCCTTCATAGTTGGAACAAGAAACCTCCTCTATTCTACTATAAAAAGAGGCATTGGGTAGCCTCAAGGGGAGTTGAAGCTTTAGAATATTTGAAGTTAAGTGTTGTTGAGATTCAGACTCAGTTAATTAAGACTTTTGTGAGGAAAGATTACATACCTCTATTTGTCTTGATTGGAGGAGTGCAGAGCTTATCAAAGTAAAGGAGATTCCTGCTTCGGACCCCGGAAAGTCCTGTGCAACATCAAGGCTCAGGTTGTAAGGATTTTCTTCTTTTGAAATTAATACAAATATACTCATTTTTCTCAATAAGTTTTCAATCAATGGTTTATTTCATAGATTCCTTGATCACTATGATAAGCATGGTTTATGATGATTTATATACAGGTGCTATGTAATATTTTGCTTGTTTGTGACTGCAGGTTTACGAGGAAAACTCCTTCAAGCGCGTGAGGGACAACAACAACTCCAAACAAGCATTGGACAAACGGTAAGTCCTTAACACCTCTATAGATCTTTTCATAGATCGTATATGCTTAGAGAAAGATTAGTCTATTTGGTTTTTTGTTGCTAGATAATTTTAGTACTAGGGAGAACGGTCTTGTCCACAAGACAGATTAATCCTCCAACATGATCCCTTTGGGTGGATCTTCCTGGTACAAATATTCTGTGGATGTAGCAGTTACCAATCTTCGAGGTTCATGAACCACATAATATATATATATATATATATATATATATATATATATATATATATATATATATATATATATATATATATATATATATATATATATATATATATATATATATATATATATATATATATATATATAGACACACACACACACACACACACACACAGAGTCTAATTAATAGACGAAATTACCTTTTTCATAATAATTTTTCCTGTTAATTAATCTTCAAAATCGAGTAGATATTTTTAAAAATCATAAGTTTCAATTGTTTAATCTGCAAAGATTGAGTACCTCAAGGTTTTTTAGGGTGAAAAATCCATTTATGCATTCAAAAGTGCATTTTCAACAATAAAAAGTCAGAATCTTACTAAAAATTATATTGCGAGATTCCGACCAAAAAGTCATTTCATCTATTAGTTAGACTATATATATATATATATATATATATATATATATATATATATATATATTTATATATCTGTGTGTGTGTGTGCACGCACCAACAAACATACACCAACCTAGATCCATCCTAAATTTGAATCTACAATGCGCTAAGAGAGATCAAATCTCTTTTCACTCTAAAAGAGGTTTGCATCTCAAGAGATTTGATCTCTCTCGGAACTTGGTAGATTTAGAGTTAAGATGGATCTAGGTTGACTTAATTATAATTATAACTATAGTATAAATTTTAAGTTTTTTTATTTTTTATTTTATTTTTAGTTTAATTTTATTTTATTTTGACCGAGTCAAAAATTTAAACAATACATTACAACACCTATAGCATACGTGACCATAGAATTTTATGTTTTTATTATGTTTTATTTTAACTGAGTAAAAATGTTAACATTACAACATCTCTTTCATACAGAACTTGAGAGTGCCTCTCCACGCAATTACATGCATTAATGCATATAATAGTTGTAAAAAATGTTCAAACCAATTTAAAGGGAAAAAAAATTGTAAAAGTTTTTTTTTTTTTTTACAATAATATTTCAATTCTCTTCACCAATATAATGATTAAAAATAAAAGTTTGATGTATCATAAAATTTAAAAAAAATAAAAACATTATTTTATCGAATATTTTGTATTAAAAATAAATAAATATTTATAATCAAAATATAATTAATACAAAGTTTGTTTATTTGTTTTTGTTTTTTAATTTTAAACCAAGAATGAGTATATAGATTATATTGAAAACCCACACCTCGATGCGTTAAGTACATCAGGTGTTACATTGCTTTTGCCTCACAAAATTCTAAAAAGGTAAAAACCAGCTTCCTCCCAATAAGAATAGGGGGGAGGTCCAAAACTAAATCTTCGAATTCTTATTCCTACTGTGCAGGAATAAATTTTAACAAATTTCTTTCACAAGAAAATATAGAAACAAAACATTTCTATAAATTTCTAGGAGATGGTCCACCACTTAAATCGCTAGAGGAAAGATGGGTCTCATAACCAAAGTTATTTTTAGTATTATATTTCTTTCTTCTTGTTACTGGTGGGGAGGAACAATGTTCTTAAGCACCTCTGAATACAAAGGGGAAGAAGAGGAGTACTTCTTCTCAGTCACCTTAACAACTTCTTCATCTTTCAATGCAAGAGAACCTTTGTAGAAAACTTCTCCACCATAGGAGTTTTTTGTGGAGAGTCTTGTTTTAGGACATCTTCATATTTTGAACTAGGAGGGACCTTTAAAATAACATCATTCTTTGCTGGTACTGGCTGATATGCTTGGGCCTCAAGATTCTCACCTTCTTTCTCTGGAACATTAAGGACTTCAAAACTATTTTTAGAAATGTGTTGATGCTTAGATTCAAGCTTACATGTTTGTTTATTTTTATGTCCATGCTTCTTATGTTTCTGTTGAACTGGCATGAATCCATTCATATTTTCTCCTTGCTCTTCTTCAGGAGGAGGAATTGGATTTGGAGGGCTTCGAGAAGATGAAGCTTTTGGATAAATTTTCGCAAAGTGTTTATGCTCATGACACATATAACACTTGAAACAAGCATGTGTGTAATCCAGAGCATAGAGATGAGACCAACCATCGAAATTTAGTTGAATCACCTCAGAGAGGCCTTTTGAGAAGTCTATTTCAACAAAAATTATGGAGCATGAAAACTTGTTCCCATGTTCCATATCATTGGTAAGAAATCAACCCAGTTTATCTCCTGTATCCTTAAAAATTCCTTCACACCAACAAATAAGAGGGATAAATAGTAGTCTAAACCACACATGTGGAGTTTAAATTTCCATCATTGGAAAGAGAAATGAGTGAGAAACATACCTCTAGTACCCATTAAATAAGGACTCAACTTATAGATCTGGTCTCCATCTTTGCAGTTTTCAGAAATAAATGTGTAATACCTATTCCCACAATAGTAAATGCTTGTGGGTTCATGATTTTCCCAATTGTCAGTAAGCCAATATTCAACATCTTCATAACTTTGCCACAGGGCAATAAAATTTCCCAATAACCCTATTTCCTTCAAGATTACCACATTCATTTTCATTGAGGAGGAAAACCTTAGGTCCAAAGAAGTGTTTGATTCTACCTTCTTCATGAATTTTCTTGGGGCACTCATTGTGCATGTAGTGAATCACACAACACACACAACACCAACTTGAAATCCCTTAAAAATTATCCACGATCAATGATCCAGAGTTGTTCAGAGATTCCATGGAGGAGTCATTGGCAGGTCACACTTCAAAGTGCTGAGAATGCGATAGAAAATCCTTTGAAACCCTCACAATGACCATGAGAAGGTAGGCTGACATAGGCCAATCCAGAGGAAGAGTCGAGGGATCCCATAACATTATAGAAAATTCGAGTTCTTTATTTTAAAAAACAAATCACATAAATCTAAAACTTACAATAAGTTATAATTTAGTTAAATTTTATGAAGAATATAAATATAAATAACCAAATTTACCTCAAAAAATTATCACTATTTATAATATATCCATAAGTGTATATTAAATATGTTATCTTATAATTTAATTGCTACTAAAATTAGCTTATAGGATCATAAATAACAATAATTTATTCAACACCAATCAAAAATATATTTAATATTCTTACCAACATTCATGGACTGTAAATGCAGAATGCACACTGGATAGAATTACCAAAAAGAAATTGGAACACCGATGTATCATTGGCCTTTGACCAACTGTATTGATTCTTTCAACTACAAATGACGTTGTAAGAGAGAAATTGAAGGGTCAATTTATATATTGAGGAAATGACCATGAATGGGGCTTCTAGAGATATCAAAAATTTGTTATTTTTTTTAAACACTGGTGAGTAATATTTTGAAAAAATCTATGCCCGAACACATCCAAAAGACTGGGAGATTTATAAAGAGTTCCGAGAGTTGATTATTCATCAAAGGAAGAAAAACTGGAAGATCCAACATCTACACATACTACCCGACATATACAAACTACTAACATACTTGACAAAATTGGCCACAAAAAAGAGTAATTTTACAGTACATTGTAATTCAATAGGTGGAGAATCCACTGAGATTTCTTCAACGTAGTCTGCACCTGAGTTTTTTCCCTTTTCACATGGTGTGGTGAGGTCAGGTCATCTAATTGCTAGGAAGAGAGTCTATTTCATTGTTCTGTTGGTTGATCTGATCTTGGAGCCAGCCTCTACATATTCCTTCAAATTGTTCAACAAACATTTGAGAGAGCTGAAGAAATATTTAATGAAGAGAGTGACAATCAAGATACTCACTAATCTTGGAGCCAACCTCTACATATTCCTTCAATTTTTTCAAGAAACATTTGAGAGAGCTGAATAAAGAGTTAATGAAGAGAGTGACAATCAAGATACTCACTAAAATTGGAGCTAGCCTCTACATATTCCTACAAATTGTTCAAGAAACATTTGAGAGAGCTGAAGAAAGAGTTAATGAAGAGAGTGACAATCAAGATACTCACTAATATTAGAGCCAACCTCTACATATTCCTTCAAATTGTTCAAGAAAAATTTGAGAGAGCTGAAGAAAGAGTTAATGAAGAGAGTGGCAATCAAGATACTCACTAATCTTGGAGCCAGCCTCTACATATTCCTTCAAATTGTTCAAGAAAAATTTGACAGATATGAAGAAAGAGTTAATGAAGAGAGTGACAATAAAGATACTCACTAATCTTGGAGCCAACCTCTACATATTCCTTCAAATTGTTCAAGAAACATTTTTGAGGCCGAAGAAAGAGTTAATGAAGAGAGTGACAATCAAGATACTCACTAATATTGGAGCCAACCTCTACATATTCCTTCAAATTGTTCAAGAAACATTTGAGAGAGCTAAAGAAAGAGTTAATGAAGAGAGTGACAATCAAGATACTCACTAAGAGGACATAAGAGCCGCGAATCTGAGGCATCCTCACATCCTTCCTTTCAACTAAAATTATCCATTGGAAACTGGTAACCCAAAAGCCACAAATTCAAACCTTTGACACTGACACTTCTTGAATTTAGCCACGAATTTGAGCCTATGAAACCTTCGAAGCTCGACTCCAAATGCCAAAAACAACTTGCAATATAATGAGAGAAATTACAACAGATGGACACAAGGAGGGAATTTTCAGAAGGAGACTGCAATCTAGTGCATTAAAGTATGGGAAATAAAAGTTGCAGAGTTATTACCAAATTTTTTCTTGCGATACACATGAAGGCCTGAAACTAATTGAAACAAGGGAAAATGATGAGGCCTGCCACCTAGACTATCCCTTTCTCCAAAATTTTCTACAGAGTTGGACCAAGAATACTTCAGCTCAATTGGATAGAGATTCTTTTGTCTGGCGAGATATCTTACTTTAGAAGGAAATATAAAGTACTTAGCAATGTG
This sequence comes from Pinus albicaulis, assembly GCA_034641835.2. NCBI lineage: Eukaryota > Viridiplantae > Streptophyta > Pinopsida > Pinales > Pinaceae > Pinus > Pinus albicaulis. Next base: position 705,469,992 of record CM076582.1, read on the forward strand.
CCATGAAAGGTTGAAGACCTAAATAAGCCCCACTCTGAGAATTTGTATTTGTTGGCTCAATAGGGTCCTTGAAGTAGGGAGATGACAAACTGAATGCTCACAATAATCCCATTGCCTCTTCGCTCCCATAAATAAGTGATTTCCATATACAATCCATTAGCAACCTCCATGAATGCAAGGATTGAGTTGTGTACCTCCCACCCAGAATCCATATTGTCCTTTAGAGTGAGAAATAATTCTCACAAGAAGAATTCCTTAGATGTGCCTTGCTCACAGAATGAGAGGTGAGATCAAATATGTCCATTCACATACAGCTTGAGTGGGCCTAATGGTTAAGATAATGTGTTTCCTCCTAAGAGGTCACAGGTTCAAAACTAGAGCGGGGTAGAGTATGTATGCCTTCGTAGACTTAGCGGTCAAATAGCAGCGCAGAGGTGGGTCCCTTGTCCCACAAACAAGGGGGTCTCATACACCAATTTGGCTTCTGGCTTGGCCATGACAATAATAATAATAATAATAATCACCTGCGGCAAGGGATGAGGAGGCACATGGCTTGCATTCTAGCCACTTGCCACCTGACTTGCTCGTACAACTTGATTGAACTACACATATTTATTCGAGTGAAGGATGCATTTTTTTTTTCCAAGAAAAAATCAAACCTTCTATTGAGAGAATAAAAAGTTACAAAGTATATGCCTATTGGAATTCTGATAACTGTATATTCTTGCCTCCCCTATACAACGGAAGACACAAAATATAGATTTTTCATGTGGTGATGCGAAAAATGACAAATTTCTGGCCACTCCACTATATCACTGCTAGTGCGTATGCATAAAGCATCAAAAGCAAAACAAAGAAAAACCAGATCATCCACTTTTGTCCTGGGCCTCCTCTCTCGAGGAAAACAACCAAAACAGGAGAAAAAAAGATGGTTTAACCATGTAGTTTAATGTTTCCCAGTTTTTAAGTTGGGGAGATGAGAAAAAAACATAACAGAAAATGAGAAAATGTGGACCTGTTGCGGACTAGGCCTCCATCGAAATGGAAAACAGCCTGGTTAGTATGATGTTTGAGTATTTTGAAATATATAGTTTGAAATAAAAGAGTACTCAAATATCTGTAAGAAACCCATCAAACTGATAACTATCGAGGCAAAACAAAACACCAGGAGTACTATAGAGTCTTCAAGATAAAAATAGGCTTGTCTGAGTCCCTGCGTCCAACAGAAAGTGTTTTGATTGGCTTTACTGAGTGAAAGGTGGCTAATCTGAGTGGCAGATAAAGTCCCCATCAGTTTCTGTTATGGCCCAGCCGCCCAGAACTTGCTGTATGCCATCTTTAGAAAGTGTGTCCGCTTCCATATTTCACTCCCTGTATATATGACATACAGATAAATCATCAAAATATATTTTAAGAGATAAAACTTCTTCAAAAAGAGGCAGCAACATAATTTTTTGACATCTAAATTCTTAGTTGAACCATTTGATAAATTTGAGAGAGTCGCCAAAAATCTGGGTCTGTCTTAGTCCAAGTTGAATGAGCCAACAAATAAGATTTTTGAGGGATAAAAATTCTGCATAGTTATTGGAACCAATTCCCAGGCCAACTGAGGCAGAGATAGTCTTCCTAGAAGGGAGGTGGATGGAGATTCTAGGTCTACATAGGTTTGGGGGTTTGAGGCCCCATTGAAATAATTCCAGGGGATGTCTCCTCTGATGTCTTCTATCCTAACTTCTTGAACATTCCTGGAGGGGTTTGAGAGTGGGATGTTCTCAAAAATAGATACCCCTTGTACAACTATGATCTCAAGGAGAGTGGCCTTGTCCCTCAAAGTAACCATGTTTCGAGCTATCTAGATGCACCATGACATAATGAAAGGGATATTTCTGATTCTGTCATCCGTAATAGTGTTCCAGCAAGAAAGCCAAGCCTCCTGTAAAGAAGGACCTCCGCAGATAATATTGCAGTTTAACAGGCACAGAGTTTCCTTCCAAATCTAAGAATTGAAAGGACATGCTAGAAATAGGTGAAGGATGGTATCCTCATTTCTCTTACATAGTGGGCACCATCCTGGGCTGATCTTACCTCTTTTCTGAAGAATACCCCAGGTTGGCATTTTACTTTTCAGGATATGGATTTTGCTGGCGCCTTAAGTTTCCATAGAGCCTTTGACCACTAGTCCGGTTCATTCCAGCCCTTTTGAGACATCATCCAGTTATAGCCGAATTTGGAGAGTATTTCCCCAAAGGGGAGTGAACCCAACTCGGTGAGTCAGGACGATCTTTCAATATTACATTTTATCTATGGAGTTCCGAAATGAAGCCCCTCCATTCCTCCACCCAAAGTTTGTCAATTTGGAGATCCACTTCTAATTTTCAGGCTTGGCCCCAAATCATGGAGTGGCCCTCGAGAATAGCCTGAATGAGGAAGTTGATCCCTTTTGTAGATAGATTCTCTATTAAGCCCCTGGATAGAGAAAAGGATCCGTTGCATCCTGCCCATGGACCTTGGCCGATTCTAATATATTCTCCATTCCCCACCATCCACGCTAGACCTTGTTCAATGATGTGGATGGACTCAGCTGTGGCTTTCCAAACCACTGTTGCTTGAGGATGTTTCTTAATTGGCATTCTAAGCCAGTATTCTAATCGGGTTGGATCAATATACTTTCTTTTGACGACCATGGTCCAAAGATTTTCCTTTGTGATTAGTCGCCAACCCAGCATAGCTGCCAGGGTGGTTGCAAAGGCTTTGAGGTCCTTGATGCCCCTACCCCCCCATTCCTTTGGTCTAGCCATTTTATCCTATGCCACCCAAGGAAGAACTGACTCCTCCTTTGACCCTGCCCTTAGGAATCTACTACACAGGCGGTTTATTTTTGAAAGGATACCTTTTGGTACCCAAGTTAATGCAGTCCAATAGACAGGAATGGCTAGGAGGACCGATTTGATCAACACTAGATGACTTGCTCATGACAACCACTTATAGCTCCAATGTTTGATTCTATTTTCAAGATTTTCCACTAGCCAATACCAATATGCAATGCAGTATGTATCTAGCTTGACGAAGAAACCCAAATATTTGAAGTTTTCAGATAATTCCTTTGTTTCATAGGGGAGTTCTTCCGAAATCTTGCCCATCTCCAACTCAGAAAACCCTTTAGAAGTTATCGAATATTTTTATACATTGATGCAGAGCCCTGTAGCTTTAAGGAAAAGGTATAGAGTGTCTTTGAGCTTCCTAATTTCCTCCTGGGATCCCGAGCTAAACATGAGTATGTCATCCAAAAAAAGAAGGTGGGTGATACATAGATTTACATCCACCTCGATCCCTTTAATATCCCCTCTTATTCTAGCTTCCGAGATCATCTGGCTAAGGCCCTCCGCCGCCAGTAGGAAAATGATAGGTGAGAGGGGACATCCCTGCCGCAGACCTCTCTGGATTTGAAAGAAAGAGGTTGCTGCCCCATTGATCAAAACTGCACAGCTAACATTGATGATGCACCCCATCACCCAATTGATGAGGGGAATTCCGAATCCCAGGTGAGTTAGGAGCAACCGAATATAGAGCTAGCTTATGCGGTCGTATGCCTTTGAGAGGTTAATTTTAACAATAACACATTTCTTGCCACTCCTCTTAAGGCTATGAAGAGTCTCCTGTGCTACACCGACCGTTTCATGAATTTGTCTTCCATCTAGGAATCCAAACTTCTCTTTAGATATATTCCTTGAAGTTATAGGTTTAAGTCAGATAGCTATCACTTTTCCTATGATTTTGTAGATACAATTACATAGTGATATTAGATGAAAATCATCAAATGATTTTGGATTCTCCTTCTTCAGGATGAGGGCTACAAAGGTTGAATTAAAAGGCTGATGAATCGATCCTTTGATCCAGGATTCTTCATCCACCTTTGTTAGTTCCTCCCCAACGTCTCGAAAAAATGTTGAAAAAATTCCACCATTCATTCATCTAGCCCTAGACTTTTTTCTTTTTGCATATCCTTGAGGATGCCTTCCACCTCCCCTTTTGAACCAGCAACATAATATTCTCATTTTCATCTTCTTCTACATAGTGGGGAAAAAAACGAGCCACTCTGATCACTTCCGAAATTGATGCGTCTAGAGGAGCTTTGAAAAGGGACTTGAAATGACTGGTCCCCAACTTTGCAAGTTCATTGAAGGATTTTTTGGTTTGGCCATCCTTCATGTGCATCCCCCATATGGTATTGATATTTTTCCTTCCTTTTGCATGATTTTGGAAAAAAATTGTATTCTTGTCCCCTGCTGACAGCCAGATGGCTCTACTTTTTAAACGCCACTGTTCTTCCCTATCTTTCAAGATATTCCTATGAGAGGCTTCCAGGGATTTGATTCTATCCCTTTTTTCAGGAGTTTCATATCCATCGTCATCGGGGGACTTCAACTAATCTAATTCCATTCCTATCCAAATGAGGGATTCATCCTCTTCCTATTTTTTCTTTTTTTCCCACTCTACCATTGCCTTCTTCATCGGTTTGAGTTTCATTATAAACAAAGTGCTTTTATCCCCCTCCAATCCATCCTCGTCCATTTTCCAGGTGGAGTGATAAAGATCATTAAAAGACTCTTCTTTTAGCCATGAGGGATTAAATTCAAAAGGGGCACCCGGCCTTTTTTTTGTTCCAGTGAGCTCTAAAAGGATGGGCATATGGTCCAAGTCACCCCCTTACCCAATCAAGTGCCTGAAGATTGGAATTTTTCCCAGCAGGTCCTCTTTAAGGAGGAACCGATCCAATCTCTTTGAAATTCTATCAGCCCCCACTCTCCTATTCATCCATGTCAATCTGGGTTTTATGGGGTCAACATCCACCAATCCCGAGGAGGACAACTTATGGATAAAGTAGTCAGACAACGGGTCTGCCATTGCATTTGGTCCCCAGGCTTTCGATAACCATAGGGAGAGATTTAGGTCCCCCCGACCACCAAATTTGAACTCCTCATCAGTGATTTGGAGAAAAGATAATTATAGAAAGGGACTCTGTCTGTGTAGGGCCCATAAAAATTTAGGATAGAGAAAGACAGACAAATCTCACTTGAGTAAACCTCTAGCCCTATAACATGATCCATACCCCAAGAGTTCAATACTTTCAATCTCCCATCTTTACAACCCACCGCTAGGCCTCCAGATATCCCTTTTTCATCTAGATTGAAAAAGGACCAACCCGGAAAAAGTTTGCAAAGAGCTCTCTTTATGTCATCGCCAGGTCCCAATGTTTCTTGGAGCATGAAGACATCAGGAGAGTATGTTTTAACTAACTCTCTCAGCGCTAGATTTTTGGAGATGCTAGCTAGCCCTCGGCAATTAAAGGAGAGAAAAATCATTAGGGACCAAGTGAGGGGGTTTTCACTGCTGTAAGCACCCCTGATAGGGAATGTTGTTTGCCATCAACAATGTTGATCCTGGCTCTCAAATGGGATTTTGAGAGGTTAGACTTCCTTCCCTTGGATTTCCGGGGACCCACAGCGATGGGGAGGGGTCCCAATCCTCCCATCGCACCCCAAGGAGGGGGTTTATTTTCTCTAGGCCTGAGGTTATAGTGCATTAGACCAGAGGAGGGATCAGGGGGGAGGGGATCCAGAGGTGCAAAGGGGAGCAAGACTAAGAGATTAAGATCATGAATGGCAGTAATGAGGCTATCTATGGCTTCAACCACCTATTCAGAGGGAAAAATAGGATCATATAGAGGCCTGGAGGGACCAGGCTCAGCCAACACACAACAAGAATAAATAAAATCAAAAAGAAAATCGGGGGTAGAGACCAGAACCGTACCCTCAATAATGGGGGCCGGGGTGCCATCTTCTGGATTCCCTGCAAAAGGCAGCTCAACTCCTTCAGCCTTAGGGGATGATGAAATAGAGAATGGTTTTGTCAACATATCTCGTGATCTCCCTTCTGTCTGCTGTGATGTTTCACCTTCAACCCCTTCCATAGCTACCGCTTCCTCCTCGGTAAAAATCTTGTTATTTTGGGGTTCCTTTCCTGCTACAACCTCCTTCTTCTACCTTCTTCTGTGCATGAAACCTAATGGAAATTCTTTAGCCAGATGTACATAAGCGTGGCAGTGGTCGCATCTAAAAGGCAAGTGCTCGTAATCGAGCATCTGTGTAAAGGTGAGATCCTTATAAGTCAGAATGATTTCTTTAGCCAAACCTTCTTTAGGGTTTAGGGATACAAGAATCCGGGCCGAAATTTTATCCATGGTCTGCTGGAAAGAAGAGTCCACTTCCAAGAGGTTCCTGATTGCTCGAAAAACATAGTCCATCCAAAACGAGAACGAAAACCTTGGAAGCTTGACCCATATAGGTGATTAATATATCTTTTCTCTCAGTGCGTCGAATAAGGGATTCCATTTTTTGAACAGAATGGGAGGATTTCCCAGACTCCAATTTTGGCTAAGGACCCATTCCAATCTTCCTTTTTGTTAAATTTAATTATGAACCAGCCATGTGGCAGTGATGTTACTTCAACCTATTTCTCCAATCCTCCTTCCCAAGCATTTAATGTCCATTCTTTGATGTAATTTGCCTAGAAATTCTTACCCTTGACTTTTCCTACTAGGATGGTATCCACTGCTTCCATGACTTCTTCGATCTGTACATCTACCTTAAGAACAAGATTCTGAGGGGTTTCTTTCCTCTTTATTAGCTTAATATTATTTCTCTGACCTCCTGTAGCCTTGTTTCCTTCTCTTGCACCATTAACCTACATTTTTTGAGGAGCATTGAGTCCCTCCGACTCGAGCGGCCGAGGCCAACTAGACTCCAAATCCGGGGAGACCAACCCACTTCCAGGGACACCCAGGTCCTCCTTTCCCCTTATGATAGAAGGGGAGTCCTCTAATATGCTCACGCCCCCATCCTTCCTTTTCCCAGTGACAAGGCCCGGCAGGACTGAGATCCAAGAAGAAGAAACTCTATGGTCCACAACAATCCCATACCTTGAAGGTAGCTCTGATCCTACCCCAGCCAACAGAACAGAGATTCCCCAACCACAATATAAGGGTGAAAAATCACCTTTCGAACCCTCTCCTGTATCCTAGACGGGGATAAACATAAACCAGTTGACTCCACCTTCGGCTCCTTTAACGGCTCTTGGGGTCTTACTGACCGACTCAAACAAGACTTCAAACCGACATTCCTAGGAAACCCACAACTAGCCACTATATCCTCTAAACCTCCTGAGAGACCAGAAATTTTTGAACCACAGGAGGTGAAAGAACTTAATTGCAGTGACTTTGCTTCTAGATCCAGGAAAAGAGGGTTTTTGTTTAGCTGCCCACTCTGAATTTTTTCTGGAAGCCCAAACCCTAGGTTAAAACTGTTATGCAGCCGGTCATCCTACAGATCGATGAGCGTCTCCTTCCTCCAGGCTTCACCAGACCCTCGAGGGTTTACACCTGCAACCTTAGATGAACGAAAAAACCACTCAATGTTTTTCTCCGAAATGTCATACCCCCAAACCATTAATATGTTGCCCGATTTTGGGTCAAGGTCCACCGTATCCTGTTCCTTGACCATGATTATTTGCACAGAGAAAGGGAGTAAAACTCGAACGGTGAAAAGTTACGTAGAGAAATGCCGAAATTTCTTGTCGTAAGCTCTGGAAGACGGTGAAGGTAAAGAAAAACGTAAAACCTGTTGCCATCCTCCCGTAAAACATAATCCTTTCCGCGTTGTGACGACTCTCAGATCGAGGAATGCCGCGTGGTGATCTTGATGCCACAAATGTCCTTCATAATTTGATGACGACAGGACTAGTGTTGACAAAAAACTAGGGCTTCGAGACCAATAGGGACTGTGCGCACCTCGATACTCCATAGCTAGGGTTTCAAGCCTCCATCCTGATAAAATTTCACATCTTCATAATATTAGACTCTATAATCCTCTTTGAATCAATTCATGAAGGATGCATTTAAACCATAAATATTTTCATTTAAATCTAATATTCTCACCATGGATCTATTTTTATTTCTGATTTTATGTGGTAAGGAACATGTCATCCCCATAAATGAAGTCATGGTATGGTTCTCCATTTGCTTAGCCCATTAATGTCCATTTTCTCCTTCACCAATCTACATGCTTGGTTCGCTCACTTTCAATATTTTGTATCCTTAGGATATGAAAGAAATTTTATGCTTGAAAGAATACAAGATGCTCTTGATTCTTTGGAGGAGGAATTATCCTTAAGATTTTCTCCATTTTGAAAAAAATGAATTGTTATGAGAGAGTCCCCAACAATTGTGATCCTGGAGATGTGTCTTTCCTTACCTAATTGAAGACCTAACATGAGCATGTACATCTCTGCCATGTTGTTGGTTTCTTTACCAAGTCCTCAGGAAAACTTAATTTCATGTTTCTCATCGCAATCCTAAAGAATCCCTCCCACTTTTGTCGCCCCCTATTGCAAAATTATTATTAAAAATTTAATTTGAATTGATATAAAATAAATGCGTGAATAATTTTTATTGAAATGAAACTGCATTTTTTGAAATTTTCCATCTTAGTTGTAAGTTTTTTTCAAATTTTCACACTAATTCGAGTTTGTGTATTATTTTTCTTGATTTAATATATGTAGGGGACTTTTAGAGTTATTGCAAAATTATCATTAATAATTTAATTAAAGTTGAATTAGTCATTGAATTGATATAAAATAGACATGGGAATAAATTTTATTGAAACTAAATTGCATTTTTTGATTTTTTTCATCTTAATCTTGAGCTTTTCCAAATTTTTAGTGTATTTGGGTTTGTATTAATTTTCTTGATTTAATATTGTTGAAAAGTGTAACTAGGATCGGTCTTCATATTGACTATGTAATTATGTATTTATGTAAAGAAGAAGACAAAGATAATACAATGTATTTTTTGTTGTACTTGCTTCATGGGTTTCATGAGCAAGATTTTATTATAAGTCAATAGAATTCTTCTTGATGTTTATTAGGGTTGTCTTCTAGTCATAAATATAATCAAGTGTCATGAATATGAAGTAGCTAGAGAATGATCGAAGACCTTGTCATAAACAGTGAAAGAATGTCTTAAGACATACCTCATCAAACAATGGAAAATATACTCTCTCATGTCGGCTGTTATGCATAATTATGATCTACGGATAAATAAAATTCCCTAAGTGTGGTGCTAGGAACTTAGAAAATTATAGGAAAGAATTTACTATCACTTTCTCTAAAATAAGAAGATACACAGAATGATGAAATAACCTACTTGTGATCCAAGCGCTTCTCCTTCTCCTTCCGTCGCTGATGTTGTCGCTCCCAATCCAACTCAGATCATCGGATCGATTCCTGCAAAAACAAACAAATAACATCAAACAACATGCATATACAAATATCAACTTATCTTAATGAATCAAATCGATTAGATGTGAAATATACATATCATTCAAGAATCCATTACATAAGCAATAGAGACATATAATGACATATATATGGGAAAATGAAAAACTATCTTTATTAAAGAGTAGAAGGGGGAGGTTACAACCAATGATCGATTTGTTACCACCAGCTCCAGCTTCATCCCAACCTCATCACATCCAACATCATACCATAAACATATCAATACTTTCACTCAAATGAGAATCCAACATCATTTCTTTACCAAAATTCTTCCTTTCCTAGCACTAGGATCTGTGTTCAATTTATAGGGAAACTGATGGTAGTTTCTCAACGAATGAATTTCTAAGAATAGGAAAGACATTTTCCCAAGTTCATAGGTGTTAGATGGACACTTGGATTCAAATTTTAACACATATGGACTCTTCTATAAGGCATTGGCCATGTGGAGATTCCCAGAACAATGAGAATTCCACTCCCAGGTGACTAACACACTCTTGAATGTCGGGAAGTGCATTGCAGTGCATCCTTGAATGGAGGATCTTGCATTGCAACGCAGTTAATCCCTTTAGAGGCTGCGTTGGTGAGTTAATAAGTGATATAACATTTAATTCAAACCTTGGAAATCTCACAATATAAGCCATAAATTAATTTTTATTCTCTTAGGGCATATATCAATTGAAATATGAGGGGATGATAGACCATATTTCATTGGTCGTGGGGATGATGTCCAATTTGACCAAGTCATGGGAAATGATGCCCAAATTGACCTATAACAGCTGCCCCCTAAAGCATGAAGTCAAAATAATAATAATATTTAGATGAGATGCTTTAAGATGTGATGGGATGGAATTGAAGTGGAGTGGCAACCTGCATCAATCTTACAATACATTACATCATGATATTTTCATCTTGATCACAAATTTCCGAGGAAGGAATTCCTGTGCTTAGCACATAAACTATCTAATAACATGTACATAGTTCAGAATGTTTTCTACATTGGAATGTTTCCCAATACAGACATGCCTACATATATAGGCCCATGTTCGGATGACGATTTGTATGTAAAGTCATCGTACATATGATGTGTACAACAATCCTGAAATCGCAGCCCAGATGGATGAAACTAGATCCAAGGTCTTCTTATCTCATTCACTCGATCATTCGAGTACAAGTCTAGCCATGCGAATATATGATTTGTAGTTGAACATGGTAAGACATCATTTTATTACCAGCCAATGGTGTGAGCTGTTAACAAATGCGAGAGAACCACCATTGATGTTAATGGCTCTCAAGGTACTGTAGTACAATTTGTAAGGCATGAATATATGATTTGATGTCAAACTCCAAACAAAATATTTCAGTCAAAGGTTTGGAAGCAAGGATCTTGTCGATGCTGTAACAAGCCTCATGGTACTGGAATATGATGTTTCTAAGTAAACTTCCTGGATGATGATTTGATGTCGACAGGAAACCACTTTATCGTGAAACGGGAGTTACTGATTTTAGAGACAAAATGTGAATTGATATAGAAATGTTTAGGGATGACTGTCATGAAAATGAAGGTTTATGAGTATTGCAGAAGGATGAGTATTCACTGGATGACTTCTATTTAACATATCAGTGACACTGAGCTGAGTTGGCAACATTGACCCAAAACCAAAGTGAAGGTATGATGAGCCATAGGTATGAATGAACCGTCAAGAATATTACCCAACCCAAAAGTCATAATGATGGAGTGAAAGTGTCATGTTCAAGAGCGACCTGCTACCGTAAAAGTGTTCTGTTCGCTTTCCCAAATTTTCCCCGGTCATTTGTCGACCAGTACCTCTTTATTTTTTAACAAGCTTGAGGAGGATAACATATGCTTGAACTAGAATTCAACCCTTCGGGCGAATATGCATTTCTATTTAATAATTTAGTGAGTCTAGCGATAAATGAAACTCGATTCTTGCCATGATTGACAAGCCTGTCGCTATTTTATGTTTTAACGAGCCTAACGACAGAGAAAACCTGATCATTTTTCATATTTAGAGAGTTTGAAAAAGAGGACAAAGAAAATTCCATGAGTCCTTTTTCGTAAATTTGTCACTCAGATTCGAAAGTGTAAAATGATATCTGAGAGAACCTCCTAGCCATGTTCGACTAAAGTTTTCATTTTTCGTAAATAATCTATCTTAGTCCGGAAAAGGGTTAAACTTATACTGAGTATATGTCATTTCATTTACTTTTACGAGCTCGAAAAACAAGTAGTCGAAAATATTTTCACATTATCGAAGTTTGAAAAGAGCTAAAAGAAGACTCAAGGGGTTCCTTTTTCGCCATTATCAAAGCTCAAAAAAGAGATAAAAGTGCACTTCAAGTGCTTTTTCATTTCTATCAAAGTTCAAAAGATAAGGATAAAAGTATGCTTTGTAGTCAAATCATTCTTGGATAAGTGTGCATGACTAATATGCTATATCAACTGTAAAACCTATTCAGAACAACATCAAATGGATTAAAAATACCTGTTTCATGGCAAAAAATGAATAAAAACCATATTCTCAGCAATAAATATGATTTTCAAATAATCAAATGACTAATTAGAAAGAATTTTACCCTTCATTTTAACCATTTGGATTTTGGAGCTCTTAACCAGTTTTTGCGCCCGAACTTCAGTAGTTGATTGCAACAGATTTTGTGGACGATTTTCCTCACCGTTCGATCTAGGTTGGATCTATGAACCTTCTCTTTCCTTCAATAACACTTATGTTTCATTTCATTGCAATTTTTTAGGGATTTGGGTCCCTTAGGGTAAATTTATTTTTCACATAGGGCAACACACCCTTGAATGTCGAAAGGTGTGTTGCAGTGCACTGGAATTGAAGGCCAAGTGCACTTGCAACACACTGTCCGTTGACCTGGGGTGCGTTGGGCACAATTCCCATTTTTTTTCTTTTCAGCGTGCACAAATTTTACCTTGCGTTGGGATCCTCATGAGTCTTATGATTGTGTTTTAGGCATTCATTGGACAAAAATGGAGATTACATGGAGGGAAAGAGAAAATGAAGAATAAAACATGATTTCCCTAAATGATCCGGGTACTGTAAGAGCCCTCAGAGACTGTGGGTTGCTATATTAATTCAGACTATCGGATATGAGGAAACATTTGGAACTGTTTGAGTTCCTTGTTTGTTCATGGGATCCAGCGATAGAGGCATTTCACATTAGGGACAAAGTGGTCCCAATATTAGTGGAGGATATCTATTTTCTCATAGGATTATCGAGGAGAGGTCTACCCATTTCTATTTTAGGCTCTACTCTCAGAGGAGAGACGGTGAGAGATTATATATTGCAGTATTACAATCCAGGGATTCAACCTAGTAAGGATGGGAAAATAAAAATCCGTGATGTACATGACTTTCCATTAAGAACCATATTATTCACTATCGTAAAGCTTGTTGGTACCACTACACTACACGTAGCAAACAGATCTTACATGTAGTATGCACCAGAGTGCTTGGAACCAACAATTTTCAACTAGGCTGAAGTTGTACTCTCTCAGATGAAAGAACAACTGAGCAAGGCAAAGGAAGGGAGGAAGGAAGAAAAATTTAAACTATCATTCAATCCTCATTTCTATTGCCTTAGAGTGGATTCCATTGATGCAACCCTAGCATGTGACACTAGGTATATCTGGTCTTAGAGATCCAAGGATGCAGATATGGGTAGAACTGATGACTAGACATGTTGTTCAATCGACCATCATGTTCTCGACTACATTCATTGCCTTGTTCAGGTGATAGATGGTCACCATTGATGATTATGCATATGCAGGCGTCGACTTCCGAGGAGATCTAGATTTAGCTTTATCGGACGACACTCAATGGGGTGCAATTGGTAAGAATGTTTTGACCATGTTTTTTGAATTTTCTAAGGTTTATACATGTTTTTATGTAATACTAAACTAAATTTTTTATGTAATGTAGATGTAGGTCGCATTCGACCAGTGGGATAGCCAGAGGAGGGAGAAGATGAGCCAACAGAGAGGGTTGTCGGGAGAGCAGTCCTTTAGGATTTGGATGTGGCTGAGACTCTTGCTGAGCTACAACAACACATTCAGGGGTGGAGCTTCAGGATTACGGATTTCTGGATCGAAGTGTTACCCATGAGACTGCCGCGCCATACTATTGGTGTTCGTAACCGTTGGATGCGATTATTGTATAGAATAGATAGTTTTGTAGCATGTTACCATGAGCATCACTAGTTTACATTTGGCATTTTGTATACATTTTGAGGTCAAATGACCAATGTGTCTTGGGCCCAAATTTTGTAAAAACCTATAACTATCTATCTATTTGTTTTCCGTGTTTTCCTACGTTTATTGCGCAATCCTATTCAATTATGTGATGTGAATTGACAATATGTCTTTAAATGCGTTGCAAATGTATTTTTATAACATAATTCACTAAATAATAATTTAATGTGTTCAAGTTTTTGGAAATGTGTTGATATTGAATGAAATCATAATGTCTTTCCAAAAGTCGAACTCTTAGGAACATATGATGCATTGTTGGATTTATGACAGTATAAACACTAGTAAGTTGTAGTACCACAAGTTGTGAGTCTAACCTAATGATGATGTGGTTAATACCAAATGAAATGGAATCAGAGAGAAGTTCGATCAACTCGCTATAATCAGCGATATTGTTTGTATATTGACCGATAAAAAGCCCTTGAAAACTCACTAACTCACCGTTTGGAGTGAAAATGGCCCACGCTGCAGAGGATAGATTCCACGTACTACGACTAGCACCATCAGCATATCCAACGAATGGTTCCAAAAATTTAGACATATGCAATGAAATGTAAAGAATATTACTAACTTCAAGAAAACTCTAGAAAAATAAACTAAGACAGTAAATGAAAATCAATAACATATATAAAATATAATACAACAGTTTACTACGCTCATGTTTAAGCATAGTAACATTTTAGATACAACCCATTTCTGGGCTGTGACAATGGAATTCCATCGTAATATACCAACTCGTAGGTATTGTTAGCAAGAACTCTTTTGAAAATATAGGGGCCATGCCATAATGGCTCAAATTTTCCTGTACCTATTACATCAGCTTCCTGATCATAAAGAAGGACCAGGTCACCCTCTGAGAAGATGCGAGGTTGGACATGCTTGTTGTATTGTGCCTTTATACGTATCTTATGCTGTTCATTGGCCAATGCAACTTCACAACACATTTCATCAAGATGGATGAGGTTAAAAAGACGCGCTTCTTCAGAAGAGGTGTGAGGTAACAAGTCAATTGTGAGTTTTAACGATGATATTTCACATTGGATAGGAAAGATAGCTTCTAGGCCATACACCAATTAAAAGGGGCTAAATCTGGTTGCATTTCTCGCTAAGGTTTGGTACACCCACAAAGATGAGTACAAGATCAAATGCCAATTTTGTTTATGAGCTCCTATCATTCGTTGAAGCATTCATTTAAGAATCTTGTTAATAGCCTCAACTTGTCCATTTTATTATGTATAATAAGGAGTAAAACTATCATGGGACAATCCTAATTTGGTAGTCAACTCATTCATCATATTATTGTGAAAATGCAAACCATGATCTGTGACTATAGCTTGTGGAACACCAAACCATGAAATGACATGATTAAAGAAAAACAATGCAGTTGTTTGTCCTGTGTTATTAAATTTAGGCATTACTTCGACCCACTTGGTAAAGTAGTCTACTGTGACAATAATATAACCATGCCCCTTGGATGAACGAGGGTTACAGGTCATGAAGTCAATGCCCTATTTTTCAAATGGTCCCACAGAGATAATATGATGCATTGGCGTTGGCAGTTTGTAGACTTTACGATCAAATATCTGGCACACATGACAACTTCTGACCACGAGGATGCAGTCGCGAAATATGGTAGGCAAAAAGTAACAGACATGGAGTATATTTTGCATGGTAGTGTATCCAGGCAAGTGTCCACCACAAGCTCCAACATGAAAACCATTTAAAACCTTTTCGACCTCCTCATGAGTGAGGCACCTCCTTAAAATGGTATCGATGCCACAAAGATAAAGCGTATCACCGGTGAACAGATAATATTTGGCTTGGTATCGAATACATTGTTGTTCATACCGAGAGGTATCAGGCCAAAAATTTTGGGTCTAGAGATAAATGATAAAATCCCCATACCAAGGATCAGATGATTCGATCAGAAATAGAGACTCATGAGGAATAGATGGTTCCGATATAGTAGCAGTACTGTCAGAGGAAAGTTCACAGAGAAGCTCAACCAAAACTAAAGACTTCTTTGACTTGGATTTGATGAATTCAAAATTAAAATCCCACAAAACGACAATCCATTTTGAATACTTGCCCCTCAGAAATTGACGTGATAAAATGTAAGTCATGGGGTTGCAATCCGAAATGACAATGGTCTTCCGGAATAGGATATAGTGGAGAAATATTTGGACAACTTGAACGACCGCCAAGATGAGCTTTTCTACGTATGAATACTTCACTTTCATATCATTGAGATTACAAATCAAATAATGTATCCAATGTTCTATCCCATCTTCTACTTGGAACAATACCATAGCAATGGTCGTATCAGCCGTGGCAATATATAAGAAATAATCACTCTGATAATTGGGGGGATACATTAATGAGGCTTGGACAAGTGTATCCTTGACAACATCAAAAGAAGCTTGCACAACCTTAACCCAATGGAAGGGAATCCCCTTTTTCAAGAGCCGAGTAAATCATTTAGCCATTTCAGCGTAGTTGGGTATGAAACTCCTGAGGAAGTTATAATTTCCCTGAAGTTTCTGTAACTAAAGAAAATTTGATGGCGCAGGCAAATCAAGAATGGCCTGGACCTTCAATGGGTCAATTTTAATTCCTTCTTTTGAGACGACGAATCCTAGTAAACGACCAGAACCAACACAAAAAAAAACTTTATGTGGATTGAGGCATATTTTGTAGTGTTGGAAACGTAGAAAGATAGCTCTCAAATGCATCGGATGATCAGTCCAGTTTCGTGAATTTGTGGGTAAATCATCTAGATAAGGTTGAAAAATGTGCTTGATGTCATTGAAAGCATAATCCATTGCTCTCTGAAAATTTTCCCTAGGGAGCGATGAATGGGAGTTTCCGATAAGCGAATGTGCCCCAGGGAGTGATGAATGCTGTCTTATATTGGTCCTCTGGGCGGATATTGATTTGATTGTAGCTAGAAAATCCATCCACGAATGAAAATATTTCGCATCCAACATAATCGTCAATAATCTGGTCGATAAAGGGAGTAGGATAGTTTTCTTTTGGACAAGCAAGATTGACATCCCAATAATTGAAGCACACTATGATGGTACCCCTTTTTTTTTGTTGTTTTAGAATAGGAACAATGTTGCAAACCCACTCAGTTTGCGGAACAAGGTAAATGAAACCAACATGCAAAAGTTTTTCAACTTATGCTTTAATGGCATCAACCTTCTTCGGATGAATAGGAAAAAGGCGTTGACGTATCGAATTGACATCAGGGTACATGTTAAAGGTGTGTTCAATGATACTAGTATCTATGCCTAGCATTTCCTCGTAAGACCAAGAAATTACATCATGAAATTCATGAAAGAGAGAGTGATATGTTTCGAGTTCTGATGGAGAAAAAGACACGCGGGCATGAATGTTTCCTAAAACGCCGGGTTTGGTCGAAATATCGATAGAAATGGTTTCTTCAATATTTGATAAGTTTCGCTCGAATTTGATTGCATTAATGGGAAAATAATTTGAAAAGAAAGTTTTGATCGATGGGTGATATAGTTCAATAAGATTATCTTCTTCATAATCTTGAAGATGGGAGCGATGATGATGATCTTCCATGGCTATCCTTGTGGCATCATGGATTCCACAATATTATCATCTATCAAGGATGTGGATGAAAAAGTGTCAGATGGAGTATGAAAATCTAATCAAAGAACAACCCAAAAAACTGGCGACGATGATTTTAGATTCGCCACCCAAGCCATGTAGATTGATTGCTATGCCAGCTCAATTGGTCTGGGTGGAAGAAATTCATCAAACGTAACAACTTCAGGATCACCTGTAATCTTCCTTAAGCCAGATGGAGTGGAGAATATCATGTATAAGGTCCCTATGTTTGCAATTTCTGCAGACGTCATAGGCGGAGGTAATGCAAAGTTTCCCATGAGGGTAGAATCCTTTAAGGGTTCCACACCAATGTTCTGAAGTGCAAGTTGGGATGAAACTAACGGAACGCTTCCAATTACCTGGGAACTAGAGGCAAAGAAGGATAGTTGATTGATGACTATGATAACACCTTTATGTGGAAAGATGATCATTCTAAAATATGTATAAACGATCACAGTCATAGCATATATCCATGCCCTTCCAAGTAAATGTTGTAATCAAGGGGTCCGTCAACGACCTCAACTTCAACATTTACTATTTTTTTCCCTAGTTCGACATGCAAGTTATTAATGATACCTCAAGGTGATATGTATGCTCGTCGAAAGATTTCAACGTAGTAGGCGATTGAGATAGGCACGACAAACCAAGTGACTTCCAGCAATTTAGAGACATAATGAACGTAGATGATCCCTCACATATAATAGTACGATGAACGAGGTGATTGAGAACATTCACTTGGATGGAGAATGCCAATTCTATTGGTAATTCCGGTACATAGCCCGTATGATTAAAGACTACAAGATTGGAATATGTCAAATCGATTCCACCAATTGCCGACAACAAAGCATATTTCTGGAGGGACAATTTTGAAGCACCTCAAGCGATGACATAGCTGAAGGGGATTGAGCCCAATATTAAAATATATTATAATTTTGAGCAGCTTGGGCTCAAGGATTAAATGTCGATTTATGAACGATTCCCTTTGGTGGCTTTATTGTTAATTCAGGAATAGAAGTTGGCGGTATTGATTTCATAGGCGGATTCATGGTCGAGGTAGTAGGTTGATTAGTAGCCTGACTACTGTAATCTTTATTACATGTTGACACCAAAACATCAGTTGATGGTCTTATGACAGACAAAATAAGCACTTGGGAACTAGAAGCTGGATCTGCAGCAACCAAATTTGTGTCCGGATTTGGAAATGGATCTGTCAACATAGTGGATGCATGCGAGGTCTTAATGATTTTGGAGACTTAGGCACAGTGAGGAAAATCTAGAAAAAAATTCTCCTCATTATAGATTATGCATGGGTAACGATGTTTCTGATTTCCAGATGATTGATAAGATGATCTTTCCTGCGGGGTAGAAGTTTGCTTTTTCTTTGATTTCACCTTTTTCTTACTTCCGGGTTGCTTGTCACTTTTTCCCTTGTCAGATAACACGGCATGGATTTTGGAAGAAGGCGCAGGATTAGGTGTAGTAGAGTGATGTGTTCTTGCACTACCGATCATACCGTCTCCGTCATGAGAGTCCTTAGATGGAGGAGGAACAATAAATTTAGGTTGCGACGCGTTGGGAATTTTCTCATAGAGCGTGCAAGATTGAGTGTAAATCAAATCTAAGTACTAGGCACGAGCAATGACTTGCTCTTCATTGAAGATGCCACCCTTAGCCACATCCTCAGTTATAGATGGTAATAGGGACTTAATGAACCACTCAGCAAGGAGTTGATCAGGAACAAGTGCCTTAACCATTCTACGACGATGACACCACTCATGAATATGATTAGAAATGTGAGTAGCATTAGTTTATTTTAAATTGGTCAAGATTTTCATTCCAGTTTCATGTCATATGGGTAACTGGAAGTGGGTCAAATATAAATTAACTAGGGTAGTGAAATTATCAAAAGAAGCTCTTGGTAACTCAATGTACCATTTCACGATCAGACCAGTGAGCATACGCTAGAAAAGACGTAGTCAAACGAAGTCATCATTTAGGGAGTTAGATGAAAACCACAAATGATAAGTCATAACATGTGTCGACAGTTCTTCCCCAGGGTTTCCATTGAAATTAGGAATATCCGAGGGTAATTTATGAGGTATCACCGGCCACCAAGGAGCGTAATTGATTGGACCATTGAAGAGCCGGTTTAAATCCGATAACTCTAAAGTTGTAACAAAGGGAAACTGTAGATTTAAGTCGGGTTGAGCATAGCCAGGGTATGATGGAATTGCTTGGGTAACAAGCCTTTGAGCACCAACATAAGTAATATGTTGTTGGTAACCTAGATAGGGGTTGTTTTGATAAGAAAACGCTTGAGGATTATGTTTACCAAAACCTGGTTACGCTACTTGTTGAAATGATGGTTGTGGCATTTGCGCTTGCGGCTGCCAAGGGGTATGTCCACCAATATTATAACCCAAACTAGGATAGCTTGGATTCGGTTGCGGATAGGTATAACCTGGTTTTGGCTGAGACATCCCATAATATGGTAATTCAGCTTGTGATTAAATAATTCTGGATTCAGGTGGTTGTTGCAAACCAGCTGAAGGAGCTGGAGTCTGAAGGCCCAATAATTGAGGGTATTAGGTTGAAGGGCCTGCCTGAGATGGTTGAGGTACAACAATTTGAGCCTGTAACATAGGTAAATATGTATTAAAAAGTGGAGTAGATGTGGGTGCAACAGATTGAACCAGTTGATACGAGTGTATAACCGTTTGTGGTTGGATGGGTAGAGTGGGCTGCCACTGAAAAACATTCATTCCAACATTAGAATGACAAAATAACGATGGAGGACTGTCAATATGGGTGACCATAGGTTTCCCCCCAACATGAGGAGTATAATAAGATGAAAAATATTGTTCTCCAAATGCAGGGAGTCCAGTTGAAATTGTACTAGATGGAATATACCCAGATGTACTAGCTTGATTTTGCCCTGATGATGTGTATAAAGGATTAAGCCGTTCAATACTCATTATATATTTACGAGATAGAATACTAGACGATTACATTGGTGAAGTCCATGGGTTTGAGGATGCACCAGAGAAGGTCCCAGATAAATATTGGTAACCAGGTGGAACAGAAGAACCATCATATAAATGTTACCCTGGTGAGGTTGTGAACATTGATGGGGTAGCAAGAGTAGGCACTGTCGCAACTGTAATAGATGGTCCAGCCGAAGATGTTGGCTTAGGCATGGTTATTCGACCAAATGTATACCCTATAGGATCTACGGGAACTCGAAGTGAAACAGGATCAACAAAAGCAGAGGAAGGTGATTGAGGAAAAGACTCGTATAGGTAAAGTTTCTCCCCAAGATGGGTTGGATTTAAAGGTGTTTTGTCTTGTGGTATTTCTTAAATCAAAATTAAACCAGGTGGATTGATTTTTTCATAGGCCCGAATTATATTTCAGGTGGTTGACGACGCGATATGGGAGACTCAATGGCTACAATAGTCTGTGGGGCGATCAATACATGAACAACTTCTGGTTGTTCGACTTTTGGATTCAGATGCTTTGGAAAAATAATGACAGGATCTGGATCAACTTCCAGTTGAACAACGTTGGGTTCAGGAGGTATGGTCTCACTGATTAGATGGATCGTGACCACAGGTAGATGAGAGGACTCTGTCTCGACAAAAATAGATGAACCAAGTTTTGTAGAAACAACTCGAGATGACTTTGGTATATGTGAGGATGATGTTGCACCAGAGGTACTGATAGTACTAGTTTCGGTAGAACGATGTCGCCTTCACCTACCAGAAATGGATTTCGGCGATGAAGGTGGTTTCAGTGCTATTCTACGTGAATGATGAGGAAATGGATTTTCTTCTTCCACGATGAATGATTTATTTTATGACCAAAAAAAAATAAACAAAATAAAAGGGTAATTATAGGAAAAAGGTTTACCAAGTAATTTTGAACTGCAGAATACCTCCTGGTGAACCCAGAAGTATGGGAATACAATCTCCCTGAATGCTGTGTTCAGTGTATCACAAGTTACAAGGCAGCCAAATCAGTTCACTATGGATGGATAGAAACTTAAAGTTGTCCTCCCAAATATACTCGAAGGTACGTGGAGGCCCAAGTCTGTATTAGCGTTGTCTAATGCGAAACCACACAATGAGAGCACCCCATTATACTTTTCGTACTAGAACACTGCCCTATATACCCGAAGGTACATGGATGAGCTCCGATATAATTACATACGTATAGTGAGGTATCACACTCAGAATGTATCGCAGAAAAGTTAGCAACAACTGCTATGTTTAACGATGCCAGAACATGTCTCTAGCCTAGACCTTCTAAATGTTATCGTTATGGTTCCAATTCTTTCTTAGGTAAATTGATGTAAATTTTATGTTGATCTTGTTTAGAAAGATTGTCTTTGAGGTTCACCGCGTGATGTAATGGAAATTCCTAAAAATGAAAAATAAAATGATAAGAACAATTTTCAATTTTAGCTTTTTCAATGAAAATCCTAGCCACTAAGG
Source organism: Pinus albicaulis (assembly GCA_034641835.2). Classification (NCBI taxonomy): domain Eukaryota; kingdom Viridiplantae; phylum Streptophyta; class Pinopsida; order Pinales; family Pinaceae; genus Pinus; species Pinus albicaulis. Next base: position 705,491,805 of record CM076582.1, read on the forward strand.
GAAAGAGCAATCAGTTTTAGAGCAAACAACAAAGAGCACAAAATAAAATGAAACTTTCCTAACTTGTTCCTATTCAACACACACAATTCACTATATGCACATGCATGTTTTTCTTTTCAACTCCTTTAATGTGAATGCAAGAAAGGAAACTATATGCATCAAATCAACAAAAACAAGTGTTTTCTTCTTTGAGAAACGAGGAATTTAACAACCATTTCTATTTTAGGGAAAATGAAGAATGGAACTACAATTTTTCCTACAGGAAACGAGGAATGAAACAATAATTTTCTTTATGAAAAAAATGGATCTAATGCAGAAATAAAATACTTTGAATTTGATTTTCCAATGATAAATAAAAACACTAAAGAGACATTGAACAAATTTACTTTTCAAAGGAGGAAGAATCAGGTAAGTTTACTAATCTCTAAGAGGTATCAGACAATTGAGAATACATCAAAAAAATGGCTAAGAATGATAGCAATGAAAAATTTGAATGGAATTTGGTTGGCTAAGGGGGAAACACAGTCTCTAAGGGGAGACAATGTGTTGTAGTTCACCCCTGAGTGGGAGACAATGCACTGCAGTGCAATGTGTCTTGACCAACAATGCATTGGGTGTAGTAGGGATTGAAGAATAAAGCTACAAAACACACTTCTAATGCAATTATTTCATTCAAATGTCGAATAACTGAAATTAGATTCTACTGATGAGGATAAGCAGAGGAAAAAACACAAGGAATGAGAGGATACTCCCCACTGGAGTTGCCAATTTGTTATGCAGGATTATGATTTACCGATAAATCAAATTCCGTAAGTGTGGTGCTAGGCACTTAGAACAAGAGAGGAAATGATTTACTATCACTTTCTCTAAAATAAGCAGATACACAGAATGATGAAAGATCCTACTTGTGATCCAAGTGCTTCTCCTTCTCCTTCTGTCGTTGTTGTTGTCACTCTCAATCCAACTCAGATCGCCGAATCGATTCCTGCAAACACAAACAAAGAACAAAAAACAAGATGCATATACAAATGTCTACTTATCTTAATCATTCAAATAGATTATATGTGAAATATAAATATCATTCAAGAATCCATTACATAAGAAATAGAGGCATATAACGACATATATATGGGAAAATGAATAACAATATTTATTAAAGAGTAGAAGGGGGAGGTTACAACTAACGATCGATTTGTTTCCACCAGCTCCCGCTTCATGCCAACCTCATCACATCAAACATCATACCAACAGAGTATCAATAATTTCACTCTCTCAAATGATAATCCAACATCATTTCTTTACCAAAATTCTTCCTCCCGAGCACTAGGATCTGTGCTCATTTTAAAGGGAAACTGATGGTAGTTTCTCAATGAATGAATTTCTAAGAATAGGAAAGAAATGTTCCCAATTTCAAAGTTGTTAGATGGACACTTGGATTCAAAGTTTGACACATATGGACTCTTCTGGAAGGCACTGACCATGTGGAGATTCCAGGAACAATGAGAATTCCGCTCCCAGGTGACCAACGCACTCTTGAATGTCGGGAAGTGCATTGTAGTGCACCCTTGAATGGAGGATCTTGCATTGCAACGTAGTTAGTCCATTTAGAGGCTGCATTGGTGAGTCAATAAGTGATATAACATATAATTCAAACATTTTAAATCTCAAAATAAATCCATGAATGAATTGTTCCTCTTAGGGCATATAGAAACTGAAATAGGAGGGGATGATAGACCCTATTTAATTGGTCCTAGGGATGATGTCCAGTTTGACTAGGTCATGGGGGATGATGCCCAAATTAACCTATAACATCGGCCTATATAAAGAGTGATCTAGTTGGCCTCCAATCAACTTGAAGGGCCGGCCTAAAAATAGTGACATGATGCCTATATATACAGTGAGCTCTGTGGTCATTTGAACCAAGGAATTACAAATTTGAGGACAATGAATAGTGCAGATATGAGGACATGAAACAATGCAGATACATCTATGATTTTATGAAGGATATAACTTCGGACAAGTACAGGGTTGAGTTCAGATATCTTTGAGGTATATATGTCATGACAAAGTCTATTTTAAATGTGAACTGAATATAATGTTCTAAGTATGGTGTGGATCTGTTGTGAAGCACTCTGAAGCAGAGGATGCAGATCAGGATGAAGAAGCTGCCGTCAAATAGAGTATGGTCAAACCTGTAATGAATACACTTATATATAACTAAGGTATGTGTTCTATACAAATGTCATACAATGAAAAGTGCGGATATGAGGACATGAAACAGTGTCGATACATCTATGATTTTAGGAAGGATATAACTTCGGACAAGTACAGGGTTCAGTTCGGATATCTTTGAGGTATATATGTCATGATAAATTCTATTTTAAATGTGAATTGAATACAATGTTCTAAGTATGGTGTGGATATGTTGTGAAGCACTCTGAAGCAGAGGATGCAGATCAAGATGAAGAAGCTGCCGTCAAATAGAGTATGGTCAAACCTGTAATGAATACACTTATATACAACTAAGTTCTGTGTTCTATATAGATGTCATGCAAATAATTAAGGTTGATAATCATGCTGTGATGTGAAGTTTAAGGGTTATTACAGTATGGGAAATAGGAGGAAGGTAAATCTATGATTTACCTTCCTACTCACAGTTCATAAATGAAAGGTTCTACAAAGTTTCAAGTATATGAAAAATGAAGGACAAGATCTCAAATGATCGTGCATCTAATATCATAATCAACAAGAAGAAGTGTTTGAAAATAAACCGATCTCTCTAGTGTTGGTGCAGGACAGTGTAGGTTGGTGCAGAAAAGAAGGATCAATGTTGAAGGCAGTCAAAGAAGTAGTGACAAGGTTTTGGAGGCATTCATAGGTCAAGGATATAAGACTTGGTCATGGTACTTGTCATTTGAATATCTACAAGAAGAATTTCTTGTGTGTTTTCCACTCCAAGAGGGAGAGGTTTTTCCCTGTCTCAAAGAGCCTAACTTTGTGTCTTTTGTATTTTGGTAATTGACTTGATGAAAGACTAAATAAGCTAAAGAAGAGAAGACATAAGTAACTCAAGTACGTTCACAAGTAATTATCAAGAAGAGAATTTGAATTAATCACCGACCCTCTAAATTCTCAACAAATATAAAATAAATTTAATATATGGAGGAGATGAAGATATTTTAGAGGTATCACAAATATATCATTTATCACTTAATTCAAGTTGAAGTAGTCATTAAATTGATATAAAATAGATGTGGGGAGAGTTTTTATTGAAATGAAATTTAATTTGTTGACTTTTTCCATTTTTGTCGTGAGTTTTTCTAATTTTTCACCTTATTCAAGTTTGTATATTAATTTGCTTGATTTAATTTATAAATATATTTATTTTTTGTTGAAGCTGAAGTTTCACCTTATTGATATTAATATGTTGAATATATATATATATATATATATATATATATATATATATATATATATATATATATATATATATATATATATATATCCAACCTATCAATATAAATTTTACATATTGAGCCGACATTTAAAAATGTTGACATACAATATTTTTTACATTATGCCTATCACATACACATCTCTCTCATTCTGGATTGTAAAGTGCCTCTCGGTGCAAATATTATTACTTCCAAATTTTAGGAGAAATTGTGGGAAAACAAAAACTCGAGGGAAAAAAGAAACTAAGATATTATAAGGAGGTGATCAACCCCGATCTTGAAAAAAAATTATTTATTTGCCTTGACTAGTGTTAAGAAGAAAACGAGCATTGTCAAAATTAGAACTAATTCTCTTGAGTTTCACAGTGAAATTAGGCATTGGCCAATTCCCAAACACCATGAGATGAAAGGGCTTGTCACCTCTGCAATCTTAGGAGGGTTAAAGGGAGAAAATCACTTTCTCTTAGATTTTCCATCTTATACTCACATTCAATCTAATTTTCAAAATATTCATCACATTATCAATTTTTTTGACCTTTTAACGAAGCAAAACTATGTTGATCTTGAAGCACTTCCCTCACTTCTTTTTAAATATAAAAATAAAATGTTAATTATTTCTAATTAATATCTTACCTTATTAACATTATTTTAACCATATAAATCATAATAAACATTAATCATCATCATCTAAAATTATTCTATACATAGTTATTGAATTATAAGAGTCAAAGTATTAGAAAATTGAGTTTCCTCTCTATTTATTCATTTAGAAACATTCCACCACAATGTTGATACTTAGTGTGTTATATTTTTGGTTTTCTCATTGAAAAATTTAGGTGCGTTGAGAAAGATCAATGTAGACAATGGGTATATGATTATGTAGATGTAGATTTTCCATGATCCACAATAGTGTATAGTTGGTCTTTGGTCATTTCCATATAAATAATTTTTTTTAATGAAACATGTAGCTTGTATTAATCAATCTGGAAAATGGGCCAATACCCTTACATTCATATGATGATATTCATCTAATATATTCTGGAATTTTTTAAAAAGAGATCTATTTTTACCCTTCCTATACCCAGTTATGCCTCTAACCAAGTTTATCCCATACATTCTCCAAAATAGGCCATTATATAATAATAATTTACATAACGTTATAAAAAAAAGTTAACAAAATGACTACATTCCTCGATTCTGACTAGTTTTCGGCGCACTTCCATTTTCTTCCATGACCTGCATTATATGCTTTGGATTCGGCTGCTCCTTAGGCTCGCCTAGCGGTTTTGATCCACATGTGGGTGGTTATTTAAGTCCAAATACCTCCTTAAGAACTCCCACAATCATAGTCTCAACAATCACCTCTATCCCTTCGACCTTTGCACCAACATTATTAAACTTCAAGGCTAGAGTTTCCACTGAAATTACGAGATTCTCAACATCATCTCTTAAAGCCTTGATCTATCGCATTAATAAGAAGAAGTGTGAGCATGCCTCCACCATGATTGCTCCCCAACTCTGTCTAATCTAGTGTGCTTCTCTTCCAAGGAGACCACTGCTTGAGTCGATCGAGAGCTTTCACCATTTGTTTCGATTTAAGAAGCCATATATAACAAAAGTAGAAAATTCACTGAGGCTTTGGGTAGTTCCAGCTTCACCACTCACCATTTATAATATAGGTCACTTCTTCAGTCCCCATCTGCATTAAGTTACATTGATTTCCTCTGAGCTGCATATTCTTGGTGAAATCGTTGGTGTCATGCAACCTATGTTTTACCCAACGATTATGGATCCCACATTTACTCCTAAAGTAGAGAGGAATGATACTTATCCGATGTATAATATACTCCACGAAGGGTTCACACGGAGAATGACATGTGTGGTCCTTGAGAATGATGAGAGCCTTTCTCAATGACCACTTGAAGAGGCGATATGCTTCAATTGTTGCGATCAAGGACCATATCTGAAAAATTATTATTAAAGGCTTAATCATGATGTTATTAATATTCATGACTTGTCTTAGGGTCTGTTCACTCCATCATGCTTTCATTTTTAGCTTGTTCCCTTTCTTAGACTTATTCATACTTTGAGCATCATGGAATACAATGAAATGAGGCATCTCCTTGTTTGAGGAGCAACATGCTTTGTTCAAGGCGAACACCTTTATTGGATTTTGCATTTGAAATTTTATTGTTATCTCTTTTTATGAGGAAGAAAGAAATAGATTCAAATTTTTTAATTAGATTTTTTATCCGAGCATCTATGGGTAACGAGTCTTCGTCTCTTGAGTTTTTTCCCTTGTGGAATTTTTGTATGATTAACATCGAATCTCCTAGAACATATATTTGTCACATTCCTCTTGCTAGAGCTAATTTTAACCCTTGCCATAATGCTAATGCTTATTCCTGGTTATTGGATGATTTCCTCGACCCTAATGAAAATTTGAGCTCTATTTTTTCCCCAGGGAAAAAATTTACCCCTCCTGCTCCTACCTCCCTCGCATTTCCATATAATTTTTATATGTTTAAAATTGTTAATTATTTTTTTATTAAAGTGAATGTATTATATTAATATAATTTTATATTAACTTTGAATTTATTAAATAGATAAAATTTAAAATACAAATTATTTTTTAGTTAAAAAAATTATTTCAACATATTTAATATTTTATATATATAATAAATAAAAAATTAATATATATGTGTGTGTGTGTGTGTGTTTTAACAAAGCAACTAGATTTCTATTATATAGACTGGATTGTGTGGCCAAAACCACTTACATTTATGACTACAAGACTTGCTTCTGTCATTTATGAAGGTTCAACATTCCAATATATCCATAAAAAAGTCTTTTTGCCTCTATGAGCTCTCTGCCCTATAGTTCTGCATTGAAACCTTTCATAGATTATAAAACACTGACCCAAAAACAAAACATATTTGCAGTGCATTAACATACATAAATTTAAAAGGGCTTAGAAATCCCGACTTCATTTTCTCTAGTCCAAATCACCACTTTTCTTTCACTCGTTCAGATGCTCAGGGAAGCACTGTCATCTTTCTCTCACCGCTCCTTAGCATAAGGTCTTGCTTTGCTAGTCACTAGCTCCTGAACGTCGGTAAAAAGGTCAAAGCTGGAAACCTCCATTTTTCCAACAATAAAATTTTTCCCCCAACCTTGAAAATTTTATTTCCACTTTAGCTTCAATCCCTCCCAACTTTTCCTCTGCTAGGCTAGCTATTGCTACCCTCTCGCTCTCCATGATATCTAATCTTCTAGAGAGTAGCTCCACTCGACCCATCAGTAGTTTAAACAAAAACTCCACATTTTTGTTCGAGTACACCATCTCAAGATTTGGGACTTCATTAGGGGATTTTTGAGGTCTAAAATAGGCCTCCTAGGGAAATTACAAAGTAATAGTGGAAATAATAAAATAATATTAGATTACACCATCAAATTTTAGAGGGAAACATAAAAAAATTACTTTTTTCAACTCGTATTTTCAACTTATCTCCCTATGGTTTTACTCATATTTCAAGCGAGAACACTTGCTGGATGCATAATTTTATTCCTCATCCAAGGAGTACCCATGTTGCATACTTTCGATGGACCCTGCTACACGAAAAATGAGAAATACATGAAAAATGTGACTGCAATCACATTTTTCATGTATTTCTCATTTTTCGTATAGGAGAGTCCATTGAAAGTATGCAACATGGGTAATCCTTGGATGAGTAATTAAATTTTTCATCCAATGAGTAATCTCGCTCGAAATTTGAGTAAAACCTTAGTGAGATAAGTTGAAAAAATAGTTTTATTATTTTATTAATTTTTAATCTTTTTACCTTTTTACCCCAAAAATGGTGAATCATCCGCCATGGTTGACATCATCATCTTGAATCTTATTGGTTCTTATAAATTTTATTTTGGTTGTACATTTTTCTTAGGAGGCCCATTTTATACCTCAAAAGTTGACTAATGTAACCTCTTATGACGCCATGGCTAAATTCTCCAAGCTTGAACAAAGGCAGTGAGTGCACTAGGATAGATGAGAATGTAATGGACATACTCTGAAAGTTTCCTACTTAAATAACCAATCCTCCTCATTTCTCCCGATAATGTACTCCTCTATCTCCATTAAAATCTAGTCATGTGGATCCATGATTTTGTTAAGAACTTGGTCTGCATGAGGCACCGAACCAACATTCCTTCATGAGAGTTTAAGTGATAATTCACTTAGCTTTGCAATATTAATGAACTCAGGTGAGTGCAACGCCATCCTCCCACATTTACCCAAGATAATTGTTCCATTGGGGTAAACATGTGATGATAGGCTACTATGATGTGATTCAACTCCCTATGTATAGTCAAGGAAGTGGAACTGACAAAATGAAACCAAATTGACCTTCCACACATGCTATAGAACCTTCAAGAGCCAACCAAACCTTCCAGGTGACCAACCCCTGAGGTAACATGACGTTTCACTAATATGGACCCTCAACCACTCCCATGACAAGCCATGCATGTGACTGAGGCCTTCTAGTTGGTCCCACAACAAAGCATGCTAACAATTGTGGAATTTTCTAGGGCTAGGTCTTAGGCCACTACCCATAACTTCATGAAACTTCTAGAAATGAATAATAACATTGCAACAAGTCTACTAATGCAAACATTGATACATGTACATGATCTGACCCCCACTAGCCATGATAAAAATTTCATCAAAAGGTCATAACAACATATCTGAGCATAGGGGTCTCATGCTTATATGAGATTCATAAGGAATCGTTGATATCTTATCACAATAGCTGGATTATCATCTATTAGTACATATATTAATTGTACATTCAATTGCTAATCAAACCATGATGAAATCCATACATCAAGTCTGTCATAAAACATACTTATAACCATCATAGAACAAACATAATTAACAAGGATATAACAAAAATAAAATCCACATATAAGAAAATACATTTATACATGAAATACCAAGGAGAAGAAGCTCGTATTAATGAATGAAAAAGCCAACCATATATAGGAATTCCATGAAGCACCCAACCATAGATTGGCTGAACCAAATATTTCTTTCATCCAATCACCCCCATGCCATATTCCAAGCATGAATTTGAGACTCAAAACTAAACCAATCTAGGTTTCCTCAGGCTTTACCGCAATCCCCACTGGATCACTAGGCCCTAAACAAGCATGGATGCCACCGTATTTCTCCACCTACACCATGAGGAATTTTCTTACTTCCTAGTCTCTAGGCTTTACCGTATATCTTGCCATTCACCAGTCGAGGATTCCTAGGCCTAATCGAGAATATACCCTCCAAGCTTTACTATATATCCCACCATTCACCAGTCGAGGATTCCTAGGGCTAATCGAGGGCACACACCTCTATTATTTAGCGTATATCCTGCTGTTCACTGGTCGAGATTCCTAGGCCTACCAAGGCACACAAAATACTACTTTACTGCAATATCACCTTCTCTAGTCCAGGGATTCCTAGGCCATGTGTTTTTTTCTTCTAGAGGCCACCTCACTTAGTTTTGAAACCAACCAAAAATCCATCTCAACCAAATACAAGAGAACCCATCACGCCATGGCTATCTGGAAATGGCAAGGCAAAGCTAAAGAACACTGTCACACCTAGAAAAACCCATACCAATAACAATAAGAGAACCAAAACCACACATGCATGTACCATGCATGCCAAGTCTAGCAAGAAAATCACACATGTAAATCGATACTTGCAATTAAACCCACTATAGTTGCTTGCTCCTACTCCTCCTTGCTTGACCTTTGCTTCCCTTTTCCTTCTTGGTCCTTCCTTTTCTTTCCTTGATCCAATGCTAGAGTGCTCAAAGGTGTGTGTGTGAGAGAATAGAATGAGAGCTCCAAAACTGAACTGACAAAAGATACCAACTAATCCTCGTAAGCCTATTTATTAACGAGGCCTCTATTTTCCTTCATTTTCGCCCTCACATGCAACCCGTGACCTTTTACCTTCCTTTTCTCCTATTTTTCATTATTTTCATAAATAAAATTCCAATTAATGCATCATGCCTTTCCAAACCCTTTTCCATTTCCTTTGCCAATTTCCCTTAGCCATATTAAACCAAATGAACACCCACACTAGGATGTTTTTCCCAACATTAAGCTTGGAATATGTGTCCCATGACCTTGGTTATTATTTTCATTTATTAAATTTATTTACATGTATTTTTGACCAAGGCTGTTACAATGAGTTCCAATGAATCTAAGGATCGAGACCATCCATATGACCATCCTCCTAGTCCATATCAACTTAGAGTATAGTGCTAGGTACAATAGGTAACTACGTATTAATCTTGATTTATTATCACCAACATGTGGATACTCCTTGATTATCATGTGGTGTTTAAAGCATTTAGACTGATATTGATGAGGTCAACAATCCTTTGCGCATGTGGTGTTTAAACTATTTAGAATGCTATTTCATGAGGCCGCTAGTTATATTTTCCCTATTTTCTATGCTCGTTCATGGTGGCTAAGGCACGAGGGAAAACCCCTTACTCTCCCCATTAATTTTAAGCATTCCAACTGCAAGTTCCACCTCGAGATTCATCATTTTGTCAACGTCACCATTTATATACTTGAGAATATGAAATAGGAAACTTCTTCAAAAATTTTCAACTGCCAATAATAATTCTTCTCATCGGGGAAGGGAATGTAGTGTCATAAGACAAAGTTACCTTAGAGATAATTCTGATCACAATCATCAAATATCATAATATTTTAACTTTCTTAACTCCCAAGGCTTCCCCCATAGCTAGAAATTCAAATCTATTATTTGATGTTGTACCTATACCCCAAGAAAATTTTAACAGTTCATGTTCCTCGGGGCAATGGATCACCTCTCCCACTTCTGCCACCCTTATGTATTTTAAGAAATAAAATAATTACACATTTATTTTATCTAAATAACATGAAATGATTTAAGTATATCATTTAAAAAAATACCATATCAACTTATATTATAAAAATTATACATCTCACTTTTATTAAGATGTAAATAACACATATCTACATTAATTAAAAAAAACTTCTTTTAATTAATTTATTAATTTATTAATTAATTTATTTTTTTATATAAAAATAAAAAAATCCTTATAAAAATGTGTTATATCAAATACTAAGGAAATCAATATAGTTAGCATACTCATTGTAAAATTCCCATTCACAAAATAATCGAAATTATTTAAACAAATAAATTCACAAAGATCATATCACCATGCACTTTATTCTAAATATGTATTTTCTCTTTCTTTATTTATAAAATAAGTATATTGTATATAGGCGTAGTCTAACTAAGAGACATAATGATTTTTTTGGTCAGAATCCGACAATACAATTTTGAGTAAGATTGTGATTTCTTATTGTTTACATTGCACTTTTGAATGCATAAATGGATTCAACATCCTAAAAAATATCTAAGGCTCTCAACCTTCGCACATTAAACATGTTAAACTCTTGATTTTTAAAAATCTTTGCTAGATTTTGGACAAAATTGACTAGAAAAAGTGTTTGGAAAATGATCATTTTTATCTATTAATTAGACTACACTGCTATACACACACATAATTTTTATTTTTATTTATTTATTTATTTATTTTTAATGTGGTTCATGGTCCTTGAAGATCGATGTGTCCACGAAATATTTGTAGCAGGCAAATCTACCTAACAAGACCACTTCTTGCCAACACAACCACATAGCCTGACCTCGAGAGTCTCGAGAGAGTTGAACCCGTGACCTTTTAATAATAGAGGTGCTTTAATGAAGGGAAATCAACCAATTGTGCTATTAAGAAAATGTTAAAATAAATATATATTTATTTTAATTATATTATATTCAATTATGATTTTTCCGTTTATTTTATAAAGATTTATTATTATTTAGTAACAACCGCTATAGTAAAAGGGTTTTAATTAATTAATTAAACGCACACACACACACACACACACATATAAAGGTTAAACTGAATGTATATATTTAATTATTATTATATATATTGAATTATTAATTTCTTAAATAAAGATTTATTAAGCGTTGGTAGCAATGATTTTAATAAATTGTTTTTTATTTTGTATTAATATTATATACAAATTAAAAAAAAAAAAACCTAAAGTTTTATGGTTATAGTGTATCAAACACTTTTCTTCACAAATTAAATATTTGAACTTTTTTTTTAAACCAATTAGAATCTTTGAGATCTTATTTGTCCTATTCCTCGGGCACAACCCTATCTATTTTACTTCAAAGCATATCTTATAACATACACTCCATTGGTCATTTTTTCCAAGTGGAGTAGGTTTAACATTACTTCCTAACATTAAATGCTTATTCATTCTATGCATTCTTCGTAACACAGCAGATAACCCTTTTCTGGGTCCAATGTCTAGCTAGTCTTTTCTAGAGCATTCTAAACATCCTCAAGATTGTAGACACTTGGGCTTTCACTACTTCATAGCTTAAAAATGCTTGAAAAAATCAAGTGAGTAAACAAGCAAAGAAGATATTTAAGAAACCAAGTAAGTAATCTCTTCTCACATTCTCATTTCTCAAGGAAGGAACACAAACCTGCAACTAGTGAACAAGAAGACTAAGAAAAACATTTAAAAAATTCTTTTCGACCAAGAAATATCATAGATTTGAAAATTTTCTAATATTTCAAGTTCAAACTATGAAATAATACATTATAAAAAAACTAAATACAATAAAAACATTGCTACAAAATGATATTTCAAGTTCAAATTACGAAATAACAAACTATACAAAACTAAATATAGTAGAAACATTGCTAAAAAATATCTATGTTGTGATTTAAAGTACTATGAGATAATTAGTCCTCATGTAACAAGAGGATATGAACATAAAGGCCAGGAGCCTATGGAATAGGGGTTGTACAATAGGTTTGACAAGAATGTCTTTATAAGTAGGAAGGATAGGCTTGACGAGAATGTCAGGAAAATAAGTGAAGGAAGGACAACCAGGGAGATAAGTGAAAGTTTTAACGCTAGGGGAATAAGTACAATAAATAGATTGAGTAATTATGAAGAAGTTTCTTCTTCATCCAACAACCTCAAGCAAGCCCCAAGCCCTAAGAAATTCTAGCTTAGCTCTTGGATTAGGGAGTTCAATCTCAGTTACAGGTAATCTCGGCCCCACTTCAAGAGTCAATCTCTTCACTTCTAGGAAACTTTGTTTTTTTTCGACCTATCACTTTCCACCTCATTTACAATTTCAAGTCTTTCATGAGCTTCATGTCAATGTTGTATTAAGCTTAAAGGTAAGGGGAAAGTGATTTATCTCTACAATTACACATCGTGACACTTCCACCAATATTGTGCACCCTAGCACCCTCACTAAAATAAAAAGCTACAAACTGACATTGGATCATTTATCCCTAAATATTCTTCTACTAATACAAGTAGCTAAATACCTTGAGCTCTTAAACCTAGCCAAAGTATGTGTGTCCCCCTTACCCAACTTGCAAGTCTTCTCAACAAGCTTGAAAGGATCAAGCATGCCCAATGACAACTACAACAATCAAGAAAGGTTAGTGATACTCTAATAGAATATTTTTTCTTGCTCTTCCTTAAACCAAAATTTAGTGAGAGTAAAAGAAAAAAGAAAAAAGAAAAATGGAAATCCAACAAAATAACTTGAAAATAAATCATCGCTTGTTTGACATGTGCGTGTATATATACATGAATTATCACTAGAAATGGAAAAATAGTATATATATTTCAATGTGATATTAGTGGCTTCCTTATGAAGTTCACTGAAGTGGAATGCAAAATTGTATACTTACCAATGAAATCCCAAGTGGTCAAAGGGAAGTGATGGTTCTCATTGTTAGAGGATAACCAGATTGGTTAATTGTCATATCCAAAAGTTTCTCTCATTTCCATTGTAATGCACGTGTCTTGGTGTACAATCAAGCTCTCCACCCTCCAATAGTAAGGATCGAAAGGTTAGGATTAGTTTGATGCTTTTTTGGTGGACCTAATATATGAAAGTAGACATCTAAGCTTGGTAGAAAAATTACAAATCATGTTCTTTAAGGAATAAAGAAACATGTAAAGAATCCCTTTGATGATAATGGCCACACATGCCCTCATACAGAAGGTCTTTGTGTCATAGACTTTGTGTCATAGACTTCCCACCCATGAGACATGGAAAATCTTCAATGGAAACCATTACAACATCCACTTGGGTGCTTCTGTAGAGCTTTCATATAAGGAATATGGTGAGTGAAATCCTAAACCCTTTAGTGGTAAATACCTTGGTTATAGAGAACAAGTTTGGCACATGCCAAACATAATAAGACCTTGATGTTTTTTCTCATTATCCATATGAAAATCCCTGATGTAGATGCTCCAGATGAAGATCCATATCTAGATAGTAACTTGTTAGAATATGACAATAATATATTAAAGAAAATGTAAATATAGAAATTTATTTACCTACATTGTTGCGTTTATTCTAATGGTTTTACAAACCATAAAATAGTTACCAAAACTATTGCAATGATGCCGACTTCATTTATGATTTCGAGAGATGAGGAGGCCGTGTGTAAGCTTGATTGTAATATTTCTGTCATAATAAAACCTATTTCATTTCCCGTGGATTTTTCCTTGACAAACCGTCCGCGTTTTACCCTGTAAACTCTTGTGTACTATTGTATTTCTATTTGTACCATTGTTTCGTTGAATCATATGTGAAACCAATAAGTTGCATCAAAATCACAAAGTTAAGGGTGAAATCGAAGTCTGTCTGAATGTGTGATCGAAAAATCCAATCGTCATTCATGCTGCACAATTTACAAACAAATCTGTCATTCATGCTGCACACTTTACAACACAATTTACAGACAAATCTGTCATTCATGCTGCACAATTTACAAGCAAATCTGTCATTCATGTTGCACAATTTGCAGCACAATTTACAAACAAATTTGTCATTCATGCTGCACAATTTACAAACAAATCTGTCATTCATGCTGCACAATTTACAAACAAATCTGTCATTCATGCTGCACAATTTACAGCACAATTTACAAACAAATCTGTCATTCATGCTGCACAATTTACAAACAAATCTGTCATTGCAGTGAAGGTGTGAATTAAAATCTAGCCACTGAGCTGCACAATATACAAACAAGTTCATCATTGCAGGTAAGGCGTGAAGGAAAAGTGGGTTGCTAAGCCGCATTGAGAAAAAACAATTCCTCTCTGCTGCAAACACACAGTCGAGACACAACCAACCTTTGGTTCGGGACGACTTTGCCATCAATAATTTTCCCGCGATTTGATGGAGACCAACGCAGGAAAAACCATAGCTATTTGTTCGGGTCGAGTTTTGCTTGTGAAGGAGCGAGCCTATAGGGAAGTCAAGTTCACTGCAAGAAGGAAAGCAAGTACACTATTTTAAATTTCATGGTTTTTAAATTTGTAAAGCCTATAAAACCTCAAGAAAATAAATTTTTACAGATAGTCCTAGTAGAAAAAAATATTAAATTTATATAGACATTTCAATTGAAAAAAAAACAGATTTGAGATATAGAAATTTCAATTGAAAAAAAAACAGATTTGAAAATAAGCTAATTAATATAGGGTTTCAAGGGGTTGTGAAACAAAGTTTTTTATTTTATTATTATTTTATTTTAAATATAGGGTGTATTATTATTATTATTTTCTTGGAAAATTAGGTTAAGTCCACCCAAAGGGACCACATCCCCTAGCCAAACTAATTCGAGCCTAACCCCAAGGGTGTCAAGGATAATTGAACTCGCGACCTCCCAATGGCAAGTTTCTTTAGCAACGAGGCCTCGACTAATTGAGCTAACCCTCAGGGCTAAAAAAGTAGGGTTTATGAAATAGGGAAGGATTTTTTTTTTTAAACGAGGTTTTTGAATGTGTTTATTTTTCCAACTTGTGATATTAAAATTTTCAAATTTTGAAGGAGAGTTTGTATAAAGAATAATGGTGAATACTAAGTTTTAATTTGAAAATTTTAATGGAATTTTTTTTTTGAACCATGAAAATTAAAAATGTAGGGTCTATTATTACAACAAGGGTTGCATAAGGCGTTAGGTGGCAGGAGCAAGAAGCTTGTAATGATGACCGATGAAAACTGGTCGGACTTAGATTCCATAGCCCTAAGTACAATACAATTGCGTCTTGTTGATGATTATCTATTAAAAATCATTGGTGAAGTGACAACAATAGGATTGTGGACAAGTTGGAAGGTATTAACATGACAAATCCTTGAAAAACCAGATCTACCTGAAGAGGAAGCTATAGAATTTGAAGATGGAAGAAGACACAAAAATAAAAAATCACCTAAATGTGTTTAATACTCTTATTTTCCTGTTAAATGGTATATATGTCAAACTTGATGGTGAAGATAAGGAAGTTACATTGTTGTGTTCGTTGCCTAAATCACGTGACAATTTTTCAACCTCCATCAACTTAAGCACAATTTACTCTTGAATTTGATTTGTTGGAGATTTTTTATTTTTTATTTTTTATTATTTATTTATTTATTTATTTTTCTGGATAGGTGAGGAGGAAATTGAGAATCAAAACCTCAATGGCAGAAGTAATGGTGGTTAGAGGTCACTCTAGAGATAAAGGAGATAAATCAAGAGGTACATCCAGGTTAAAGCCAAAAGGAAAAAAAAGTAAATTGAAATGTTGGTTCTGCAACAAACCAGGGCATCTCAAGAAGGGTTGTTGGAAGAGATAGGAATCCAAGGAAGATTAAAAAATAGAGGAAAATATGGTTGAATCGGGTTCATGTGTGGCCGATGAACTATTGTGAATTTGTAATGTTCCTAAATACCATGAAGATTAGCTATTATATTTTGGCGCATCTCATTATATGTGTCCACATAAAAATTGGTTTTCAATATACGAAGTTGTTGATGGTGGATTTCCATTATGGGTAATAATATAACCTATAAGACTATTGGGGTTGGGAGTGTCAAAATTAGGATGTTGAACGGTATTTTGAGAACACTAATAGATGTGTGTTGTGAAGACAATCCCCTCTATGGATAGAGGTGATCTCGCTAGCCCTAGAGTGGGTCTAGTAATGCACGAGACTAAGTAATGAACCCTTTCCTAGCTTGTATTCAAAGCGAAAGAAGGAGAAGAAGAACTACCTCTTCCTGATGCTATCGTCTAGTCCTTTGGTGAAGACCTTAATTCCACGATCCTTCAGGCTCGCTCCTTGCATCTTGTGATGTTCAAATACCTGTAAGAGATCAAGAGACAACAACAAGAAACATGATGAGAAACATAGCATACACCGAATACAAACTACCTAATAGATGAAGGAGCATTAGGCTACTTGCATATATATCTAGACAAATATGGAAAGTGAAACACCAATTGTATTATTAATTAAAGAAAGAGGAATCATACAACCGTGGCCTTGATGTTGGAGGCCTCCCTTTGGTGATTTCCATATCCAAACCGAGGCTCTTCAAGTAATCCTTCTCCCAAATGTCAAACTGGGCATAAGCACAGTATAGGGATGCAAAGGATCAATGATCAGGTAAGACCGACCAGTAGTGGAAGGATGGGGTTCAATTTATAGGTAGGGAGAGGGAGTTAGGGATCCATAAAGGAAGGAGGAAGGCCTAATTATCAAGGGAAAATTCCCTAATGATAGGATCAAGAGCTCCAAATGAGAGATCTTGATCATATGTCCACCGAACCATATCCAGCTCGTCGTTCTGAGAAGCTTCTAGTGCATGAAGCTTCTTCTCCATTTGAGGAAACACTGTCAGAAAGGGTTCAATGTTTTTTTTCCCATCAAAAGTGTGATGGAAATGCAAGGTCAAAGTGTGGCAACTTGCCATTAGCACAGGCAGGAAACTGGAAAATAGCGCTGACCCAAAAAATTTAGGTTTTGAGCTAAGCTTCTCTAGAAAAAATTTCTGTTAGTCTTTAAGGGATACCATGATGTATTTTCCATGGTGGATATACTACAAAATAGTCATATTAGGGCACTTCAGGATCAGGGATAGGAAGTATTTAGGGTGACAAATTACTGTGTAACAGATGCCCCCTAAATCATGAAGGAAAAATAAAGAGTGATGGGCGAAATGCTTTACGAACCAAGGAAAGGACTCATAATACCACCAGGAGACCTACCAAATCAAACACAATAAAATATGTGAAATATATGATATAAAAATCCCTAATAACATATCTCTATATAAGCATAAAATAACACATGAACCCACGACATGGTCGCATCCATGTGCCTGAAAGAGATCATGGAAATGGATCCACGATATGGTCGCATCCATCTGTATATAAAGGATCATGTGTAGAGTCATGAATACTCAACAACTCCACGTAGCCTAGATAATAACATATGTGATCTAGGGTCTTCGTCTCTATCTCTATCTACCCACTGTACATTTATAACCATGTGAATAGATGCACTGACGCCGAACATAGTAAAAACCACCTTATTACAAGTCAATAATGTAAATCGTTAACATGAACTAGAGAAACCACCAATGATGACAATGGAACTCAAGGTACAAAAAAACAATCTGCAAGTGTGATTGAATGATTTGAAGTTGAACACTTGTAGAATCATCTGATTGAAGGCCAGTGATGTGAACCTGTTGTCGTACACGAAGAACTTTCCATTAAGGCATGAAAGCTCCAAGGCATTGAAAAGGAGTTTCTAAATCATCTTCCTGGATAATGAGCTAAAGTCAACAAGAAGTAATTCGTCGAAGGAGGGAAATAATTATTCCCACATCATCGACATGAAATAAAGGATTTCTGAAGATGATAGGAGTGATTCAGGACTGTGGTAAAGAGGTTCAAATAAGTAGAAGATGTTTGACTGTTACAACAAAGACTTCTCTTGAACATATCAACGACACGACTCTAGAGTGTGGCAACATTTGACTCAACAATGGGATCAAAGGTCATGGTGACGAAAGATAATTATCAAATGAGAGGAAAACAAATTTCCAAATCCCCAGGCATGTGATGAATTAAGGATATCCCCAACTCGACACGAACTGCAGACGAGTGTCATGTTCAAGAGCAACATGGTGCCTCAAAACACATAGGAACTTTCACTTTCAATTTTCCTCTGTTATTGCTAACAAGTACCTCTTTATTTTTGATAGAAAGCGTGAAGAGGATAGCATATTCTTAGAGTATAAGTTCATTCTTTGAATGAATCCATCCTAGTAAGTTTAACGAGCCCTAGGAAGGAGGAACTCAACCTTGTCATGGTGACAAGTCTTTCACTGTTTAATTTTTATGAGTCCAATGGAAGAGTAACTCGATATATTTTTCATGTTTAGAGAGTTTGAAAAAGAGACAAAAAACAAAATTCCATCGGATCCCTCGAATATGAAAAGGTAGAAAATAATATCTGAGAGAACTTCTTGACCATGTTCGATCAAGGTATTCTTTTTTCATAAATAGTCAATCTTAACCTGAAAAAGGGGCAAACATATATTGAGACCACGTCAATTCATTTAATTTAACGAGTTAGAAATGAAAAGTAATCGACGACATTTTCATTTTTCGAGAGTCAAAAAAGAGCTCCAAGATGACTCCTCCTGGAGGAACGAGTGGTTTGACGAGTAGTAACCTATTCCAATTATGATGGAACTTCCTAAAACATGTAAAGGTCAAGAGGCTGGCTAATAAGACCACTCATCACAACAGTTCCTCGGGAAAGGGTAAAACAACCAAGTGAAAACGTAATATCGGCCAAGTAGATGGTGACGGTGGAATGAGAAAACCAAGGCTCACCTGGAAAAGAGGATGAAAAAATGGCAATCACAAGAGGTAAAATATAAATGGTTTCATTTTTACACAAGCTTGAAACATGGGAAACTCTGCTTGAAATTGGTTTCATTTTTTCACAAGCTTGAAACAAAGACAAACTATGTTCGGAATAAGTTTGCATGCCCATAGCATGGTGACTCAATTCGAGGTGCATGCCCCCTAATCTTCATCTCATTCACCCAAGTAGACTACTAGTTACTGACAAGTTGATGGAATGAAGGTTCATTTACGATATCGTGTGAAAGACTCGACTGGGAATTTATGAGATCTAATCAGAGACTATAATTGAAAGGGGATTTGTTTAAATTATTAACGAGGTTGACATAGTAAAATAACTATCCTCATGACACCTTTTTTCATTTATTAATGAGCTTGATGCAAGAAAATGAAATTTTCTCTAGAGAGCCTTGATTCATTTTTTAAGGAGCTTGAAACAAGAAAAGGAACTTTGCTCCGAAGAGCTTGTTTCATTTTTTAAGGAGCTTGACACAAGAAAAAAAAATTTTCTCCGACACCTAATCATGGCCCATAAAAGGTCATGGCTTCCAAGAGGTTCTCATCATATGGGAGAATAACACTAGAAATCAGGGTCCAATGCCTCTAGTACATGATGCACTACATCACTGAGTGGATCATCAATAGACATGGATATGGAACATGTTTCCACATAACTGACCTGTGGCAAAGATGATACCACTAACATGTTTATGGATGTTGGTTGGCTGGGAGCCAGATTAGGACCAATGAATGACAACTGATCAATGGTCAAAATTCTTCCTTCATGTGTAAAACACATCACACGAAAGAAAGAATAGACAAGAGCTCCCATGAAATAAGTATAGTCACGCCAAAGGAGTAATTTAAAATCCAATGGGCCTTGGACAACCATCACGTCTATATAGACAATATTTCCTCCCAAAGTAATAGGAAACTTCGGAAGGATGCCTAATAGTTGATTGGTTCCTCTGTTAAAAGCTAACAAATTCTGGGTAACAGGCACAAGCTGCGGAGAGCCAAAAGATTTTACAAGTAGTTGAGGAAAAAATAATAACAAATGCACCTTCATCTATTATTGTGCTAGGTACAAACACATTATAGGCTTGTATTGTGATCTCAAATGACACATAAGAAGGAATTTGATATCTTATCAGTTGACTCCAATCAAAGTAAGTGACTAGACTAATTGGATGGGGTGTCGTGGGAACAAGAGAACCACCCCCTTCTATTACAGGAACGGTAGGATCACCCTCCCGTACCGTGGGAATGGGAGGATTTCCCTCCAATTCATGGGAATCTGAAGAAACAAAAAGAACCTGAGTGGTATGAGGTGCACTCTCTACATGAAAGACTTGATCAAATAAATTTGGAATCAGGTCTACCAT
Source organism: Pinus albicaulis (assembly GCA_034641835.2). Taxonomy (NCBI): domain Eukaryota; kingdom Viridiplantae; phylum Streptophyta; class Pinopsida; order Pinales; family Pinaceae; genus Pinus; species Pinus albicaulis. Next base: position 705,512,530 of record CM076582.1, read on the forward strand.
TTTTTCAACCAATGGTTGATTGGGAAAAAACTCATGGGATTTACTTTCAGAGAGTGGGATTGACTAGAGATGAATTCTAATCGATCACTTGATCAACTAGCGGAGGATCAGGGAAAAGCTTCCGATAACCAGTCAAAAGTCGTGGCTGAGAATTCGTAAGGTTATCCAACACTTTGGAGGCTTCGTCCATTTAAGGGAAAAGGTGAATGGGGTGATTTCCTTCACATAAATTATAGGGAAATTTGACTTTACCCTTTTTCCCATGGCCCTGACTATCACTAGTTGATGGTTTGTCACCAACATGATCTACAAAGGTCGATGAAAAAGGATGATGTGAGCTGGTGGACCATACTTCTAATATCCAAGGAATGTCAGAAAAATCCCTAAGAAGGTGATCACCTTTACATAACTTGCAAGGGAATTTGAATTTGCGGAATTGAATGGAATATTTTTCAACATCAGTTGCATTGGTAGCAATGGTTGCCCCCTTGCTTATTTTTCTTCTTATTCTTCATCCTTTTCTTAGCTATTGTCCAGCCCTTTGGTGAAGACCTTGATTCCACGATCCTTCAGGCTCTATCCTTAAAATTTGTGACATTCGAATACCTGTAAGAGATCAAGAGACAACAACAAGAAATGTGACAAGATACATAACATACATTGAATACAAACTACCTAACATATCAAGGAGCATTAGGCTACTTTCATAGATATCTAGACAAATATGGAAAGTGAAACACCAGTTGTATTATTAATTATAGAAAGAGTAAGCATACAACCACGACCTTGATGTTGGATGCCTCCCTTTGGTGATTTCCATGTCCAAACCGAGGCTCTTCAAGAAGTCTTTCTCTTAAATGGAAAATTTAACATAATCATAGTATAGGGATGCAAAGGATTAATGATCAGGTAAGACCAATGAGTAGTGGAAGGATGGGATTCAATTTATAGGTAGGGAGAGGGAGTTAGGGATCCATGAAGGAAGGAGGAAGGCCCACTTCTCAAGGGAAAATTCCCCAATGATAGGACCAAGAGCTCCAAATGAGAGAGCTTGATGATATCTCCACCGAACCATATCCAGCTCGCTGTTATGGGAGCTTCTAGTGCACGAAGCTTCTTCTCCATTTGAGGAAACACTGACAGAAAGTGTTAATCACGGTTTTTCCCATCAAAAGCATGCTGGTGGCCCTGGGTCAAAGTGTGGCAACCTGCCATTGTCACAGGTAGGCAACTGGAAATTAGTGCTGACCCATAAATTTAGTTTTTGAGCTAAGCTTCTCCATAAAATCTTCAAGGAGAATTTTGGTTAGTTTTTAAGGGATACCGCGATGTATTTTCCATGGTGGATATACTGCACATTAGTCACCTTAGGGCACTTTAGGATGAGGGATGGGAAGTAAGCAGGGTGAAAAATCACTGTGTAACAATGTGAGACATGTAATTGAATTAAAGAAAAAACCAATTAATTTGGGAGCATTGGATTTTTGGGGCTATAAGTTCACAGGTCAAGGTGGAGCAGTGAAAGTGTCCCATGGAACTTTAGTGGTCATGAAGGATACTAAGATAAAGAACATTTACAAACCAAAGGAAGTACTCATATTAGGGTAATTGCTATTGCATCTAAGGAGTCGGCTAAATCCACTTGTTTATGCCATTAACCACTGGGTCATATGAACAAAAAGGGATTGCAGGTATTGACAAACTACAATATACTTCCAAATTTGAAATCTATGAATTTGAATCTATACAAACATTGTATATTTGGAAAAATTGTAGACATAATTTTAAAGCGGTAGGAATAATATTAAAGGTACTCTTGATTTCTTTCATTCAAATGTTTCCATCCCCTGATGTTTCTTTCGGAAGATCATCATATTTTGTTTCATTTATAGATGATTTCTCTAAAGAAGTGTGGGTTTATGTATAAAAAGAAAAGGTGGTGTGTTTAAAACTCTTAAACAAATTAGAAATATGGTTTACAGGATAAATAACAAGGTTTATCTATAAAAAGAAAAGGTGATGTATTTAAAACTTTTAAACAAATTAGAAATATGTTTTACACGAGAACTAACACGACAAATAAAAATATTGAGACTAGATAATGAAGGCAAGTTAACTTATTTAGGGTTTGAAGAATATTGCAAGGAGCATTCTCAACAATGCTAGTTTACAACAAGACTCATGGGAAGAAACTGTTGAAGTTTGCAACAAGAAATATTGAAAATTGAAACAAAAAGAGGCTTCTTATTTAATTTTAACTTAATTAAATTATAAATAAATTGTAATTTCACATCACATGAAAGCTTGTACGAGTTAGCTAAGTTAGGAAGACTTAGTTAGCTCAGCTAATTTGAGTTGAGGGTCAAACTAGAGGCATGTAGAGTGTCTCCTTTTTAGGAGCCCTCGTTGAGTTTATTTCGAGTTGTAATTAATTAACTTAATTATTTGAGTTAAAACCAGTTTAACTAGTTCTAACTAATGGAGGAACTAGTGGGAGGTCCAGTGAATTAAATCTGATTTAATTTACATGTAGTGATCAATCAGATAACTGATAATTTGCTAAAATAGCTTATGCATGTCAGTTCTGAGAAAAACCCGTTGAGATTGGAGTTAAAGGGAAGTGTACTATCAGTTGTATAATTAAAAAATTGTATAGGTGGTGGATGGAGTTAGAGGAAGAGCCTTAATGTATTGCACAATCATTATTGGGTAATTTTCTAATTAATAGGGATTCAATTGCCCAAGAAATTGCGCAAGCAAGCAAGGGAGTTTGAGGCCAATAAATTTGTTAAGTATTGAACCAAGATAGGCTAGGAATCAGTGAGATGGACAAAGATAGTGCAGAGAGCTATCAAGCATGAGAGAATAATTGTATTATTCTCATATTCTTTGACATATGTAATATACAGATAGTTGTGTTTTTAGCTGAGGCTTTCCCCAAATAAATATTTGTGTTGTGTGATTGAAATTCTTTCTCTTTCTTGTTCATGTGATTTTGCGATCGTAATTGGTTTTTGCAATTTGTAGAGTAGATTCAATTTTTTTTTTTTAACATATTACAAATATTATTTTGAATCTATCTAGATTTTCTACATGGTATCAGAGTAGGAATCACTATAAAAGAGAAGAATACGAGTTTTTTCTATGTAGGTGAATCGAATTTGCAGATCTACTCTTCAGGAACAACAACATGATCAAGATGTCTTTCTGTGGATTGAGACTCGAATATGCCCTTGAGGGTGGTTAAAATTACATAGCTTTGAGAGACATGATGGAAGCAATGTTGGAATATAATAGGCTGAAGGAATTCATAGACAGTGATATTCAAAAGCCCGCAACAACAGATGCTCAAAATTTTGATGCATGAAAGAAGAATGTAGCAAAGGTAAGGAGGATTATGTTAGAAGGAGTTCAAGATCATATTGTCTCAAAAATCCATGGAAAGGAAACTCCATATGCTATGTTGAAGGCCTTAACATATTTTTTTCAGAACAACAACAACCAAAGGAAGCTGGCACTGAAGGAAAATCTCAAAAAAATCAAGATGGAGGAGGGTGACATAATACCAAAATACTTGACCAAGTTCACTTTGTTTCAGGATGAGCTTGGAAGTCTTTGTGTTACAGTTTTCGAGGATGAACTGGTGATCCTAGCACTTTTAGGCCTTCATGAGAGTGTTAATTTTCCAATATTTCTCTATGTTGTATTAGTTTCTTAAGCCCAAATTAATTTTTCATTAAGTGTATTAAGATATACACAATATAAATAACCGTAAACTGTAACTGAAGATAGAAAAATGCACACAATAACAGAGAAGACAATATCACAACCATGAGACACAGATATTGGTCCAAGACTAGGGAAAAAACCCACAATGGGGAAAACCCTTTAAAATATTGTTCTTTTATAGATTTTCTTCAAAATATTTCAGCAAATATAATGTTGAAAATGCAGCAAGATGATGGAGCTTAGTGAAATGAAGTCGCCTTCACTAAGTGGGCCCGCAGGCAAATTCTAGGCGCAAAATCTATTTTTAGACTATGTCTATTTTTAGACATATGGAGCATGATCCGGGGATTGCAGTATGAGATTCTTGGAGCATTGGTCATGTTGGTAAAAATAGATGGGACTCTATTTTTTGGACCTATAGGTCGAAGTCTATTTTTAGATTGCCTCTCCTTAAAATAGGGAAGTCAAATATTATTTACCCTTAATAATATTTGGACTATAAACTTTAGTTTACTCTCTTGGAGCACTTCAGTTCGAGCCTTGGAAGTGGCTCATGCATCTGACAGAGGAATTACGCTATTCCCAAGGGTTTGATGGCATCATGCATGGTTGACTTCAGTTAGGACTTCAGTGGCAGAAGTTTGGTGGAGTTAATGAGACGGCTAGTGGAGTTGTGTTCTGTTTATTTTAGTTGAACTAGTTGAGATTAGTTTAACTAGCTAATCAATTAGTTATGAGTGGAGTGAATTAAATATTATTTAATTCATTAATTAGTAACTCATTATTCAACTCAAGAACACATCAGTTCACTACGGTGCATGATCAGTTCAGTGGAGACCAGTGAAAGAGGTAGATGAAAGGGTGGAGTTAGCTATCAGTGGCGACATCAGTTGTGCATGAGATTTGCACCACACTTGGAGGAATTTCCCATGATGATTGCGCTGTCAAGCCAAGGAGATTCGAACCTTGGATCTCTATATAGACAGGCCTGGATTACGCAATAGAGGCAAGGCAATTGGCGGTGAGTTTTGAACCAGTAACCTGTTCAAAACTGAGCTAGTTTGTGTGTAACTTTATGAGAAAGTACTGAGTACTTGTGAGGAGTATTGTATTGAGTTTGTTACATGATTTCTCCATTATAATATACACAATAGTTGCGGGGTTTTCAGCTATAAGCTTTCCCCATACATACTGTGTTAATGTGTATGATGATTTGATGTGTTATTGCTTGATTTTATTTCCGCATGTTTGATGATCTGAGTGGAAGAGATTATGTGTTGCATATAAATTCGAATTGTATGTGATCAGGATAATATCGGTGGATAATTAATCATTATTCAGCAAATTTATACATGGTATCAGAGCTATTGAAGCTAATATTGATCATCACAGTGATTACAAACTTATTTCGGTAGACAGAGTCTGCATGCAGGCCAGGTAGCCTCCAGATTCATGAAAGGTCTGGTAAATGCCCCTTGCAGTCAATCTCTGTGCTAGAAATAATTTTTTCTCACAGATCTAGACCGGTTGAGCTTTGAGGTGGAATTCGAAATTTTGCAGCAGTTTTGTTTTTCTTGGTGCCGGTGTTGAAAATGCCCCTTGCAGTCAATCTCTGTGCTAGAAATAATTTTTTCTCATAGATCTAGACCGGTTGAGCTTTGAGGTGGAATTCGAAATTTTGCAGCAGTTTTGTTTTTCTTGGTGCCGGTGTTGAAAATGTCTTTCAACGGTTTGCGACTCGAATATGCTCTTGAAGGCAGTTCGAATTATGTTGCATGGAAGGATCGCATGGAGGCAATATTAGAAGATAATGGTCTGAAGGAGTTCGTAGATACGGATGTCCAAAAGCCCACTGATCTTGCTGAAGTCGAAGCATGGCAAAAGAAGATGGCGAAATGTCGAAGGATCCTGTTGGAGGGCGTCAAGGATCATATTGTATCTAGCCTGCATGGAAAGGCTTCTCCATTTCTAATGTGGAAAGCTTTGACGGATCTATTCCAGAGTAACAGTGACCAAAGGAAGCTGGCGCTCAAAGATAAGCTCAGGAACATCAAGATGGAGAAAGGCGACAATATCGCCAAATACCTCACGAAGTTCACTCAGTGCAGAGATGAGCTGGGAAGTGTGGGGGTGACTGTCGAAGACGAGGACATGGTCGATTTGGCTCTCCTTGGTCTTCCGAAGGCTTGGCACTCATATCAAGATAGTGTCAATGGTCGGGAGAAGCTGCCAGGATGGGAGCGCCTTTGGGCGGATCTCATGCAGGAGGAGATAAGGAGGACTACTCGTGATGGATCTTCATCAAAGGGAGCTGATGAAGAAAACTGCGCTTTGGTTGCCAAAGCAAAGAAGGGGAAGGGTAAGAAAAATTCTCATTCTGGTGCAAAGGGCAAGAAGCAGGATACGACGAAAGTGAAGTGTTTTCACTTCCATGATCACGGACATTATGCTACCAATTGTCCAAAGAAGAAGAAGAACAAGCAAGTGGGAAGATCTGCAGATGGAGAAGCTTTGGCTTCACAGTTCGAGCTTGAATTTTCACTGATCGCATGCTTGGTTTCAAGTGTGATGGGATCGGTGTGGTTCTTGGACAGCGGTGTGTCATTTCATATGACGGGAGATCGGGAGTTGTTCTCAGATCTGGAGGACAAAGATTTGGGTGTGCACATCGAGATGGGCGATGATGGTAGATACAGTGCGACTGGTATCGGTACCATATCCTTTCAGAGGGAGTCTGGTAAGCCCTTTGTATTGAAGGATGTCATGCATGTACCTGGATTGAAGAAGAACTTGATCTCTATGGCGATGTTGGAGGATAAGGGGTATGATGTGGTCTTCAGCGAAGGAAAAGCATTCCTGCGCAATAAGACTACTGGAGAGACCCGGAAGATAGGGGTTCGGACCAAGAACCTTTATCAGTTGCAGGTAGATGGCTGCGCAGCTATGGCATGCAAGGCGGGAGAAGTGGTGAGCCAGGATGATGAGGGCGAGCTGTGGCATAGGAGATTGGGCCACCTTCACCATGGAGCTTTGAAGATTCTGCAGCAGATTTCTACTGGGCTTCCTAAGGGCACCCTTGCGCAGTCAGATCAGTGCAAGGGGTGTACTTTAGGGAAGTATGTGAAAGCCACCTTTCACGAGAAGGATAGTCGCGCCACGACGATCCTTGAGAGAGTTCACACAGACGTGTGTGGTCCTTTCTCGGTTGCTTCGACAGCAAAGCACAGGTATTATGTGATCTTTGTTGATGATTTCTCTCGAAAGTGCTGGATCTTCTTCATGCAGAAGAAGAGCGATACATTCGCGAAGTTCTGTGAGTTTAAAGCTTTGGTCGAGAAGGAGTCGGGGAAGAAGGTGATTGCTCTAAGGAGTGATAACGGTGGTGAATTCATCTCGGCTGAATTCAAGGAGTTCTGCAGCGCAAAAGGGATTCGGAGAGAGCTCATCGCACCCCATAACCCACAGCAGAACGGGGTGGCTGAGCGGAAGAACAGAACGATCGTGGGTGCTGCACGGGAAATGTTGCATGATTAGGGCCTACCCCTTCACTTGTGGGCTGAGGCATGCAATACAGTAGTGTATGTGCAGAATCGTTGTCCTCACAAGGTTATTGGCATGAGTACACCGGAGGAGGCTTATTCTGGCAAGAGGCCTGATATTTCCCATTTGCGGATTTTTGGTTCTCCTGTCTACATACATGTGACGAAGGATGCGAGAAGGAAGCTGGATCCAACTGCTGAGGTTGGAATATTTGTGGGGTACACTGATACACCTCACAACTATCGGGTGTATTTTTTAGACAGTCGAAAGACTGTTGTGCGACGGGATATAAAATTTCAGGAGGAGAAAGCCATGCGGTGTTCGCTTGAGAGGGAGCTACACTTGCATGCAGATGAGGAGCTGTTAGTTCCTAAGGAGGAGCTTCCGGATGTGGATCAGCCACAAGAGGAAGTTCAGGAGGTGGAAGAAACCACCCATGCAGCGCCAACCATCAGAGGGCACATGCACACTACAGAAGCTGAGCGACTGGCTCGGGATGCAGAGAAGGTTGTAGGACCACCTACAACACAGCGCAGACAGAGACAGTCACCGGATCGGTACACTGGATACATGGCTCTTGTGAGTCAATGTGTTGTGATGGAGCCATCCTATTTTGAGGAAGCTGTGGAGGAACCCGCATGGGTTGATGCCATGATCGAAGAATATGCTTCGATCGTCAGGAACAGAGCATGGGAGATTGTCCCAAGACCGGTGGGGAAATCAGTGGTGGGTTCGCGATGGATCTACAAGGTGAAGCAGGCGGCTGACGGGAGTGTGGAGAAGTACAAGGCGAGATTTGTCGCCCGTGGCTTTTCACAAATCGAGGGGATCGATTATGAGGAGACCTTTGCACCTGTCGCAAGGTACTCTTCCATACGGACGATCCTTGCTCTCTCAGCGCAGATGGGGTGGCACATTCATCAGATGGATGTGAAGACTGCGTTCCTCAATGGAGTTATCGAGGAAGAGGTGTACATAGAGCAGCCTGAAGGTTTTGAGATCTTCAGCAGTGAGTCGCATGTGTGCCGACTCAAGAGAGCACTGTACGGGCTGAAGCAGGCACCTCGTGCTTGGTACACTCGGATAGACAGCTACTTCACCGGGCTTGGATTCTCCAAGAGTGAGGCGGATCCAAACCTGTACCAGATTGTGGTGGAGGGGAAGCTGTTGATCATCGTACTGTATGTGGATGATCTAGTTTTGACTGGCGATGAGCAGTTGATACTTTCATGCAAGGAGGATCTTGCACGAGAGTTTGAGATGAACGACTTGGGCATCCTTCATTATTTCCTGGGATTGGAGATTTGGCAGTGCAGCGGAGGACTGTTTTTTTCTCAGGGCAAGTATGCTCGGGAGATTCTGGAGAGGTTCAACATGCAAGGCTACAAGCCTGTTTACACTCCTCTTCCGGTGGTTGGAGGAAGGAGGATGCTACTTCAGCGGAGGTAGTGGATGCCACTGTCTATCGACAGTTGGTGGGGTCGCTTATGTATCTGGTCAATACATGACCCGATATATGCTATGCAATTAACCAGCTTTCGCAAGCTATGGTTAAGCCTACCAAGCTCTTTTGGAAGTCAGGCAAGCATGTATTGCGCTATATCAGAGGCACATCGGGATATGGTCTATGGTACAGACAGGAGGATGGAGCAAAGCTTTCTGGCTTCACTGATGCAGATTGGGCAGGGAGTCCAACGGACCGGAAGAGCACTTCTGGAGGAGTTTTCAGCATTGGGTCGACAGCAGTTTCCTGGTACAGTAGGAAGCAGAGATCCGTGGCACTCAGTTCAGCAGAGGCCGAGTACATGGCAGCTAGCTTGGCTGCATGCGAGGCTATTTGGATGAGGAAGATCCTCGCAGGATTTTTCAAGTTGCATTTGGAGCCTATAGTGATCTACTGTGATTACCAGAGTTGCATTAAACTCTTGGCTAATCCAGTATTTCATGATAGGTCCAAACACATCGACATCAGGTACCATCATATCAGAGATTGTGTTCAGCGGAGAATCATGATGCTATCATATGTTCCCACGGAGGATCAGGATGCCGATATCCTGACGAAGGCGCTCACCAGGAGCAAGTTCGAATTCCACAGAGGCAGGATAGTGGTTGCAGATAATCCATATCTTACTGAGAGGGAGTGTTGAAAATGCAGCAAGATGATGGAGCTTAGTGAAATGAAGTCACCTTCACTAAGTGGGCCCGCAGGCAAATTCTAGGCGCAAAATCTATTTTTAGACTATGTCTATTTTTAGACATATGGAGCATGATCCGGGGATTGCAGTATGAGATTATTGGAGTATGTGTCATGTTGGTAAAAATAGATGGGACTCTATTTTTTTTGGACCTATAGGTCGAAGTCTATTTTTAGACTGCCTCTCCTTAAAAAAGGGAAGTCAAATATTATTTACCCTTAATAATATTTGGACTATAAACTTCAGTTTACTCTCTTGGAGCACTTCAGTTCGAGCCTTGGAAGTGGCTCATGAATCTAACAGAGGAATTACGTTATTCCTAGGGTTTGATGGCATCATGCATGGTTGACTTCAGTTAGGACTTCAGTGGCAGAAGTTTGGTGGAGTTAATGAGACAACTAGTGGAGTTGTGTTCTGTTTATTTTAGTTGAACTGGTTGAGATTAGTTTAACTAGCTAATAAATTAGTTATGAGTGGAGTGAATTAAATATTATTTAATTCATTAATTAGTAACTCATTATTCAACTCACGAACACATCAGTTCACTACAGTGCATGATCAGTTCAGTGGAGACCAGTGAAAGAGGTAGATGAAAGGGTGGAGTTAGCTATCAGTGGCGACATCAGTTGTGCGTGAGATTTGCACCACACTTGGAGGAATTTCCCATGATGATTGCGCTGTCAAGCCAAGGAGATTCGAACCTTGGATCTCTATATAGACAGGCCTGGATTGCACAATAGAGGCAAGGCAATTGGCGGTGAGTTTTGAACCAGTAACCTGTTCAAAACTGAGCTAGATTGTGTGTAACTTCATGAGATAGTACTGAGTACTTGTGAGGAGTATTGTACTGAGTTTGTTACTTGATTTCTCCATTATAATATACACAATAGCGGCGGGGTTTTCAGCTATAATCTTTCCCCATACATACTGTGTTAATGTGTACGATGATTTGATGTGTTATCGCTTGATTTTATTTCCGCATGTTTGATGATCTGAGTGGAAGAGATTATGTGTTGCATATAAATTCGAATTGTATGTGATCAGGATAATCTCGGTGGATAATTAATCATTATTCAACAAATTTCTACATATTATAATGAGCCTAATACATGTATACAACGGAAATAAAATGATATGATATTTGGATCGATATATCTACAATAGAAAAAATACAAAACTAACGGATCACCAATACCAAGTGATCTCAGCCACCCATATCTAGATCTGGATCTAGAACACTGTTGATGACTGTTCTAATGCGTTTGTGACTACGTGATGGATGAGTGATGACACCGTGCAAACAACTGATTGAGATTCAAAATAAATCTGCCCAGTAATTCTCTGAGCCGTGACATTTACACACCCAGTCGGTGGCTTTGGGGCTCTGAGCCGCTACCACAACACACTGAGCCCGCGGGTTAGGGTATGAACACCCTGGAACCCTAGCCATGCCCTTAAGCTTTCCAACCAATGACTTTAGCTGTTGAGACACGACCTCAACAAGCCTAGCCCATGAATTTAGCATAACAGATCCTCTACCTTAACTATTCCTGCCCGCGATCTAGACCCAAAACACCCAGATCTGAAATGTGCCTTTGTTTGTGATCCCAATCCACTACGCGAGCCTCTTGCGACGTACCTGTGCGAGCCAAAAACAAAAAATATGACCAATAACCAAAAAATCTTGAAGAAGATATCATGAGCGATTGTGTGCAAATGAACTTGGGGTCGCTTCTATTTATAACTTTGTGAGGGACCGCTTGGGGCTTTGACCAAATCAACATGCTATTAGGCCGACCCATAAAATAATAAAATAAATCATAAATTAACTTCCGCTTAACCGATTGGGACAATATATAGACATATTTTGATCCTCTCGAAAAGAGGAATCAAATTAAATTATTATTTTAATCATTTGAGCTATCCAATGCGAAATTTGACTCTAGTTGCAAAAATTAACATTGCCTGCCAACTAGGAATAATTCCACTATGCAATCGCTTCTTGTATACCTCTAGATCAAGGTGTCATCATGGCTCAACTCCATATGTTGAAACTTTCTCAAATCTAGATGAAGAAGAATCAGGGAGAAATAACTTCCACCCGCATCTAGAAACAAGATAACTCATCTCATAGGGGAGCGCATCTCCGACCCTGGAGTTGCATCGGGGAGATCAGCATCAACCCAGAATCATAAAAGGGGAGTAAATATCAACCCAATCCTATCACCTAACGATATTTCCATCAATGACTCTCATTAGTTAAGTGGTAGAACACCTACATCATAATCCATCTCGGATGAGATGCCTGACTTACCAAGAGGTAAAGATCACACGCCTCCAAGCCTCCTCAACCCATTGGAAAAATGGGGAGGGACAATCCCAACAAGCCTTGCTTGTGAGTTGATGCCAACTAGAGTATACTTTGCGACGACTAATGGTGGTGGATATATTTGACTTGTAAAAATAGAAAGGATCAAACACATCCCACAAGTGAAAAAGAGGGGAGAAACGTCTACGACACTATTGCCCAGAGTTCCCTCAACCCTAGGAGCCCTTCATCTCAATTCCTTACCCCGAGAGCTCAAGTAGGGTAGGAAGATCTTGCTCAGTGTTCTCGATCAGCGCTGCCCCTTATCCAGAGGGGCTACATCCATCAGTCCAAGTTGTTCTCTGAAAAATAATAACTCCCCTTTCGGTAATGCCTTGGTGATAATATCTGTAGTCTGATTATCTGTCGCAATGTCACAACTCCTCTTTGCACCATGTCACAGATGAAGTGATATCGAATCTCGATATGCTTGGAATTGTCATGAAATATAAGATTCTATGCCAAATGAATCCCACTCTTATTATCATAGTATATCACTGTAGTGTCCAACACTTGAACAAGGAGTTCACCAAAGAGATTCCTTAAACACACAACTTCAAAACTTTCTGTGCTAGCAGCAATGTACTCTGCTTCCACAATGCTCAACGCTACTGAATTCTACTTCCTGCTCATGTAGGATATCATGGCAGAACCAATACTGAAATAACATCCATATGTACTCTTTCTATCGATGAAATTACCTACCCAGTCGGCATTAGTGAATCCATGAAGTTGGGCATCTCCAGTAGAGTATCTCAATCCAAGTGTGATCGATCCATGTAAGTATCTCAATACATGCTTGGTTGCTATCCAATGTGCATGAAGGGGATCAATCATGAAATGAATAAATGTGTTTATTACATAACATATATCTAGATGGGTGTTCACAAGGAACATCAGAGCCCCAATCAGCTGTCTATACTCGAATGGATTCTCTAGATCAAGTCCAATTGTTTTACCGCACAACTTCTTGAAGTTAATTTCCATTGGAGTGACCATAGTTTTGTACTCAGTCATATCAAACCTTTCCAATAACTTTACCACATACTTTCCCTGTGAGAGAAATATTTCACCAGGCCTTTTCCATACCTCAAGGCCCAAAAAATAATGCATGAGACCGAGGTATTTCATCTCGAATTCAGAGGCTAGCTTCCTATTGCATTCAATTATCAATGGTTCACTTCTTGTTAAGAATAAATCATCAACATATAGAACTAGAATTAAAGGAATACCATGAATTAAAATAGAGGTTTGGATCAACACTGCTTCTAGTGAAACCCAGTTTCATTAGATTGTTTTCAATGCGAGCATACCAAGCTCGAGGAGCTTGCTTCAATTTGTACAATGCTTTATTCAACATGCAAACACGTGTTGTGCAATTTTCCAGTTCAAATCCATTTGGCTGTTCCACATAGAATTATTCCTGTAACATACCATGGAGGAAGGCGATATTTACATCCATCTGATGAATTTTCCATCCTTGACTAGCAGTAAGGGGAAGTATCAAGCGGATAGTTGTATATGGAGCCATAGGAGAAAACATATTATTATAATATTCTCCCTCTTTCTAAGAGAAACCACGAGCTACGAACCTTGATTTATATTTTTTTATGCTACCATCGATTCCATGCTTGATTTTAAACAACCATTTCAAAGTCACAATGTACTTCCCATGTGGTCTCGGCACAACATCCCACACATCGTTTTTCACGATGGATTCATATTCTTCGGCCATGGCATCCTTCCAAGATTTCTCTTTGACTGCTTCTTCAAATGAGGATGGTTAAGCTTGTATCATGGTACTCATAGCCGCTGATGAGCTCCATCATTAGACATATTTGGAGGGTTTAATGGTCACCTTTTTGCCTTCTTAGATCTCTTTTTCTTGCATTTTTATAACTATTTGGTTTTATGATGCTAGTATCGGTGGTGATTAAGGCTAACATACTCTGAGTGCCTAATATGAGGTTGAGTGCATAAAATCATGAATTATTAGCATTTTTATAAGGATTTTATCATAAAGACTTGGAGGAGACAACAAAGAGAAATTATAGGAGGATTGTCCACCCTCCTTAACTCTCAAAGGCAGCCAAAGGATCCCCAAGGATTCTCTCTAGCAATTTGAATTCTAGAGGCAGCCAAGCAACTGAAAGAAGAGTGCACTGAATCTTTGTTTACTTGGAGTCAAGAGGACTCAATCACTGTTTTCTAGGGATTTGTTTGTAGCTTCCCTATAGAATAAATAGAGAAAATATAGAGCTAGGAAGGGTTGAAAACTTTGTTGCAAGCTATTGAGATTTTTATTATTTTACTCAGTGATCAAACTTTTAGAAATGTATGAGGCTATTCTTTTATGAAATGAGCAGAATGATTTCATTTTAATGATTTAATTTTCAGAGAGCTAGGCTCATGGGTTAGGGCCCAATCCATGTTCCTCAACCTCTCTGCTGTATTTTTTCTCTGATTTTTGTCATTCCATTAGTTCTGCTTCTGATAATTTCGTTCATGTTTCAAGTTGCTGTTTAGTTTTGCTTTTCATGTGCTATTGTAGGTTTCATTTGCTTGCGAGTAATAGAATAGAGGATAAAAACAAAAAATATGTGATCAAGACCCCCTTCTCATCTCTGTCAATAGAGCTCGAGGAAGGCGAACCTTCCCACAAACCCAAAAAATGATTTCTGTTCACTATTTCTGAGATTAAAAGTAGAGTTGCATTACCGTTTTCCAGTCTTCCTCTGCACTGTATTTTTATGCATTTTTTTGTTTCATTGCACATAAGATACTAGGTTGATCGCAATAATTATTGCTAAAACCCCAGAGCAGCTCTGTGGTGCCTCCCCGCTTCATTCTCCATCATTGTCTCCACAATCTGAGAATTGTTGTCATGCCCTCCATTCCCTCTTCTTTTCCTCTTATTCTAACTGTTGCACCCACCTTTTATTCCTCAAAACACTTAAAATATCCAGCCCACCTTAGTCATTTGTTATTATTGGTCACGGTTACCCTACCCATTTTAACCCAAAACGCTTGAAACTATTTTTATCGCACTCCACCTTTCCTCCTCGAAATTCCCTCTATCGCATTTCGCACTTTGCACCTTTCTCTCGACTGCACTATCGCTTCTCAGCCAACCTTGTGATATTGTGATATTGTGAAATCAAAAATCGCAAATCACAGTTTCTATTGGTTTTCTTTAAGACTTACCACTCTAACGCCGATTGTGATAACTCTGCCACATCACACATCACACTTCACATCGTTTTCCCTTTTTCTTTAAGACTTACCACTCCCTTTTTCCAATTGCGATAATGCTTCTCCGCCAACCTTGCGATACTATGATATTGCAATATTGAAAAATTGTAAATCACAAATCGCAGTTTCTATTAGTTTTCTTTAAGACTTACCACTTCAACACCGGTTGCAATAACTCTGTCACATCGCACATCACACTTTGCTTAGTTTTCCGTTTTCATTTAAGACTTACCGCTCCTGATGCCGATTGCGATACTGTCATTGCACTATGTCACCACGTCACCCATCGCACTTCAAAATTTTTTCCTGAACAACACTTTCGCTATCCCTCTAACTTTGCAATATTGCGATTATGATTACGATATCACATTTCGCACTTCACATTTTTTATCCTGTTGCATTTCGCACTTAGCAGTTTTTTCCCCATGGCACTTCACAAATCACACTTTTTATTCTGTTCCTTTAACACTTACCACTCCTATCTACTGATTGCAATATTTCCTCATACTCTGCCACCGGTCCCAATGCCACGTCATCTGCCAGATTGCATATCACAAATTGCATTTTTTATTTTGTTCCTGTTAACCTTTACCGCTCCAAACGTCGATTGCGATCACCCTCCATCGTAACTCCGCCATTTGAATTTTTAAATCATTTCGCTCCAAAGTATTTTTGCACCATAATAAAGCTTTAATAAGGTTTAAACCCACTCTTTTCACTTCTAAGTATGGTTTCATGTGTTTATCCCTCCATTAGCACCTTTACCCCTTTCTTCTCCAAGCTGCAAATCAACACTTTTTCAATTAGAATTAAGTATTGGATAGCTTAGCTGCATGGATAGAAGCATGGTAGATAGAGCATAAGATAAGTAGGGTGTGTTTAGCCGGTTGGCCAAGTTTAGTGTGGTTTAAATTGGTTTCTTTTCAACAATTTAGTTTCTTTTCCTTCCTGTCATTTCTTTTCAACAATTTAATTTAGTTTCTTTCTTTCATTTCCTTTTTTCACATTAAATTAGTTTCATTTCCATCATTTCATTTTTTCAAATTAAGTTAGTTTCCTTTATGTCTTTTCCTTCCAGCAATTTACTTTTCAGTTTTTATCATAGTTTAAGAAATATCACCCTTTCGTAAAGTAGAAGAGGATGGTATGAGTAGAATGCATCTGCTATGTATATAGCACTACCACCTCCAATTTTGTACAAACCCTGGGTTAATAAAGTAAAGTAGGGCAGCCCCTGGGAGTTGCAACACTCTTGGTGCAATACCACTAAAAGGAAAAGACTCTCTAGTGGCGGTTATAAAGGAGGTTTTTAGTGTTATAAAATTGGCCAAAATTGTCAAAAAAACATTTGCTGCAACATCTGTTTATGGTTACGGAGGTTTTGGCGGAGCTTTTAACGGAAATTCAACACAACTAAAAAAAATGGACAGCTAGAGGTTATTACGGACGTTTTTTCATCGGTGCGCTACTCTGGATTTAACGCACCGGTGCGTACAAGAAGACAGCGCCTCGGGGCTGTCTCAGTCGAACGAATGCACCGGGATGTTTAGGTGTAAAACCGCACCGGGCATAGTGTTGGTCATACAATGCACAGGGCCATTCTAATTGGTCTTGGGATTTGTGCGGTGCCCCTAGGTTGTATCAACGCACTAGGGCATATACCTTTATGATGCACTGGTGCGTCGTATCACAGAAAGGCACCGAGATTTATAATTGGTATTGGTATTCGTGCGGTGCCCATTGATCGTAAAAATGCACCAGTGCTTATAGATATGTAAACGCCCCGGTACGCAGTATCACACAAATGCACCGATATTTATAACTGGTATTGGTATTTGTGCAGAGCCCATAGATCGTACAACGACACCTGTGCGTATAGACACATAAACGCACCGGTCGACAGTTACTGACACGCACCGATTTTCATTTTGTTTTTTTTAGAAACATCGACTTGTGATAGTCCAATTATTGTGATTGTTTTAAATTCATTATTCATCAAAAGTCGACACATCTTATAACAATATTCATTTTAATTACATTTTTATTAATTCATTTGAATGCGCTGTTTGGATTAATTTGTTATACCATATCATAATTATTGTGGTTTTTTAAAATTCATTATTCATCAAAAGTCGACACATATATATATCTTATAACAATATTCATATGAATTAAATTTTTATTAGTGCATTTGAGAACGACAATGGAGAACGTAATAACGACAATGGATAACGCAATATAATAAATTAAAACATATTTTATGATTATATATATATGAATAAGACAGTCTTTATCATACAAAATGGGACGGTTATTCGTATCCATTTGTCTTTCAATTGGGACACTATGTCCATTACATTAAACAAATGTCTGATTTCACAGACATATTTCAAAAAATAAAATGCCTTGCTTTGATATCCAAACATAGTGATCATCATTCTTCGCTTGAACTGCTGTCACTGCTAGAGCTACTTCCATGACTTGGGTTATTTTCAGGAATGTTTTGTTCATGATGTTGATTGTTTTCTTCTTCTTCACCTTCCATCTACAAACATAAAAATAAACTGAAGTGAGTGTATATACATTGGTGAGAATAATGAAATTGCAATATTAAATAATATACATCAATGTAAGTCGAAAAGAAAAATGACGTACCATAGCAACAATTGACTCATAAAATATACACATTCTTTCAAAACCATGTACCGTTCCATCTTTCAAAATTTCATCTGTTGGTGTAGTTCCATACTTTGTTTCCTGCAAGTGTTATACCCCATGACAAATCATATATTTAATATAAAAGATGTTTTTATTCTTTTAATTATAGACGGAGCTAAGTAAAACAAGATCGATAGATGCTTACAAATTCCACAATTAAATTCTGATATGCCAACATATACTCACAACCCATATTTAACCCAATTTTAATCAATTCGTCTGATGGTTCTTATTTGTATGTTAGCACTTGTTTAAAGACATTCAATGATGATATTTTTGAAACAACTTAAAAAATACAAAAATTAAATCTAGTTAAGTTGTTATAGGGAAGTAACAATTACTCACAAACTTAGAGATCAACCCTTTTCTTCCTTTTCGTCCTGTTTTATGTGCTGAATGGGTTCCATTTTCTTTTATTTTTTGCAAGAAAATTCTTGAAAATTCATATCTAATGTTAAATTGTTTATTTATTGTACCTAATGATTGAAAAATTCAATTATTACATATTAAATTTGAAGCACGTTGTTGTTGAGATGGCTCCTCCTGCGATGCAATTTTGTCCATTTCTTTGACCATCTCCTTGTACACCTTTTTGGACATTCCTACTGGCATATTTCTGATATCAGCTCGTTCATCTTTTGAGATTTTCATAATCTTCCTGGAAATGTAACATGGAAATAAAATATTTAATTTTTATATTGATATATGAAAAGTAAATATAACAAAAGTGATATTTATAAATAATTCTAGACAAGCATTTAAAAGAATATTACTTTTTCATTCTTTCTTTTTTGTTGTTGTACGTTTTTGCTATTAAAAGTCTGACATGTCTCATTGACCAATTCTCTGGAAACTCTTCTTGTAGTTTAGATAAAATTTGGTTCTTGGAATCATTGGATTGATTTTTGTATTGTAAGTGGAAAGAACGCCTATACATTCATTCCACTAGATCCCTCAAACTTTTGTAAAAGTTTTTCCCCCTTTCGTTATCTTCCAACACCACTCCAGATGAGCTAAGGAGCAATTAATTTTCATTTGCATGTTCTATTTTTTTTCTTTTCTTAGAACAACATTCCTTTTCTGAGTTGTTGGTCCCTATAGAACATTAAACATATGTGAATTAATAGACTGTTTCACACATGTTATTTAATAATTTTAAGTATATTATTAATGATAATTAAAAAAATAAACTCATATTGGATCAATAGTATTTTTTCATTCACCTGATTCATCCTTTTGCAATTTTTCCATTAAAATTTTACGCTCTTCTGGTCCTAGATAAAAAATAATCATATCGAGCTTCGTCATTTTGTGGCTCTGCATGATACACAGTAAATAATACATATTAGTTAAACTTACATATTGTTCAAAAATAATATTTTTTATAAAGAATTTACAAATAACTTGCCTTTTTGCTTTTCTTGATATGTTAATAGTATTTTTGTTACTTGATCTCTTGTTAGTAATTTCTTTATCAATGTGAAACCTGTACCGTATCATTCATTAATATATTTATAAATAAATTCTCTACTTTTCAGGTAGAAAATAAATCTCAAGACACCGGTGCACCTTTCATGAGTTATGCACCACAGTCGGTGTGTGGGGATATTAAAAATGCACCGCAAAACAGTATAATAGACTGTGCAGTGCATTGGGTATTATAAAAGCACCGCAAAAATAGTGTACTAGACCGTACGGTGCGTGGGGTATTATAAATGCATCGCAAAAATGGTGTCATACACCGTACGGTGCTATCCTCGTTAAATGGAGCACCGGTGCCCTATTTCAGATATGGTGCACAGATTTAGAAAAAATGTTTTCAATTTTTTTACTACACAATGCGGTAGCGTACGCAGGGCGCACCGATAAAGAAAAACCCATTTTTTCCAAAAAATCACGCAATAGCCAAATGGATTGGGATCTAACTATGCAAATCGTCCTGTGGGTTGGACGTTAATCTAAAATGAAAAACCCTAATTCTGAAATCACAGAAACAAGGAGAAGAAACGGAAAAAAACAAAAAAATGAAGGGTTTAGGGTAAAAATGGATAAAACCACAGAAAAAGTTAAAAAACTGCAGAAAAAAGTAAAAAAAATAATCAAATTTAATCGTGAGATGGTTTGAAATTCTATGATAGAGGGTTTGAATCACTAGAGGTTTGGTTTCTGATTGTCTGAATACTTCTGTTTGAACATATTTCACTCCTCCATAGTGCCCTCGTGCTCTGTTGCTCCAGGTCTGTCTCTTGTAAATATCTGGCTGAAAATTTTAGCAAAAATAGTGAATAATGAAAAGTGTTTAGTATTTAAAGAATTATTTTATGAAATTAGATTTTCGAAAATATTTTTCCGCCCATTTTTCAAATTGTCTCTTTTTTTTTTCACTTAAATAAAATAGAGTTGCGTTTTTTTATTTGTGTTTATTCGTTACCAGCGCGGAAGAGTTGTGAAGCACCGGTGCGTCTTCGTAATACGACACACCGGTGCGTGTTATGATGATAAGCACACTGGACTGTATAAATTTCTTTTTTTTTGTATGTAAGATCATAATAAAATAATGATAATTCTGAGTACATGAATTTATTTTCATTATTTTCTAAACTTTATTATGTTACAAAAATTCGTATTATTCTATATTTGTTATTTTACAATTATTTGCAAATTTACAAATTTAAATATTTTAATAAAATCATTTCACATTAATACAATTAAAATTTTCACATTAATAGAACTAAAACTTTACAAATATTTTACATACAATTAGAATTAGAATTAGAATTAGAATTACAATTTTACATTAATTTCACATACATGAATTACGATTAGAATTAGAATTAGAATTTTAATTTTACATACAATTACATTTACAATTTTACATAGAATTACATTTACAATTACAATTACAATTTTACAAATATTTTACATAGAATTCAATTAAAATTACAATTACAAATACAAATACAATTAAAGTTTTAGAATTTTACATAGAATTACATTTACAATTACAATTACAATTTTACAAATATTTTACATAGAATTCAATTAAAATTACAATTACAAATACAAATACAATTACAGAATTTTACATACAATTACATTTACAATTACAATTTTACAAATATTTTACATACAATTCAATTAAAATTACAATTACAAATACAATTACAATTTTAGAATTTTACATACAACTAGAATTAGAATTACAATTTTACAATTTTTCATGTATACAATTACAATCATTTCACAATAAATTAAATATTACAATTACAATTACAATTACAATTTTACATTAATAAATATTTTACATATAATTACAGTTAAAATTACAATTAGTGCAAATACAAATACAATTTTACAATTTTACATACAATTAAAATTTAAATTTCAATTACAATCACGACATAATATTTAATAAATATCATGGTCATTTAATATTAAATTAATTACTAAACATCATCACGATCATGATAACCATCGTACAAACATCATATTCAACTAAAAAACACATTCAAACATCAAATTAACATTATATATTAACATCATCAGAACACAAACATCAAATATACTTCTCATGTCAAATAACTCATGCTATCACATATACACATCTATCTCCAAGCTAAAAATTAAATGAACATATCTAACATGACCTAACAATATGTGCCACATCATGATGATCACCAACATGTAAATTAAGTACAACTGCAACATGAACATAAAATACATGGACCATATATATATATATAACTGAATAACGTTAGAAATATACAACTATAATATAAATGTCATGGATCTGCTGGTGGTAGTATAACAACATCAATAGCAGTACAAGTGGAGGCCTGCTCAGTAAAGGGTGCAGCCTCGACGTTCGATGGTCGAGCCTGCTCATGATTATGATCACTAGTATTGATGGATGCATTAGCTGGTGGTAGTACAACATCAATATAAGCAGTAGTAGTGGAGGCTTTCTCAGTCAATAGTGCAACCTCAACGGTCGATGGTCTAGCCTGCTCATGATCATGAATAGTACTGATGGATGCTACAGGCTGCTGACTGGACGTGGCCGATGGTCCAGCCTCATCTCCATGATCACTGCTAGATGCTGCTAGTGGAGCCTCATGCTCATCAGGCGCGGCGCAAGTTGAAAGATCATGAGATGCATGTGAGTCACTGCTCGCAGACTGTCCATCACATGACGCGGCTTGACTACGCCTATAGCTACGGACAATCCTCCTCAGTTGCGTAATAGCTGTCGTAGCTCCTACGACATGCCGCATCAGGCCGTACATGTCACGCTGCATGCCTCTCCACATCCGTAACAGCTTATCATCAGCCTGTATGTCTCTGTAATGAGCGGGCCTGATGCCCGCATCAAAAATCAATGCAAAGAGGTCGTCACCCAACTCCATCCTATATCTAGTCTCAGGTCGACCGCACCTAGCAAAATGCAGTACTAGTGCACCATGAACAGGAGCATGTGTCTCTGCTACACCGACCTCATCCTGATCATGATCATCCTCGGCATCAGCCATGTCCTGATCATCACCAGGATCCACACTTGGATCATGTGGTGGATTTGACATCTCCTTGCCATCAAAAGAGCCAATGTCTACAAAATATATACAAGTACACAACAATAATTAGAAAATTTCATTACACAATTTAATAAAAACAAGTTAAAGAACATGTTAGAATAAATATAAATAAAACAATAATATTTCCTCTATCATCTGGCGACTCATCAACTGTGAAGAGGATGTTGGGACACCCTCACAAATCTAATCCAGCTTAAGGACATGGGACCATCATGAAGGGATGCAGCTCGTCAACACTAGCTAGTAAGTCCAGTGCATCATGCAATATCCTGGCTGGAAACATAGTGTCTCCCCTCTTGGGCATCATCTACCCCTACATGTGCATCCGTGCCTCGAACATCGGCCTACGAGGCTGTCGAAAAAAACTAGGTCTCATCTATGGAAACCTCTCAAAAAATAAACAAAACAGCTCTGAAGAAAAAGGGAAGTTGACCCTCCCTTGTGCATGAGCACGACATCTATCTAAGGCCGTACAAAACTGCTGCAAAAAAATGGTAGACCACCTGACAAGTTGTGGCTGCTGTACTAAAGAATCAACATAATATAAAAGTGAGAAACTAATGTGTTTCCCATCACTGGTGTTCTGCAAAATGGTCGAAATGATAAGTGAGAGGAACTGCACGTCTTGTCTACCAAATGCACCTTTACATAACTGACCTCCAGGTACCTGAAACTCTGAAGAAGAGAATACATATGCTCCAATGTATCTCTAGGAGTAAACTAAATGACTCCCTACTACACAACCAGCTAGCACGTCTGGGAATGAGGGAAAATCAATCCCTCTCCTCGTTAGTCCTGTAATAAAATAAATATCCTCCTCAATGGGTGTGTACCACTGGTCAGGACCAACTTGGAAAGCTTGTCGGTGGGCATTCTACCTGCGGATAAGATATCTCAAAAACACACTATGGGCCTTTAGGGAAGTAGCCTCCTCATAGAACTTGAGGAGGCCTACCTACCTAAGGATCCCCTGGGTATTTTCTGTAATAGGGCGAGGGTATGCATCTCTCTCCCTCTCTCGGGCCTCCCATTGCCGAATCATGTCAAACTGTTTAGCCTGTTGTTGCTGTTGTTCCTCCTCTTCTCTCTGAATCATTGACATATTAAATAAATTTTTTTATTAAAATAGACATGTATTGAGGAATATACAC
The DNA here is from genome assembly GCA_034641835.2 of Pinus albicaulis. Lineage (NCBI taxonomy): Eukaryota > Viridiplantae > Streptophyta > Pinopsida > Pinales > Pinaceae > Pinus > Pinus albicaulis. Next base: position 705,536,075 of record CM076582.1, read on the forward strand.
ATATATATTTTTTTTGAAAAAAAAACAAACAGACCAGTCGGTGTGCCACAAAAATAGTCACGCATCGGTGGCAGTGCGGCTTAAGTTTGTAGCGCACCGGTGCCAGTGCCCCTAATGAAATACAGTGCACCGACCTCGGTGCAACTGTCTATTTTTCAAGCTCCATTGACTATATCTAAGTTCAGAATAGCGGTGCACTGACTAAAATATACACCCCGAAGCGTATAGTCATGTTAGCGCACCAACTTCATGAAAATTACATAGTCGATAGTGCGGTATTTTACCCAAACGCACTGTTGACCCTCTCGGAATGGAGAATGCGGTGCACTAACATACAACGGGGCAGATAATTCCGTTAACGCACCGCACTGGGATTCCCATGGTCAAAGATGTGCCTGGCTAAATGAGCGCACCACAATTTTTTTTTTTTTTTTAAATTTAAAATTATGCAGAGCGCCTTTCGGCACCACCCGAAAACGGTATGGATACTGTTAGCATCGGTGGTAGTGTGGCTTGTAAATTTTATAAGCAACACCACTATCCGTTGCGAGCCCAACAACTCAGGCGCACCGCGTGAAAAATATTTTTTTTTCTTTTTTAATGGTTATTTTTAAAATTATTTCAAATTCTAATCTTCTAAAAGGATTAATTATGGAAAAACTAGAAAAATATCTGTGCATTTCGCCGTCGAGGAGGCATATTGGCTGTAAAATTTGCAAAAGAAAATTTTCCCACCGTTTTTCAAAATGCAAGCTGGAGATTGGTGGCCAATGCAGAGCAACAGTGTGTGCAATGGGTGCAATGAGAGCACCGATGTCAGGGCGGCTCAGAGAAGGGGAAATGGAACCAGTGCTTGAGAGATCTGATGCACTGAGGAAAGTGAAAAATGCGATTTTTTGGCCGTAATTTTTTTTTTATTTAACCCTGTTCTGGTGCGCGGGGTTTTATAGGCGCACCGGTATACTTACTTACAAACGCACCGGGCGGTGTCAGATTTGGCGCGTTTTTTATAATGCATCGGGGCGGTTCCCTAACGCCGCACCAGGATCTTTCATTTTTGGCGCGATTTTTTGATGATGCACGGGGTGGAATATTCGTGAAGCACCGGTGCAGAATAATCATAAAGCACCATTTTTTTTTGCCTTAATTTTTTTTTATTTAATGCTATTTCGGTGCGTGAGTTTTATAGGTGCACTAGTGCTCTTGGATAAGAACACACCGGCACGTTTCTGTTTTGGCACAGTGTTTTATGATGCACCGGCACGGAAGAGTACTTAAGCACTGGTGCATGACCGTAATAGGACGCCCCGGGCGGGTGTGTACGTCGCACACGCTGTCTAGTGTGCCAATGTTTTGTGCACACCGGTGCGTTCTATGGTAGAGTGCGCACCAGTAATTGAGAACTTAGAAGCACTGGAAAATGAAAAATCTGGGTTTTTTGCCTTATTTTATTTTTTTAATTTAACCCTTTATTGGTGCGTGTGGTTTATAGGCGCACCGGTTCTGTTTCTTACAAATGCACTGGTTGGTTTGTGTTTTGGCGCATTGTTTTATGATGCACCGGTGCGATTTCTTTCTACTGTATAGGGTGGTTTCGGTTTTGGCGCGATGTTTTATAATGCATTGGCGCGGAAGAGTTGTGACGCACCGATGCTAAAAAATAATACAATGCACTTGGCGAGTGTGTACAGAGTGCATAGTGTCCAGTGTGCCAATGTTTTTGTGCGCACCGATGCTTTCGGTATTCCAGAGCACCGAGGCAATGTTTAATGATAAGAGCACCGAGCGAAAAACATCCGCACAACCCTCCGCCCGCCAACCTACTCTAGTAACCTCCGCTAGAAACATATGTATGGGGTATTTTTCTGTGGGGTTCCTCAAAAACATCCGCTAGACGGTCTTTTCCTTGTAGTGTATCAGGGATCACCACTTTTTGGTGCCGTTGCTGGGGAGGTGTCTAGTAGATGCTTTGATTTTTTTAAGCATTCTTTTCTGCTTTCCTCTCTTTTCATGTTATTTTAGAAATATTACAAAAATACAAAAATATCTGATTTTCATGCTTCGTAGGAGTAGGAATACTGAAAGAAAAATCTTACCCAAAACCCCCACATTAACTCCTAGCCACCCTTCACTCGTCTTTAGTGGCAGTGAGATTGAACCCCCTATAGGAGAGCCTTCTGAATATTTTGAGGATCCTATTGGGGAAGAAGAAGAATACCTTGTTTCAACTGAGGGACCTACTTCACCTATCTTAACCATGGCTGGGATCCAGAGAGCCTTTCCCATAAGAGAGGCAGATGGGGAAACTAAGATGAAAAAAATTAGCCCCTTAGCTCTTCCACACTTTCATGGACTTACCTCTGAAGACCCTGACACATTTATGTTTGAATTTTCTGTTGTTTGTAGGAATTATGACTAAAAATATGATGATCAGAAGTTGAAGCTATTCCCATCCACCCTTTTTGATGCATCCTTACGCTGGTTCATGGGTCTGCCTGAGGATAGCATCACTACCTGGGCATAGAGGGAAGAAAACTTCAACAAAAAATACAGAGGCTACTGTAGGTCCAAGGAAACTAAGGATGAGATATTTAGGATGACTCTAGGACTTGATGAATCCCTAGTGGACTATGAAGAGAGGTTTCAATTAAACTATAAGAGAGCCAACTGTACTCTTGATCCTGCATCACTTAAACTTGTACTTCTTCAAGGGATCAGTGAATAGATGATATAAACCTTGAATATGCTATCAGGATGAGATATATACCAACAACCCTATGAAACAATCAAAACTGTCTTTCGGAACCATTCTAGGGCATTTAGGAAGAAGGGCAGAGCTAAGCAAAGTACATACAATACCCCTTCCTCTTCCACCTTCATAAAACATGAGATTGGAAACATGCTAGAGGACTTCAAGAGTGACATGCTACTCACCTTTTCTTTGCAAATGGACACAATGCATGTCAAAAGGAAGCAAGAGGAAGTAGAGAGATCCCTGGCCATATTTTGTCCTAGATGTACCATGAAGCACCCAAGAAATGAATGTCCACTGAATGTCACATAGGTTTTCTTAGTTTGTGAGGAGAATCATGCCACAGAAAAGTGTCCCTACTTACCTGGACTTAAATCTGTATATCAAGGTGGGGGAAGCAATGCAGAGCAACTCTATTTCATCAACTAGAGAAGGCCTCAAGGCCCTCGGTCATATCAACAAGGTATGCAAGGCGCACCTTACTCTTACTATCAAAACAATTAGAGCACACCCGTGAAACCTTGGTACACCCCCAATCCTCCATCCTGGTCTACACCTCCTACTTGGACTTACATCCCTTCATATCATCCTCAACCAGTAAACCAACCAATTCAGTAGTATGTTCCACAAAAATCTCAGTGGAACAATCCATCCTAAGGATGGAGGCCTCAAAAAAATCAACCACCTGCTCTAATGCCTCCACCCCAACCTCAACCTCAGCGTACTCATGCTGCTCCACCTAGGCTACCTATACCTGCACAACTCAATCCGAACCTAAAAAACATACAGGCACAACAAGCTCCCAGTGGAGAAAAATCCCATCCAACTTATGATGTGGAGATATAGGAGGTTAATCTCAGGTCGGGAAGAGTAATCCTATAAAACAATCCTCCATCTCCACCTGTAGAGGTTGAGGAGGAAAAAGAAGAAGGTGACAATCAGATCCAACACTATCCTTTTCCTAGGCGATTGATCCACCCTAGTCGACACACCCCAGAGGAGACCGAACTCCTGGGAGAATTGGAAAATTTTTGTGTAAAGATACCACTTCTCTAAGCCGTTAAGGATGTCCCTATATATAATAGGATCATCAAAGAAAATTTCTTCAATAAACCTATGAGAAGGAAGATAGATACCCCCACCATCAATGTGGTAGGACAACAGTCTAACCTGATGCTAGGGAAGGTGATATTTCCAAAGTACGTGGATCCTAGTTGTCCAGTTGTTGATGTGCATATAGATGGTGTCATAGTCCTAAACAATCTAATTGATCTAGGGGCTGCCATCAATATCATGACCAAGGAATCTATTTTGAACCTTAATCTCCAAGGGACTTTAAGGAAAACTGCAACAGTTCTGCAACTTGCAGATCGGTCCATAGTATCTCTAGAAGGAATTGTTGAGGATGTTATGGTTACCATTGAATCTTGGGAGTATCCTACAAATTTCCTGGTCTTGCAACCAAAAAATAAGTTTAATGGTTATCCCCTCATCTTAGGGTGACCTTGGTTAGCTACTGCAGATTCTTATATTAGTTGTCAGGCCGGAAACATGACTATAAAAAATGGGCCTTTGTCTAAACAACTAGTGTTATATCCTCCAGCCCAGCCTTCCATTGATCATGATATCCCTATATGGTTGGAGGATGAAGAGGATGAGTTATATAACACTACCCCTATGTGTACGTAGATTCCAGTCTTAGAGGGGAGCATCTTGATGAAGATGAACTCATCGACCATGCCATTCAAAACCAGTCCTCCACTAAAATTCCTCTCGAAACCTTAGTCAAAGAGTTTGAAAGCCAACCTTGGATGGAAGTGCACTAAGTTGATTCAACCTCTGAAACCACCATGGCTATTGAGTTTGGCCCATCCAGATTTTTGACAATCAACCCAAACCTCTCGAATGAAGAAGAGAAGAAGCTATGGCAGCTTTTGAAAGAAAATCTTGAAGCATTTTCTTGGGATTACAAGGACATGAAAGGGGTGCATCCTTCAGTATGCAAACATCGCATTTACATCAAATAAGGATTCAATCCTGTGAGACAACCCCAAAGAAGGATGAACCTGGCTCTTAAGGACATAGTCAAAGAAGAGCTGCAGAAAATATTGGATGCAGGGTTCATATATCCTATATCCGAGAGTGAGTGGGTACCCCCTCTCGTCCTAGTCCCAAAGAAGAATAGGAGGTGGAGAATTTCTGTTGACTATCGAGAAATTAACAAATCCACCAAGAAAGACCATTTCCCTTTGCCCTTTATAGACCAAGTCATGGATGGCCTTGTGGGGAATCAATTATTTTCCTTCTTAGATGGGTTCAATGGGTAAAATCAGATTCAAATCAACCCCAAAGACTAGAATAAGACTACTTTCACCTTCCCTTGGGGTACCTTTTCTTATAGATTCCTATGCTTTGGGTTGTGGAATGCCCTAGCTACCTTCCAAAGAGCTGTCCTGAGCATATTTTCTAAGTTAGTCCATGACTTTGTCCAAATCTACATGGATGATTTCACACCATATGGGGATGACCTCCAGGAAGATCTCTCCAATTTGGGCAAATTACTAAGAAGGTTCATTGAGATTCACCTCTCACTACAAGGAAAAGACCCTCTAGTGGATGTTTTTGAGGAACCCCTTATAAAAATACCCCAAACATCCATTTCTAACGAAGGTTGGCGGGCATAGGTTTTTGCAGATTTTTTTCATCCGGTGCGCTTATCCTCCTAAACTGCACCCGTGCGTTCAACAAGAGAAAGCACTGGTGTGCACAAAACATTGGCACACCGGATACCATGTGCTCCATACACACCCGCCCAGTGCGTCTTATTACTATAGCGCATTGGTGATTTACAACTCTTCTACACCGGTGCCTCATAAAACACCACGCAAAAACAGAAACCGACTGGTGCAGTCTTAATCAACAACACCGGTGCGCCTATAAAACCCTGCGCACTAGAACAGGGTTAAATAAAAAAAAATTACGACCAAAAAACTGTATTTTTCACTTTTCTCAGTGCTCCAGAGCTCTCAAGCACCGGTGCAATTTATCCTTGTCTGAGCCACCCTCACATCGGTGCTCCCATTGCACCCATTGCACACACTGCTGTTGTGCATTGCCCACCAATCTCCAGCTTGAATTTTTCAAAATGGTGGGAAAATTTTCTTTTAAAAATTCTACAGCCAATATGTCTCCTCAACGAACAAATATACAGGTATTTTTCTTGTTTTTCCATAATTAAGCTTTTTAGTAGATTAGAATTTCAAATAACCTTAAAATTAAAAGAAAAATTAAAAAAAATTGTCGCATGGTGCGCTTGAGCCGTTCGGCTCACACTGGTAAGCGGTGCTGCCTATAAATTTACAGGCCACACCACAACCGGTGCTAACGGTATCCGCACTGGTTTCGGGGCGATACCAAAAAGCTCACCATGTTATTTTAAAATTTTTAAAAAAGTGCAGTGCTGTCATTTACTTGGTCGCACCGTTGACCATGTGGAATAGCAACAACACGGTGTGTTGAATTAAATATCTGCCCCAGGGCGGGTATTTTTGTCAGTGCACCACATTATGCATTTCAACAGGGTCAACAGTGCGGCCTGGTAAAAGACCGCATCATTGACTATGTAATGATGTCAGGAGGTCGGTGCGCTAAACTAACTATATTCCCCTAGGGCGTAGAATTTAGTCAGCGCACTGCACTCCTGACACCGTACATAGTCCGAACGGTGCTCTGAAAATTTGTAGGTGCACCGCCGCCGGTGTGTTGAATATCATCTAGTGCACCACTACCGGTGCACGACAAAAAAAAAGACGCATCGGAACCGGTGCATGACTGTTTTTTGTGGCACACCGACTGATTTGTTTTTTTTTTCCAAAAAAAAAAATATATGTATATTCCTAAATACATGTCTCATTTAATAAAAAAAATGTATTTAATAAGTCAATCATTCAAAGACGTAAAAGGAGAGAAGAGGGGGAATAAAAACAACAACAGGCGGAGCAGTATGACATGGTTCGCCTGTGGGAGGCATGAGAGAGGGAGAGAGATGCGTACCCTCACCCTATTACAGCAGCTACCAAGGGGCTCCTAAGGCAGGTAGGCCTCCTCAAGTTCTATGAGGAGGCTACTTCCCTAAAGGGCCATGGTTTGTTTTTGAAACATCTTATCCACAGGTGGAATTCCCACCGAAAAGCTTTCCGGGTTGGTCCTAACCAGTTGTACATGACCATTAAGGAGGACATATATTTCATTACAGGGCTATCGAGGAGAGGGGTGGATTTGCCCTTGTTCCCAGAGGTTCCAGTTGGCTATGCAACAGGGAGTCAGTTGGTGTACTCCCAGAGATACATTAGTGCAAATATACTATCTCCTTCAAATTTTCAGGTCTTCGAAGGTCAGTTACGTATTGGTGCATTTGGTAGTGAGGAGGTGAGGTGCCTCTGACTTCTGATTTTGACCATTTCACACAACACATGTGACGGAAAACACATTAGTGGCTCGCTTCTATATTATGTTGATTCTTTAGTACAAGAGCCATGACTTGTCAGGTGGTCTGCGATTTTTTTGCAGCAGTTCTGTACATCCTTAGATAGATGTCGTGCTCATGCACAAGGGAGGGTCAACTTCCCTTTTGCTTCAGAGATTTTTTGTTTATTTTTTGGGAGGTTTCCAGAGATGAGGCATACTTTTGTTCGGCAACCTCGTAGGCTAATGTTCGAGGCACATATGCACATATGGGTGCAAATGATGCCCAAGAGGGGCGAGACTGTGTTTCCAGCGAGGATATCACATGATACATTGCAGTTGGTAGCCAGTGTTGACGAGCTGCATCCATTCATTATGGTCCCTTGTCCTTATGCTGGATTGAATTAGCGAGGGTGTGCCAACATCCTCTTCATAGATGATGAGCCGCCAGATGATAGAGGTAATATTACTGTTTTATTGAAATTTATTCTAACATGTTCTTTAACTTGTTTTTATTAAATTGTGTAATTAAATTGTCTAATTATTTTTATGTACTTGTATATATTTTGCAGACATTGGGTATTTTGATGGCGAGGACATGTCGACACCACCACATGATCCAGGTGTGGATCTTGATGATGATCAGGGCATGCCATATGCCAAGGATGATCAGGAGGCCTGTTCAGAGAGACCTACGCCTGCTGGTGTGCCGGTACCGCCTTTTGCTAGGCGCGGTCGGCTTGATAGCAGATACAGGATGGAGTTGGGTGACCAAATCACTGCATTTATTTTTGAGGTGGGTATTACGCCCGCTAATATGAGAGACATACAGGCCGATGGTAGGTTGTTACATATGTGGAGAGGCATGCCGCGTGACATGTACAGCCTGATGCAGCATGTTGTAGGAGCTACGACCTTAGTTACACAACTGAGGAGAACCATTTCACTTTATAGGCGTGGTTAAGATGTAGCACATGATCGACAGTCTGTGAGCAGCGACTCATCATCTCATGATCGTTCACCTCGCGCCGCGCCAGATGAGCGGCCTTCACTAACATCTAGCAGCAACCATCATGGAGAGCAGGCTGGACCATCGGCCACGTCCAGTCAGCAGCCTACAACATCCAACAGTACTCATGATCATGAGCAGGCTGGACCATCGACCGTCGAGGTTGCACCATTGACTGAGCAGGCCTCGACTAGTACTGCTATTGATGTTGTACCACCAGCTGATCCATGAAATTTATATTACAGTTGTATATTTTTGACATTATATATATATATATATATATATATATATATATATATATATATACAGGTACATATATATATATATATATATATATATATAAATATATATATATACATATACATATATATGGCCCATGTATTTTATGTTCATGTTGCAGTTGTACTTAATTTACATGTTGGTGATCATCATGATGTGTATATTGTTAGGTCATGTTAGATATGTTCATTTAATGTGCAACTTGCAGATATATGTGTATGTGATAGCATGAGTTATTTGACATGAGATGTATATTTTATGTTTGTGTTGTGATGATGTTATACAATGCTAATTGTGTTTTGTTAGATGATCATGATCAGGATGATGTTAGCGAATTTGAATATGTTTTTTAGTCGAATATGATGTTTGTACGATGGTTATCATGATCGTGATGTTTATTAATTAATTTAATATTAAATGACCATGATATTTATTAAATATTATGTCATGATTGTAATTGAAATTTCAATTTTAATTGTATGTAAAATTGTAAAATTGTATTTGTATTTGTAATTGTATGTAAAATATTTGTAAAATTTTAATTGTAATTGTAATATTTAATTTATTGTGAAATGATTGTAATTGTAATTTTAATTGTAATTGTATATATGAAAAATTGTAATTGTAATTGTAATTGTATGTAAAATATTTGTAAAATTTTGATTGTATTACTGTGAAATGATTGTAATTGTAATATTTGTAATTGTATGTAAAATTCTAAAATTGTAATTGTAATTATATGTGAAATTGTAAAATTCTAATTGTAATTGTAATTTTAATTGTAATTGTATGTAAAATATTTGTAAAATTTTAATTGTATTAATGTGAAATGATTTTATTAAAATTTGTAAATTTGTAAATTTGTAAATTTGTAAATTTGTAAATAATTGTAAAATAATAAATCTAGAATCATATGAATTTTTGTAACATAATAAAGTTTAGAAAATAATGCAAATAAATTCATGTACTTTAGAATTATCACTATTTTATTATGATCTTACATACAAAAAAAAGAACTTTATACAGTATGCCATTTTTATTGAGATCAACATAATTGCAAATTATCAAGTGAAATATTGATTTTAACATGAATTCAAAATACATATTATAATGTTTTGAAAAAAAAAGGTCTTATAAGGTATAAGGCAATTAATTCCTCTTCTTTATAAAAACCCATTTTAAAAAGTATAAATATTGATGAATTAATAACACATGTACCATTTCACATGTACTAATTCCATTGAACATATTTTAGAAGAATTCGAGTATATTACCATTGCGTTGCCTCTTATTGATGCTAATTCCATGAACATATTTTAGAAGAATTCGAGTGTCAAGAATGCAAAAAAAAGAGAGGACTATTTTGCATTTTATTAAAAGGTTTTTGAGAGTTATTGTGGGGTTTATGGGTTCATGGGACAGTAGACAGTACCGACCCTGCCGTATTGGTATTTCAATTGAATTTTTCCTAGCAGTGATATGACTGAATTTTGTAGCTATGCGTTTAACAAAGAACCCACATATATTGAGAATATGATTGAAGACTATTGTCATATACTTGAGCACTATTCCGTATTCTGCAATTTAATGAGGGTTGGAGGGAGCTTACAATCTTATATCTATTAGTAACTGCACCCTTCGGTAGAACCAAAGAAAATTTAGGCAGGTTCCTCAGCGAAGTAGATTGGCCATAATCAATTCCTTCGAGACCTCAACAGAATAAATATATATGCATGTCAAAAATAGATATGCATGCTAGAGGCTCTTGTTGGCACATTTTCTTGTTGCAGGTTGTGGAAAGGTTCAAGTTTATTTTTTTGAAAGAAGAAGAGGTGTAGTTTTGACAAGAAATGGCCCAAATATTTTCACAGTAAAATGTACATTTTCAACATGTCTAAAAACTAAAATATCTCCAACTTCAATAAACTGCTCAGAAACAAAACTTTCCCAACCATTTGTGAAAATTGCCCACATATTAGCATAGCACAGGTTCACATGCCACAATTTCCCACTTAGGCCCTGTAGTATTGCATCTTTACACGCTCCAAATTGCATTCTCTCCACACAATCAGTGGGGACCTCTTGCAATAAACAAAATGCATTGGAAGAATAGTTATTTCCATCAAGAATTTATCCAATTCTAATTCTCAAGAATAAACAAAATTCTAATTCTAATTATTTCCATCAAGAATAAACAAAATCCTAATTCTCAATTTCTATGGTTGGAGTTCATTAAATTTTGGTGTACACACCTAAAAGTAATTTCGGAGCCTTAACCGCAAATCGGTGCTAATGTATAGATAACCGCACTGGTGCATTTTAGCTACTGCGCACCAGTGTCGTGTTATCAATGGACGCATCGGTGCGGTTCTATTAAGTGACAAACCGGTGACGAATAAACACAAATAAAAAAAGCGTAACTCTAATTTCTTTAAGTGAAAAAAAAGCGGTAATTGAAAAATGGGCGGAAAAATATTTTCGAAAGTCTAATTTCATAAAACAATTCTTTAAATACTAAACACTTTTCATTATTTCACTATTTTTGCAAAAATTTTCTGCCAGAGATTTGCAGGAGACATACCTGGAACAAGAGAGCACTATGGAGCAGCGAAATACGTTCGAACAGAAGTATTCAAACAATCAGAATTTCAAACCTCTGGTGATTCAAACCCTTTTCATAGAATTTCAAACGATCTCGTGATTAAATTTTAGTTTTTTTTTAGTTTTCCTGCAGTTTTTTTACGAAGTAAGAAAAAAGTTTCAATTTGTTTTTCTTTTTCAGAAAAAAAAAAAATCCATTTTTACCCTAATCCCTTCATTCTTTTTGTTTTTGCCCTTTCTTCTCCCTGTTTCTGTGATTTCAGAATTAGGGCTTTTCATTTTAGATTGACATCCAACCCACACGACGACTTGCATAGTCGGATCCCAATCCATGTTGGCCCTTGTGTGAAGTTTTGAAAAAAAGGGGTTTTTTTATTTATCGGTGCACCCTGAGTAACCTAGAGCACTAGTGCGACATATTATCCTAGCACATTGCACAATTACTGTGTAATACAAAATTTAAAAACATTTTTTTTTAATCAGTGCGCCATATCTAAAATAGGGCACCGGTGCGCTAGGTTACGGGGGACGCACCAATAACAAGATATTTCATTAAGGTGCACAACGAACGTGTTGTTTCACAAAAAAATGTTTTATTGTGTTAATTAGTGCACCATGTAACATATAACGCACCACATGGGGTCTCCTAGTTGACAGAGAGCACCGTATGGTGGTCCCTTGTTTGTGCAGGGCGTTTATGCTACAAAAACTAACACTAGGCGATTTTTATTATTTTCTCTATGTTAATCAGTGTGGTGGTTAACATGTAACGCACTAGTGCTCCTTGTTGACATAGAGCACCATACAATCTATTATACTATTTGTGTGGTGAGTTTATAAGACCCCCACACACCGACGTGAGTGCGTACATCATTAAAGGCGCACCGGTTTCTTGAGATTTATTTTTTACCTGAAAATTTGACAATTTATTTATAAATATATTAATGAATGATATGGTACAGGTTTTAGATTGATAAAGAAATGACTGACAAGAGATCGAGTAACAAAAATACTGATAACACGTCAAGAAAAACAAAAAAGGAAAGTTCTTTGTAAATTCTTTACAAAAATATTATTTTTGAACTATATGTAAGTTTAACTAATATGTATTGTTTACTGTGTATCATGCAGAGCCACAAAATGACGAAGCTCGATAAGAATATTTCTGATCTAGGACCAGAAGAGTGTAAAAGCTTGATGGAAAAATTGCAAAAGGATGAATCAAGTGAATGAAAAAATACTATCGATCCAATATGAGTTTTTTTTTTTTAATTTTCATTAATAATATACTTAAAATTATCAGATAACATGTGTCAAACAGTCTATTAATTCACATATGTTTAATGTTCTATAGGGACCAACAACTCAGAAAAGGAATTTTGTTCTAAGAAAAGAAAAAAAAATAGAACATGCAAATGAAAATGAATTTCTCCTTAGCTCATCTGGAGTGGTGCTGGAGGTTAACGAAAGGGGGAAAAACTTTTACAAAAGTTTGAGGGATCTAGTGGAATGAATGTATAGACATTCTTTCCACTTACAATACAAAAATCAATCCAATGATTCCAAAAACCAAATTTTATCTAAACTATTGGAAGAGTTTCTAGAGAATTGGTCAATGAGACATGTCAGACTTTTAATAGCAAAAACGTACAAGAAAAAAAAAGAAGGAATGAAAAAGTAATATTCCTTTAAATGTTTGTCTAGAATTATTTATAAATATCACTTTTGTTTTATTTAATTTTCATATATCAATATAAAAATTAAATATTTTATTGTCTTGTTACATTTTCAGGGAGATTATGAAAATCTCAAAATATGAACGAGCTGATATCAAAAACATGCCAGTAGGAATGTCCAAAACGGTGTACAAGGAGATGGTCAAATAAATGGACAAAATTGCATCGTAGGAGGAGCCATCTCAACAACAACGTGCTTTAAATGTAATATGTAATCATTGATTTTTTCAATCATTAGGTACAATAAATAAAAAATTTAGCATTAAATATTAATTTTCAAGTATTTTCTTGCAGAAAAGAAAAGAAAATGGAACCCATTCAGCACATAAAATAGGACGACAAGGAAGAAAAGGGTTGATATCTAAGTTTGTGAGTAATTGTTACTTATAACAAATTAACTAGATTTAATTTTTTTATATTGTAAATTGTTTTACAACAATCACCATTGAATGTCTTCAAACAAGTGCTAACATACAAAGAAGAACCATCAAAAGAATTGATTTACATTGGGTTAAATTTGGGTTGCTAGTATATGTTGGCATATCAGGAATTACTTGTGGAATTTGTAAGTATATTCTATCTTGTTTTATTTAGCTCCATCTATAATTAATAGAACAAAAAAATATTTTATATTAAATATATGATTTTTTATATGGTATAAAGCTTGCAGGAAACAAAGTATGGAACTGCGCCAACGGATGAAGTTTTGAAATATGGCATGGTACATGGTTTTGAAAGAATGTGTATAGTTTATGAGTCAATTGTTGCTATGGTACGTCATTTATTTTTCGATTTTAATATTGAAATTTTCATTATTCTCACCAATGTATATACACTCATTACAATTTATTTTTATGCTTGTAGATGGAAGGCGAAGAAGAAGAAAACAATCAAGCCCGTGAACAAAACATTCCTGAAAATAACCCAAGTCATGGAAGTCGCTCTAGCAATGACAACAGTTCAAGTGAAGAATGATGATCACTATGTTTGGATATCAAAGCAAGGCGTTGTATTTTGTGAAATATTTGTCTGTGAAAACAGACATTTTGTTTAATGTGATGGATGTAGTGTCCCAATTGAAAGACAAAGGGATACCAATAACTGTCCCATTTTGTATGACAAAGACTTTCTTATTCATATATATATATATATATATATATATATATATATATATATATATATATATATATAAAATAAAATATGTTTTAATTTATTCTATTGCGTTCTCCATTGTCACTATTGTGTTCTCCATTGTCGTTCTCAAATGCACTAATAAAAATTTAATTCATATCAATACTGTTATAAGATATATATGTGTCGACTTTTGATGAATAATGAATTTTAAAAAATCACAATAATTATGATATGATATAACAAATTAATCCAAACATCACATTAAAATGCATTAATAAAAATTTAATTAATATGAATGTTGTTATAATATGTGTGGACTTTTGATGAATAATGAATTTAGAAAAATCACAATAATTGCACTGTCACAGGTCGATGTTTCTAAAAAATACAAAATGAACACTGGTGCGTGTCAGTTTCTGTACATCGATGCGTTTGTATGCTGCAGCGCACTGGTGTTTTTCTACGACCTATGGGCACCGCACAAATACCAAAACCAATTAAAAATCTTGGTGCATTTGTACGATACTGTGCATCGGTGATTTTATGTGAGACTACGCACCAGTGCATTTGTATGACGTATGGGCACTGCAAAAATACCAATACAAATTATAAATATCGGTGCGTTTTATAAGTCTACGTACCGGTGCATTGAGACGGCCTATGGGTACTGCACAAATCCCAAGACCAATTAGAACGACCCCGTGTGTTGTATCACCAACACTGTGCCCGGTGCGGTTTTATACCTTGACATCCAGGTGCAGGGACCTTCGACCACCCTGGGGCCACCGAATAGATGACACGCATCGGTGCATTGAAACCTTAGTAGCACACTGATAAAAAAAACATCCGTAATAACCTCCGACCGCCCAGTTTTTTTAGTTGTGTTGAAAGCTTCGCCAAAACCTCCATAACCATAAACGGATGTTGTAACAAATGTTTTTTTGACAATTTTGGCCAATTTTATACCACTAAAAACCTCCTTTATTGTTGGAAATACTGAGAGGTGGGTGAATCAATATTTCTTTCCAATTGTTAATTAATTCCAGTTAGATTCTTCACAATTAAAGACAGAGAGGTGTATAATTATAATATTAAGAATTAATAAGAATTTCAATTTCCTTTCTAATAACATTATACAATAAATGAGTGAGGGCACCAACCCTTTTAATGAAACAGGCACCAACTTGTTTCCAAGCACCAACTTGGACTTTGATGAGGTTCCGACCTCTAGGGCTTTGACCCTATCTACTCAAGGCACCAACCTTGTGTTTAGGAGCTCCTACTCCAAGGACACCAATCCTTCTTTGCTTGGTTTAATAGAGAATGTGAATAGTGCTTAATTGAATGTTCTTGACATATTCATCATTGTATTATTTCTTCCAAAATTCTTCACTGACTTCACTATCCACTTGTCTTCATCACTGGCCTTCAATTAATTCATCAGTACTGTTGTCTTCACTGTCCAAAAATTTTCCACTTCACTATTCAAAAATCATAGATTATTTAATATTTCATGTCTCCAACTCATCACTGTTCAAGCCTTCAATTCTTCATAAGTTCTTTACTTTCTAGAGGTTGCAAGTCACCATAGGTCTGAGCTTTATAAACATTGTCACAGGTTCAAGCCAAGTCACAGATCCGAATTATAATAGATGACAGTTCTTCCAAATTCTGAGCTTCAAAGAGACAGGTGAAAGGTAAAAAATTCTGAGGCAATACTCCACAGGCACAAGATAATATACAATAGGTGTTTGAGGCAATACACCACAATTCCGAGCTCCAACCTAGGCTGCAATCGAGCTCCAACCTTGGCCCCAATCCAAGGCACTGTTGTATGACCGCAGGTGTATAATGTCCAAACTGTTGATGCCACAGGTCCGAGACAAGTGATCCGGGATGACTGTCCTAATTGTCCTCCAATCTGAGCTAACTGACCTCCAATCCGAGCTGAGCCTTAACTTCAGCAAGTCCGATTTCTGTAGTAGGTTATACCTTTGTCCTTAAATGATCTGAGCATACTTCTTATCACAGTTATGAGACAACCACAATTCCAAGTTGTATAGATGATCAATTCATATTTTAACCTAGGGAAATATTTCTTGAAAAAATCCTCCTCGGTGCTTCTAAGTTCACGAGTTGTGAACTTTTTATATCTCTGCAATCTCTTCTGTATTAACTCTGAATTGCTTGACCGAAATTAATGTCTAAAAATGAAGGTTTGACGTTTTATTTATACGATTTTGACTTTAAAATGAAGGGACACATATTTTTTGAGGTAGGCAGTCATGAAGGACAAGGATAGGTAAGCTCACTGCTAAAGTTAATTTTTCTTGATTTAAAAATTCATATCTCATCAACCACTTGGTGTTTCCAGCCAAGTGAGAGCTTGTTAGAAAGCTAAAATTATGCTCTAAAAGGTAGTGTAGGTGTCATAGTGAAATTATGCCTCCAAGGTACCAAAATTTATTTTTATTTATAACTATCCTTGAATATTTATGTGCAGAAAGTGAAATTCTGCCTCCAAGGTCATCTTCATTCTTAGGCTTATCAATCATAGGGTCATAGTCTGGCTTCTCCTTCATCAACCTGTTGCCATCAATGACAACTTGGATTAATATTTATAACCTCTGCTAGAGGGTCTTTACGTTCTAGTGTCTCCTTGAGCCCAGAAAAGTGTGAATTCCTGAAGAAAGCAGGGGTTGTATTAGGACACTCCATATCCCAAGCAAGAATACAGGTAAACCTGAACAAATTCACTATCATCAAAAGGGTACCTTCTCCTCAAAATCAGAAAGAATTCAGGAGTTTCTTAGGCTTAGCTGGTTACTATATAAGATTCATTAAATATTTTAGTAAGATGGCTTTGCCATTATTTGGGTTATTGGCCAAGGATTCTGAGTTTATTTGGTCCGATCCTTGTTAAGAGGATTTCAAGCTCATTAAGGGAAATTTGACTACTGCCCACATCCTCCGAGGCCCAAATTGGACTCTGCCTTTCCACATCCACACTGATGCATCCAACAAAGCTGCAGGGGTAGCATTAGGACAATTAGAGGAAAAAATCCCTTATGCCAATTATTTCATTAGCAAGAACTTGTCCAAGGCCTAACCGAATTATACTATTATTGGGAAGGGGATGTTAGCCATTGTCCATGCCTTGAACAAATTCATGAATTATGTTACTAGATATCATACCTTTGTTCACACTGACCATGTAGCCATGAAGTATTTAATGAACAAACAAGATGTTAATGCTAGGATAATTATATGGTTGTTACTTTTGCAGCAATTTGATTTGACTATTGTTGATAAACCTGGAAAGGAGAATGTTGTTGCAGATTTTTTGTCCAGGTTAGCTCTCCTAGCAGGTGAAGAAGGAATGGTGGATGACCAGTTGCCAGATGAGCATCTCTTTGCTATATCATCACTCTCACCATGGTTTGCTGATATAGCCAACTACTTGGTTGCTAGGAGAATCCCTCCTAATATTTCATTTAGGGAGAGGAGAAGAATCATCAGAAAAGGTGCCCCGTTCCCATGGATTGGGGGAAAACTTTTCAAGCTAGGCCTTGATCAAATCCTAAGGAGATGTGTGAGGGAGGAAGAAGTTTTTGATATCCTCTCTACATGTCACGACAACCCATGTGGAGGCCAATTTTATGCAAAGAGAACTTCTTACAAAGTTCTGCAGGCATGATACTATTGGCCTATTCTTCACCAATATTCCTAAAGATACACTAGTAGGTGTGACCAGTGCCAAAGGATGGGGAAACCAATGCAAAAGGATGAAATGAATTTTCACCCTCAGGTGTCTCTTAAGCCATTTGAAAAGTGGGGCATGGACTTTGTTGGACCTATTGATCCACCATTTGGAAAAAAGAAGTATATCATTGTTTGCACTGATTACCTAACAAAGTGGGCTAAAAAAAAAGCAGTGAAGGTAGAAATCAAGGAGAAACTAGAAAAAATTACGAGGGAGAATGTGTTTTACAAGTTTGGGTACCCCAGAGAAATAGTCACTAATCGGGGAGCACAATTCACCTATCACCTCATTGACAATATTTTGAGGAAGCACAAGATTAAGCATATAGCTTCTACTGCTTATCACCCTCAAGCGAATGGCCAAGTAGAAGTAACTAACAAATATTTAGAGAGCTTCCTCACCAAGGTTGTGCGCATATATAGAAAATATTGGGTAGATAGATTGGTAGAAGCTAATTCGGCCTACAACACTACCTAGAAGACAACAACAGGATTCAATCCCTATGAACTAGTCTATGGTAAGAAGGCTCTACTTTTAGTTGAGTTTGAATTCAATACTTTAAGAATGGCAACTAAATTAAATCTAGATCTATCAAATGCCCAAAAAGAGAGGTTGCTGCAACTAAATGGATTGGATGAGTTCAGAATGCAAGCCCATCTCCACACGGAGGTAGTTTAGCTGCAAAGGAAGGTCTGGCATGAAAAGAACATCAAATAAAAGACCTTCCAAGAAGGAGATTAGGCACAGTTCAAATTAGAGCCATAGATGAGGAAGGAATCCCCTTGCTTTTCAATGGTCACATAAAATTTACAAGAAGAATTTGTCAAGGGCAGAGTTCATAAATTCAATAAGCAGAGAGGTGTATGTTATGGGAAACTCCATAGTTTCCCACACCTCTTAGAAAAGAAAAAAGAAAAAAGAAAAAATATCCATGGGTGAAAACCTCTCTAAGGCTCCCAAGGCAAGCTTGTGGGTTGAACACCTCGATGGAGGTAGGTTACTTTCTCAAAAAAAAAAAAAAAAGAGAAAGAAGAAGAAAATGGAATAAATATCTATGGGTGAAAACCTCTCCGAGGTGCCCAAGGCAAGTTTGTGGCTTGTAAACCTCCATGGAGGCAGCTCACTTTCTTAAAAAAAAAAAACAAAAAAAAAAAAACACATCTGCATCTCTGTGTTTTCTGTGTTTGCTGTTTTGTAGGTTATTAATGGTTTTTGGAAACAAAGGGAAGCATTCATCTTCTCTCCCCTTCTATTTTACCATCCATCCCATAATTCACTCCATTCATTTCCATAACTCCTTCCATCGCCTCCGTACACCATATACCTCCATTGCCGAGCACAATGTAGCAAAAGAAAGCAAGCCAAAAATGCTACAAACATCAAGAAGTTCCTTCAAAAAAAAATTTGTTCATGGACTGCAAAGAAAAACAAGGAGGAGCTGATAAAGAAGACCCCAGGAAAGACATGAGTGCCACCCATGGCATCTGGAGCAACCCCACACAACATCTACAGCGGGAAGGAAAAACAAGAAATATCAACATCTCACTAAGAGAGTTTCTCATTCAGTAAGCTACTCATTCAGAAAACAGGAAAATAAGGAAGAACACAAAATATAAGAGGCTTGTCTCCAAATTCCTGCGCCTACAAACGCCTTTACAACAACAGGTAAATTTAGTTATATCTCCTCACCCCTTGCTATGCATCCATAATAGCCATAAATAATTAAATTTGCAGACTTAGAGTTTAAGGGGCAGAAAGGTGGCAAGTTAGCTTGGCCAACATCGTGAAGTATGACTAGGGAGAACTAAAAATTCATGCCACTTAGGCATGCAAAAGAAAAAAATTCAAATCAAGTGGACTAGAGGAGAACAAAGGGAGGAAACACACTATCCATCATGAATTAACTGATAGAAGGAAACCACGGTGTCTAACGAAAACTGGAGCTGAGGCCGAGTTACATAAGCTCTCCAAAATTAGCTGCGCAATCTAATAAAAAGAGATCCCGTCTCATCCAAGCCAGTGAATTGGGAATTTTTGAGGGAAAGAGACCAAAGGGATCCAGGAGCACAATAGTACCGAGAGTGGGCTGCGTATTTGAACAATGTGTAGCAGAAACAACAGCAGAACAACATCACCAACAGTCGAGCTAGTGTCCAAAGTATACCACACATCAGAAACAGTAGCAAGGGACCAAGGGAAGCTTTTATAACAACCCAAACAAGGCAGAATTATACTCCTAACCTTAAAGAAGAAGAAACAGAAGAAGAACTAGAAGAAGGAGAGGAAGAGACAAAGGGCCAAGGAAAAACAAAAGAAGTCATAGAGGTAACAAAAAGTGAGCAAGAAGCAGACTCACAACACAACACCACATCCTATCAAGACAAAGAGGTAGTTTCCACCTTAGCTCCTCTGAGCGCAAAGAGAAAAATGTAGACCTCTATGTATTTCAGAGCTGACAAGAGTCAGAGGATAATTCAGAGAGAGCCAAAAAATCCTCCCACGAGCCCAATTATCATTGAAGAATCACCAAGGGAGGAGGAAATAATCGAAGAAACAGTTCTGAAGGAGAAGCTGCAGAATGCATAGGTAGAGAATGTAGCACTAGAGGAGAAATTGCAGCAAAAAGGGCACCAAGTAGCCACCATGGCAGACTTATGCATAGAAGCCCTTCAGCATAGATTCCCTTCTAACTCATATGCCGTGTACCCCAAGGAGAAATGACTCCTGTTTCAAATAAAAACTCTAGCCTCCAGTGGATCACTACCTTTCCAAGATTGTAGGCAATTCATGGATTTATACAAGCAAGCTAACATGGCTGATCAAGCAAAAATGGAAGAGTTTTATGTGCATAACCTTGTGCTGACAAATCTGGATACTTGGGACCCCAATTCCACAACGGGGGATATGAAACTAATGGATCTAACATCTTGGATGATGAATGATGACACTAGAGCAAATGACATATGGGGGGTCATGGGAAGAAGAACTAGATAACCCCTATAGATTAGACTAGAAGTGTTCATCCCAAGAGGAGTCATCCTTAACCGTTGAGATATTGAAAGGGACCTTGCACTAGTTGAAAGCTACCTTCAGACTCAAACACGGGTAATAGGCCACTTTGATGATGTTTCTAGGTAGCTAGAAAATGAGTGCATTATGGCCAGCCAGAGGAGATGGAAAAAACTCCCTCACAGCCTCAAGAAAAAGGAGTACCATACTCCAGAAATACTGAGGGGTGCATTGGAAAGGGCACCATTATACAAGAGGGCCATGCAGGCCAAAAAGATCCAATGGTTGGGACTAAAGCTTAGCACACCTTTGCTGCTGGGGCTAGATGATGTAAAGGACATAGATTCACAAAATAGAGAATGGGAGAATGCAAAAAAGAATACTGGTTTTTACCCCCTTGGGGAAACTCCCACACTTCTTCCTCAAGAAATTAGGGGGGTTGTCAAAGCCTTGAAGGAAATGTTGGAGGAGGATTAGTTTCTTAGAGGATAAGCAACCATTCAGTAGGGGGTGATGATGAGCTCCATCATTAGACATATTTGGAGGGGTTAATGGCCACCTTTTTCCTTCCTAGATCTCTTTTTCTTGCATTTTTATTATTATTTGGTTTTATGATGCTAGTATAGGTGGTGATTAAGGCTAACATAATCTGAGTGCCTAATATGAGGTTGAGTGGAGAAAATCAAGAATTGTTAGCATTTTTATAAGGATTTTATCATAAATACTTGGAGGAGACAACAAAGAGAAATTATAGGAGGATTTTCCACCCTCCTTAACTCTCAAAGGTAGCCAAAGGATCCCCAAGGATTCTCTCCAGCAATTCAAATTTCTAGAGGCAGCCAAGCAATTCAAAGAAGAGTGCATTCAATCTTTGTTTACTTGGAGTCAAGAGGACTCAATCACTATTTTCTAGGACGCTGTTGGTAGCTTCCCTGTAGAATAACATGAGAAAAGCTAGAGTTAGGAAGGGTTGAAAACTTTGTTGCAAGATATTGATTTTTTTATTCTTTTACTCAGTGATCAAACTTTCAGAAATGTATGAGGCTATTATTTTATGAAATGAGCAGAATGATTTCATTTTACTGATTTAAGTTTTAGAGATCTAGGCTCGTGGGTTAGGGCCCAATCCATGTGCCTCAACCTCTCTGCTATATTTTTTCTCTGCTTTATGTCATTCCATTAGTTCCAATTCTGATAATTTCATTCATGTTTCAAATTGCTGTGTAATATTCCCAAATGGGAAAAGCAGGAATATAGAACATTTGCACAATTCCAACTATGGTAAAATAAGAACTAAACATGAAGAACTGGAAAAAGTATAGAATACATCAAAACATCATACATATGGGTAGAAAAAAACTGAGAAATATCATTACATCAACATAATATGAAAGTACACAGTGCTCCAAAAGGAATGCACTCAAGCCACAAGATGGCTGAAATACACTAAAGAAACCAAGCACTGGAAATGTTATGCTGCTACTACTACTGCTATTGGAAACTACTGCTACTGAGGAGAATAATTATGCATGGAAGGATGTTAGAGTGCTCATAATAATCCAGGATTTTAACCACATATTCTGCTAAAAAAACCCCAAAAAACCCAAAAATGGTTTGGCCAGATTTTGACTTTGGATTTCAGCCCTTTTTGGGTTGCCCATTGCAACAACTCACTAAAATAACGTAGTCATGGACTAGAACTATGATGTATGGGATAAATATTCTATCTTATGATGCCAAATGTGTCAATAAATCTCCAGGTCCTTCTTCACTATCCTCCAAAGAGAAAGGAACCTCCCTCCAATGAGATATAGCTTAGAAATCTCCCAAATCAAACCTCCATATCTTCTGCCCTGCAACACAACACAACCTCTCAACAAAAAACTACAATGTAAATTAAGACTGAAGCTTTGGCCAAATGCCTGATAGTCGAATGTAGTGCAAACTCTTCCAAGAGGCCACTCAAGGAAAGAGGTGGGATTCCCGATCATGAACACCCTGTGATAAACAACATTGCAATCTTAGCTAAACAACGAAAGAAAACTATATGTATAAACATACCATATATTGAGAAATATAAAATACCAATTCATAATGAATATGGATGCCATCCTCTTCCTTTTATAAGAAATGAGCTTCCAAACCCCAAGCCCCATCCATTAATGACACTACTTACATGCAATGTGTCTCCATCTAAAACTGCGTTGTCTCTCCATAAATGTCCACTCCTCCATGACAACGCTATTGATTTGGTCAAATTTGACCCAATCCACATGCTCTAGCCCCTATTCACACCTTAGGGTGCTTTATGAAGCTGAAAAGAAGAACCAATTTCACATGATAAGTGGTTTTGTTCCTAATAAAGAGATTTATGGGTCTCCCTACCCACTTATTCATCAAACAAGAAAGAAAAATTAGATTTTAATATTCCAATTAGCTGCATGATAATTTATGAATATTACAATCCTCCCCTCCAAAATGTTTCTTGTCCCCAAGCAACTTCAAGGATATATTTGCAAAATATAGGGAGCCTTCATCTCCATGTGAAGCTCCATCCTCCAAGCTATCATCCATATAAAATGAATCACCCTCCAAGCTATCATCCATATAAAATGAATCACCCTCCAGAATGGTAATTCATAGAAAAACTCCTCCCATGTGAGAGGCTCCTCCAAAACACATAAGTCAATCATATGGATCCCTTCATAAGGAAACAATTGATATATTTTAGCAGCCACATAATGTCCCATGCTCCCCTTAAAGCATGAAGAAATGTAGGAAGTTCCATTCCCAATGGACACATCCAACCAATGTGTCATCCCTCCAACCATGTCCCCAACAATAATAAGAACATCATAAATGTACATAATATTTGTAACACAGAGAATGTACATGTAAGTTTATGATCAACACAAATATAGATAGAATAACTGAGCCATTTTATTCGTAGGAGAAGATTCAGTTACAACAATGTACAAAATATGATGTAATCTAGTCAAAGAGATGGCCTAGAATGATCCTGAAAAGATGCCAAAGTAGGCACTCCGTAACTGGAGAGCTG
The DNA here is from genome assembly GCA_034641835.2 of Pinus albicaulis. Classification (NCBI taxonomy): domain Eukaryota; kingdom Viridiplantae; phylum Streptophyta; class Pinopsida; order Pinales; family Pinaceae; genus Pinus; species Pinus albicaulis. Next base: position 705,559,883 of record CM076582.1, read on the forward strand.
CTGGAAGAAAATAATGCACTATTCCTTCAGCAGATAATGAATATATGACTGTAGGCTAAAAATGGAAATGCAGATCTATGGAAATCTAGAGCTTTGATGATGCCAATATTGTAGATCTGGGCTATATCATGGCAACCCAAGATAATCTAGAAAGGAAATTCCATATCTATGAGTTTGCAAATTTACCCTCTTGGGGTTTGATCCCTGGTCTGCTGGGTTATGTAGATCTGAAGCTAGATCTGAAAAATAGATGGCTGAAATATTTCATACAAATATATCTAAGCTTTGAGGGCTGATCCCTCCTTCATAGCTACAAGCTAGGAGCTTGTGATATTATCTCTTCTTCCTCCTCCTTCAAGTTGCAGCAACTGAATATGTAGCTTCTACAGAAACTGCACTATACAAGAGGGAGAGACTTTATGCCTACTGAAGTGCTGCAATAAGCTCCAAGTTGATGGAAAAAGTGATGGCAAGGTGATGGCAAGGTGAGGGGATGATCCCTCACATGATTGCTAGCTGAAATGCTAGCAACTTCCCTTCTCCCTTGGATCTACAAGAATGGATTGCGCAATTCCTGATGGAAATTCTACTGCTGGGAGATGAATAATAGATGGCCTAATGCCTGATATAGATCTGAAGCACTAGAAGTCTTATCTTTAAGCTCAAGGTGATAGGATGAATCCTTCACCGATTCCTTAACTGAAATATTGAAGGACAACCTCCTCCTCTCAAACTGATCTTCAGAAATGTGAAATTTCTGAATATGGATGTTTTGCAAAAAGTAGGAAAAACATGGCACCAATGCCTGATGATGAATGTAGTGCAGATACTCTTCCTTAGAAATCACTCAAGGAAAGAGGTGGGATTCCCGCTTAGGAACACCCTGTGCTAAACAAAACTGCAACTTAGCTAAAAAACATAAGATTGCATGGAGATGTCACCTGAAAAATCCAGATCTAAACAAATCATACATCAATAATAGTATAAAACATGCCTTCTATGTTTCCTTCATCTTCATTATATAGTTTTTGAACCTTATTATGCCTTGGCCCACCTCATAACTGCGTTGTACATGTGGACATAGGTCTCCATGTTGACTACGCTGGCTCTTCATGATCTCCATCATGTGTGAATGTAATTATCACCCTCTCCATCATGTGTGCATTAATGCACCCCTTCCTCCATCATCTCATCATAAATTCTCTATGATCTTACATTTGATTCTTTCCATGATCTTAGTTGACTACTTCAACCTCCATGATATTTCTCATTAATGAGACATGATCTCCACTCCTTTCACATTAAGTAGCTGCTCCCCTACTCCATTATGTAGATCTATGAATGAAATATCCATCTTCACACATCAAAAGTTGATTTTATTTATCTTTGGGGTTTGTAGGTCCCTCCACCCTCTTATTTACTTAATTAATTAAGTTTATTAAGAACTCTAATATTCCAATTATCTTGTGGAAAAATTGGGAATATTACAGTCCTCCCTGGAAAAATGTTGCCTTTCCTCCAGCAACTGAAAAATTGGATGATACAACAAGCATCCTTCATCTAAATGGCATCCTCATGTGGAAGGCCTCCCCATCTGTCACAATGTGTTATGCATGTCCAAATCCAAAGCTGCCTCTCTAGAATCTCTAGAATGGCCTTCAACTGAAAAGTTAGATACCCATCCTCATCAATGAATCTCCAAGTAGCAACCATATGATGACCAAAGATCTCCTATACACATGAGATACATAAAATGAAGTGGTTCATTCCCAAAGTGGAAATTCCCAACTCATGATCTATATCTCCAACCCATGATACATAGAGTAGATTACATCTATCAATTCTAACATCATTAGCCCTGTTGGCCATGTAGGAATCAAACATCACATCAACATAGTGATCAACAAGAAGTAGAGACCTATGGATGAATATGAACAATTTAAAACCATATTCTCCCAATAACAACCAACGCAGCAAAGCTTTCTGCTACCATGCTAGATCATCATTAAAACAAACAAGAGAGCCATACTCTCTCAAAATAAGCCACCACAACAATGCTTCTTGTTGCCATGCCATATCCTCCTTGTACCCAATGTAGTGGCCATATTCTCTCAAGAGAAGCCACCTTAACAAGGCATCTTGCTGCCCCATCACATCATCATTATACCATGTACAATGACCATAATCCCCCAACAGAAGCCAACATTGTAAGGCCTCCTGTTTCCATCCTCCAACAATGTCATGCAATGTATGGGAAGAATTCAGTCCATACTCTCCAAATAGTAACCATAGAAACAAGGATTCTTGCCGCCTCCTTACATTATCATGGTGCAAGTCATGGAGCAACAGTATAGTAATGGACATGTGAAATGTCTCATCAACATAATACAAACAAGCTCCCTTATGCCACATCATGTGAGAGTTATGCTTTCTCCCAAACCCAAGTACATACATGAACATGAGATACATCCCAAACAAAAATACATGTAAAGACATGAGACATATCCAAAACAAGAGTAAATACATGAACATAAGATATATCATGTGATGTCCAAACTCTCTCATCAACAACCAAATTAACCATGCCTTTTTATTCTGCATTCTTCCAGTGATGTGCAAGGCATGAATTAGAAAAATATGATCCATTGGGTGGTAACCATACTCACCCAATAGCAACCGTGCTTCTTGCTGGCCTATTTCATAGATCTGCAATTGGTTCGGTAGCCCCTTGCTATACATCATCAACCATTCATCCCAATGAGGATGATGGATCTCATTCTGCAAAAACTTGGTATCCTCCCATTGTAGGACACCAACCTCCTCCAACTATTGAAGAATTTTTCACTCCATGATATGTTTAAGTGCACCTCCAAAGAGACCTCTCCATGAGATCTTCTCATCAATGGCCCTCCAAAACAAATAAGGTTCTGGATCTGCTACAGGTAGAAGTTTCTCTTTGAGTCGTGAGATGCTCACTGAGAAAGAGACATCTTGAAAGGGGAAAAGATTTCCCATCTCAAGATGTCTACCATCTATCATATTCCCCTCTATTTCTTCATGAATGAAGATGCTATTGATTGCTCCCATAAGGAATGGGTCCTCTTCTTCTCACTGCTGCTCATTAACAACGCTGTAGATTTGCAAGGTGATGCATGTGTTGTCTCAAAGCAAGGCACAATGCTAAACTCATAGCCAGCCATTGTACATAGGATCATACTCATCCCATTTTCTGCAAATCTACATTTCAACTCAAAGGGTTGAAGGTAGTTCATCAATGACAAACTAGGATGTTTCTTCATCTCTTCCTTGATCAAATCATGGGTCCTCTATGCAGTGATATGATGCTACTCCAAATCAGCATGATGTTGTAACCCTTGGTCATGCATTAGCCCTGATGGCATGTCCCCATAGGTTTCATTAAGAGGTACTAAAACAATATGAAATGAAAGTAGATGCATACCTTGGATAAACTGATACTCAGAAACATCTTGCAAGGTTACAAGAGTTTCCTCTCCCGGTGCAATGATCTCTCGAACTGCTAGTAAGTGTGATGGCTGCACTTCTACAAGTGTACCAATAATGGTATCTGTCTTCTCCTCATCATGTATCTCATGAGTAATGCATGGGGCTCCAAATGTCAAGAACTCAAGACCATCTTGCAAATATGCAAGTGATCCTCCTCTTGATGTAAGCATACCTGTAGCTAGTGGTGGTAGAGGCTCCTCCTCTTGAGTGACGATGAGAACATATTCTCTTGAATATTCATGCACTATCTCCTTGATGATGGGAGATGTCACTATGTGAGATGTCTCTGGTTTCTTTCTACCATATCTCTTCTTCAGTCTTTGAATAAAATCTGCATAAGCGGACACTTTATGTGTGACAAGTGAATGAACCACTATTTTTTTTGCTTCACCATATACGTGTAGTGCTACAAACCCCACAACCTCTCTTTATGATATAGGATATTTCAGAAAGAATGTATATAATTCTTCCCTCAAAGCCCTCAATGTGCTTGTGGAAGATCCATCAAATGTAGGCAAGAAGAATCTATGCCTCTTTATTCTATTGTTGAAAAAATTGTTGGAGAGAAAGATTATCCTTTAATGCTCTAGGCTGTGACTTGTATTCAGACATATATTCACGTAGGGTCTCATGCCCCAAGCCTTCATCACATTTAGACCAGTCCTCTTTCTCAAAGAAAGTGGATCTAGTGGAATAGTGTGAAGCTCTTTGCTTCTTCGATCTTCTTTGTTGTTGAAAAGAAGTACTGGGACCTTCTTCATCTTCAAACCTTCTCGAGGTTTCTCTTTTCCTTTCTCTTGTTGTTTCATTGATCTCCTTAGAGAGATCCTTAATAGATCTAGAGAAAGATGAGGCAAAACTTAATCCCTCCATAGTATATATCTACTATATGCTTTCTTATGTTGTCAAAATGTCCACAAGCTGAGCCAAAGATCATGCTCTGATACCACTGTAATATTCCAAAATGGAATAATGCATTGATGCACAAACATAATATTTGTAACACAAAGAATGTACATGTGATCCAGGTGGATATTGGTGGCCACCCACCTATTCCACCTGGCCCCCCCACCATTGTCTCTTTCAGTTTTTCAGTTTCGGCATAAATTACTATTTTTAGCAGTTTTTCGGGTCCTGAACTTTCGGAGCCGTTTTGAGGCCATAAACGATGTTTTTTGGGCATCGTTCTGTAAAATTGGTATCAGAGCCATCTGGTTCTTTGTCCGAGTTATTTTCGCATCTAGTTTTCCCATTGAGTAGTATTTGTCTGAGCTACTGTCCACGAGTCTAAAGTTGGCGGTAAGGCACTGGTAGAGAGCTGTGAAGGCGAAGGACTGCCATGTTTACTTTCCTGGTGCACAAAGACTTTTGTTTCTCCTCTGCTCAGGTGCTTACTCATACTTTATTTCAATGGCTGGTTACATGAATGAGTTTGCTCTTCAAAAGCCCGAATATAGAAAAATAGCGCATACGAATCGATGGTCATTTCTCAATAAGTTTCTGAATAAATCTCAAGATGATGATGTTTTATATGATGAGAAAGTAGTTGTCCAAGAATATGAACCTGATCCTAACTGGACATTGCCAGAGATTGATGTTGAAAATTTATATAAGAATCCTGTGTTTCAATTTAAATCTGCTCAGTTGTTTCATTTTACTTCTGTTAATATTCCTATTTCCACTGGTCAAGAAGTTTATCAGATCCCTCTCATAAAACCTGAAGATATTGAATGGGGGTTAAGTAAAGGCTACAGATATATCCATCTGGGTATGCTTCAGTTTGGCATAAATCCTCTTGTTCGCCCAGGATTAAATACTTCTTGTCTGACATGTGTTCTTGATACCCGCATGAATCAGTTCAATGATGCTCTAATAGGTGGATTCCAGAGTCCTCTTAACAATGGCCCCGCTTGGTCCTCTGTCATTCCCAGATACCAAGTATCTTTAACTGATCCATATATTAATGAATTCCTTCATGCATATATTCAGTTCCATGGTTTTGATGTCACTCCCCAGTCCGAAATAACACAGTTACATGCTTCCATTTGTATTCGCTTTGTTTCTTCCACCATGCCTCCATTACATCCAAAGTTGAAAGAACGAGCCCTTAAAGAAGGTGTTGTTGTTGGTCCTGGTAACACTACACCTCTTTAGATTGGATTTGCAGCCTGTACTCTCCCTGATGAATGGAGTAGCACTTATACTCCTCTTGCACAAAAATATCCTCAACTGCAAACATCCAAGGCTCCTCAGCAATTATCTCTTATCCAGCATTCGGATGGATCTACTGGTCTCAAGGTCACTATTCCTTCTCTTTCTCGATCTATGTCCTCTTTGCATAGATCTCCATTTTTAGGGGGAAGGGATAATACAAGATCCATTTCCCAAACATCTCCTTCAGCTATTCCCAGGAGTTTGTTTGTCAGATATCCTGCTTCTTCTATTCAAAGAGATAATCCCAGAAAGTCTACATCACATATAGGTAATGACTTCCAGTTTTGCGTTCCATCCCCTTCCACCTTCCAGGTTGAGTCTCCAAAACACGAATCCCAAGTTATGATTCCTGATATTAAAAGATTCTCTCTTCCCAGAGCTAAACAAGACCTATCTTCCCAGATAAATGAAAGATATCTGGATACTGGTAGTTCAAGAAGAAATTTCAAAAATGGGACTATAAAGGCTGATATGCAATGGTTACATACTAAATCTGTAACAAAACCAGATCAGTTAGAATCAGAAAAGATGCACAATTACACAAACTATCAAATTGTGTGCATGTTACAGAATATTGATGACCTTGCAAGGGATGTCTTAGAAGTTAAAGAACATATTAAGAAGATGCATTCTGGTTATAATGAAGTCTTGGGAACACAGAATGAACATACCCAACAGTTGAATGATATAAGTTCTAATATGGGTATTATTGCAAAATCCTTAGAGCACTTGAGAGATGCTCTACCTGAACCTACTTCTCCTCCTCATTATAGAGAAGTAGATTTATCTAGTTCTAAGCTCAGATTCTCCTCCTCAGCTCCTGAAACCTCCGATTCCCAAAAAAGCATTCTTTTTAAGGGGGTAGAGAATATTGGTATAACAAAGCTTGAAAGAATCCATAAGGGAATAACTTTAGCCACAGAAAAAACAGATTTAATGAAAGATAGGCTAAAATGTTTTCCTTCAGTTGAAAGTTACATGTTGCCTAAGAAATATATAAGTCTTAAAAGTTTGATTGAAAATGGTCAACCATCTGCTCAAAGAGATATATTAGCCATGTTTGGAGTTACAGGTACTTCTAGAACCACTGGGGAAACTTCACAGGGGGAGCCAAGTTCTAAGAGAGACATACATGAGCCCTATTTCTTCTCACACAAAGCTAACAGAGGCCAAGAAGAAACCACTGCCCATGAAGCCTCTGCTTCTAGTCCTTTTGGTAGATACTCAGCAAACCTGTAAGCTACTGCTGCAAGATTTGAGAATCCCTCTAGAAAAGGATATGGGAATACTTTGCTAATCAATATTGATTGTTTGAGTCATGAATAAGTAATGAATGTTTTACATAACATTCATGCTTGGGCATTGCAAAAAAAAGCAGAAACAAAAGGAAGTTGGTCTGACATAGTTACACAGATTGTCTGGTCTTTTAATGGTATTGTCAAGCAATGGTGGGACAAACTTTCTGATAGGGAAATGACCCAAATAGTTGAAAATGAAATAGATCCCTTGAAAGCTCTGTTTGATGCCATGAAACATGAATTTGTTGGAGTAGTACCCGAAGACTCAGCACATCATGCACAAATTTTTTTATCTCAAAGATTGTGCAACATTGATTATCTGCCACAATACTTTTGTACTATGCAAAAGTTGCTTTACCAAGCTCAAGATCCTCATAATGTTGCCTACTTAAGATACTATATTGCCTTTATGCCTGGAAAGATTCCTGATCTAATAAATCAATATTTTGAGTTGAATAGAGTCAATAATGAGAATCTATCATTTTCTGCAGTACATCAGTTGATTGTCACTATTTTACAAAAGGAATGTGTGGCTGAAAAGGCCAAAAAGAATTTTAAAAAGCAAATGCATGTTAGTACCAAATTATGCAATAATTTTCCTGAAACATATGATTTTGGATGTCATAAGAAGTCTAAATATAAAGTTTCCAAAAAAGCCAAAAATCATTGCTCTTGTCAACCAGGAAAATATATTCCCAGGAGAAAGAAATACTATCCTTCTAAGAAAATTTTCAAAGGATGAGGGATAGTATTTAAGAAAAGGGCAAGACCTTCCAAAAAAGTTACTTGTTTTATTTGTGGGAAAGAAGGACATTATGCTAATGCATGTAGAGAAAAGAAGGATAAAAAACAAATGAAAATTATGGATATCTTCTCTACAATCCATGATCCAAAAGAATGGGATCTCATATCTCATTCTGAAGGAGAATATTTTGAGGTGTCAAGTTCTTCCTCTTCTTCCTATGGTTCTGCAGATGATTTGCCAGATATTAGGCAACTAAATTTAGATACAGATTCTTCTGACTCAGAAGAAAATTTCATACCTGATATAAAAATGTTTCACTTAGATCCCTCTGAAAATTTGTAGATGAAGATTACAATAGTCAAAACTGAACTAGCTCAGCTTGACCCAGTACAGTTCACTGCTAGAAGAAGATTGACAGAAAAATTGGAAAGCTTAGAGAAGCAGTTTCCCTCTAAAGCTAGAAAAGAAATATTTGGTGATGAAGATTTTATTGAAAAAGAATTTGATTCAATGTTTCTGCCACTAAGAATTGCAGAAGGCCCATCAGAAGGTATGGATAAAATCAGTTCTCTTCAAATAAAGATCAAATATTTAGAATCATCAATTCATCATACTAGGACATAAATGGTTCAACTAGCATCCAAATTGCAAATGCTAGTTGCAGATTATGATGATTGCAATTCTAAATTGGCAAATTTACTCCTTAAAGATGTTCCCTCTGAATATAAAGAAACAATTCCTCTTATAGAAGATGTTAAGATAATGGGTATTGGTGATAGAGTAGTGATTCCTATAAAGATTAAGTTGCCCAAGATTAAGGAATACACTCTAGACGCCCAAATTGACTCTGGTGCTATGAGTAGTGTCTGCAAATATGGTGCTATTCCCAGTTATTATTGGCAGCCTACTAAAGTAAATTTTCGAGCTATCACAAAAGATTTAATGGCAATAAATCATATAGCTTCAGACTTTCCTATCTTTTTGAATAATGTCCAGGTGAAAGTCACTTTGTATAGTTTTGATTCAGGTTCTGATTTTCTGTTAGGACAAGACTTTTTGAATAAACTTCTGGCGGTAACTTTTGGCAAGGGAACAGTCACATTCACCACTAAAGAAGGCATAGTTGAACTACCATCCTCTAGTGATTATCGAGTTAATGTGAAGCCAGCAGAAGAAGATATAATTTAGAGCAGCCTGCATGATCTTACAAAGATCAACAAAATTGTCAAGCATGCAGAACTCCATGGTCCTCAAACCCTTGAAGGGATTTCCAATAAGCTCAGGAAAGAATGTACAGCTAGCCGTCTACATGCTTTTTGGACAAGAGAAAAGTATTTTGTGGCCCTTCCATATAAATAAAATTATGTTTCTAAACCACAAAAAAATAGCGCTAATCATATGAGTCCTTCAGAACAGGAGTTATGTCGGCAAGAAATCAGTCAGCTGTTAGATCAGAAGCTCATTGAGCCATGCAAGAGCCCTTGTTACCAGCAAATTTGATCATCAAATTCATCCCGAAAGTTGTATTCCTCGGATAGAGCTTTCTAATGATGTATCATGTGCGTCAAACGAAGATAGTATGCCAAAGTTACGTCCCTGGGAAGTTGAAACACCAATTTACCCAAACGGGGCCCATAGTTTTGGCGCTTCATCTCCTAGGGTTAGGTTTTGGGATGTTTAGGGTTCTCCATTGTTTCTCAATAATAAATAGGCCCTCAAGCCTCATTGTAACGTAGTTCAGAGGCCTGTAGCCGCCACATCTCTTCTCAGAGATAGCTACCAGTGCCCTAGCTAGTTTTATTTCCATTCTGTCTGTAAGCAAATTTCAGTTCTTTGATATTAATGAAATGAAGTGTTATTTCCGCTGCATCTCTGTATTTATGGTTATGTGTTTATTATGTTGCGTTCCTTCATAAATCCGGATCAGTGGTATCAGAGCGGTCTGCTTTTTCTCGATCCTTCTTTGCATGTCCCCAACGAGGTCGGGGTATAAGGAGCTAGGGCTTGATCTGGTGGAACCTTTGCAAGATCAGCCTCACAAACCTCGACGGATGCCCATGGGGGATGAAAAGAAAGATGAGGGAGCAGGAGATCCTATCAAAATATTTCTCGAGGAGGCCCTCGAAAAACAAAGGAACGCGATGATGGATAACTTTGCTCAGATCCTTCAACGGCTGCCCACCGGCGGCGCATCTGCATCCAGTAGCCACTCTGGAGTTGCGAATCCCTTTAAGGTACAAGTAAATTTTGACATTCCCATATTTGAGGGTCAAATAGACGCAGATGCCGTTGATAGATGGTTGAATCTATTAGAAGGATATTTCTCTGTTCATGACTTTTCAGACCGGGAGAAGATTATTTTTGCACTCCTCAAAGCTACCCCCCATGTTAAGGATTGGTGGGAAACCTACTGTGAGAACAAGGACCAGACAGAACCCTCTCTGTTCTCGGCCTTACCAACTTGGAATTCTTTCCGAGACACCGTCAAGGAACAGTACTATCCCGTGGGGAGCTATGAGGACAAGTACATACAATGGACCACGCTGCGACAACAAAGGGATCAAGATGTGCATGAGTTGACGAATCTGTTCCATACCCTGCGCACAAAGTTGGGTATCAAAGATTCAGAGAAACATTTGGTGCTAAAGTATCGCAGCTGTCTGCACAGATACATTCAGGAGGAAATGGAGTTCCTCGACATCTCCTCGCTTGGTACGGCATCCCGGTATGCTGCCAAGATTGAGCAGAAATTCAAACAGAAGAAGCGAGACTTTGGATCTGTGAATCAAAAGCAAGGAAAAGGTGCTTCCAAACCGCAGAACAAAGGACAGAGCATGGCGGCTAAAGACAAACCGTCAAAGCCACAAGAAAAGAACAACACCGTAAAGCCAAAGAAGGACACGGGAAAGTGGTGTGAGTTCCATAAGAGCTCCACTCACAACACAAGTGAGTGTCGGGCCAAGCGGTCGCTAGTGGCCGAGATGAGGGCTTCTGAGTCAGATGCATGCTCCGACTCCGAATCAGAACCTGAAAAGGGGAATGAAAAAGGGAAACAGATTATTGATGCGGAGCCCAACGCCACTGTTGCCACTACAAAGGTCCCGAAGGAGGAACCGGAAGATCCAGAGGAGGAGGAACGTCTCTTCCACTCCCAGATGTGGGTAAAGGGCTCCCCTGTACAGTTCATTGTCGACAATGGGAGCGAAAAGAACCTCATTTCAGCAGACGCCGTGAAGCGGTTGGGCTTGCCGACCACAGCTCACCCACATCCATACACCATCGGGTGGCTTCACCAAGGACGAGATCTCCGCGTCAGCCAGCAGTGACGCCTTCCCTATAGCATCAAGCCCTTCACGGATGAGGTATTATGTGACGTTGCTCCTATTGATGTTTCTGATGTATTATTAGGACAACCATACTTGTGGAAGCGTCATGCTGTGTATGAGTCTCGACCTCGTGCTGTTATTATTACTTTGGGAAATAAGTTGTACAGGATACCAGAGGTACCACCTCCTATGGCTATCTCTTTGGTTACTGCAAAACAATGCAGTAAGCTCATTTCCCAAACCAGGAAATTCGTTTTCCTGATGATCCGCCCCCAGGGCAAGAAGAAGACTGTGGCCACGACCTGCAGACAGGGCCCCTCTGCACGACAACAATAAATGGATAAGGTTGTGGAGGAGTACGGGGACATCTTCACCTCACCCACAGGGGTTCCTCTGCACTGTCAGGTCAAGCACCCGATTGATCTGACCCCAGGTGCGCCGCTACCCAATGGACCGATCTATCGGCGTTCTGTTCTAGAGAATGATGAAATCAAGAGACAGATTCAGGAGCTGTTGCAGAAAGGTCACATCGGACCAAGTTCATCTTCTGTGGGAGCTCGATCGTGTTGGTACGAAGAAGGATGGGACTTGGCGACTGTTTGTATTGACTATCCATCGAAAAGATGCTTGTACGGAATAGGTACCCAATCCCGGGGATTGATCGAGTATCACTAGGTACCAATTGAACCCTCCGATGTCTGGAAGAATGCCTTCAAAGCTAAAGAAGGCCTTTTCGAATGGCTGGTCATGCCTTTCGGGTTGACGAATGCTCCCGCAACCTTCATGACATTGATGGACGACATCTTGCGGCTGTTCACCAACTCATTTGTAGTGGTGTACTTGGATGACATTATGATCTTCAGCCAGTCTTGGGAAGAGGACCTCCACCACATCTGACAAGTCCTCCAAACACTACGGCAACGGAAGTTGTGTGCCAATTTGGAGAAGTGCACGTTTGGCATGACCCAGGTTCAATATACGGGATACATTATTGATGAAAGGGGGGTGCATGTGGATCCGGCCAGATCCAAGTCATTCGGGATTGGCCGGCCCCGACTACTATAACGAGCTTCGCAGGCAGCTTACCGGGTCTTGCTAATTTCTACGAAGTAGATTCGTGTTGGGATTCTCTCATATCACTTGGCCCTTGAGTCTAGTCACCAAGGGAGGAGCGAGAGAGAAATTCTTTTGGTCGAAACCTCAACAGAAGGCGTTCAGAGAATTGAAAAATCGCCTCTGTTCTACCCCAGTGCTCACTTTACCAAACTTGCAACAGCCATTTGAGATCGAGACAGATGCCTCTGACTATGCTATTGGGGTAGTTAGTACTCAACGGGGACATCCAGTGGCATATCACGGTGAGACATTGTCTGACACAGTTCACAAGTATCCCAGTTATGACAAAGAAATGTATTCCATTGTGCAAGCTTGTCGACAATGGAAGCATTAAATTTTTGGGAAGGAAACAATCATCCACACAGACCACTAGCCCCTGCAGTTCATACGGACACAAGGGAAGTTGCAGAATGATCACCATCAGAAGTGGTCCACATATCTGCAACAGTTTCATTTGAACATCAAGTACAAGAAGGGTAGCACCAATAATTTTGCAGACTGCCTCAGTCGACCACCGATCATGGCGCTCATCCCCGTGCTCAACTCTTGTTGGCACGAGACTTGATTGGCCGCTTCTCTATGAGAGTGACCCAGAATTCGGCCACACTTACAAGGCACTCTTTGGGGGCACGCAAGTTCCAAATTTTCACCTCCAAGATGCACTTTTATGTCACCTAGGACACCTTTGTGTTCCTTCAAGCGAGCGTGCCAAGATGATATGAGAAGCACACTACAGTCGAGTCACTGGACATTTCGGGGTCGAGAAAACAATAGCAATACTACAGAAGTATTTCCATTGGCCGAACCTTCGAAAGGATGTCGAGAAGCACATCAGATCCTGCACTGCTTGTGCCATTACCAAACCGACCATCAAGAAGCAAGGCCTATATACTCCACTACCCACCCTAGTCGACCTTGGGAATCCATCTCCATGGATTACATGTCGGGCCTGCCTTCTACTAAGAATGGAAATGACTGTGTTTTCGTGGTCGTTGACAGATTCTCGAAGATGGCCATCATGGCGGCCTGTAAGAAGAATATCACAGCAGAAGCCACCGCTAAACTCTTCTTTGAACGAGTGTGGGTGCACTTTGGGATCCCACAGTCTATCATATCAGATCGAGATAGCAGGTTCCTCAGCACATTTTGGTCCAGCCTCTGGTCAATGTTGGACACAAAGCTCACCAAGTCCACAGCTTTCCATCCCCAAACAGATGGCCAGACAGAGGTCGTCAACAGAATGATTGTACAAATTCTGCGCATGTACAATTCAAAGCATCCACGCACATGGGACGAGAGCCTCCCTTATGTACAACATAGTTATAATCGGGCTCTCCACAGTTCAATCGGCCATAGCCCCTTTCAGGTGGGCTTGGGATTCCAGCCACTATGTCCCATTGACGTAGCCATGCCATTTGCAACTGCTCAGGCCGATTCAGCTCATGTCCAGTCTGAAGTTGACAAAGCAAGTAGCTTCATCGAGCGCATTCAACACATCCGCCAACAAGTTCATGATATATTGGACAGAGCCAATGCGAAGTACAAGCAGCGCCATGATCAACACCGGGTGCCACACAACTTCCAGGTGGGCGACAAAGTATGGCTGCATTTGCAGAAGGAGCGCCTCACTGGACCTCACCGCAAGCTTCGCCCGCTCCGATACGGGCCGTACACCATCACCAAGGCTGTAGGGAACAATTATTTCAAGCTTAGTATTCCACCATTCCTTGGTCTGCACCCAGTCTTCAATGTGGATCGCCTTCGTCCGTACTTCCCACCTCTACTGGACACTTCGGACATTGCAGAACAACTCACACCAACAGAGTTAAACCCAGACTGCATGGAACAGGCCACCACAGATTGTATCATGGACATGCAAATTAAGAACACTTGCCAACAGAGGATCCAACTGTATCGGGTTGTCAAAGCTGGCCAACTCCTGCACCAAGGAAAGTGGTTCACCAGGGACCAAGTTCAGCATAAATTTCCTCATCTCATGGAGGAACTTAACGCAATGGGGACCATTGCTTCCTAAGGGGGAAGGAATGATCCGGGTGGATATTGGTGGCCACCCACCTATTCCACTTGGCCCCCCCACCATTGTCTCCTTTAGTTTTTCAGTTTCAGCATAACTTACTATTTTTAGCAGTTTTTCGAGTCCTGAACTTCTGGAGCCATTTTGAACTTCCGGAGCCGTTTTGAGGCCCTAAACGATGTTTTTTGGGCATCATTTTACCAGTGAATTTGATCATCAAATTCGTCCCAAAATTTGTAGTCCTCGGATATAGCTTTCTAATGATGTATCATGTGCGTCAAACGGAGATAGTATGCCAAAGTTACGTCCCTGGGAAGTTGAAACCCCAATTTACCCAAACGGGGCCCATAGTTTTGGCGCTTCATCTCCTAGGGTTAGGTTTTTGGGATGTTTAGGTTTCTCCATTGTTTCTCAATAATAAATAGGCCCTCGCGCCTCATTGTAAAGCAGTTCAGAGGCCTGTAGCCGCCACATCTCTTCTCAGAGATAGCTACCAGTGCCCTAGCTAGTTTTATTTCCATTCTGTCTGTAAGCAAATTTCAGTTCTTTGATATTAATGAAATGAAGTGTTATTTCTGCCACATCTCTGTATTTATGGTTATGTGTTTATTCTGTTGCGTTCCTGCATAAATCCGGATCAACATGTAAGTTTATGATCAACACAAATATAGATAGAATAGTTGAGCCATTTTATTCATAAGATAAGATTCAGTTACAACAATGTACAAAATATGAGGTAATCTAGCCAAAGAGATGGCCTAGAATGACCCTGAAAAGATGCCAAAGTAGGCACTGCGTAATGAAGAGCTGCTGGAAGCAAATATTGCACTGTCCCTTTAGTAGATAATGAATATATGAATGCAGGCTGAAAAGGGAAATGAAGATCTATGGAAATCTGGAGCTCTGATGATGCCAATATTCTAGATCTGGGCTCTATGATGGCAACCCAAGATAACCCAGAAAGGAAATTCCATATCTATGAGTTTGGAAATTTACCCTCTTGGGGTTTGATCCCTGGTCTGCTGGGTTATGTAGATTTGAAGCTAGATATCACAAATAGATGGCTGAAATGTGTCATACAAACAGATCTAAGCTTTGAGGGCTGATCCCTCCTTTAGACCTATAAGCTAGGAGCTTGAGATCTTGTCTCTTCTCCCTCCTCCTTCAAGTTGCAGCAACTGAATATGCAACTACTACAGAAAATGCACTGTACAAGAGGGAGAGACTCTATGCCTACTGAAATATGCTGCAATAAGCTCTAGGCTAATGGAAAAGGTGATGGAAAGGTGAGGGGATGATCCCTCACAGGATTACTAGCTGAAATGCTAGAAACTTCCCTTCTCCCTTGGATCTACAAAAGTGGACTGTGCAATTCCTGATGGAAATAATGTTGTTGGGAGATGAATAATAGATGCCCCGATGCCTGATATAGATCTGAAGCACTAGAAGTTTTATCTTGAAGCTCAAGGTGATAGGATGAATCCTTCATTGGTTCCTCAACTAAAATATTGAAGTACAACCTCCTCCTCTCAAACTGATCTTCAAAAATGTGAAATTTCTGAATATGGATGTTCTGCAGAAAGTAGGAACAATATGGAACCAATGCCTGATGATGAATGTAGTGCAAATAATCTTCCTTAGAGATCACTCAAGGAAATAGGTGTGATTCTCGCTTGGGAACACCCTGTGCTAAATATCACTGTAACTTAGCTAAACAACATAAGATTACATTGAGATGTCACCTGACAAATCCAGATTTAAACAGATCATACATCAATAATAGTCTAGAACATGCCTTCTATGTTGCCTTCATCTTCATTATATATTTTTTGAACCTTCTCATGCCTTGGCCCTCCTCATAACTGCGTTGTACATGTGGACATAGGTCTCCATGTTGACTGTGCTGTCTCTTCATGATCTCCATCATGTGTGAATGTAATTATCACCCTCTCCATCATGTGTGCATTAATGCACCACTTCCTCCATCATCTCATCATGAATGCTCTATGATATTACATTTGATTCTTTCCATGATCTTAGTTGACTGCTTCAACCTCCATGATCTTTCTCATTAGTGAGACATGATCTCCACTTCTTTCACATTAAGTAGCTGCTCCACTACTCCATTATGTAGATCTATGAGTGAAATATCCATATTCACTCATAAAAAGTGGATTTTATTTATCTTTGGGGTTTGTGGGTCCCTCCACCATCTTATTTACTTAATTATTAAGTTTATTAAGAACTCTAATATTCCAATTATCTTGTGGAAAAATTGGGAATATTACATGCTGTTTAGTTTTTCTTTCAATGAGCTGTTGTAGGTTTCATTTTCTTACGAGTAACAGAATAAAGGAGAAAAACCAAAAATTTTTGGATCAAGACCCCCTTCTCATCTTTTTCAATAGAGCTCGAGGAAGGTGAACCTTCCTACAGACCCAAAAACCGATTTCTGTTCACTGTTTCTGAGATTAAAAGTAGAGTTGCATTACCATTTTCTAGTCTTCCTCTGCACTGCATTTTTATGCATTTTTCTGTTTCGTTGCATATAAGTTAGCAGGTTGATCACAGGAATTATTGCTAAAATTCCAAAGCAGCTCCATGGTTCCTCCCCGCTTCATTCTCCATCTCTGTCTCCACAATATGAGCATTACTGTCATGCCTTCCATTCCCTCTTCTCTTCCACTTATTCTAACTTCTGCACCCACCTTTTATCCCTCAAAAAAATTAAAATATCTAGCCCGCCTTATTCCTTTGTTCTTATTGGTCACGGTTTCCCTACCCTTTTTAATGCAAAACACTTGAAAACTATTGTTATCGCACTCCTCCTTTCCTCCTCGAAATTCCCACAATCGCATTTCACACTTTGCACCTTTCTCTAGAGTGCATTATCGCTTCTCCGCCAACCTTGCGATATTGCGAAATTGCATATCGCAAATCACAGTTTCCATTAGTTTCCTTTAAGACCTACCACTCCGACGCCGATTGCGATAACTCTGCCGCATCGCACATCGCACATCACATCGTTTTCCCTTTTTCTTTAAGACTTACCACTCCTTTTTGCCGATTGCGATATTACTTCTCTACTAACCTTGCGATATTGTGATATTTCAAAATAAAAAATTGTAAATCGTAGTTTCTATTGGTCTTCTTTAAGATTTACCACTCTAATGTCAATTGCGATATCTCCGCTGCATCACACATCGCACTTCGCAACGTTTTCCTTTTTCTTTTAATAATTACCGCTCCTGACGCCGATTGTGATACTGTCATCACACTTTGCAGTAGGTTCCACTGCCACATCACCCATTGCACTTCACACTTCACAAAATTTTCCTGAAAAACACTTCTTCTATCCCTCCAACTTTGCGATTTTGCGATTGCGATATCGTATTTCGCACTTCGCAGTTTTTATCCCGTCGCGTTTCACACTTCACAATTTTTTCCCCATTGCACTTTTCAAATCACCCTTTTTATTTTGTTCCTTTAACACTTACCACTCTTGTATGCCAATTGTCATATCACCCCATACTCTGCCACCAGTCCCATCGCCGCATCGCACTTAGCAAATCACACTTTTTATTTTTTTCCCGTTAACCTTTATTGCTCCTATCGCCGATTACGATCACCCTCCATCACAACTCCACCATAAAAATTTTTAAATCATTCCACTCCAAAGCCTTTTTGCAATATTATAAAACTTTAATAAGGTTTAAGCTCGCTCTTTTCACTTCTAAGCCTGGTTTCATGTGTTTATCCCTCCATTAGCAACTTTATCCCTTTCTTCTCCAAGCTGCAAATCAACACTTTTTCAATTAGAATTAAGTCCTGGATAGCTTAGCTGCATGGATAGAAGCATGGTAGATATAGCATAAGATAAGTAGGGTGTGTTTAGTTGGTTGGCCAAATTTAGTGTGGTTTAAATTAATTTCCTTTCAACAATTTAGTTTAGTTTCCTTCCTGTCATTTCTTTTCAACAATTTAATTTAGTTTCTTTCTGTCATTTCCATTCTGCACATTAAATTAGTTTCATTTTCATCATTTCCTTTTTGCAAATTAAGTTAGTTTCCTTTCATTCATTTCATTCTAGAAATTTACTTTTCAGTTTTTATCATAGTTTAAGAAATAGCACCCTTTCGTAAAGTAGAAGAGGATGGCATGAAAAGAATGCATTTGATGTGTATATAGCACTGTCACCTCTAAGTTTGGATGAACGCCAAGTTGATAAAGTAAATTAGGGCAACCCCTGGGAGTTGCAGCACTCTTGGTGCAATACCAGGGCTCACCACTTTTTGGCGCCGTTGGCAAGGAGGTGTTTAGTAGATGCTTTGATTTTGTTTTAGCATCGTTTTCTGCTTTCCTATCTTTTCATGTTATTTTATAAATATTAAAAAAATACAAAAATATCTGATTTTCATGCCTCGTAGGAGTAGGAATACTAAAATACAAATCTTACCTAAAACCCCCACATCACCTCCTAGCCACCCTTCACTCTTCTTCAGTGGTAGTGAGATTGAACCCCCTATAGGTGAGCCTTCTGAATATTTTGAGGATCCTATTGGGGAAGAAGAAGAATACCTTGTTTCGACTGAGGGACCTGCTTCACCTATCTTAACCATGGCTGGGATCTAGAGAGCCTTTCCCATAAGAGAGGAAGATGGGGAAAATAAGATGAAAAACATTAGCCCCTTAGCTCTTTCACACTTTCATGGACTTACCTCTAAGGACCATGACACATTTATGTTTGAATTTGATGTTGTTTGTAGGACTTATGAATACACCTCTGATGATTAGAAGCTGAATCTATTCCCATCCACCCTTAAGGATACAACCCTGCGCTGGTTCATGGGTATGCCTAGGGATAACATCACTACCTGGACACAGATAGAATCCGCGCTAAGCTCCTCGATTTGTGGAGTATTTCCTCTCTTCTTACTTCGCGGGGATCCTAGATCCATCACAGGCTCTCCTTCTTCATGTTTCTGAATCCTTCTTCTTGCTATCATTCTGGATTCTTCTTGAGTCAGCTTCCCAAAAATTTCATCAAAAAATGGAAGAATGTTGCTATTGCTGATAGTAGTAATGAAGGTTTCCCAAACCGGTGGTGTTGTATCTTAAGAGACAATCCCTCGGTTGTGAAAGGAATCATTGCTTAAGACATTTTAAAAGTGTGTCACAGAAATAATTTTATCATGAGGTCTTGGTTCTATCCCACTGGAAACTAGTTTTCTAAAACCCTTAATGATTTGGAATAATAAAAGATTTCACAAGGCCATTTACTGCTGATATTTGAATGGAAAATAAGAACTGCAGGGGAAACTCAAAGTAATATGCTATAAACACATAATCTATTACTTTTAAGTTTCAGAGGAAATTCATGGAGAGAGGGGAAACTCAAAATAACATGCTTTAAACACAGAATCTACTACTTTAAAGTTTTAGAGAGAATTTGTGAAGGGAGAAGAGATGGAGTGAAGGAGCACTTATTAAGGCTATTTAAATCTTACTTAGAAACGTAAATCAAAGACTAGCTGCTTCTTTACTTCACTTCATTCAAGGAAGAAACTACATAAAATAGCACAAGAAACTCGAATCACCATCAACAGTTGCAGGAAACTTGCTGCTTCTTTCATTCACCCTTCAGAAAAAGAAGTACAAAATGTATTCCCCAAGAGGGCCAAAACTCGGAACCCTCTTCTTTCTTACTCCTTGGTTTAAGTACCTACAAAAATAGTTTGTAACTGCTGGAACTTCTTGTAACTACTCAAAACTTCCTAAAACTGTGTAAACTACCTATTACATTGCAATTAAAAACTTCATTACAATATCAATCTTTTAACAAGAAATAAAAATAAAACTAGAAGCATCAATCTATTTGCTGGATTGGATTGGTTGCTGATGTGTCTCCTTCCATTCGAGCTGTGATGTCCTAACAGTTTGCATAAACGCATCTCCACTCGACTCTGCCCCTTCTATACGTGCCTATTGTGTTCCATCTTCTCTTTTCCTTTACTTTGTGTCAGGTCACATACACGAGTCTTTATGCCCGCGCTCAACCCTTTTTTCATTATCAAGGCACAACCACTTTTAAGACTTCTACAAGTAGCATCAAGTATATTTCCACTCAAGTCTACTCCCACGTTCAGACTTTCTTCATAAACCGCCACAAGACTTGGAATTGAAATATATTCTATTCACCTCTGAAAAACACATCGCGTCTGCCTTTCCATCGCATTTCGGCCTTCGGCGTTCACATCATATTTATTAGCGCCTTATCTCCTAAACTTGTGACGTGCGATGCGTGATAAAGGCAAGGATGACGTGGCAAGCAGAGGTGGAGCTGATTGCAAATCACAATCGGCGAAATGAAAATTTACCACACTTTGCACTTTATTAAGTTCCAAATTCTGCGCTAGCTGCTAAACCTTATCACATGCAGTGTGATATGCGCCATCACAACTTAAATCACTTGGTTTGCGAAGACTGATCAATAAACACAAAAAATCGCCAATGTGCGATATGCGTCATCGCAACTTAAATAAATTCCTTTGCGAAGACTTATCGATAAACAAAAAAGTTGCCAATGTGCTATATGCACCAACCGTCTTATGTGATCTGGTCCGTCCGTCGCTCACTATCATTTCTGTGACTTGATCCTCGCTGTTAGTATGAATGTTTCGTCGTAAAATATCACTTTAGATACGCATAAAAAATAGCCCTAACATCAATTATGGCTGCAAAATATCTTTAAGTCTGCTGCACAAATTTAGATCTAAGCGCAAAAAGACATTAAGTAGATAAAATATAATATGGCTCCATGCATCCAATAGACAAGACAAGAACACAGTGTTTAAAAGAATGATTTGTATTATATTAAAGAATGGGGCACCTTAGAGGAAAACAAGAAAGGTGTTTTCCGGTTCTCCTTAGTGGGATGGGTTCTTGGAAGTCCTCAGTGTTTCAGATCTAAAATTCCTCTCTCTTATTGGTGTAGAAAAATAAACATGGAACTCAATGGGATTTCATAAAGAAAAATGGAAAATGGTGACCAAGAGTAGATCCAGAGTGATCTAACGCAATGAAGGTGACTAATGAATGGGGAAAACCCTTCTATTTATAACAAAATATTGGGGTGTTCTAGAACTTGGTGCATGAATAAAATATTATTAATCAAATTCTAGAATCACCCTTTAGGAATATTTTATTATATTTGTTGGAGGGAAAAGGGTTTTTGACTTGGGTCAATTCCTTTATTTGTAAATAAAAAATAAATAAATGATTTATTTATTATTTAAGGAAAATGAGGGGAATATAATTAAATAAATAATGGTTTATTTAATTATTTATATTTGATTTAGTCAAATTTAACTAAGAATATTATTTAAATAATGATTTAAATAACTTATTCTTAGGAAATAATCAAATAAATAATGATTTATTTAATTGATTTCCTTGTTTTGGGTTAAATATGACCATGCAATATAGACAAATGTGGTGAAAACAATTTTACTTAGGGTAAAATTGGTCTTACATGGTGTACTTGGGTTCATCTAATGATAATAGGTTAGATGACCAAAAAAATGGTGTAACAGATTGCCCCCCAACGTATGAGTGTTAGGAGCAAATTGTATGGCCGAAGTACGTTGTAAGAACTCAATCACTAGATGACGAAAGGAAAGTGAGAGAGAGGAATGTAATGTAGTCGAAAGTGCTAAAGGACTAGACCCAGAGGAGATGAGACTTACAGGTGCAACAAGTCTCTAGTGTATGAAGTGGTACCTATGCTAAAGGCGGCAGGGGAGGCATACCTATGCCCGCTGAGACAATAGTATACACAATAAAGCACCTGGAAAACCACGGAACGCAATTAAAAAACAAGTGTTGGCCTAAAAATGAGCCAGAAAACGAGAATGATGAATCCCACATACATTCTATTTCTGGAATAATCGTTAGGACTTATACAATAATTTTGTAGTACATGAGATATAAATACACCCAAATGCCCCCTACACACAGGGAAGGGCTCGCGAAATCGGACTGATACATGCAGATCGAAGAGGCTCTGCAAGCAACTGAGGTCGATATCATCAACTAGGAGGAGCTGCATCAAGGGCTGGAATGAAGAAGTCATCCGGGTATGTGGGGGGCTACCTGCAGGGCCGCCCCCACATGAGGGTTGAGACATCTCACACACACCCGGGTATCACCAATAGCTGTTGCTGCATCACTGAACCATCAAGTGTGTAGATCACGATCAGGCTGAAAAGAGATCAAACCAAGGAACACTGCCCCCTAGACCTGAATTCTGGAGTAAATGAGCTGATGTCGACAGAAGTAGGTCCGCCATAGGTGAGGCAAGAAGGGAGCCCCAACTGAGGCACGAGAGAAAATAGTGGAGCGACGAACAGACGGACACTAATGATGATGATGAAATGAGGGATACCGAGTAGCGGATGGACGACTTCCCTTGTTAGAGAATAAAGGACATGAATGGCTTGGCAGCGACTGACACAATAGCATGAGGGATAGGGGACAATGGGACTGAAGGCCATAATATGCAACACGAGAGAGGGACCAAGCAATGAAGGATAGGGACGCGGGATAGACTCCATGACTGATGATGACTCAACTAGGATGCTCTAGACAAGGGCGACTCGATGGTGCTGCCACACAGTGAAGGTCCAATGGGGGACCGTAAAAGCATGAGTACAATAGGGTAGCTCATGACGAAAATCAACACGAACAAAGACAAGTAAGGATGCAAAGTGGTGCCCCTGGTACAAGTGTGGTAAGTGAAGAAATTTAATTTTGAGAATAGATGAAAAGATCCTTCATGGACAAAATGTGTCCTGGTGAAGTATCAAAACATGAAAAAATAACAAACACCCATTTGAGTGCTCAGTGATAGCTTTCCAACGGTGCAGACGGTTTGTCAAACAGGGCTACGGTTTGGTCGCAACTGGCGAAAGAAAAAACATGGGTTTTTCTTCTAATAAGGCATTTTCCCTCCAAAATCATTCATTTTCTTGTGTAGCTGTGGTGAATGTGGAGAGGAGAGAAGGCCCTAAATCTTGCAGCGATTGTAGCAGACAAATTGACCGTTGGAATCGTGATTCGTCAGTTGCAGGTAAGAGGTCTAATCCTACTCTTTGTTTTTGATGGATTCAAAGTTCAGATTAGGGCCTGAAATCTCAGTAACTGCTCCTACTTCTTCCTCACGGCCGAGTCACACTTTTTGGGGCAAAAAATGTGACCTGGGACGCAGGTTTGGGCCTAAGAAGTGCAACCTGGCCCAGGTTTTTTCTGAAAAGTGCGACCTGTGAGAGGGAGGTGATTTCAGTGCTGTTTTGGGTTGGGATTCAGTTTT
The DNA here is from genome assembly GCA_034641835.2 of Pinus albicaulis. NCBI lineage: Eukaryota > Viridiplantae > Streptophyta > Pinopsida > Pinales > Pinaceae > Pinus > Pinus albicaulis. The sequence continues at coordinate 705,583,509 of CM076582.1, forward strand.
GGTGTGAATAGATGCAGTTTTGTGGATCTGTAGACTGAAAAATGATGTTTTTGTGCAGTTATGGAAAATATACTGATCAAATGGAGAGAGAGAGACTTAGATACATTGCGGACGGAAATCCAAGCGGATCAGGGTGTCCGTCGTGCACTAGCTAGATTTGGGGTTCTGAAATTTTTGGAGAACCCGTTGATGAGAGCTGGGAGCCCTTGTTGGCCCGGATTATCAGCTATTGGGACCCAGATCATGAGGCGTTTATAGTGCAGGGGCACAGGATCGAGCTGACGGTCCAGGATCTTTATTTCTTGACTGGTCTCCCACCATTGGGGATGGTGGGGAATACGCAGCCCGTGTTACCATGGGGGCGTAACATTATGGAGTTTGTTGAGCGACATTGTCGACCAGGTGTCCGAGTCAAAGGGACTCGGATAACGATTGGGGATCTGGAGAGGTTGGAGACCCGGGTAGTGGCGGCAACAGTGTTTCATATTTTGGGCAGCCAGGCATTCCATCACATCACTGGAGGGCAGATGATGATTGTAGAGAGTGTGTTGGGCGGGACCTACTATGGGTGGGCCCAGATGATTTTGGTGTCGTTTAAACAACAAATGTCGCTATGTAAGCGGAAAGTGAATCACGATTGTGCGTATGGGACGGTATTGTGCTCTTTCTTCTTTGATAAGATCCTGACCTTATGACCTCGTATACAGGTGCCTGATGGGGGCCTGAGAGAGCCCTGGATGCGTCGGTGGACACGGCTACTGAGTAGAGGAGGGGGAGGGGCAGTCAGACGGGTGTTTCGACCAGAGTTCTTCACCCATTGGGATCAGATGCCGTTATACATAGACGACTATCCCTATAGTGGGATGAGTTATTGGGGAGATCCAGACTTGCTGCTTCCACCTGGTCGAGTATGGGGACCCGATGGTAAGTGACAAGCAACTAATATGTTATGTGCATTTTAAAGTTTGTGACTAGTATGCATGGTGCTAATCATTATCCTTTTTTGGAATGGAGATATAGCTCTGGTAAAATTGGCCGAATATATGGGACGACCTGCCGCAGCAGGAGCTATAGGTGCAAGTGGATCGAGGATAGGATAGAATGAGGAGATGGGCACATTATTGGAGGACATTCGTCGTAGATGTGAGGGACTACTGACCAGTGTGTCGGAGCGTGGTTGGCAGGATTTAGACGACCGATACATAGAGTTGTGTATTGGGCTACCCTCAAAATGGCAATGTATCATGCGATGCATGGTGATGGCCAGTCAGACGGTGTGTGATCTACGAGCCGCGGGAGCAGAGCCGTTGGCTCGGGATCCTCTAGGGAGTGATTAGGTGTAGGGCAGGTGGTGCCCCCTAGTGTTTTTGTAGGGGCAAGTGGCTCCCCCCAGTTTTGTAGTTATGTTTTTGTAACATGCTATAGGCATGTCATATGTTTCAAAGTAGTGGACTCTGAAAACAGATGTTATATGATATAGATGATTTATATGCATTTTGTTAAGGGTGTTAAATGTTATGTCTTGTGTGTGATAAATGCTAGTCTAGAACATGATTTGCGATTTGATAGATGTAGTGATTTTGACTTCTAGGTATGTGGTTGAATGTAATGAATCGAAATTCATGTATCAAAAGTTTGACTCGTAAATATTGTCTAAACAGAATAGGATTATGCACATGGTAGACACCATTAAGTTGTAAGACAATAAGCAGGGAATCTAAATAAACGTGCAGATGGAGGATGTGATGGGAGAGAGCGTCAGCTAGGAGACCACGGACTGCATCATATTCGACCTGATTATTGGTGGTGGTACCAATGCAGATCCCATTTGCAAGAACAAGGGTATGCAAGGGGGTAAAGATGGCCCAGGTGCCTGAGGCAAGGTTTCAAGAATAGCGACTGGCGCCATCGGCATAACCAAAGTAATGAGTGGACGAGAGGGTCGAGGGAATATCATCACAAGACAAGAAAAGGGAGGAAAAGCGGGGACTCATGTTGCGAAGTACATCATAGATACGGATGGGAGTATCGGGATGATGGGAAGGTAGGGAAAGGTGGTGGAAACCACAAGAGGCTGCAAAGCTACCTAGATCATCAGTAGAGGAATAAAGGTGCACATACGGGTCATTAGGGGAAATGACAGAGGAACAAGTAAAAAGATGGTTGAAACATAAAGAGCCTGAAAAAGTGGAAAAAGGGGGATTAAGCGAAACAGATGGAGTCGATTCAGAGGGGATGTACTCCGAGGGGTGTGCGGATGATGATAGGTATAAGAGAGGAGCAGCATATTCGAACATCTCAACATCAGGGGAAGGGATGTCAATGGTAGTCGGGGGATCCTCAAGTAAACTTGACGCATACTGAGCAAGGCGGATTGATTTTTTTCAACTTCGTACTCACGAATGACCTTTAAAGAGGCTCGGTAATGCGTGAGGTGAGGGAAATGGTGGGAATACTGGCCATGGACACCACACAGAGCATAGGGGTGGTTGGTGCAAATATTATTTGGGTTCTACGCTACGAATGAGGAAGAAATAGAGGTTTCAGGGACCGTAGATTCAGGGAACGCGACTTCAACCATGGGTTGGATACGGGGCAATTCAGGACAAGTATGGGTGGCATGACCGATACCATCACACAAGGCACAAGGCTTGGTGGGTGGAGGGGGAGTGGGGGCGGGTGCGGTGGCTTTGTCTTTGGATGCCCCCTTGCGAGTTTTTCTTTTCTTTCCCGTAGCTGTTGCCTCATGAGGAGGGTCGTGCGGAGGGGCTAGGGGTACTGTAGCGGTTGAAGGAGCAACGGGAATTGGTTGAACTGGTGTCACAACAATGTATGGTTTAGGGTGGCCTGGAGGGGTCTTGTTTGGCGGGGTAAGATACCATACTGGTATTCCCAAGGTTAAATTAGGTAGGGAAAGGGTTGCCATGACAGGAACTGAATAGACTCCAGGGGGGGACCAAGGAAAGGGATTTGACCAGCAGAGTAATGGCCAAGAGGGACTGCTCCTAAATGGTGGAGGCCTAAGGAAGGCCGGCTTGGGAGGGGTAGAGGTTCGAGTGTGAGTGGAGGAGGGCACAGTGGGAGGAGGTTGAATCGGGCGAGGCGAAGGGCTAGGGCCGGGGGTGCGTGGATGAGTTGAGTTGTGCGACTATGCAGCGAGGGCTGCGGAAGAGCGACTTGAATGATTGCATCATAGCAAATATTCGCTAAGTTAGGATCAAAGGCGAGGAGAGGACACGGAAAGGTGCGAGCAAAGAAGAGTCTTTGTAGATGCGGAGAAACACTGGTCAAAGAATCAATAGTTTTCTTATTGGTGACAGTAGAGATGGTGGACTTAGGGGAGGTCTGAGATTTGGGTTCATGATACAACAACTAGTCAATGGTGACAATTTTTCCATTATGGGGGAAAAACATCTTGTGGTGGACTGCGGAGGGGATGAAAGACATGGCATAGGTGTAACTACACCCCAAAATAATGTTGTAGTCGAGAGGGGCATCGATAACTTCAACGTCGACACAGACAGTGTTACCGGCAAGGGTGATAGGGCAATTATGAAAAAGACTAATGGGTTGAGAGGCATGGCCATCCCACGCACGGAGGGTGATGGTGGAAGGGCCTAGCTCAGGGGATCCGAGTTGTTTCCAAACCGAAGCGGACATTACACAGGTAGATGCCCCCTCATCAATAAAGCGAGCAGCATTGGCATGGTTTTTTGGCCCAGGATTTGGAGGCTTAGCAGAAGGAGGAAGAGATGTTAGTTGACGGGCGTTCTAAATCCAATTGGTCATAATGGATCTCGGCACCCACCGACGAGATAGTAGAGCATCTTTTAGAGAAAGGAGACACGGCGGCGATTTCTAGTGTTGAAATGGCGGCGGGAGGTGGGCCGAGATCATCTCTTATGCTATACGAATGGGCGGCAGACGAGAGAGCGGCATTTTGGCATAATGGTCCCTTAGGAGGTTTGGGATGAAACTCGGCTTTTGGCGGAGGGAGTTGCAAGGGACAATTGGGTGTCGATAGAGGCTCTGTAGGACCTGACGATGGAGACTCAGAGACAAATGGAACGGGAGGTGTGGAATACTGACGTGACCAAGTTTGAAGGTTGAGGTCAACGATGAGAGGTGGGTCAGAGGCCATCATGAGAATCTGGTAATCAGAGGAACCAGAAGGGGAAGGTTGAGTGTTTACCGGGGCACGAGGGGGTTGAGTGGCCACAAATTCTTGTTGTGGGAAAGGATCGATAAACACAACAGGCTGAGAAGTAGTTGGGGAGGGAGGGGAGGAGTGTTGTCCCTGCACGGTGGCCTGAGAATCCCACATCTGCCACATTTGTGGTAATAATGGACAATCGTGAGTGTAGTGACCATAGACACCGCAACATGAACAAGGCTTATTGGTGCGAAGTGGCCTGTTTTGCTTGGGCTGAGAATCCTGTGGCTGGTTGGCAGTGTGAGGATCAATACTTGAAGGATTGGGTCCACGATTACCATGAGTGGATTGATTGCCTCTTTTCCTTCTTTGAGAAGGAGGAAAATGAGGTTCCCCCTGCTGTGAAAATACTTGCCCTGGAGGGGGTAGTAAGTGTGGTTGCGGGGGTGGAAAAGGAAGGGGAGTGGGAGGTCCAAATGCTGGAGGAGCTGGGACACCAGGTTGCGGTTATGTTTAAAGGGTAGGGTGGGCAGCAGTAAGGTAAGCAGGAGGGTGGGAAAAAGGAGGAGGCATGCCGTAGCCTGAATACATGCTACCTGGAGGGGAAAAAACACTATAGGGGCTGGCCCCTGGAGGAAAACCATGGCCCGGAAGGGGTGGGGCAGAGGTATGTGACAGGGCTCCAACGATACGGTCGGCAGAGTGAGATGCCCCCGAGGCATTAGGGCCATCGGGTTTGGGAAGGTCAGGGAGGACGGTATAAACATAACCAGATTGGGCGTAGATAAGGTCATACTTCAAGGCTATTTGGAGGGTGTCTTCTTCGGTTTGGGGAAAATGGGATGCGACATCTTTGCCAATGGGAGGTAAGAGAGAGCGAAGGAACCAATCCATGTAAACCCGATCTTCAAAGGGGGGAGCACGACACAAGCTCCGTCTTCGCCGCCATTCCTGGACATGAGCAGAAAGGCGGGTCGAAGAGGATTGATGAAAAGAAGTTAAGAGTTTAGTACCAGTGTCGTATCAGAGGGGGAGCTGGAAATAAGATAAAAAGGCTTGGGAAATGGTTGCAAAGGTGGTATGGGAAGAGGTGGCTTGATCAACATACCATTTGGAAGCTTCGCTGGTAAGCGTGCGTTGGAACAAACGAAGACGGATGGAGTCATTGGTGATGGAATTGGAGGAACACCACATGTGGAAAGAACGGATATGGTTAGAGGGATCTTCACTAGCAAGGGCTTCGAATTTGGGAATGTCGGAGGGGAGCTTGGTTGGCATAGCAGGCCAACTAACATCGTGGAGAATAGGATCATTAATGAGCTGATTGAAGTCGGGGAGACTAAGGCCGACCATATAAGGGAGTAATGGGGCAGTCGAGGTAGGTCCCATAGTGGTTTCACTGGAAATGGACCCAGCGGTAGAACTGGGGTTGGGGCTAGGTCCTGGTCTAGACATCGTGAAGTTAAAAGAGGGAGACCCAGAAGCAGGGGGAAATCCTGAACAATTAGAAGAAGAGTCAGAGTGCGGACTCAGGGGAGGACTTACTCGAGGATGACGGGAAGGAGGAAGTCAACCAAGTGGAAACTGAGGGCGAAGGCCAAGAAGTCTCCGGGAGAAGTGCCTTGGGGGCACAATGATGACGGGAAGAAGAAAAACTGACAAGGGCAGGGAGGGATAAAATCAAGTGAGGTCAAGGGCGGGGAGGGGTAGTGACAATTGATTTTGAAGTCTTTGCCAGGCGGTGTTAACCAGGATCTTCTTCACTTAGGGTCAGTGTGTGGCGTGCGTTAATTTTAATTGTTTAAACCCAGACATTTTGAGAGTAAAAGAAAAAGTGTGCTGTGTAGCTGAAAATAAAGCTGCAGGAAATAAAACGAAAAGAACAGAAAATTAACAGCTACTAATGCATCAATGTAACCCAAGACGGCGGGTCTCTCAAAAATAGTATATAAGAGGGAAAAAACTAAGCCAAGCACGCAAAAAGGAGGCCAATAGATCTAATGTTAGGAGGGACTAGGATATAAAGGAGAAATCTGCTAAAAAGTGGTGCAGAGAATAGAAAATAGGCAGAGGCAAGGTTGCTGCTAAAAAGGAGGAGATCAGCTAAAAATAGAAGAGATAAGGTGGTGGTCGTGGAAAGGAACCCAAAAAAAATGATATGAGGGGATTTGAGAGGGAGAAGAGCTGATCTAAAGGGATCTGAAAAGGAGGTATTAGATCTGAGAAAAATAAAGCTGAAACTCTGAAAATTCAGACTTCTGAAACAACAAAGACTCTCCCACAAAAAGTGGAGGGTACTAGAGCCCCCAAGGGGCAATATTCCCTCTTATTTGAGTGAAGCAGATCAGAAACAGGTCTAAACGGGCATAAACGGAGGCTGGAAAACCCTGGAAAAAGCTTCAGACAAACCCAGAAAAAGTGCTGAAAAATTTGCAGAAAAAGTGCAGGTCGCAGGTTTAGGGTAGAAAAGTGCATCCTTAAGCTCAGGTCACACTTTTTGGGCCAATAAGTGAAACCTGCAAATCCGGCTGTCTCGGCGGCAGATTTCAGAAAATGTTTTTGGCTCAGCTGCAACTGATGTCGGTTACCTGCGCAACAAGGCTAGAAACACACGGAAGTTAAAAATTTGACTGTTTGAGAGTTTTAGGGGTGAAAAACACCATAAAAATAGGGAAAACAGAAAATGGAAGAGAAACCCTAGGGTCTGAAACAGCTGGTTATGCAGGAATATATAAAACGACAGCGGTCGTAAAAGAAAACCCGTGTGGAGTCACCAATTGTTAGTATGAATCTTTCGTCGTAAAACATCACTTTAGCTACGCATAAAAAATAGCCCTAACATCGATTATGGCTACAAAATATCTTTAAGTCTGCTGCACAAATTCAGATCTAAGCACAAAAAGACATTAAGCAGATAAAATATAATATGGCTCCATGCATCCAATAGACAAGACAAGAACAAAGTGTTTAAAAGAATGCTTTGTATTATATTAAAGAATGGGGCACCTTAGAGGAAAACAAGAAAGGTGTTTTCCGGTTCTCCTCAGTGGGATGGGTTCTTGGAAGTCCTCAGTGTTTCAGATATAAAATTCCTCTCTCTTATTGGTGTAGAAAAAAAAACATGGAACTCAATGGGATTTCATAAAGCAAAATGGAAAATGGTGACCAAGAGTAGATCCAGAGTGATCTAACACAATGAAGGTGATTAATGAATGGGGAAAACCCTTCTATTTATAACAAAATATTGGGGTGTTCTAGAACTCGGTGCATGAATAAAATATTATTAATCAAATTTTAGAATCACCCTTTAGGAATATTTTATTATATTTGTTGGAGGGAAAAGGGTTTTTGACTTGGGTCAATTCCTTTATTTGTAAATAACAAATAAATAAATGATTTATTTATTATTTAAGGGAAATGAGGGGAATATAATTAAATAAATAATGGTTTATTTAATTATTTATATTTGATTTAGTCAAATTTAACTAAGAATATTATTTAAATAATGGTTTAAATAACTTATTCTTAGGAAATAATCAAATAAATAATGATTTATTTAATTGATTTCCTTGTTTTGGGTTAAATATGACCATGCAATATAGACAAATGTGGTGAAAGCAATTTTACTTAGGGTAAAATTGGTCTTACATGGTGTACTTGGGTTCATCTAATGATAATAGGTTAGATGACCAAAAAAATGGTGTAACACTCGCCGTCGATTTTACCCCTTTACACTTCTTCAAAAAATCTTAAGTTTTTAAGGAAAACTCCAATCCTCTGCCTTCGGGAAATATATATGATTTTTATGGTTTCATTCAACAGGCTCGCATATGTTCCTTTAACGAATAAGCGATTCTGATTACTGACTTGTTTTTCTCCACGATGCAACCCTCCTGAGCTTATTCAGTATTCTGTAGTGCTAATCTCTCATGAGCTTGCGAATAAGCCCAACTCGAGCTTGACTTGTGAGCTTTTTTTCTTTTCTACACCTCTAGCTTAGATTACACCTCCAATGCTGCTGCTTCCTTGATTTTGGTTCTAGTGCACATGTGATGATGAATCCTCATTGAGCTTTTGGTTATCCTTTCGAGCATATTACAAGTCTTCTTGAAATTTTAACAATTGTTCCTCAATAACACTGAATTTCTCAGAACCTCTCTTGAATTTTACCCGAGTCAAATTAGGCTACAACAGGTGGGATGCCTCTAAGAGTCACGCGAACCAGCTCTCTATCGGGCACATTCTCTCCAACCCTCAACAAATGATCTTTAAGGTGTGAGATCCTCATAATGTAAGACTAAAAAATATCACTTTTGTTCATCTTCACTTCCTTGACCTTGTATTTCAATGTAATAATATCATTCAGATTTTTAACTTCATACATGCCAACTATCTTATCATACATATCTTTCGACTTATTTAAATTCCCAACATAAGCAAGTAAGTGATCTTGTAACCCATGAACTAATATTTAATTCTCTTTGGAATCACCTTTCTTGTACCCATTCTTGATGATGGCAGAGGTAACTTCTGAAGGTTCGAGCATCTTTCCTTGAATGTATTCCAACACATCATTGTTTTCAAAATAATCTCTAATTTGACTTTCCATGCTGCAAAGTTTGAAGCATCACCCAACTTCTCATGCTCCTTGAAGGTATAAGAAGAAATCTCGACCTTGGATTTTAGATCTGCTTTTCGATATACTTTTAGATCTTCTTTCTGATAATGCGGGCTTCACTACTTGTCTTCTCTTGGGCTTTTCCTTCACCTTGCCTCTGATTCCATGTTATTTTTTCAACATTTCTCTATGATATCAATTAATTAATCCCAAATTAGTTTTTCATTAACAATGCATTCAGATATATGCAATATAAATAACCGTAAATTGTAAGTGAAGATAGAACAATGCACGTAATGAAAAAGAAGACAATATCATAACCATGCGACATAGAGATTGGTCCAAGACTAGGGAAAAACCCCACTATAGGGGCAACCCTTTCAAGTATTCTTCTTCTATATATTTTCTTCAAAATATTTCAGTAGAGATTCCAATGAGCCGAGTACATGTATACAATGGAAATAAATTGATTTGATCTACGGATTGATAGATCTACAATAGAAAAAACACGAAACCAAAGGATCACCAATACCAAGTGATCACATCTGCCCAGATCTAGATCTGGATCTAGAATATTGTTGATGATTGTTCTAATGCGTCTGTGACTATGTAAAGGATAAGTGATGATGTTGCACAGACAATTGACTGAGATTCAAAATCAATTCGCCAAGTAATTCTCTGAGCTGCCGCCTTAACACACCTAACCCATGGCTTTGGGGCTCTGAGTCGCTACCACAGCACAGTGAGCCCATGGCTTAGGGTTTGAACACCCTATAACCCTAGCCACGCCCTTAAGCTTTCTAGCCAGCTACTTTAGTAGCTAAGACACAACCTCAAAAATCCTAGCACGTGACTCTGGCACAATAGAGCCACTACCTCAACTCTTCCTGCTCGTGGCCTTGACCCAAAATACCCATAATTGAAATGTGCCTCTGTCTATGATCCTGATCCACTGCGCGAGCCTAATGCGACGTACCTGTGTGATCCATAAACATAAAATACGACCAATAACCAAAAAAACGTGAAGAAGATCTCATGAGAAATTGTGAGGGACCACTTGTGGCTTTGACCAAATCAACATGTGGTTAGGCCGACCTAGAAAAAAATAAAATAAATCATAACTTAACTTTTGCTTAAATTATTGGGACAATCTATCGACCGATTTGATCCTCTCGAAAAGAGGAATCTAATTAAATTATTATTTTAATCAACTGATCTATCCAATGTGGAATTTTTCTCTGGCTGCAAAAATTAACAAAGAGCTGTCAGAACTATCAGGATTCGGTGAATTGGAGGGAGAAGCTACCAGAGTGAGAGTGATTGTGGTTCTACTTCTTGCAAGAAGAGATTAGGAGAAACACCAGAGGCAAGACCTTTTCCAAAGAAGATGAATTCTAATTAGTCAATAAAGGAAAGAAATCCAAGGGAAAGAAGTCCCAAGGTGAAGAGGGCAATAAAAAATACTTGTCCAACTTCATGTGTTTTCACTCTCACGAGTTCGGGCACTATGCCATGAAACGTCCACAGAAGAAGGCAAGCAAGAAGGTGTCTGTAGTAGCAACATCGGGTGAATCTCTAGATTCACAATTAGTGGTTGATTTTACTTTCATTGCATGCATCAAAAGTATATTAATGGGAAACATGTGGTATCTAAACAACGGTGCCTAATTCCATATGATGGGGAATAAAGATATCTTCAGTGACTTTGAAGAGAAAGACCTCAATCAAAACATAGATTTTGGAGATGATGGGACGTATAGCACGACCTACATCGGTACAATTAATTTTTAGAGGGATTCTGGCTCCCCTTTTAGACTCATAGATGTGTTGTTTGTTTCAGGACTAAAGAATAATATTGTTTCCATCACGGTATTGGAAGACCATGGCTACGATGTAATATTTAGCAAAGGAAAGGTTTTCCTTAGACACATCACAACGGGACGAGTGAAGCAGATCGATTTACGAGTCAATAACCTGTATACACTTGAGTTTTAATATTCATGAAAAGATTTGAGGAGCAAGGCAAAGGTTAGAGACTTGGTGGTTGAGAGGGAGCATGAATTAAATCTCAACATGTAGCCTCAGAAGAAGCCTCAGAAAGTTGTGGAGAATCCACAATTAGAGTAGCAGAGAGGAGACCGAGTGGATGCACCCACTCAAGCAAAGACTTCTAGTAGGGGGGAATTTTGAGTCAAGTGGGAAGAGGGAGCACACGCAACCATACCTCCATGTGTGAGGTGGGGCGATGTGAAGTAATAGTCCCAAGAGTGCAGAAATTTGGGTAGGGTACATTGAGATGTTTTGCCTCATGGATCATTACCTTGATACGGGGGCCCAAAGTACACAATAGTAGGGTGGATCAGTGGTGGTTGATGCAGTCATATGTCCGAGTGACAAGTGTAGATACTAGTATCAGTTAGATACTAGGGAGCACAAAGCATATTTGGAAGTAGTGCAACTGGCACAGTACAAAGTAAAAAGAAACACAAAGTTTTCAATAAACAATGTAGTAGCTAGTAGCAGTAAGAGACTCTAGTGACAAATGCATTATATTGATCAAAATTTATTTAATTTGGTTGCTTTTCAGTTTCAGAAGTTTCATTTGCAACAAAAATAGAAAGAAGTTTTGCATGCAGAACATTTCGAAGGTACCAGATCGGGATAGAGTTGAATTCCTTTCTTGTTGAGAGGGAGTGTTGAAATTTGCAACAAGAAATATTGAAAATGGCAACAAGAAGAGGCTTCTAATTTAATTTCCCTTAATTAAATTAGAAGGACATTGTAATTCCACATCACATGAAAGCTTGCATGAGTTAAATAATGTAGGAAGACTTAGTTAGTTCTGTTAATTTGAGTTGAGGGTAAAACTAGAGGCATGCAGACTGTCTCCTACTTTTTAGGAGCACTGGTTGAGTTTATTTTGAGTTGTAATTAATTAACTTAATTATTTGACTTAAAATTAGTTTAACTAGTTTTAACTGATGGAGGAACTAGTGAGAGGTCCAGTGAATTAAATATGATTTAATTCACATGCAATGATCAATCAGATAACTGATAATTTGCTAATAATAGCTCATGCATTTAAGTTCTAAGGAAGACCTAGTTGAGATTGTATATAAAGGGAAGTGTACAATCACTTGTATAATTAGAAAATTATATAGGTGGTGCATAGATTCATAAGAAGAGCCTTAATGTATTCCACAATCATTATTTGGGAATTTCCTAATTAATAGGGGCTCAATTACCCAAGGAATTGTGCAAGAAAGCAGGGAAGCCCGAGGCCATTAAATTTGTTAAGTATTGAACCAAGATAGACTAGGAATTAGTGAGAAAGAGAGAGATAGTGCAGAGAGCTATCAAGCACGAGAGAATCATTTTATTGTTTGTTTTACTTATGAAATATATAGATAGTAGGGTTTTTAGGTGAGGAATTCCCCAGAAAAATCTTTGTGTTTTCCGATTGAAATTCCTTCTCTTTATTGTTCATATGATTTTGTGATTGTAATTGGTTTTAGCATATTAAAAATATCAGTTTGAATCAATGTGTATTTTCTACAGAAATAATCAGTATTTATTGTTATCTTGTAAATCAATCTATATCAATTGCAATAAACAGTAAAATACCTAAATAATTATGGAAAAATCACCCCTATGATTATTCAAAGATTAAAAAATGTTGTTGTGAAGTGTACGATGTTATTCCTAATAATCAACATTATAAATTTGACCTTCAAGCGAATAAATCTATATTTGTTGGTTATGATGATGTTGCTAAGGGATATAGATTGTGGGATACTTCTTCCCATAAAATCATCATTTGCAAAGATGTGATATTTGATGAATCTTATCTAATTAAATTAGACAATGTAGAAGATGTTTTGAAACAAGAATAAGTACAAGAATATGCTCCAAATCAACAAATTTAGTTTGAGACTAAGCCATCTATGGTCAAATTGAAATGAGAAGAAGATTCTAATGATAAATAAGTTATAGATGTTGAAAAAGTTCAGGAAAATGTTGAAGGTATGAAACCAACATTGAGAAGATCTACACGAGCGAGAAAACCTCCTAAAAGGTATATTGATTTCATTTCATCTATTTCTTTGGTTATCGATGATGGGGAACCTACTTGTTTTCAAGAAGAAATATACATCATCAATAATTCCAAATGGATGGCAAAAATCAAAGAAGAAAAGGATACGTTGGAGAGAAACAAAACTTGGGATCTGTTATAACTTCTGATAGATAGAAAGGCTGTTGGATGTAAATAGGTATATGAATTAAATATAGATGTTGATGGAAATATTGAAAGGTTTAAATCCAGATTGGTTGAAAAAGGTTTCTCTCATATGGAAGGTATAGATTTACATGAAATCTCTTTTTTGATTGTTAAATTTTTATATGTTCATATTATGTTAGCACTGGTTGCTTTCCTTGATTTGGAATTAGAAAAATTATATTTTAAAACAACACTATTTCATGGAGAAATGGAGGAGGATATTTATATGGAAGAGGTAGAAGGTTTTGTGAAAGATCACAATAAAATATTAGTTTTCAAGCTCAAGAAATCATTATATGGCCTAAGGCAGTCACCCAAGCAATGGTACAAGAAGTTTGATTATTTCATGATAAGCCAATTATAATAGAAGTGAGTATGAACATTGCATGTAATTCAAAATTTTGAATGGCATTCGTTATTGTAGTGCTATATGTTTTGTTTTCTCATTTTTTATGAAGTAAGGCACTTTATATTATAAAAAAGTAGTTATATAGTCATTGAGTGATAGTTTCTAGTCTGCCTGGTGAGAGACCAAACTATAGATTGAACTGTAGATTCTTGAGGTTATGTAACCTTCTTTTGATAATTACATCCGTAAGATAAGAAAGACAATATATAGTTTGGCTATACCTTAGTTGAGCATGCATTTGGTGACCAAAATAAAAAGAATAAAAAGTGGGGGGATGCATTGAAGTGAGTATAGGGTTGTTGACTATTCTACTTGGGAACTTGTCGGCGTGTAGCATTAGATCCCGTGGTTTAGTATAGTTTTTTAGGAGGATGTTGACCTTGTAATCCAAGTGTTCCATAATTTTTTCCAACTCTAATTTAAAAGTTAATTGTTGTGATGAGCTTGGTTGGTTTTATATTATTTTTCCTGATTTTTCTTGAGGATGTTATCAAGCTATTGTTGTGATTTGGTGATTTCTCAAGTAGGATTTTATATGGCGATGAAGGTCCAAATGCTATTGGAAAGGTGGTTTATGTCATGAATGGGAAGTTGTATGCAGTATTTCAAATTTGTTGCCAATGAAGTTTGATAGGGGTCTGGAGTGTGCGACTTGGAGCATGAATTATTTTTGGTAGTTCAGTTGTGATTTGTTGGGTGGTATTTCCACGGATGCCATCTTATTTTCTGACCAGTGCGGTGCTATATACCTGGTATGTTGTCTCTTGAATAATATTGCATCTTAATGATGTTATTATGTGATGGGGATCCACTATTGCAAACCCGTTGTGGGGAGAGAAGTATTCTTCAGCCTATTTTTGATATTGGGAATGAGGAGAGTCACAAATATTCTAATGCCAAATTGAGTCTAGCAGTGAAGCTTTCAAGGTGAGACTATGGTTGGCTAGTTGGTCTACTAATTATTTGCTTCTTGACAAAAATGAGATAGTTAAGGAGTTAGGTTTTGAGGTAAGAGTTTAGTTATTTCTATGACTTGATCTTCCAAACTCCAGCTATTGGTTGCTTTGGATGGAGCTGCAACACACTGAATTCTTTAAAATATGTTTATAATTAATTTGGAGTCGCCTTTTATGATGGGTTTGGCATAAAAATTATGGATGATGATAAGGAGGCCTTGATTGAGAGCCCATATTTATGTTATAATGTTTGTATTGTGGCTTATTTATCTTGAATAAATATGAATTATGTGAACCATTTTAGTTGTAGAAAACTCCTCCATAACTTGCAGGTTCTCCATTTCCTTTGGATGCTCCATTAAAATTGATTTTGATGAAGTCTATGGGGGGGAACAGGAGGAAGGCTAAAAGGAATAAAAGGGGGATACTTGGGGGCTAAAAAGGTAAAATGAGAGGAGAGACCCAAGGATGAGAGAATGATATGTTCAGGAGTGTTTCACTCCCAGTCATTTTTAGTCCAAGAGAGTGATATAATTGATTCTTGAAGGATGTTGAGGATAAGATACCATAGACTAGAGGAGGTGATGGAACTATTTTTGAAGATTAAGTGGTTGCCTTCTTTCCAGGTGTTCCATAAAATAAATCCATGGATTAGGTTATAGTATTTATTGATGATGGGGATGGAAAAGGGGGAGGTTCGCAATAACAGGAGAGTGGGGGAATTTTGGAGGGGTTGTGGTCAGAGAGGAAGACTAGGATGGTATGATTGTCCCATAAGCTGGAGAGATAGTTACATTCATTAAAGAGATGGTTGTGATATTCAGCATGAGAGAGGTAGTGGAAGTAGATAAAAGGTCCAAGAAAGCCTTTATGTTTAAGTTGATCCCAAGTGAGATTTTTGTGTTAGAGTAGAAGCCATACGAAGAGGGTGATTTTGGGCCAGTGTTTTAGCTGCCATAATTTCTTCCATTTGGAGCAGTATGCATGTGGGATAGGAGTGGAGAGGAGGCTCCATGCTTCTGGTATGTTGAATTTTCCTTGTGTTCAGTAATCCTAGTGAAGGATGTCCTCTCCTTCTTGGAGTGTAATTTTCCAATCAACAAGAAGTTTTTCAAATGAAGTTATTTATGAGATGTTGGCTAATTATGTTTTGATATTCCAGTCTATCCATTTTATTCTTTGACAGGTAGTAGAGGAATTAGAGCACCAATATTGAGTAGTAGTGTTGAGACCTTGGGCTAGAAGAGAAATTTTAATGGAGTGGAGTTGAGATTGTTGGGATAGGTTGGCCACTAATGCCATGATTTTTTCCAAAATTGTGCATTTTGACTGTCTCTAATCTTCGAGAAGAAAAGATTTGTGATGATATTTTGGTGTTCCCTAGTGGAATTCAATATGTGTGATCCTTTTATGTTGTCTTTTGATATTATGATTTGAGATTCTTGTAGTTTAGGGGTGTATTTGGATCACCACATTTTGTTCCATAGGGCGTCTAGATTTTTAATTGATCTCCACCATGTTGTGGCACAAATTTATTTGTTAGGGGTTTCTAGAGCTCTTAGCCCTATCTCTCCTTTTAGCTGTGGCTGAAACATTTTGTCCCAAAAAATTAGAGCCCAATTATTTTCTCTTCTGGTCCTCCCCATATGAAGCTAGGCTAGATGTTTCAAATTTTGTTAAAGATAGCTTTGGGGAAAGCAAAGCCAAAAAGTAGATAAATAGGAATGGTTTGGAAGACAAATTTGAGGAGGGTGAGAGGGCCTACTAGATTTAGGAGGTGAAAGGTCTAGTATGAGAGACAATATTCAAATTTTCGAAGAAGATTTTCTTAGATAGATTGTCTAAGGGGATTTATAGTAAGGGGGGCACCAAGGTATTTCATTGGAAGGGAAATATTTTGAAGGTTGAGAATTCGAGAGATGTGAGTTTTAATGGATAATAGGGTGTTGAAGAAGAAAATTTGAGATTCGTCCAGGTTCAAAGAAATTCAATAGGCATTAGAGAATGTGTTAAGGATGTGCTTGAGTGTTGAAGCTAACTTTACTGTGGGAATGCCCATGAGTAAGGTGTTATCCACAAACTGTTGATGAGGTGAGTGGTTTTTATATTCGAGGGGGAGGCCTTTTATGTGACCATTATGGAGGGAAATTGTAATGGATTTCCCATGGCCTTATATCATTAAAAGGAAGATATACGGGGGATGGGGTGAGGAGAGCCATTGATTAGGAGAGAGAAAAGGTTTTAGTGATGAGGGAAAGAATCCTATGAACCCATATTTCTTCAAAGCCAAAGGCTATGAGAACATGAAATATGTATTTTCATCTGAGTTTTTCAAAGGCTTTAGACATGTCGAGTTTTATGAGTATTCCCTTAATTTTTCTATTTTTGAGAGAATGGATATACTCGTGAGCTAGGATGACTTTGTCCATTATTTGTAAACCTTCTACATAACATGTTTTCTCTCGAGAAATAAGGGAGGGTAAGATGGGTTACAGTCTATTGGACATGAATTTTGATATGATTTTATAGATGAAATTCAAGAGCGATATGGGTTGGTAGTTGAAGGAGGAGCTAGCGCCTAGGGATTTGGGGATGAGAGTAATAAAAGTGGCATCTAAAGGTGAGAGAATGGAGGAGAAGTGCCTAGAGTCTTCAACAATATGCCATACATCCTGACCTATGATGGGCCAACAAGTTTGATAAAAATTTACAATAAGTCTATTAGGTCACAAATATTTTCCTTGGTCATATCCATAACTGTGACTTCTACTTCTTGCATTGTTATAGCTTTGAGTAAAATATCATTTGAGGGATGTGGCTCTCTCTTGTTTTTTTATCTCCTTAGTTCTACCCCATAGGATACGGTTTGTTGAATATTGGCCATTTCCTACTCAAGATGCATTTTACCAAAGTTGGTAAGATTCCATTCTTTGATATTTTTCTTTATAAATTTGAGACGTTGTTGGAAGTAGAACATTGCAAATCCTGCAAAGATGTTTGATTCTGTCCACCATGTCTCTACTTTATATAGGATTTCATGGTGCCTTAGCAAGAAGGCTGCAAACCGAAGGGGTTTATTTTTGGTTTTGTTTATCCAATTCATTGATAGTTGGACAAGCAAGTGGTCTAAGCCATGGCTTCGTAAGATGGTGGATTTAAAGGTTGCGTTTGAGATAAATATTGATTATTCTATGAGGAACCTATCAGCCTAGAAATGATTTGAGAATTTCCTCCTCTCCTATTTTTCCAAGTGTGGATTCCATTCTGAGTGCATAAGTCCACCATATGAGAGTTGTTCATCAAGTAATTTAATAACATACTGTATTCATCAAGTTTTCATATATATTATTTTTTTTCCCTTGAGATTTTTTATTATATTGAAATTCCCACCAATTTTCCAGGGGTTGTCTCCAATTATTTGATATTTCCCCCCATGAGGGGAGTTAGGACCATACTCATAAGATATTTTGCATGATATGGATGAAATCATAGGTTGGAAGGTGGTTGTAAGGGTACTTTGGAGGGAAAATTAGTCCTTAAGGGTTATAGTAGCAGGATTCCAAATAATGGTGATGCCTCTAGAGGCTCCTTGAGCGTCTTGGGTGATGTGCTCAGTTTCATGCCAGATGGTCTTGAGGATGATTTGGAGGGATTGTTCAAGGTGTTTTATTCCTTTATTGTTAGGATGTCAGGATGGAAATTCCTAATTTTATTTTTTAGGAGTCTTCATTTGGATTTACTGTTCAAACCTCGAATATTCCATGTGATTAATTTCATTTAGTAGGGTGGGGGGAGGGTTCAAAGATGGTGTCCATGGTGTTTACATGCCCTGTGTTAGCCAAAAAGTGTCACAATGCTTTCAAGAGATGATTATTATTTTTCATGCCTTTATTTTTTGTTTATTTTAGATTTTTTCCCTAAATTTTGGGCACATTTATTTTAAGACAATGAGATGAAGAAGAGTGAGGATGGGGAGAGTGGCATGATTCCTGGGATTTCTTCTATAGAACTTCTTTATTTTTGATATGTTCTCTAGATATAAGATGGACTTTATCTTTCGATATGGTTGTTGGGTCTTTGTTGTGCCATTCTTCTGTTATTGATTGTAGATCTTGGTTTTGTAGCAAAGTAGTTTCACCTTCCTTGATATTTGAGTGATCCTAATTCATATCCTCCATTTCTAGGTCATTTTGTGGTGTCTGTTTAGTCATATAAGTATTTGGAGGATCTATGGATTGGAAAGATTGACTTGAATCTCTATCTTGTTTGTGGAAATTCTTGTTCCTTGATCTGTTGAAGAATTTTGAACTGGTTTTGAATCTCTACTTGATTATGGTTGGTGCCACCATTCCTTTTCGTCCTATCTTTTTCTTGTTCTAAACTTTAGTAAATCCTTCCTGGCATTGAGTTGGGGTCATTGGAGCATTGGGATGAGGTTGATTTGTAGGGAAATCATGTAAAAAATTCTATTCTCATTTCCATTGTGACAAAAAAATGAGATCTATTCATAGTTGATTGGTTGTTCCCAGATCTCACCCTCACTACTAAGGTGAATGTTGGATGAAAAAGGTTGTGAAAGGTCCAATTATGCACAAATATTCACATAGGAAGTGTATCTACATTTTTTGGTAGCTTTAGATATCATTACAAAGTGGCCTAGTGCATTTACAATTCCTACAATAATGTCTAGATCCCAATATTCCTATGGTAAGGAATATAGTCGAAACCAAACAAGTGCCGAAGAGAAATTTTCTTTCTTGGGGTTTATTTTTTAGATCCAGGGTTTCATGAAGAGGACTGTTGAGTTCATGAAATATGGCCCACCTTGGAAGATTATGTCTCTATCATCTATGTTGTTGAATATTTCGGTGAAGAACCCTTTCAAGCCTAGATTTAGACCTTGGCCCCCTTTAAGGACCCAGTTTCTTTAGATCCAACTTATTAGAGTCTTCTTTGATGACCAAATCCCAATAAATTTGAAAATTAGTGTGTTATAATATGTGTTCCACTATTTCTACATGTTTCTCTAGCGATATCTCCGATAGAGACATATTTTTTTCCTGCAGAATGCAAGTCCCTACTCGAGCTGTGCCAGGGGATGACTATTTTTTAGGGATAATAGTAGTGGGAAAAATGATGCATGGAATAAAGTACTTTGTGTACAAGATAATTTGTTTCACAGTTGAGTCGATTTGGTGGTAACTATGTTTTGAAATGAGGAGCCACTACCTCCATTCCCACATCAAGGCACCATTACGTGATGTAGAGATTGAATCAGGAGCGATTTCAAAATCCTAGAGTTGCAAAACATAACATTGTATCATATGTGAGATTGCGAACCAAATTTTTTAAGACAAATGTAGTCGTACAAATTTAATAAGCTCAAAATAGCACCACAGACACTCGAAGTTTGTTATCAGTGCTATATGTTGTTGATTTTCTTATCATAAGAAAAAACATGGATATGATCAATGGGTTGAAGGCTTAGATGGCTAGGACATTTGATATGAAGGATCTAGGAGTTACAAAACAAATATTGGGCATTGAAATACACAAAAACATGAAAAATTGTAAGCTCAGGTTTTCATAGTAGAAGTATGTAGAAAAAAGACTTGTAAAGTTTGAGATGAACAATGTGAAATTTGTTAATACCCCTTTCGCTTCTGATTTTAAGCTTTCTTCAAGCTTATTTCATAGTAGTGAAGAAGAAAATGATTATATGTCTCATGTATCATATGCTAATGCAGTAGAAGGTATGATGTATGTGATGGTTTCTACTAGATCAGATATTTCGCATGTAGTGGGTCTTGTTAGCAGGTTCATGGAAAGTATGGGAAAAGATCATTGGGCTGCAGTGAAATGGGTGCTTCAGTATATTATAATCACTAGTGATTATTGTAGCACCTTTAATGGTTGTAATGCTTATGTCCGTGGATATGTTAATTTATATTTTTTAGGTGATTTGGACAAGAGAAGGTATACTTTAGGAGATGTATTTAGTCTTGAAGGTGATACATCAGTTGGATGTCAAAGCTTCAAGAATTATCCACCACAAAGGTAAAGTATGTTGCTATCTCACATGCTTGCAAATAGGAATTTCGGTTGAAGGGTCTTCTTGGTGAACTTGGAAGAGTGAAAAACATGGTAGCTGTATTCTACAATAGTCAAAGTGCTTTACATTTGGCTAGAAATCCAACTTATCATAACAAGACACAACATATTTATATAAAGTACCATTTTGTAAGACATGTTATCAATATAGGTGGAGTAGATCTTAAAAAGGTCCACACTCAAGAAAACTATGCAGACATATTTACAAAGTCAATGTTAATAGAGAATATTTGGTGGTTCTTGGTTTCTCTTGGATTGAAAAATATGTGATAGGACTTTGGAAATGCATTAGGAAAATGGTTGTCAAGGTGGATATTTCCAGATTATGGCAACAATATGTTAAAATAAAATGTAAATATATAAATTTATTTAATTATGTTGTCTCGGTTATTCAGATGGTTTTATGAACCATAAGATAGTTTTGTAACAATGCCTAATTCATTTACAATTCTATGAGATGAGGAGGTTGTGTGTGTAAGCTTGATTGTAATATTTTTGTCGAAATAAAACCTTTCAAATTTCCCATATATTTTTCTTTGTGAAATCGTCGTAGTTTTACCACGTAAACTATTATGTACTATTGTATTTCTGTTTGTGCCATTATTTTATTGAATTGTATGTGAAAAAGCTCTGAAAACCAACACAACCCAAAATTTTTTAATTGAGAGCCAGAAGCATACATTACAATTTGATAAATTTCTTCCCACAATTTTTCTAGAAGCAAGATTTGAAGTTCCATGTACATATGCAACAAGAGAGAAAATCATGATCAAGATCAAAATTCAGTGTTAGGCATAAAAACCTTTTCACTAGGGAAAGATCCAAAGTGTTGAACCGATTAGAGTGACCCCCCTACTATTACAACAAAGTCCAATTAATGTATCACTTGATAGCTAAGTGAAAAAGAAACAAGAAATGTTGTGGAAGAAGGCAAGAGATAAAGAGACAAAGGTAGATTTAAAGTTTTGAGTCCATAATTGATTTTGAGTTTACCTAGCTCGCCTACTATTCTAATAATTTTTAAAGACCCAAATTTATATAAAAGGGGGAGGCAACCCCTAAAGTCAAGAGTCAATATAATCTTTGTTTGGGAATCTAAATCTAATATCAGCTAGTGTAGATAGATATTGAGTTCATTCCCACTCCAATGCCTCTTCTAGACCCAAATTAAGTAACATATTCATTATTCCTGCTCAAATTCTTAAACAAAGGCTAGAACTTCTGCTCTTATTTCCTTATGGGTATTGCTTCCAATGAGGCCTTATCACTGTTGAAACTTAAAATGATTATAGGTCAAAAAAATAAAATGGATTTAAATCTCAATCAACTGAATCAACATCTGGCATTAGAATTGGCTCAAGGAAATATACTTAGGAAAATGCACCTGCATATGGACCTTCTCATTTTTTGGGTGCTACTATCCCTTGAACAAGAGAAACTACATTTGGATATACCTTTACTCATGCATTCGTCAATGCCTTCAATCCCCACCCTATATATAGTAGTAAATTGTGGGAGGGAATGATGTCTCTACCTTTTGCTTTGCCTATGACACCCTTGCTTATGGTGACGCTTCTTGATACTGATCTATTGTATACCAAAAATATTGGAGCTTTTTTCAATCAATAAATTTAGGACCAAGTTAAGTTGTGTGAGATTTAAGAAACAAGATGTAACTCCATGACAATACTTTATATTTATCGAAGTAATCTTTCTACACTTTAATTCTAAACATGTAACATCTAGATATTTTCCCCAACCAAATGATTCAAGGTTTGAAACACTTATAATTCTTCTATACTTCATGCAATGAATTCCACAAGGTGACTTCCTTTATCACAATTGATTTGGTACTCTTTACAACCTTCCTTGTTCTTAATTTATTCAATTTAAAAATTTACACCTTCCTTTCCTATTTTCAATATAATTAAAATTTACAATATCCAAAAACTTCTATAGCGTAGTTACTTTCCCTGTATTTTTATAAATTATGTGATGAATTTGGAAATTAATTAAGATGAAATTTTTTCCTTCTCTCCTTAAACTCTGTAACAAGAATTTATTTGCATCAAATTGCTTCCATTGTGATTTTATTTGAACTACGAAACTTAATTTTTTTATCAAGCAATGATACTGTAATGCATAATCAAAATTATTCAAACACATTAATTTATAAAAATATAATAAAAGGATGGATTGTCTTGTGTGAATTTTCTTAGTGCTTATCCATTATAATTATATGTTGCACTAGAAATCCTTTCTGTCGACATAAACGATCCCTCTAGTCCTATGGGAGGATCTAACAACAAACGAGATAATTACGTGCAAAATTTCCCAACTCATACTAGAAAATATGAAGGAGGATAGCTTTCCTACCTCTTTCTAATGCAATGCCTTTAGTTTTGACCTTGATTATTTCGGTTCCAATCTTACAATCTCCTCTTCGCTAGTGTAGATGAGTGTCTGCAAGGAAGAAAAAGTGGATACAACAAAGTATACAAAGCATAATAGTTTCTAGTGCAAGTTATGTAACATATCAAGGAACATTACAATAAATGGATAATATATGACACATTTATGGAAAGAATTCACATATTGTATTATTAATAGAATGAAAAAGGGATAATTACAACCACTAAAGCCTTGATGTTGGAATCCTCCTTCAAGTGAGATTCCAAAGTCTAAGCCTTAACCTTGAAACACTTCTTCTCCTTTGCAAATGGGCTGATTTTGGGCACAATTCAGTACTAGGATGGCAACCAACCAAGAGTGGATGGTAGGAATTTCATTTATAGGGAAGGAGAGGGAGTTGAGGATCCATAAAAGGAAGGAGGAGTTCCACATATCAAGGGAGAGATCCATGGAAGGAGGATCTAGGGCCAGGAATGGGAGGTGTCGTTCCAATAATCAACAACTTGAAACCACGTCGTCGTTCTCGAGCCTTATAGTGAGAGAAGCTTCTCCTCCATTTTGGGAAAAACTACATGAAGAGGACCAGTGTGGATTTTCATGATAAAAGTCGCGCTGACAGTGATAAACATGTGTAATGAAAAAGGTGACAAGTGCGAGGCATTGGCCATAAAAAACATGATGGGCTTTCAAAACAAGGTTTTTGACAAGATTTTCAGAATATTTTCAAGGCAAGTCTTATTCTATACTCCAGGGATTCTCTGGACATGTTTCATCATGAACACATGATTGGTGATAATTTTTATCACTTTGCAACATTTGTGGCATCAATGACACAAAAGGAGACACTTCAGGATACGAGACTGGGAGTGTGAAAAAATATTGTATAATCGATGCCCCCTAAAGCATAAAGTCAGAATGGGAAGTGATGATTATATTTATTTACAAGAAAAGGAAAGGTCTTAAGAAAACTATCATTAGGAGACCTGCAAATCAATCATAATACAATATATCTAACATCTATGATGTAAGTATGCTTAAAGTGTAAGCATCTAACAATACATGGATCTACGAAATGGACGCAACCATCTGTATAGAAAGGATAATTTTACAATCATGAATACTTAATAACTCCTTGTAGTCTGGAACTATCAAATGAAACACAAGCTCTTCATCTTCGTCTCAATCCAAAAAAAGTATGAATCTCACCATGTGAATAGATGGGTTGAATTCGAACATGATAGAAACCACCTGATTACCGGTCATTGATGTAAACCGTTAACATGCATGATATATAACACCAATGATGAATATGGCTCCTAAGGTACAACAACACAATCCACAAATGTGAAAAAAAGTGATCCATCGAAGGAGGGCCATAATGTTTCCCACATCAACAACACGAAACATAGGATTTTTCAAATTTCGTAAGAGTGATTTAGGATTGAAGTAGATAAATTCAAACATGTTATAAGTGGTTTTAATTTGTAGATTGGTACTTATATTGAACATATCAACAACATGAATTTAGAATTTTGCAACATTTGACTCAAAATAGGATCAAAGGTCATGATGACAAAATGACATAATTGAATAAGAGGCAAATGAAATTCCAAAACCCGTTAAGAAAAGTGACAAAGTGAGGATGTCCCAAACTCGACATGAGTTACGGATAAGTTTCATGTTCAAGAGTGACATGTTTCCTTTCATATAAAATACAAGATAAATGTTTCCTTACATTTCCCCCCATTATTTATAGCGAGCACCTATTTATTTTTAATCTCAAGCTTGAAGATGATCCATATTATTTTTGTATAAGTTCATCCTTCAAATGAATCCATCCTCGTATTTTTAACAAGCCCTAGGAAGGAGTAGCTCAGTACCATCATGGTGACAATTCCATCATTGTTTGATGTTTTAATGAGTCCACTGAAGGTAAATCTCGACGTCATTTTCATGTTTAGAGAGTTTGAAAGATAGGTAAAAAGGAAAACTCCAAATTTCCCTTTTCGTAAATAGTATGTCGAATCCGAAATGGTAGAAAACAATATTCAAGAGAACCTCTTAACCATGTTTGAATAATGTATTCATTTTTCATAAAAAATCTATCTCAGTCTGGAAAAGGGTTAAAATTATACCGAGCAGTCTTCTTTTCATTTACTTTTACGAGTTCGAAAAGACAAGTGCTCGAAAATATTTTCATATTTCGAGAGTCAGAAAAGAGATGAAAGATGACTCAAAGGGGGTTCCTTTTTCATTTAATTTTTTACAAGTTCGAAAAAGTGATAAAACAAAACTTGTAAGTTCATCCAAAATCAATTAATGTCACCAATTTGTAATCACCTGTTGCTACACATGTGAAAAAATGTTATCGAGTTCGATAAAAATATATCAATATATGTAAAAATACACATAAAATGTAAAAAATACTCCAATTTTTTTATATAAACTCAAAAATTAAAAAAAAATTACCATTTGTCAATTGGTAAATTGGAAAGCATTTTTTACCCAAAATTTCCCCGATATTCAGGCTGGGAGTGTGATCCATCCAGGGCACCATTCAACGAGTCATCTGTCACAGGTAAGAGCTCTATCCTTCCTCTGCATTTTAATATTATTTTAAAATGTTTTAATCCATAGAATAGGTGTCAAGGGAGGGCTTGAATAAAATAGGGTTTGAGGGTGGACATCGCGGGTTTTCCCTGTCAGGTTCGCGATGTTCGCCCTGAGCTCCAAAGGGCCAGGGAGTTGAAAAAACGAAATGTTTTTGAAAAAGTGGCGCTCGTGCTATTTAATAAATTTATTCAATAAAACTAAAAAAATACCGGTTGATTTACAAATTTTCATCCATGAAATCTAATTAAACTTTGTTTAATGATGTTTTACATGTGTTTTGTTGGAGAAAAAAGGCTATTGAGTGGAAGGAAAGAGGTCATGAAGCAGAATACCAACAAGTAACACGTAACCCAAATTATTTCATACCCCTGGGATTAGAGCCCAGGTAGATTTATTATAGTACTTGGTGAGATGCTGGGATGTAGACCGCCAGATGTTTGTGGTAGGAGACTAGGAGATGAATATAGAGGTATCAAACATATATTTCATTACTGGTTTTTCCAAGAGGACACAACGAGTTTAGTTATCAGGTGCTTTTGCAGGAGGAGAGAGGACTAATATGCTGATCGCTACGCATTATGCTCACGATTATCACAAAACAAAAAGATGGAAAGGTGACATCAAGGATGTTAGGGAGATTCCATTGAGAAAAATCCTTTTTACCATAGTTCGAGTGGTTGGAGTTTAAGTTGTCCATGAGGCAAGAAAATATCACTTTCAGTATGCAGTGGATTGTCTATGTTGGACACCTAATCCTCTATGGGTAGGTGTAGAGGACGAACAAACATAGGAAGTCCAAGAGACCCTAGAATATGGAATCCAAGGGTCACTCCATGTATGATAAATATGTATCATTGTGAGTAATAGTGCATTAAAGGTTTATATTTCTATGTGTCTTGTGTATTTACCGTGCTCACCATTGTTGAGTTTAACATGGTATCGGAGTCGGAGATCTACTGCCTGTTCATGTTACTGAGCCACTTATTTTTCTAGCCCCTATTTTTTAGCAAATTTTTGTAGTGACTCCTATTTTCCTCTGCGCACACAGTAGTTGTCCCTTGGGATTCCTCTCCTCCCTTGGTGTAGGTTGAACAATCTGCCTATGTCCATGCGCTGTTTCTCTTCAACATAATGCTGCAACTTTATCAATCTCAGCTTGCAAACATAAATGAGTTTTTCTACCATATTCTCTACAAGATTTTGTGCATTCAAATCCCTTGGAGCTACATTGAACATCCATTGAAGAGAAGTTTATCCATGCATAATTTCTGTTCTAGAAAATCGTGGTGTGACTGTGAGCGGACTTTGAATGAAACACTACTCATAAGTGCTGAGAAAAACTGATGAAAAAATTTTATGATGACAATGCACGAGTAATTGTGTGAGTAATGGTGCGTAGTGTACCAATCTATGCTAGTTGAATCAAATTGTGACTTCATTTGTTCGATCAAAATGAGACTGATTTGGTGCGAGTCTCTTTGTATTCCAGCACACATCATTTCTTCATATTCCAGCATGCATACCTTCACCATCCGAAATCTCCCCAGATGTATAAACGATGAAGTGTAATTTTTTGTTTGTGTGGAGAGTGTAGGATGCAGTGGAACAATCAAGAAACCTGATTGCTTTTGTCATAAGAATCATATTTTCATTGAACGTATATATTGAATGAGTCCAAGCTATGTTAAAGAAATGATTTGGGCATTCAGAATCAACATGGATTCATTGATATGGTTGCATAAATTATTTATTTGCAAACCATTCCCTTGTTTTCTGTAGTGGCTGAATAACAGAGGTTCCAGTTTGCATGGAAAGGCCAAGAATCCTACAGGCCGAAATTATTATTTCCAAAGATCAAGAATTCATATACTATCATTTCTGAGATCAAAATTTTTGGTGGCCAGCATATTTCACAAATAAATGTGTGTTTGTTTGGTGGGTTGTGCAAATATCACTGATGGGAATCGATATTGGCGCTGTGGGGAAACAATCCCTCATTGGTTGGGGCCACTGGCCTTATTTATGTTTGCTGGATTTATTTTGACGAGATACTGAACCATTTTCTGCACAAGATATAGTTTTCTTCCTCCTCATTGATTGCGTGGGTGTCTCCTGTAGCAAAGACACAAGATTCAGAGTGGGATGCTTTCATTTGGGTGGTTGTTCAATTTCTCTTATCTGCTCACCATATATTCATATTTCAAGTTGAGAAAAAGAATGTTTATGTTGGTGCTATTTCCATATTTCTGTTATCACCCTAGTAATTCTCAAGTTGTGGGATGAGGATTTGTATTTGAAGAAAACTAGGGGTAACCAAGAACCTACTTGTGAAATTCAGGATCTAGCCTTCCTAAATTCCGGAGAGGGATCTCTCCTCAAGATTTAGCTTTGTTGTTGTTATAAGATTTGAGGCTAGTTATAATTGGACAATTGGTTTGTTTTTAATATTTGGTGGGAATAAAAGGTACTTCAAGGTAAACCACAGAGGAATCTACCAGACCATTAGGTTATGGAGTCAACTTCTTGGCAAGCAGAGCTGGGAAAGAAGGTCAAAAGAGAAAATGTACTAAGGGCAGGGTAGATGACCTTCAAAGGGTTTGGAAATAGGCTTTTTGATGAAATGGTAAGATCTGAACAAAAGGGAAATGAAGGATCCTTAAGTTACAGGAAAGATGATGAAAGAAAGGGATCAAAAGGGACTAAGAGCAGTTAAGGATTCTTAAGTCCGGATATCAACAAAAAACATATCAATGAATAACTAGTAAAAAATAGGGCGCTTTTGACACTAATCCTGTATAAACTCTCCTAGTCAATCATTTAAGACAGAAAACATGTAAATGTATGTATGGAACTTTAGAAAGATAAACAGTGAAAACAGGAAAATACTTGACTTATCTGATCAGCATAAGAATCCTGAGTTATGATGTCTGTTTGACTTAGTTCTAGTCTGCTGCTTTACAAATCGACTCACATAAAATCCCAATGTATTCAGCAAAATGTCTATAGTAGTCTTGACAATTTTTATTCCACCCTAAATACTTCAAAGAGTGAAGTATTTATACAAAAATATTACAAAATATCTGAGAGACATGTAGGAGTATCTCTAGGAGAAAATAAAGATTTTTACATAAAAAAGAGGGACAACTGCAAAACAAACTGGCAAGTTGTCCTCTTATCAAGAAAAAATAGGACTGATTTATCTTATCAAAATTGATTTGTTGCTTTGTTGTAGATACTTGCTGGCACTTGGAAACAATATCTTATTAGAAGATAGCTTGGAAGACAATCTTTCTAATTCACATTCTTTAACCTGTGCTTCACCTCTGATACTCTTTCACGTTGCCACTTTTATTACTTTACTACTGTAAAATGAAGAATTACAACAGTAAATATTGATTTGACTATTTTATTCCCAGATACTCTTTGACTCTGCTTTTTCACCTGATACACTTTCACTGCAAATTTTATCCTTTGATAACTGTAAAGATAAAAAACATGACTGCACTTATTCTGCTCTATTTGCATGCTGTTATATCAAATCAGTGAATTCCTTCCATTGTTGATCACTTAGTATCTTTAGGCTTTTCAATTTTCTGTAGCTTTCATCAGCCTCAGTTTACTTTGCAAATTTTGGCTTGACAATGAAGACGTGCTTAATTTCATTTTATAGAAAAAATAGGTTTTCAAAGTATTCTAAGATAAGTTTTCCAGTTTAGGAACCTTATGGCAGTGACTTGTTTACCTGTTCTTTGGCATATGCTCTAATCTTCTTGTCATAATCTATCTGAACCATTAGTTTTTCATTAAAGCCATGAATGTCTGGAACGCCTGCTTGTGTTAATATAGTGTATTTGGCCAAGAAATTTGTGATTGACAAGTTCATGTCTTTACACATTTCCTCCAAACTGTTCATTATATTCATTTTACTTAGGACCTTTTTTATTTTTAGTATGGTTTCAGTCCTATCCTGAATTTTCAGTTCTTCAAGCTCTTCTCTATTGTTACTGTTTAGAAATGTAATAAGCCTTAAAGCTTGAGATGGCTTATTGGCAAGCTCTTCTTTTTTTTGCTGAATTTCTACTTGTGCTGTCTTGAGTAGATCTCTCTGTTCATAAATGATTTGAATGGAAGGCCACTGTAGATGTATGCCTTGAATTATGTTATTCCAAAGATAGTTTTTGATGTATGACACCTGTTCACTGAGATTGACCTGTTGCTGTAAAATATTTACCTGCTCTTGAAGTCTGTTTTCTCTTTGTTCATGTCCCTTAGATGTGATTAAATCATTCTTGTATGAGGATTCGAGATCTTTATTTGCTTTCTTTAAATTATTGATCTCGGTGTTCTTAAGGGACATTTCTTCCATATATTTAACTATGTCTGTTGTACCTATTGTTTGCTGTACCTGTGATGTAGATGATCCAGTGGCAGAGGTATCTATAGATGTTATTGACACTGTAGTTGTCAATACTCCTTTTGGTGCCAAATGCTTTGCTAGTGTATAAGGAAAAACAGTAGCTGCCATTGGGATGACTGTAGGAATGGAGACCTCATTTTCCTTTTTTAATGTTTCATTTTCTTTCATCAAAATCTCTATTTGATTTTCCATTTCTTTGATTTGAGCAGTCATCTTTAGTACTAATTGCATTAATTCATCCTTTTCTGTTGTTTTCTGAAGAATCTCCTTTGCTTGTGGATGCTCACTCTGTGGAAGTTTCAGTTGTTTTCTGAAGGCAGTAATATCTTCATTCTTTTGCTTTATGAGTGCTTTAGCAACCTCAATATTGGAAGGATCCACTCCAGTTTCTATAACCAAATCTTCTAAGGACTTGATCCTTAAATCCTTAGCATGTAATGATGCTTTGTATAATTTCATCTGCTTCTGTAAATTAGACACAATCTTTTGTAGCATAGTAGCACTCATAGTTTTGTTAACCACTTTTGAATAAATAATTTCAGTGGTACTTCTGTGGAATTCTATCTGATCCAATTCTTGTATTGTATCAGTGTCCACCTCCACATCTGTTTTAGTATAATCTGCAATTGATTTTGCATCTATAATTGTGGGTTTGAGAAATGACATGATCATCTTATTGGTGGAGTAATCAAAAGCAGTCAACAACCTGTGTTTGTTCCCTGGCTTTTCTTCGAGGAATTGAGAATAAACTTCATTTTTAATCTCCTCATTTCTTTCTCTGATTTGTTTGCATTTATTTTTAATGTCATAATCTGTCTCTTCTGCCGCTTTGGAAGAGGAGGGAACTTCTGAATTTACCTGCACTTCCACTATTTCTCTGTCCTGTTCCTATGTTAGCACCTACTCTTTCTGAATTTCTGCTAGAGTCTCATTCACAATTATAGTGGCTTCATCATCAATTTGTTGATCATTATTGGTTTCTTGATCATTAGTGCCATCTATTTCTATTACCTTTTCTTTCTTGGAAAAAATCATTTTTTCCTTCTTGTTGTAAATAATTTTGAATTTATTTTCTGCAACGGTCTCTGCTGTATAGCCTTCTTCATTCCTGGTCCTTTTGTTTGAAGCTTCTGTCTGCTCAGTGACTGTTATTGCCTGTGAATTATTTGTTTGTCTCTCCTTCTCTGTATTGTCAGTAGGATCAATCAATGTATTTTCTAGCCATTCCATTTGATTTGAAAATTTCTCAATTTTTGGTTTAGACTCATGTATGAATGGTGTTAATTTTCACTTTATCCTTATGTTACTTAGAATGCCTTGTGAATCATAGTTCCAATAAAAACTTTGTTGGAACTTTAACTCTGACAATTTCATGACTATTTCTTTTAAGGCATCCTCGTTGTTTACTATGAAGGGACCTATTTGATTATTTAGCTTAAACTGTGTCTTTTTCTTGGCAGTCATAAAGTTTATTGCATCTGCATTTAGGACTTGCCTCAAGTATTCCAAAGCAAAAACCCTGATGGCTAGAAATTTGGGCTTTAGGACCTCCAATCTTAGGGGTAATCTGTTTTCTTATCATTTTGGGGAAAAATAAGTAAGATTAAACTGTTTGCTTAGTTAATTTTGAAAATAGAGGCTAATTGAGAGGATCAGGGAGAAATTTAGGAATCTGGGCAAGGGTTTTGGGATAGAAAACACAATTTTTCTAGGTGCAGAGGAAAAAATGACTTTTCTGTGTGTTTAAATCAATTCGAATTGTGGAAATTTCCTTTGGATGGCCATAAACACTTTTAAAACAGATTTTTGAAGGAAATGGAAAACTCTGAGAAAAATTTGCATGGGTTCACCCTGTTTTTTCAAGGTTTGGGCATTCTCAGATTGGTAATTATCTTCTATAATAAGACTGGTTTCAATTTACCTTTATATTTACGAATTGCAGGTTTGAAATATAGAGAAATACATTATACAAGTATAGTGGCGGTCGAGAAGGGTTTCCTGGTTGTATCGGCTTCAAGTAGGGTGCTTGATTTAGTGAAAAGCTTCAATAGTTTTTAGATGCAGTGATTGTGGTGAAATTTCGCTTTAGGGAGATAGATTGGCTATCAAAGGTTCAACTTTCGTTCACAGAGCTGGGAGTATTTTCTTAACCAATGAAGGGAAATAATACATAAAAAATGAAGAAAAACTAAGGTTAAACCTTAGATTTGTATCATTAACGTATCATTTAATGAAGGTCACTGTCAATGGCGGGAGCAGATTTTCTTTGAATGTGAAAACCATCAGTGGTTATCGCACTGCTCTTAGGCGGTAAGCTATTTTTCACTTTTGGAATGCTATCCAATTAAAATTGGACACGTAGCAATGGGCAGTTTCATAAAACAACTTTTATCTCGTTATTTTTTACAAATTTCGATCGATAAGTTTCGGCATGCGATATGAGACCCGCACCGTTAGATTTTGAAAGGCGATGCGAACGAACATGATGTCTCAAGAAGCTGCGGGGAAAGTAAGGTGGGACCAGGCTTTTAAGATGGGCCGTTGATTTGATAGGGATGATCAACGGTCATGGTTTAACATGACAAAGAATGGTGGGGTATGAGGCTGATTGATGGCGCTTAGTGTGGACCGTTGGATTAGGAATATAAAGATGATCGGAGGGTTGGGGATGAAGCCGAGGGCGCTGTGTTGGATGATGAATTTTATGTACAAAAGGAGTTTATACATAGAATAAAGTAAATGGGGGCGGGTTAATAAAGGTTTTAACCAGGGTTCAGACTTTGGTAAAGGGATATATATCGGGAGAAAAGGGGTAAGGTTAAAGTTTTAATTTTGGATAAAACTTGGGAGGGAACGTGAGTAATGGGTAATAAACTCTTTTTTTTTCACGCTGTTTTAAATACAAAGTATGTAAATAAAATGCACCCTTTTGTGGTATTTTATCTTTATTATATAGTTTTAGATTGATTCAAAAGGTCTAAAACCATAGGGGAGCGGGGTATTTTTTTATTGGTAGTTTTATGTCAAAGGGATAATTTCGGGATGTGATTTCAACATGTGAGTAATATCTTTGACATAAAAAGCATATAATAAGGGGGTTTTTTTGGGATAATTAAATAGAAAGGAGTTATATTAATAGGACTAGGATTTTATATAGGGAGTTAATAAAATAAGTTAGGTGTTAATATGAAAAGGGAAAGTGAATACTCAAAACATACAATTATAACCAAGAAAAGTGAAGATTAAAGCCAAGCTTTCATTGTAATAATTTCATCACTTCAACTTAAGATAAAATGCCATTTTGAGGGTTTTATGCTTCATGAGATGTAGGAAGTTAATAAAATGAGAGTTTTAAGCATCATTAAGTAAAAATGAGATCTTTACTTATGATTTTTCATGGTAGTGAATGCATGAATGGAAAATGATGTGATTTCTTGGATTAATATAGAAACTTAACACTTTCAACTAATCAGTCATTGAGCCTTGGGTCCGGTCCCAACAGAAGTCAGGGAAATGCCCTGA
Organism: Pinus albicaulis; assembly: GCA_034641835.2. NCBI lineage: Eukaryota > Viridiplantae > Streptophyta > Pinopsida > Pinales > Pinaceae > Pinus > Pinus albicaulis. The sequence goes on from CM076582.1 coordinate 705,616,999, forward strand.
GCCTCTCTGACTGATAGTCTAGAATGTTAAATAGCTATGGGGAAGGGAAATTAGTTATTTGTAGCCTGGTGAAAAATATTTACAATGGATTTCCCACCTTCTTCTACCTACCCAGTCATATCTTCTAAAATTTTTTCTTCTATTTTAATCAGGTGCATTTGAGCTAGAAAACTTCAAAACATTTATTCTTTTTTGAAAGCAGTAAAACTATCTAATTCTAACTTATTTCCTCCAAGAATCCAGATTAAACTGTTGGATTCTTTTTATTCTCTACCTAACTACTAAATTGTCATGATTAAATTGTATGACAATTCTTTATTCACTATCTACAACAAGTGAAATTGAAACATGACAAGTTAAGATTAAATTGTTTAACTCATCATGGATTATGGCATTTATTGACACTCTACCATAATCAATTGCAAGAAGTAAAAGTAGTGGCATTTAGACTTGCACACTTTCATGTTTTATTCATATTTTTCTTTTGGGGTATATTATTTTTTCTAAGTCCTTTGATTTTTCTTTTAGGACTTTTTACCCTCTTTTTGATTTTTTGGTTTTTTATTTTTTACAAAATATGGGAAAATAACTTGCAGAAAGCAATGTTTGTACATATTTACAAGACTACCATCAGTCAAGTCAAAATTATGAATCCTATATTTATAGGTTACTAACAATTTCCATAGACAGTTGACTTGCAAACTTCCTTCCACATAGACCAATGATTGCCTAGAACCAGACAAGGATTTGTGGTGACTCTACTTAATCTACGGATACCGACATGTTTGTGCATTATTGAAACAAATGGTGTGTTTTTGTTGACACATTCACACCTAATTTCTCGAAGCTCTGGATTGTATATGATGTGGTCAGAGAAATTGGATTGATGTTATATGCCATAGTTCTTTCTGATTATATGTATATCTAACCAATTAATTGCAGAAATTTGTGTAGCAACATTCTAAAAATTGTAAGTTGCAGCTATAGTCCAACAGGTTTTGTGCAATTTATAACCTAAGATATTAATTATACTGTTGGAGAAAATGGCTAGAATTACTGAAGTATTAGAGCTCTTGAAAAATATGATATATTCTATTGATCATGATACGGTAAAAATCAGCTAGAACACCATTTTTGAGATTAAAACATGTTTGCAGAATACACAAGAGAAAATAAATTTTTTGGAGCTTGAATCTCAGCTACAGAAAGAGGATCTACAAAAGCGGAGTAATCATTCTGAACCCATTTCTATTCAGAAAATTGAGAGGGACTCCCATCAGCAACAAGAATATAAAGTTGAGGTTGGTCCACATTCAATACCCATTTCAGGAGCAGATGTGTAGAAATATGTAGAAATGCAACATGCACTTCCCAAGCCCATCATCAGACCTTGGGAAGAGCTTGTCCATAACAAGCATAGAACTGGTCTTGGATGTAAAAATGAATTTCCCTTTCATATTTCAGACTAATCCAAGCTCATCAAATTTTAGAGTGTCAGATTTCTTTATGACAGTTCACCTGTAGCTGTTCCAAATCCTACTCCGCTTCCACATCAGCAACAACAGATTGAAAAATGCCAAAACTGTGATCAAGTTGGCCATATGAAAGATCACTGTTTCGATATTCACCCATTCAAGCACTGTGGTCGGCACACCCATTATTCACACAGATGCTTCAGAAACAAGCCTCCTGCAAGAACACAGATTCATCTTGGATGGATCGCTTCTTGGCAATGGGCATCAACAGCTAAGAAGATGTCCAAGTCACATGTCAGAACTTGTTGTTGAATATTGAACAATATTGTAGTGTAGTTTTCACCATCATCTCACCTTGTACCTGATAGGGGGGGAAATAGTGGTCATCTAAAAGCTTCGAAGCCACATCAAGCGAGACTGAGCCACAATCTCTCATTCCAGATTCAGAGTTGTATCCAGAGACACAACAGTTCAAGCGAGCCTGAGCCACAACTTGTCATTTCAGATTCAGAGTTATAGCCAGAGACATGGATGCCCATGCACATTCCTTTGATTGGTGGACAACCTTAAACTATCTATACGAGGTTCATATTCTTCCTCTTCAAAGAATTTGGGACACTTCCTCTAGCAGAAGACTTCATCTTCTTGCCATCTTTGGTAGAGTTCCGGGAAATGTATTAAGCATTCCAGTGTTGGTGGTTATCCTTAAACCATCACAGGTTGTAGACCTCCCTTCTTCTAGGTTGAAGGTCTCCTTCTTCAAATATGAGGGACACTTCCTCTAGCAGAAGCCCTCAACTTCTTGTCATATTTGGAAGAGTTCCGTGAACTGCAATAAGCATTGCGTTCTAGTGTTGGTGGTCATCCTTAAACCACCTCTTTATACCAACATTTCAGAGAGTTGATTCAGCCTAAGTGCTGTCATCCATACTTTGCAGATTTGTATTACAACTCTCTTCTTGGACTCACACATATCCCTTAGGATTTGGGGGGGGGGGGGGGGGGGATTTTGGACACCTAATTGTCTATGGGTAGGTGTAGAGGATGAAAAAACATAGGAAGTCCAAGAGACCTTGGAATATGGAATCCAAGGGTCACTCCATGTATGATAAATATGTATCATTGTGAGTAATAGTGCGTCAAAGGTTTATATTTCTATGTGCCTTGTGTATTTACCATGCTCACCATTGTTGAGTTTAATAGTCTAAATCCTACCATATTCAACTGGTGCGAGAGGCTACTAGCAAATATGAAGGATCAACTCCCCAAATGCAAGACAGGTAAGATACGACAATTTGGCTACAGATCGATTTTGGCAGCGTTATTCCTAGAACGTTTACCATTATTTAGATATCAGTGGGTGGAGGTGGACACTCCCGGACCCAGGGGTCCAAAGTTACTACGGCGTGGAGAGTTGATGCCTCGCCATGGAGGTGGTAAACAAATTTCATTCCCACCTGTATTTTTCATATGAATATGACAATAGCTCATCATGGTATATGATTTTTCCTATGCAGGGACAGATTCCAAAAGAGACCCTAATCTCCCACTTCCACTAGGGACATACTGGAATGACTCGGGTAAAGAACTATTTTTTAATTTTTTTCAATTTTTTTGATTTTTTAGTTATGTGAAATGAGATTGAGACTTATGATATTTTTTCAGATGTTGGACTAGAGATACCTCAATGGGTTTATCAAATAGTGAGGAGGATGACATGTTAGCTCAAGGATGCACCATACATGGAGGGAGTCGATCCTATGGTAGAGGTGGAGCGTAACCTAGAGGCCTTGACTAGAGGCATTCCAGATTATGTGACTATTGATTACATACCACTCCGGTACCATAGGCACATCATGGGAGTATCAGCTACACTACGCTGGCTATTGGGCTGAGTTGTTAGAGCTATATCATGTTATCATTGGCACCATGTTGCTGGATAGATATGTCCCTAATCTCATTTTTTTACTTATGTAGGCTCGAGGAGCCATGTGTCTCAGAACACAGATTTTTCTTTTTGATGTAATAAACATTTTGTAAACTCTCTCTCTCTCTCTCTCTCTTTATATATATATATATATATATATATATACATGTTTTACCTTATGTACATGATGTTCCTATTATGTCATAATTTTATTTGACATGTTTGCAAATTTTGATCTAAAACACGATTATCTAATGCATTTGGAAATGTATTTAGATGTCTTGGAATGTGTTGATATGTTATGTAATCACAATTTCTTTCCAAGAGACAAACACCCAAATACATTCTTAAAATTTTGGGGTTTCTAATATAATAATGCGCATTTAACTCTAATAGAATGAGTTATGAATCAAGTTTAACAACCAATTCCCTAATACCAAGAGAAATAGCTTCTGAAAATAGTTTGATAACCACACTATATTCTACTATATTGTTAGTTGTACATCCCAAAATTATACCTTGTACACTCAATAACTCATCATTGGGAGAAAAAAGTGTCCACACTGTGAAAGATAGATTTTGTTTACTACAAAAAGCACCATCAGTAACCAACATAAGGAAGAGGGTTTGTCGACATCTACAAACCAAGTGGAACACAGGGTAAGGAAGGAACATGTTTTCAAACATGCAAACAATCACTCCAAAATATTACACACTAATGAAACACGCACTAATGTACAAAGTATCCACAAAAGATTAAGCATAATAATTTTTCATTTAGAGCCCATTTAGAGGCTCAGACAAGTGATTTCCATTATAATATAATAGCTAATATGCACCCTTTTGTAATACGCGTTTGACAATATAGGGCCCATGCCACATGGGATCAAAATTTCTGACACCTAATTTACTGTTAGCTTGATCGTACATTAAGACCAAGTCACCTTCTGCATATGCACTAGGGATCATGTTTTTATCATATTGGGATTTGACTAAATTTTTTGAGTCTTAGTTACAATGCATCAATTCGGTGAGTCTCGTCAAGGCATTCTATGAAAATAAATTTTTCTTCTTCAGGTGAAGTACCGACAAGTAGTTTGATAGCTAGATTCAATGATGGGATCTCACACTTAATGGGTAGAGTGGCTTCTAGACCATACACCAAATATAAAGGTTCTAATCCTATTGTCATCTTAGCAGCGGTTTGATATGCCCAAAAAGATGAAAAAAATCATAAAATGGCAGTTCTTTTTATGCATCCCAATGGTTCATTGAAGCATAATGACCAAAATTGTATTGATAGCTATAACTTGGCCATTGGCCGATGGATAATATGGATTTGAGCTATCGTGACTTAGGCCCAATTGAGCACTAATTTTTTTCATCATGTAATTACAAAAATGGGAGTCATGGTCGGTGACTATAGCTTAGAGAACACCGAACTGAGCTGTGACATTATTAAATAGGAATAGAGTTGTAGTTTTACTGTCATAATTTTATGCAAACATCACCTCAACCCATTTTGTCAAATAATCCATGGAAATGATGATGTATCCATGCCACCCAGGTGAGTGAGGGTTACAAGTCATGAAATCAATGCCCCATTTGGTGAATGGACCAACGGTAATAACTAGGTGTAAGGTAGTGAGAAGGGTTTGATACTTCTGGTTATATATTTGGTAAGTGTGACATTTTTGGACTACAAGAATGCAATCTTTGAATATGGAAGGAAAAAAATAACTGGCACGAAGGATATTTTGAGTTGTTGCATATCCTAACATATGACTACCATAGTCTCCAGCGTGGCAATCATTTAAATATTTTTCAACTTCCTCATGTTTCAAACACCGTCGAAGGACTGAATCCACACCGTGACGGTATAAGGTATCCCAAATAATACGATAAGGTTGGGTTTGGTACTAGATTCGATGTTGCTCAAAGTGAGATAGATCTGGTCAAAAATTCTTTGTTTGGAGATATATGATGATGTATCCATACCATGGATTGAGAGTGTTGATGAGGAAGAGGGATTCATTAGGAATCAGTTCATCAAATATGGTGGTTGTGTCTACAGAGGGAAGGTCACAAATCAATTCAACAAAAACTAGGGACATTTTTTACTTAGCTTTAGTGCAATCCAAGTCAAACTCCTGCAAGATAAAAATCCATTTGGAGTACTTCCCCCCAATCAACTGGAAAGTCAGAATATAAATCATGTGGTTGCAATCAGATATCACCCTGGTTTTGTGTAAAAGGATGTAATGGTTGAAACATTGGAGAACATGGACTGCTTCCAAGGCTAGTTTCTCCACATGGGCATAATTAATCTCAGTGTCAAGGAGATTACGGCTCATGTAGTATACCATATTCTCATTAGTGTCATCATCATCCTAAACTAGTACCATATCAATGGTACTGTCAGTGGCGGCTAAGTACAAGAAATAATGACGATGATAGTTCGGGGGATGCAACAAAGTTCTGCTAGTGAGTGCAGTATTTAATGCATTGAAGTCTTTCTGAGCAATGTCATCCCAGATAAATGGGACCCCTTTCTTTCAAAGGTGTGAAAAACCCTTGGAAATCTTAACATAGTTCGGGGTGAAATAGAAAATAAATTTTTCCTTCATTTGTAACTTTGGAGTTGTTTTAAGGTAGATGGAGGGGGTAGAATAATAATAGACTCCACCTTAAGAGGATCAATTTGGATACCTTCTTTGGAAACTACAAATCTTAGGATATGACTAGATTCAACATAGATGAAACATTTTTGAGGATTTAACCAGATAATATAGTGTCAACAGTGAAGAAAAATCGCTCGAAGGTGGGTCGGATGGTATTAATGTTTAGCGAAATGCGTGGGTAAATCATCAAGATATGGCTTAACGATGTTTTTAATATCATGGAATACATAAGACATGGTCCATTGAAAGGTTACCCCCGCTTTTTTTGTGGAGTCCCGATCCTTTTTGTGGACAAAAACAACCCCTCTATTCCTATGGGAGGATGTAGCAACAAGCAAGGACAAATACATGCAATCTTTCCTAAATCATACTAGAAAATACGAAGGAGGATATATTTCCTACCTCTTTCTGATGCTAATGCCTTTGGTGTTGACCTTGATTCTTTCGCTTGCAAGCTCACTATCTCCTCTTCGTTGGTGTAGATGAGTGCTTTCAAGGAGAAGAAAAGTGGAGAAAACAAACGTATAAAGCATATTACTAGTGCAAGTTATGTAAACGATCAGAACATTACAATAAATCGATAATAAGCTGACACATTTAGGGAAAGAAAAGCACATGTTGTATTATTAAATATATTTACAAAGGGAGAATTACAACTTCGAAGCCTTGATGTTGGAAGCCTCCTTCAAGTGATATTACAAAGTCCAAGCCTTAACCTTCAAACACTTCTTATCCTTTGCAAATGTGCAAATTTGGGCACCATTCAATACTAGGATGGCAACCAACTAAGAGTGAATGGTAGGGATTTCATTTATAGGGAAGGAGAGGGAGTTGAGGATCCATGAAAAGGAGAAGCAGTTACAAATATCAAGGGAGAGATCCATGGAAGGAATATCTAGGGTGAGGAATGGGAGGTCTCGTTCCAATCATCAAATACCTGAAACCAAGTCATTGTTCTCGAGCCTTCTAGCAAGAGAAGATTCTCCTCCATTTTGGGAAAAACTGCATGAAGAGGACCAGCACGGATTTTCCTGATTGAATTCGCGTTGGAAGCGCTAGACATGTGTAATAACAAAGGTTACTAGCGCATGTAATTAGTTATAGGAAATGCATTGGGCTCGCAAAACAAGGTTTTTGAAAAAAAAATCAAAATCTTTTCAATGCAAGTCTTCTTCTTTTCTTCAGGGGTGCTCTAAACATGTTTCATGGTGAATACATTGTTTGTGAATTTTTTTATCACTTTGTGACATTTGTGGCATCGATGACACAAAGGGCGACACTTCATGATACCAGATTGGGAGTGTGACAAAATATTGTATAATAGATGACCCCTAAAGCATGAAGTCAGAACGAGAAGTGATGGCTAGAGTGATTTACAAGCAAAGGAAAGGACTTATAGAACCACCATCAGGAGACCTACAAATCAAACATAATACAATATATCTGACATCTCTGATGTAGGTATGCCTAACAATGCATCTTTGAGTATGAATCTAACAATACATGGATCCACGACATGGACGCAACCATCCAAATAGAAAGGATCATGTTTACAATCGTGAATACTTAATAACTCCACACAGCCCTTATTTATCAAATGAAACCCAGGGTTTTCATCTTTTTCTCGATCCAACCAAAGTACGAGTCTTACCATGTGAATAGATGGGTTGAAGTCAAACATGGTAGCAATCACCAGATTACCAGTCGATGATGTAAATCATTAATAGGAACGAGAGAAAGCACCAGTGATAATGATGACTCTCAAGTTATAACAACGCAATCCACAAGTGTGAATAATGAAGTCGAAGTCTAACACTCACATAATCATTTGATCAAAGGCCAGTGATGTGAACCTATTTTCGAATGCAAAGAACCTGCCATTGAGGCATGCAAACTCCAAGGTACTGAAAAGGAAGTTTCTAGATCATCTTATTGGATAATGAGTTAGAGTTGACAAGAAGTGATTCATCAAAGGAGGGCCATAATTTTTCCCACATCATCGACACGAAACATAGGATTTTGCAAAGTTGACAAAAGTGATTCAGAATTGAAGCAGAGAAATTTAAACGGGATATAAGTGGTTTGAATTTTTAGGTGGGTCTTCTCTTGAATATATCGGCGACATGACACTGGAATTTGGCAGCATTCGACTCAAAATAGGATCAGAGGTCATGGTGACAATATATAATCAAATGAAGGGCAAATGGATTTCCCAAACCCAGTAAGACAAGTGACAAAGTGAGGATGTCCCAAACTTGACACAAGATACATATAAGTGTCATGTTCAAGAGCGACATACTTCCCTTCACACAAAATACAGGATATATATTTCCTTCTATTTTCCGCCACTATTTCTAGCGAGTACCTCTTTATTTTTAATCTCAAGCTTGAAGAGGATACCATATGCTTGTCATATAATATCATCCTTTAGATGAATCCATCCTAGTATTTTTAACGAGCTCTAGGAAGGAGTATCTCGGTCTTGTCGGTGACAAGTACATCATTGTTTGATGTTTTAACGATCTAGTGAAGGTAAAACTCGACATCATTTTTCATGTTTAGAGAGTTTGAAGAATTAAAATAAAACTCCGGATGTCCCTTTTCATAAGTAGTCTCTCGAATATAGTCTCTCGAATGCGAAAAGGTAGAAAACAATATTGAGGAGAACCTCTAGTCATGTTTGACTAAGGTATTCCTTTTTCGTAACTAGTCTATCTCAGTCCAGAAAAGGGTTAAACTTATACTAAGTAGACATCGATTCATTTACTTTTATGAGCTCGAAAGAACAATTGTTAGAGAATATTTTCATATTTCGAGAGTTAGAAAAGAGCTCAAATATGACTCCAATGGATTCCTTTTTCGTTTAATTTTTTACGAATTCGAAAAAAGTGATAAAACAAAACTTATTAGTTCATCCACAATCAATTACTATTGCCAATTTGTAATCACCTGTTGTTGCAGATGTGAACAAACATTACCCAGTTCAATAAAAATATAATAATATAGGTAAAAATACACTTCAAATGGAAAAAATACTTCAAAAATTTATATAAAATAAAAATGTAAAAACAAAATTACCATTTATCGGTGGTAAATTGGAGGCGTTTTACCCAAAATTCCCCGATCTTAATCCTATGAATGTGATCAATCCAGGGCACCATTCCTCTTAACCATATATCACGGTAAAGTTCTATCCTTCCTCTAAATCTTAATAGTATTTTTATGTATTTTCATCCATATAATAGGTGTTAGTACTTTGTCGAAGTGTAAGAAAAAGGACCACTTTAGCTATGCATAACTAATAGCCCTAACAACAAAAGTGGCTGCCAATATCTTCAGATCTGTGGTTAGTTGAACATAAAAGAGCTGCAAAAACCAGATCTATGCATGGAAAGACATTAAGCAGAAAAAATAAGGGTTTTCTCCATATACCAATAGACAAGACAAGAACAATTTTTGAAAGAATTTTTATATTAATTGGGCACCTGGGAGGAAAACAAGAAGGCGTATCCAATTCTCCTCGGTGGGATGGGTTCTTGGAAGTCCTCAGCACTTCAGATCTAAGATTTCTCTCTCTTGTTGGTGTAGAAAACCCACACAAAGAATGGAACTCAAAGGGAGCTCACACAGCAAATGGCAGAAAATGGTGACCAAGTGTATAGATCCAGAGTGATCTAATAGGCAACAAAGGTGAAGAATGGTAGGAAAAACCCTCCTATTTATAACAAAATATTGGGTCATTCTAGATCTTGGTGCATGGGTTAACCAGATCTAGATCCACTTTTATGGAATATTTTATTATATTTGTTGGAGGGAAAAGGTATTTGACTTGGGTCAAATCCCTTGATTTGTCAAAAATAAATAAATAAATGATTTATTTATCTTTTTAAAGAAGCGGTTAGAAGATAATCAAATAAATAATGATTTATTTAATTATTTAAGGAAGTGGTTGAAAGATAATTAAATAAATAATGATTTATTTAATTATTTGTGGGTGATTTGGTCATATTTAACAAGGAATATTATCTAAATAAGGTTTAATAATTATTCCTAGAAAATAATAAGATAAATAAAGGTTTATCTAATTAATTTCTTTGATTTTGGGTTAAACATGACTGGGAATAATAATTAAATTATGGTTTAATTAATTATTCCATGAGGAAAATCAAACAAATATAGGTTTGTTTAATATTTCCTTTTAGGGTTTCCTGTTTTAACATAGTGAAAGCAGTTTTACTTAGGGTAAAACTGGTCTTACATGGTGTACTTGGGTCCATCTAATGATAAAAGGTTAGATGACCAAAAAATGGTGTAACAGATTGCCCCCCAGCGTGCGAGTGTCAGGAGCAAATCGTATGACCGAAGTACGTTGTAAGAATACAATCACTAGACAACAAAAAGGGATGTCGGAGAGAGAAATGTGAGGTAGATAGTGTGCTGAAGGACTAGACCCCGAGGAGACGAGACTCGCAGGTGCAACAAGTCTCTTTTTATGAGAGGGTACCTGTGCTGAAGGCGGTGGGGGAGGCATACCTATGCCCGCCGAGACAAAGTACAAAAGAATAGTGTGTCTAGTAAACAAGGGACCGAACCATAAAGTACAGCCGGCATAATCATGAGCCAGATAAAAATATAATGAGGAATCCCATATACATGTTGTGCCTGGGATAACAGCCAGGACTTGTACAATAATATCTGAGTACATGAGATACAAATACAACCCAAATGCCCCCTATAAATGGGGAAGGGCTCACAAAATCTGACTGATACATGCAAGTCGAAGAGGCGCTGCAAGTGGCTACGGCCAACATCATCAAATATCTGGAGATGCATCGAAGGCTGCAACGAAGAGGTCATCCGGGCATGTGGGGGGCTACCTACAGGGCCACCCCCTCATGAGGGTTGAGACATCTCACGCACACCCGGGGAATCATCAAGAGTTGTTGCTGGATCACTAGACCATCAAGTATACGGATCTCGATCATGCTGAAAGGAGCTGGAGAAACAATCAAGCCAAAGGGAAAGGAGATATCCCTTTGCCTGATCCGAGGCACCGAACAAGAGTGGAAGCTGGAACCAAGGTACACCTCCCTCTAGACTTGGCTTCTGGAATAAATGAGCTGATGTCGACAGAAGGAGGTCCGCCATAGTTGAGGCAATGAGAGACTCTCAACTAAGGCACGAGAGAAAAGAGTAGAGCGACGGACAGACTGACACTAATGATAATAGTGAAGTGGAAAGGACTGAGTAGCTAATGGACGACTTCCCTTGCTAGAGCATAAAGGGCATGAATGACATGGCAGCGACTGACACAACATCATCAGGGATGGGGGACAGTGGAAATAAAGGTCATAATGTGCGACACAAGAGAGAGACCAATCAATGACGGATGGAGGGCTATAGTGGGGTACAAAGGGACTCGGTATAGACTCCATGGAGGGAATGATGACTCAACTTGGATGCTCTAAACAAGGGCGACTCGATGGTGCTGCCACACGGTAAAGGCCCCAATGGGGGACCGTGGAAACATGAGTACAAGATGGGAACTCATGACAAAAATCGACACGAACAAAGACAAGTAAGGAGGCAAGATGGTGCCCCAAGTACAAGTGTCGTAAGTGAGGAAATTCGATTTTAAGGAGAGGTGAAGTGACCCTTCTTGGACAAAATGTGTCCTGGTGAAGTATCAGATCACAAAAAACTAACAGATACCCATTTGAGGGCTCAGTGAGAGATTTCCAACGGTGCAGACGGTTCGTCAAACGGGGCTACGGTGTGGTCGCAGCAGTCGAAAGAAGAAACAGGGGTTCTCTTTTAATAAGGCAGTTTTCCCTCCAAAATCACTCATTTGCTATTGTTGTTGTGGTGAATGTAGAGAGGAGAGAAGGCCCTAAATCTTGCGGTGAACGTAGCGGACAAACCGACCGTTGGAATCGCGATCCGTCAGTTGCAGGTAAGAGGTCTAACTTTTCTCTTGCATTTTGATGGATTACATTTTCAGTTTAGGGCCCAGAATCCCAGAAACAACCCCTCCTTCATCTCTACGGCCGGGTCGCACTTTTTGGGCCAAAAAGTGCGACCTGGGAAGCAGGTTTCAGGCAAAAAAGTGCGACCTGTCCCAGAAATGGGCAGAAAACTGCGACCTGGGAGATAAGGAGGTTTTGGTGCTGTTTTATGGCTGGAAGTTGGGTTTTGGTGTTTGGTTATGGTTTTCTCGATCTGTAAGCTGACAAAGATGATGTGTTTGTGCAGGTATGGCATATTTACGGGTTAACTGGAGAGAGAGAGACCTGGGGACACTACGGGCAGAGATCCAGGCGAATCAGGGCGTCCGTTGTGTATTGGCCAGGTTTGGGGTTCTAAAGTTTTTGGAGAACCCGTTGATGAGAGCAGGAGAACCGTTATTGGCCCGGATTATCAGTTACTGGGATCCAGATCAGGAGGTATTTGTAGTGCAGGGGCACAGGATCGAACTGACGGTCCAGGACGTGTATTTCCTGACTGGTCTCTCGCCACTGGGGATGGTGGGAAACACACAGCCAGTGTTGCCGTGGGGGCGGCATATTATGGAGTTTGTGGAGCGTCATTGTCGACCGGGTCTCCAAGTCAATGGAACTCGAATACCGATCGGGGATCTAGCGAGGCTAGAAACCCGTGCAGTGGCCGCAGCTGTGTTGCGTATCCTGGGCAACCAAGCGCTCCATCACATCACTGGGGGGCAGATGATGATAGTGGAGAGTGTGCTGGGTGGGACCTACTATGGGTGGGCCCAAATGATGTTGGTGTCGCTAAAGCGACAGTTGTCACTATGCAGGCGGCAGGTGAACCATGATTGCTCATATGGGACTTTGTTGTGCGCCTTCTTCTTTGAGAAGATCCCGACCTTGAGGCCTCGTGTACAGCTTCCAGATGGGGGCCCGAGAGAGCCCAGGATGCGCCGTTGGGGACGACTACTGTGCAGAGCAGGAGGAGGGGCGGTCGGGCGAGTGTTTCGACCGGAGTTTTTTTCCCATTGGGATCAGATGCCATTGTACATAAACGACTATCCCTATAGTGGGATGAGCTACTGTGGAGACCCAGACCTGCCACTTCCGCCTGGTCGAGTCTGGGGGCCCGATGGTAAGTGACAGATTGCTATTCTTGTATGGGCATGTTACAGTGTGTTGAATAGTAGCTAGGGTACTGATTCATGTACTGTTGGTATGCAAATATAGCACCGGTAAGGCCGGCCGGATATATGGGACGACCGGCAGCAGCTGGAGCTGCAGGTCCGAGTGGGTCGAGAGCAGTGAAAAATGAGGATGTAGCCGCCCTTCTGGAAGACATCCGCCGTAGATGCGAAAGGTTGCTGACCGGAGTATCAGAGCGCGGGTGGCAAGACTTAGACGACCAGTACATAGAACCATGTATTGGTCTGCCCTCGGAATGGCGAGGGGTCATGCGGTGCATGGCGATGGCTGGTCAGGGGATTCATGATCTATAGGTTGCAGGGGTAGAGCCATTGGCTCGGGATCCGCTAGATAGTGATTAGGTGTGGGGCATGAGGTGCCCCCTAGTGTGTATGTAGGGGCAAGTGGTGCCCCCAATTTTGAGTTTTTGGAACATGCTATGGGCATGTCATATGTATCAGAGTAGATGGACTCTAAACACATGTTTTTGCGACACATATTATGGATATGCATCATTTTTTAAAATGATTATGAATGTTATTGTCTTGTATGAAATGCGTGTGATAAATGCCAATCTAGAACATGGTTTGCAATACTATCTACATAGCGATTCTGTTCTCGAGGTACATGGTTGAAAGTTATGGTTTCAAAGGCACGTATCAAGAGTTTCACTCATAAATAGCGTTTGAAAAGCACAAGGTTATGCACACGATAAACACCATTTAATTGCATTACAAGAAGTAGGGAATCCAAACGAACGTGCAGATGGAGGATGCGATGAAAGAGGGCATCGACTAAGAGACCACGCACTGCATCATATTCGGCCTGATTGTTGGTGGCAGAACCAATGCAAACCCCGTTAGAGAGAAAAAGGGCATGCAAGGGGGTGAAGATGGCCCAACCTGCCGAGGCTAGATTCTGGGAGTAACGACTTGCACCATCGGCGTAACCGATAAAGGGTGTGGACGGGGGGTCCTGCGGAATGGTGTTACAAGACAACAAATGAGGGGAGGAGAGGCAATGACGACAGCGTGAGTGCACAGAAGACATCGGGCGGCAACTGCGGGAGGGAGTGCAAGGAGCAGGATGACTGTGACTCATATACAAACTGGAGGGTGGTATATGAGGGCTATCGGAAGTATGGAGAGGACTCGGGCTGCGGAGGTCAACAGAGACATGGGTGGAGTGATCTCGCGTATGGGTAGAAAAGGGGTGGTCAGGTGACACAACAGGGGAGGATGCAGGGGGGCTAGGCTCCAAGTGTCTCGCAGAGGAGGATAGGTAAAGAATGGTTACAGTAGACTCTGTCATCTGAACATCAGGGGGGGGGAATGTCGATGGGAGCGGGGGGTCCTCGGGCTGACCTGAAACATACTGTGCAAGGATGGGAGAGGCGGATTGATTTTGTTCAACCTCATACTCTCGGACCACCTCTAAAGAGGCGCGGTAATGCGTCAAGTGAGGACAATGGTGGGAGTAATGGCCATGAACGCCGCACAAAGCACAGGGTTTGTTGGTGCAGAGAGTCTTGGGGTTCTTGGTTACGGATGAAGAAGGAATGGAGGCTTCAGGGACCGTAGACTCGGGGAACGCGACTTTAACCATGGGCTGAATACGGGGCAACTCGGGACAAGCATGGGTGGCATGACCGGTGACATCACATAAGGCACAGGGCTTCGTGGGCGGAGGAGGGGCCGGGTCAGTCGTGGTGGTCTTATCTTTAGGTGCCCCCTTGCGGGCTTTTCCTTTCTTCCCGGGAACCGTCACAACAGGAGAAGGGTCCTGTGGAGGTGCTGGGGGCATAGTGGCAATGGAGGAAGCGAGGGGGACCGGTTGAACCGGTGTCAAAGCCATGTAGGGTTTGGGGTGACCAGGTGGGGTGGCGGCTGGGGGATCGAGGTACCAGACCAGTATACCCAAGGTCAGGTTAGGGAGAGAGAGGGTGGCCATGACGGGGACAGAATATACTCAGGGAGGGGGAGCTAGGAAAGGGATCTGTCTGGCAGGGTAATGACCAGGAGGGACGGCTTCAAGATGGTTAAGGCCAGGAGGAACCGATCCAGGAGGATAAATGGGTTGAGGGATACCAGCTGTAGGGGGAGGGCCAGAAGGAGGAGGTCCGGCTGGCTGAGATGAATGGCTAGGAGCGGGTTGCGGAGGGCGAGGGGGAGGTTGCTGACTAGCCGAGGCAGGCCGCTTACGGGCAGCCTGAGATGATTGCATCATGCAAACATTCGAGGAGCTGGGATCAGTGATGGGAGGAGGAGGAAGGTTAGGGAAAGTTCCAAGCAGGGAGGAATCTTTGTAAACACCGGGGGAGACACTGGTCAAGGAATCAACGGTTTGCTTGTTGGCTACAGAAGAGATAGTCGTCTCAGGGGAGGTCTGAGATTTTGGCTCATGATACGTCAACTGGTCAATGGTGACTATCTTTCCATTATGGGGGAAAGACATCTTGCGAAAGACCGCGGATGGGACAACGGACATAGCATAGGTGTAGCTTCGCCCCAATAGAATGTTGTAATCTAGCGGGGCGTCGATGACTTCGACGTCAACGCAAACAGTCTTACCGGCGAGGGTGATAGGACAATTACGAAACAGGCCAATGGGCTGGGAGGCATGGCCGTCCCACACTCGAAGGGTGATCGTGGAAGGGGCCAACTCAGGGGATCCGAGTTGCTTCCAAATCGAAGCGGACATCACACAGGTGGATGCCCCCTCATCAATTATACACCGGGAAATGTTGGCGTTCCGGATTTTGACTGGGATTTGGAAGGCGACGGAAGGAGGGAGAGGAGGATGGTCCGATTGAGTGGCGTCGAAAAAAATCATTTGGTCATCAGCAGGATCTACAGTGCCCACGGCAGATAGTAGAGCCCTCTTTTGGGAAGGGCACGACTGGAGGAGTTCCAGTGTGGAAATGGCAGCAGGGGATTGCGCCAAATCATCTACTATATTATATGAATGAGTAGCTCGAACGGAAGCAGCGTTTCGACGTAATGGTCCCTTAGGAATCTTGTTATGAACCTCAACTTTGGGTTGAGGGATATGTAAGGGGCCATTCGGTGTCGAAAGAGGCTCTGTAGAACCTGAAGAAGGAGGCTCGGAGGCAGACTGAGCAGGAGGCTTGGGGTACTGGCGAGACCGAGTTTGAAGGTGAAGGTCGACGGTCGGGGAAGGATCGGAGTGCATCATAAGGATCTGGTAATCAGAGGAACTAGAAAGAGAAGGGGGAGTGGCGACCTGGCTATTAGGTGGTTGGGTAGCCACGAATCCTTGCTGAGGGAAAGGATCAGTAAACACAGCTGGTTGGGTGGTGGCCACATTAGGAGGAGCATGAGGGGAGGCGTGTTGTCCGCGCAATGTGGCTTGAGACTCCCACATCTGCCGCATCTGGGGTAAGAGGGGACAATCATGGGTATAATGACCATAAACACCGCAACACGAACAAGGCTTGTTTGTGCGAAGCGACCTGTCCGGCTTGGGCTGAATGCCCTGTTGCTAGTTGGCAGTGTTAGGGTCCACACCAAAATTGAGTCCACAGGTACTAGGGGCAGATTGTTTTGGATTTCCTCTCCACCTTCTTTGAGAAGAAGGGGGGTTAGTCGCGCCCTGCTGTGCAAATACTTGCCCTGGAGGGGGCTGTAAGTGCTGTTGCGGGTTTGGAGGAGGCAAGGGAGATGGAAGCGCATATGCTGGAGGAGCTGGCACACCAGGCTGCGGATAAAGGTAATGGTTAGGTTGGGCAACATTGAGGTAAGCAGGAGGTTGGGAAAAAGGAGGAGGCATGCCGTATCCTGGATACATGCTACCGGGAGGGGGAAGAGTGCTGGAGGTGCTGGCCCCTCCCTGAGGGAGACCATAGCCCATAGGAGGTTGAGCGTACGGATGGGAAAGGGCTCCAACGATACCGTCGGCGGAATGGGATGCCCTCGGGGTGTTAGCGCCACCGGGCTTGGGGAGGTCAGGAAGAACGGTATAAACATAACCAGATTGAGCATAGATCAGGTCATATTTCAAGGCTATTTGGAGGGCGGCTTCTTCGGTTTGAGGAAAATGGGAGCGACATCTTTGATGATGGGAGCTGGAAGGGTGCAAAGGAACCAGTCCATATAAACCCAATCTTCGAAGGGAGGGGCTCGACATAAGCTCCGTCTTCTTTGCCATTCCTGAACATGGGTAGAAAGGCGGGTTGAAGAGGATTGCTTGAAGGAAGTCAAGAGCTCCGTGCCAGTGTCGTATCGGAGAGGGAGCTGGAAATAAGACAAAAAGGCTTGGGCAAGGGTCGCAAAGGTGGTATGGGAAGAGGTGGCATGTTCAACATACCATTTAGAAGCTTCGCCGGTAAGCGTGCGTTGGAACAAATGAAGACAGATGGAGTCATCGGTAATGGAATTGGAGGAACACCACATGTGGAAAGATCGGACATGATTGGTTGGATCTTCTCCAGCAAGGCCTTCGAACTTAGGGATGTCGGAGGGGAGCTTGGTTGGCATAGCAGGCCAACCAACATCGTGGTGGATAGGGTCGTTGATCAACTGATTGAAATCAGGGAGGCTGAGGCCTGCAATGTACGGCTGCAAGGGTGTGGCCGAGGTAGTTCCTGTGGCGGTTCCGCTAGTGGCAGGTCCAGCATTAGGGCCTGGAGCACCACCAGCGTTAGGCCCTAGACCAGACATGGTGAAGGTGACAGGGGGAGAACCAGGAGGAGAAAGGGAACCCGATGGATCAGGAGAGGAGTCGGAGTGCAGACTCGGAGGAGGACTGGCTCGATGACGGCGGGTCGGAGTAGGTTGATCGACCAGAAACTGAGGGTGAAGGCCAAGAAGTCTCCGGGAAAGGTGCCTAGGGGGCGCAATGATGACAGGAAGAAGGAAACCGACAGGGGCAGAAAGGGACAAAATCAAGAGAGGTCAAGGGCAGAAAAGATGCAGTGACAAGTGATTTTAGAGTCTTTTCCAGGCGGTGTTAACCAGGCGCTTCTTCACTTAGGGTTAGTGTGTGGTGTGCGTTAATTTTAATTTTTAAACCCTTTTCGTTTTGAGAGCAAGAAAAAGTGTGCTGCGTAACTGAAAATAAATCTACAGAGAACAGTATATAATGCTGAAATAACAGAACATTTAACAGCTAAACATGCATCAATCTAACCCAAAAAGGCGGGTCTCTCAAAACTACTCTAAAAGAGGGCAAAAATCTAGTCAAAACACACATAAAAAGAGGCCAATAGATCTAGGGTCAAAAGGGACAGGGATCTAAAGGATAAAGCTGCTGAAAAGAGGTGCAGATCATAGCCAAGAGACAGAGGCAAGGTGGCTGGAAAAAGGAAGGTAATCAGCAAAAGCAGAGGGGGAAAGGAGGAGGCCCTAAAAGTAGATCCAAACAAATCTTCAGGAGGTGATTTGAGAGGTAGAAGAGCTGATTACAATGGATCTGAAAGGGAGGTAACAGATCTGGAAAAAAGGAGGCTGAAGCTCTGAAAAACAGACGGCTGAAATAGCTAAAACTCTTCCACAAAGAGTGGAGGGTACTAAAGCCCTAGGGGGCTAGGCTCCCACTTAGATGAGTAAAACCAGATCAGAACTTGGTCAAAGCGGGCTGAGACAGAGGCTGGAAGACCCTGACAGAAGCTGCAGCAAAACCCAGAAAAATTGCAGAAAAATCACTGAAAAACTGGCAGGTCGCAGGTTCTGACCTGTTTTCAGTGCAGGTCACAGAAAAGGGGCAGAAAAGTGTGACCTGGAGGTCCAGGTCGCATGTTTTGGGCCAAAACGTGCGACCCCCCGTTCCGGTTGTCTTGGCGGCAGATTTTCAGAAAAGTTACCGTCTCAGTTGCGGCTGGTGTCGCTTACCTGCGCAATAGGGCCAGAAACACACGGAAGTTAGAAATTTTTATGTTTTAGGGTTTTATGTGAGAAAAACAACATAAAAATAGGAAAAATAAACAGCTGAAAAGAAACCCTAGGGTCTGAAGTAGCTGGATATGCAGGAATATGAAAAACGACAACGGTCGTAATTTAAAACCCGTGTGGAGTTGCCATTTGTTAGTATGAATCCTTTGTCGAAGTGTACGAAAAAGGACCACTTTAGCTACGCATAACTAATAGCCCTAACAACAAAAGTGGCTGCCAATATCTTCATATCTGCGGTTAGTTGAACATAAAAGAGCTGCAAAAACCAGATCTATGCATGGAAAGACATTAAGCAGAAAAAATAAGGGTTTGCTCCATATACCAATAGACAAGACAAAAACAATTTTTGAAAGAATTTTTGTATTAATCGGGCACCTGGGAGGAAAACAAGAAGGCGTATCCAATTCTCCTCAGTGGGATGGGTTCTTGGAAGTCCTCAGCACTTCAGATCTAAAATCTCTCTCTCTTGTTGGTGTAGAAAACCCACACAAAGAATGGAACTCAAAGGGAGTTCTCACAGCAAATGGCAGAAAATGGTGACCAAGTGTATAGATCCAGAGTGATCTAATAGGCAACAAAAGGTGAAGAATGGTAGGAAAAACCCTCCTATTTATAACAAATATTGGGTCATTCTAGATCTTGGTGCATGGGTTAACCAGATCTAGATCCACTTTTTATGGAATATTTTATTATATTTGTTGGAGGGAAAAGGTATTTGACTTGGGTCAAATCCCTTAATTTGTCAAAAATAACTAAATAAATGATTTATTTATCTTTTTAAGGAAGCGGTTAGAAGATAATCAAATAAATAATGATTTATTTAATTATTTAAGGAAGTGGTTGAAAGATAATTAAATAAATGATGATTTATTTAATTATTTGTGGGTGATTTGGTCATATTTAACAAGGAATATTATCTAAATAAGGTTTAAATAATTATTCCTAGAAAATAATAAGATAAATAAAGGTTTATCTAATTAATTTATTTGATTTTGGGTTAAACATGACTGGGAATAATAATTAAATTATGTTTTAATTAATTATTCCATGAGGAAAATCAAACAAATATAGGTTTGTTTAATATTTCCTTTTGGGGTTTCCTGTTTTAACATAGTGAAAGCAATTTTACTTAGGGTAAAATTGGTCTTACATGGTGTACTTGGGTCCATCTAATGATAATAGGTTAGATGACCAAAAAATGGTGTAACAATAGGTGTCAAGGGAGGGCTTGAAGAAAATAGGGTTCGAGGGTGACCAACGTGGGTTTTACCCATCGGGTTAGCGTTGTTTTCCTTGAGCTCCAAAGGACAAGCGCACTGGCACCACTGTTTAGTCAATTTAATGTTCTTAAATTGCTGACATAAATTATCAACCAGAGTTGGTAAACTTGTGAAGTGCAAGTGCACTATATATGCTAGAAGCCTCTTTTTAATTCAATTTGTTGGTGTGATGATTATATTTGTAGAGATTGCTTCTAAGAATGTTTTTATTCTTATGTTCTTAATGAAATTGATGGATTAAATTACAACTAAGTTTTAAAAATCAACTCTACAAAAATCAACTAAATTCTACAAATCATCTAAGTTTCTACTCTACAAAAACTGAAACAAATATTTCTCTATATTATGAAGAATTCTTAACTAATGTATTTGTTAGTCTCTAAGAATTCTAATAGTATAATGTATGAAAATAAAATGAAGTTCTAGAAAAAAAAAGAATTTGGATATTTTTTATGTTTTTTTTAAAAATGAAATGATATGTAAATGGAACCGTGCAAATAAATGAATAAGTCACTATTTTTCTAGATATAAATCACTCTTAAACTAAAAAGTATTCACTCATATGCTAGAAATAAATCAATAAATCATTATTACTTGGAAATAAATCATGCATACTTTTGAAATGAACTCACTCAAAACTGGAAAAGAAATCTTTCAATGCTCTTTGAAATAATGAAATAAATCACACATGAATTTATTTCCCCTTCATCTCATATATTACCCCTTCATCCCATACATCCAATAGGTCCCTCTCCCCTTCATCCCCTACATACATTGGCAAATCTTTCAATGCTTTCCGCGTTGTTTATTACATCAAAAATCAAAATTTTTGTTCTAAGACACATGGCAAATAGACAACGCAGAAATCATATACAAGGGGATGAAGGGGAGAGGGACCTATTGGATGTAGGGGATGAAGGGGTAATATATGAGATGAAGGGGAAAGGGACCTCTTGGATGTAGGGGAAAGGGTAGTAATGAGAATAACCAAATTCACCACCAACATACCACTACAACCATAACCTTAATGTCCAAAATCTCCAACACATTGGGATTTCAACTATATTTTTTCTTAATACTCTGTCTCTAGTAGTATTTATTTTACCTTTCATATTTTCCATTTGAAACAATTTTAGGGGACCAAATAAATTCCCTCCTGCCCAGTCACCATACTTTTATACTATGGAAATAGGCAGGCCTAGTTTGCCTGCCTATTCACTTCATTACTATGACCTATGAGAATATGATAGAACATGAATTCTCCAAGGGAGGAATATATTCCTTGTATTCTTTTGATAGTTTACAGTTTTGTGCCAAAGTCTCATTTACCATTTTCTTGATTATCAATAGGGAGTCTCCTAGTATGATGACCTCCCTTATTCCTTTTTCCCGCACTAGAGATAGGCCAAACATGAGTCCAAAGGCCTTTGCTTGATTGTTAGTCTTTATTCTGAGCCCCCAAGCATATCTTTTTTATATTTTTCCATCAGGATTAATGAGATTTCCTCCCCCTCCTACCACCACAAAATATAATAAATTATTATATATATTTTCGTTATATTTATAATTAGGATTTACAGTATATAATATAATAAATTATGTAATATTCCCAAATGGGAAAAGAATGAATATAACTCATAATAATGGAAATCGCAGCGAGTATTAACAAATTAAATTTGAGCCAAATGATAGATCCATGGTATTATGTATAACAACAATAAATAAGTACAAGATCTTGGGGATCAAACCCATCAAGATAGGCAAAAGAAGCCTCCAATGCCAAAATTCACCCAAAACATGTAATGCACTGCTACATAGAATACTGAAGCAAGCACAACGAAATTTTAGTGACTAATACTACAGCTGGGACATATAAATAAATGGATCTGAAAAGATCATGCTTCTACAAGGCCAAAAATGGAGATCTATGCTCCCGTACACTTTTCCTAGACAACTCAGGGAGGGTTTCTGGAAAGACACCAAATATGAATGGTGGATCTAAAGCCCTATGTTTAAAGATGCACAATATGATGTAGGTATGAAAGAAATCCTCCAAGGAACTCTCTCAAAGAAGGGCCGATCCCTTCAATGGAAAGTAAACACTCCAAATGGAGCATTGAACTTGCCCCTGCAACAACTCAATAAAATAACGCAGATCTGGACTGGAACTGCACTGTAGGGGATAAAATCAACTTGGCCTGATGCCAAATATGTCAAATAATTCCAAGGGGCTCCTTTACTGGCCTCCCAATGGAAAGAAATATTCCTCCACTGCAAAACTAGCTTAGTGTAGAAATTATATGCACTAAGCATGCATATGTCCTAGATCCACCAGATCTCACACTATTTAACTTTATGCAAGATACTTAATCTATTCCACTTGTTAATCTTTTGCGGAAAATTTAATTGCACACACATGTCAAGCATGAATAAAAATAATCGCACATAACACAGTTTTTAACCGGGAAAGCCTGAAGCTGAAAATCCCAACTATATATTATGTATCATGGAATCATATGAAAATCCTCATACAAATCTTATCAAGCTCTACGTACAATATAATCGTCATACACTAATCAGGAACAATCTTGCAAATCCATGCACTGATCTTTGCCCTCCTGCTAGCTCGCCTCCACTGCGCAATCCCTGCTAAAGAATAGCTCTAAATGAATTTGAATTCCTCTTGCCTTGACTGCGCAATCCTCATTGGCAACTCCAATGTGTGTGTGATGCAATCAATGCATCACTATAGTCACAACTGATAGTCCATCTTGCCCTTTCACCTATCTCTCCACTGGGTCTCCAATGAAACTTCCATGCACTGTAATTAACTGTTGTATTGTTCAGTTGATTAATGAGTTATTATTTGTGAATTAATTAACTAATTAATTCACTCCAATATCACTAGTGTATCAATCAGTTAGACTAGATACAACTAGCTTAACTGAGTCTAACTGATTTAAACTGAATACAACTCTATAACTACTCTTCTAACTGTGTCATAACTCTGCCACTTGAGTTCTAACTGAGTCCTCCATGCATTAGCTCCAGTAAACCCTTGGGAATTGCGTAATTCCCTCAGTCCACTGATGTGGCACATCTGTGCACTGAAACAAAGTGCACCAAGAAAATAAGTTGCTATTTAGTATCTGATTATTATTAAGAGCTAATAATAATCGACATGCATCTATTTTTATATTTGCGGTCTATAAATAGACTTCACCCAATATTCTAAAAATAGAATTTCATCTATTTTTCCAACCTGATCAACCATCCACAAATAGCATCCTGCAACTTCTGAAATATGATCACCATGTCTAAAAATAGACATAGTCTAAAAAATAGACTTATGCCAAAAATAGCCTGCGGGCCCACTTAGTGAAGGCGAATATTTTCACTAAGCTCATCATCTTGTTGAATCTAAACACTCCCTCTCAATAAGACAGGGATTATACTTCACCCCAATCCTGCCTCTATGGTATTCGAATTTTCTCCTGGTGAGCGTCTTCGTCAGAATATCTGCATCCTGATCCTCCGTAGGAATGTACTGAAGCAACATGATCTTCCGCTGCACAGAATATCTGATATGATGATACCGGATATCAATATGTTTAGATATATCATGAAACACAGGATTAATCGAGAGTTTAATGAAACTCTGATTATCACAATGTATCACTGTGGGATCTAAATGTGAACCGAACAAAACAACCAAGATCTTCCTCAACCAGATAGCCTCACATGCAGCTTGACTTGCTGCCATGTATTCTGCTTCCGCTGAAATGAGTGCCACGGATCTTTGTTTCTGCTATACCAAGAAACTACCGTAGATTCGACACTGAAAATCCCTCCTGATGTGCTCTTTCTGTCTGTTGGGCTTCCTGCCCAATCTGCATCCGTGAAGCCATGCAACTTCACTTCATCCATTTGTCTGTACCATAAACGATACTTAGATGTGCCCCTGAGATATCTCGGGACATGCTTTCCTGCCTTCCAAAAGAGCTTGGTAGGCTTAACCATATCTTATGAAAGCTGGTTCACCGCATAGCATATGTCTAGTCTTGTATTGACTAAATACATGAGCGAACCCACCAACTGTCAATAAAAAGTGGCATCCACTACCTCTGCCGATGTAGCATCCTCTTTCTTCCAATTTCCTGGAAGAGGAGTGTCGATAGGCTTGCAGCCTTGCATGTGAAACTTCTCCAGTATCTGCCGGGCATACTTGCCTTGAGACACAAACAGTTAACCTTCCCACTGCCATGTTTCCAATCCAAGGAAATAATGAAGGAGGCCCAAATCCTTCATCTCAAACTCCTTTGCAAAATCTTCCTTGCATGAGTGTATCAACTGATCATCACCTGTTAGTATTAAATCATCAACATAAAGTACAATGATTAAAAGCTTACCCTCCACCACAATCTGGTACAGGTTTTCATCTGCCTCACTCTTGGTGAAGCCAAGTCCAGTGAAATAGCTGTCGATCCAAGTGTACCAAGCACAGGGTGATTGTTTCATCCAATACAACGCTCTTTTGAGTCTGCACACATGCGACTCGCTGCTGAAGATCTCAAATCCTTCAGGCTGCTCAATGTACACCTCTTCCTCAATGATCCCATTAAGGAATTCAGTCTTCACATCCATCTGATGAATGTACCAACCCATCTGCGCTGAGAGAGCAAGGATGGTCCGTATGGAAGAATACCATGTGACAGGTACAAGGGTTTCTTCATAGTCAATCCCCTCAATCTGTGAGAAGCCCCAGGCAAAAAATCTTGCCTTATACTTCTCGACACTCCCATCAACAACTTGCTTTACCTTGTAGATCCATATTGATCCTACAATTGATTTTCCCACCGGCCTTGGAACAATCTCACAGGCACTGTTTCCGACAATGGAGTCATACTCCTCCACCATGGCCTCTACCCATGTGGGCTCCTACACTGCTTCTTCAAAAGAAGATGGCTCTGTCACGATACACTTGCTCATAAGAGCCATGTATCCAGTAAATCGGTTAGGTGATTGTCTCTATTTGCGTTGTGATGTAGGGACTCCTACATTCTGTACCGCATCAAGCTTCAGTCTCTCAGCATATGTGGTACGCTTTCTGCCTTGTCTGATGTTTGGTTCTACATGAGTGGACTCCTCCACTCCATGAATCTCCTCCTGTGGCTGATCCACATATAGAGGCTCATCTTTGGGAACAAGAAGTTCCTCTTCCGCATGCAAGTGTAGCTCCCTCTCAAGTGAAAAAATCATGGCTTTCACCTCATTGAATTTTATATCCCATTGCACAACAGTCATCTGACTGTCTGGAAAATACACACGATAATTATGGGGTGTTTCTGTGTACCCCACAAATATCCCAACTTCTGCAGTCAGCTCCAGCTTCTTCCTAGCATCCTTTGTCACATGAATGTAAACAGGTGAGCCAAAAATCTTCAAATGAGAAAT
The DNA here is from genome assembly GCA_034641835.2 of Pinus albicaulis. NCBI lineage: Eukaryota > Viridiplantae > Streptophyta > Pinopsida > Pinales > Pinaceae > Pinus > Pinus albicaulis. Next base: position 705,642,894 of record CM076582.1, read on the forward strand.
ATTAGGCTTCTTACTAGTAAAAGCTTCTTTGGGTGTACTCATGCCAAGTACTTTGTGAGGAAAATGGTTTTGAACATAAGCCACAGTGTTGCACGCTTATGCCCACAAATGCATCGGTAGGCCCTGGTCATGCAGCATAGCTCGTGCAGCACCCATGATCATTCTGTTCTTCCTCTCCCCGACCCCATTCTGCTGTGGGTTATGAGGCGCTATGAGTTCTCTTCGAATTCCTTCTTTTCTACAGAAGTCTTTAAATTCGCCTGAGATGTATTCACCACCATTATCGCTCCGTAGAGCTTTCACTTGCTTCCCTGACTCCTCCATTGTTTGCTTGAGGGGTCCTGACCCAGGTTCGGTGTGCAAGGTTTTCCAACAAAACCCTATACTGCTGGCCCTTTCGGTAGTGACCTGCTTGCACAGGTCACAGTCTCACCCGAAGTAGTATGGGTGGGTGCTGGAACCAGGTTTCTGCCCCTGAGAAAGGAAGGGTAAGGCAAGCAAGGCTGCGCTCTGCTCAAATTATCTCTGCCCAGGGTCTAGTATAGGTCCAATTGCATCCACGTGCACTAGATCTACAATTCTATGCTTTTCATAACCTTAACACAACATTATATATCTGAACAGAACAAATCTAGATTTACTGTAATATATAAAATTCTGCAGCAAGATATAACCAAAGAAGAATAGATTCAAGCATTCAATGTACAGACCTTAGTAGCATAAACACAGAGAAATGAATAACATAGTAATTAGCAGCAATCCATTCAATAGTACTCACAGATTCAGATCCAACAATCTTGCATATTCATTCATTCGTTACCCTTACAATTCCCTTCCCAACCTGCGCACACAGCAGCAGGGTCCGCACACAGCTGGACTAGGATCTCCGCACACACAGCCAGCAGGAGTCTATTCCCCAAAAACCCCAACAGATCACTTACACCACAGATCGTATCAATAGCTTGGCCAATTCTTACCTTTTACAATCCGAAATGCCTCTCTATTTATAACAATCTAGCATTAACATTCCTATGGTCCACAACCCATGGTTTTTGGACCCCTAGTTTACCCTTTAACCCCATTACAATGCTTTTTGGGGCTTTGACCCACCCCAAAACCCATGCGCTATACTAAATATAACAAAAATAACCAAAATGGACCGGTTTCGTAGCTTGCAAGGAGACCTCGTTCCAACAGTCCCCCAACACAATCTTATGACTCGTCCCAAGTCACTTTGGTGGCATGCCTTCAATCTGCGCGTGTAAGGTAGCCAGGGAATGAAAGAGGGGTGGAAGCACGTCCTTGCTTCAGGTCGCTGCATGTTGCGCAATGTTGATCATTGTCAGAGAAGAAAACCCCTCGAGATCTAGACCAAGGCATTCCAACAACCGGTGGAGGTGTGCAATGGCGGACTGCACATCATGTGCAAGCTGGACTGCAGCATCAGTCCATGGTTTCAAATTTTTGTATGCAACCTTCTTAGAGTGAAAAAGGTCCTCAATCTGGTGCATGGCATCCAGGCGCTATGTGTGGCTGGGGGGAGGTGTGGAGGCCTGAAGTCGATCTAAAGCATCTTCTGCCTGTGTCAAATCCATTTGGACTTGCTGAAGCGTGGGGTGGTGCAGTGCTTTCGTCCATAGCTGCGTAGCCTCTTAAAACAATTGGGCTCCCTGCACCAGTTGTTCTTGAATAATGTGTGTGGCATTAGTGACCACGACAATTCGCTGGTCGCGTTCTTCCGGAGTCAAGTCATACTACTTGCATCTTTCTTGGCTGCGACAGTGTACCTATTGCAGTACGCTAGTGGACAGGCTTTGTAGCTCCATAGTAGAGAGTTGTGCTAAGTCGACCTGTATGTCCCCAAAACGTATTTCAGAGGTGACAATGTAGGGGAGTACACATATGTTGCTTCTCGTGGGCGGGGCCTAGAAATGGCGGAGATGTCGTAGCAGGTTGCGATACCGCAGAGTTCCAGCTGAACTCAGTGCGCAGCTAATCCTTCTAGGCGGGCTTCGTGCACTCCTATTGCTGCACTCAGCTTCTTCCATCCCTCTTATTCGTTCCTCCTGTGCATTAGGATCCATAACGGAGAGACGAGTGGTATGAATCATAAAAATAAGTAGAAAGAAACATAAGGTAGGTAGCCAATACCGCTTGGCAGTTGAATAAATAGCCCGATCCATCCTCTTACAACCTTCTGCGCCCCAATCGAAGTTACTAATGGAAATGTAGGTCGTATGTGGTGCGTACCCTTAATCATAAATGGTGAGATTGATAATCTACTACCCTTTGTCTGCATTTGTAAGTGTCTTCTCGCATTAACTTTGGCTGAGCTATTATTCTTCTTTTGTATCCAAGGTCGTGCCGTCGTGATGTCAGGGTGTGGCTGACGTGTTGGAGGTACTTTCGTACTTAGACGAACAGTTGACACCTGGTGAGCTTTTAAGTTGATCGGGAGTCTTGTCGAGGCAGTTATGATGACTGTTGAAGGATCAATTTGGTGCAGGATAGCTGCGTCAGATGTCCATAGGTGGTTTAATTCTTCAGTCATCTGTAAATTCTCTCGGATACTCATGATTGTGGACAGGTCCTTAATCTGGTTGGGCAAGAGCCGAGTGCACCCTTGAGCCAGTAGGTCACCACGTGTTTCGGCGGATTTTTGGGCCCATTTGGCTAAGGGGGTCTATATACACAGGATTACCCTACTCCAGTAATTTGTCTGAGCAGGGGAGACAAGTTCCTGCATAGGTGTTTCATACCAAGTTAGTGGTAGTGCCTCAGATCTATATTCCGTGGACCCCTTAGGCTTCGCAGGCTTCAAAGTGTCATCTGTGGCCTCTTGGAAAGGTAAGGTGCGTCCCATGGTAAAGATGCGATGGAAGCTTTTGACAGTCTGAAGGCTGTGAAGTGCCAAAACCTCATGCAGCCGGCTCTGCCAATTCTCCAGCTCCTAATCAGAGTCAGAAAAGCATTCACTATCTTTTTCCCAACAGAGCACTCCTTCATTCGTAGGGTTAACCCGATCTTCATCTTACACAATGATCTTATAGATATGATATAATTCTTCCTTCGTGTGGATATGCTTAGTATACCGGGCACCTTTCATGGGATCCAGGGGTACTATGACACACGTACTTCCGCTTTCAAACACCATGCTTCTTTTCTTCAGGTTAATAATGCCTCCCATGTCCATTGCCCAATCCAATCCGAGGAGCACAGGGTAGGGGTCCGCATCTTCAACTATCTCAATTACTTCAAAATCAGCTGGGACCCTTGCCCCTGCAATGTCAACCATAACCTTTGGTAACCTACCCAAGGGAGTGATTTTCTATTGGTTCGCCATGCGTAGCTGGATGGTGGACCATTCCAATTTGGGCTTCCCCATGCATTGCCAAGTTTTCTTAGGTAAAACATTGGCATTAGATCCAAGATCCAAGATAACCTGATCCATTTCATAGTCCCCGAATTGTGTAGTTAGCTGCATTTCTTTCCCTATGCATTTCTTAGAGCTATATAGTTTGTGCACATCCTTAGTCTCATGGATCAAGGTGGGTCGAGCTGCACAGGTGTTCATTAAAGCCAGGAGGTTTCTTATGGCCTTCGGGTTTCTAAGTAATTTTAGACATGCCTTCAAGAAGGTCTCAATTTCTTCCTCACTATGAGACTGCGTAGGGGCTGCTGGTAGTGCCTATTCTTCGCAGGATACTTCTTTATCTTCCTTGGTGTCCAGCCCACTATGTGTTATGACCTTTACACTTAGATCTCCTATTCTTAGTTTATTTTTAACCCTTTGTAGGTTCTGCGTAGGGGTAGGCTGCTTTTCCTGCATTCTGGATATCAAGATCGGGTTGTCTTCTACCTCATGGTCCAGCTGTTTGCAGTAGCTACATGATGGTCGAGTGGGATTAGGGAATTCTCTGGAAAAGTGCCCTATTTCCCCACAATTATAATAGATCAAATGACCTTGTCCTCAGCCTGCGCTTCCTCCTCGGCTTCCTCTTCCTTGGGCCAGGGATCCTCCAAAGTGCGCAGTTAGTATAGGCGACGCAGGGTCTGATTTCACCTGATATAAATTCCCGCGATCTATCATCAAGTCATATGTTCGGAAATTCTGCTCGTCATGTCTTACGGACTGACAGAATCGACACCATTTTTGTTTTAGTTCTGGGACATACGCACCCAACCGAGGACAATGGTTCGTATCGTGGAGGCCCGCTACTCGAAAAACATCGCACCATAATGCAGAGCCACTTGATCCTGGTCACAAAAAGGTAGGTTCCCTGCTTACCCCTGGGCGCAGTGAGCTAGGTCCTCCAGCCTGGATATAATCAGTCAGTAGAGGGCACTGATCCTTTGTGTGGCTAGACACTCGGCACCATATACACCAGAGATACGCGCATATGTCTTTTCCTCGCTCTTTTCATAGGTTCTGTATCTCTAGGTGCATAGCTCCAAGTTGTTCCTGGATCTATTGGACTCCTGCCGAGGTATCCTCCCGGGGAGCAGCTTCTAACTTCATAGCGGCATCTACAACTTTCTCTTGCAATTTGAAGGTCTGCTGATTCATGGGCGTGCATAAGTGAGGTAACAACATGGCAATGAACCATTCTATATGTTGTCTATCATCATACTCGAACCCCCCTTCCCTAATTTCCTTCTTCATCCGTTGATCTGCCTCCCACACTAACTCAGACGCACCTTGTTTGAAGTCTTTTACGTCTGCCACTAACTGGGAATAGGAATTTGGTTTGCGGAATTGTTGCTCCAGAGTATTCTTAATATCTTGGATGGAAGCGGTCCCATTCTGGGCAACATATCACATATACCAGTCCAGTGCCCTATCTTCGAATGCTAAGGACAACTGTGCCCTTTTGATTGTATCACTTGCCACGTTCTGTGTAGTCCAGACAGAGTCTGCAACAAACCAAAATCGATCCATGTCCTCATCTCCTACCCCCCTGAAGGTAGGTAGTTTCAGATGTGTAGTCATATCACTATCCAGGGATGACGTTATAGGTGAGTTTTTACCCCTGCGTGCCCTAGGTGGTGATGTGGTTGGTTCCTTCACTGGGATGTAGGCAGCCCTTCCTCCGTCAAGGTTGGTTCGATAATACTTACCACTGCGCATCGCACTTCCATCCAGATCTGAGGTCATTCAATTCGTATGGCTGCACAGAATGGTCTTTTCACACAACAAATTATTGATCAGAAATGGTAACGTCCTCAGAAACTTTCCCCAGAATCCTTTGAAGAGTCGTTGCTCAACCTCAAAATATGATATAGATTGATCAATAGCAAATTCTGTCACAAAGCCTCCCAGTACACTGTCCACCTAGTGATCCACCGTGCGTGTAATAGAGTTATCGGTCCTCTCCAAATGTTCAAGCAGATCGGGAGTCCACTGAGTGACTCACTCGTCCTTCCAGCACTTTTGGAATTATACCAACCTAGCCAGCCACTCAATTGCAAAAGTTACAAAGAATATTTTGTAGCTTTCAGTAAGAACGTACCTATTCTTCCACTTGTCCGCCGTTAATTTTTCACTTCATTTTTCTCTTACTGCAAACTCCTGGATCTGCCTTTCTAACCAGTCCTCGATCTCTTTTCTTTTAGGCTTCCAGTATTCTCTTGTCATTACCTGATCCCTTTCTCAGATCTCTTCGGGTCCCAGCAACGGAACCATTTTTTGGCTTGAGGGGTCCTGACCCAGGTTCGGTGTGCAAGGTTTGCCAACAAACCCCTATACTATTGGCCCTTTCGGAAGTGACCTGCTTGTGCAGGTCATAGTCTCACCCGAAGTAGTCTGGGTGGGTACTGGAACCAGGTTTCTGCACCCTGAGAAAGGAAGGGTAAGGCAAGCAGGGCTGCGCTCTGCTAAGATTATCTCTGCGCAGGGTCTAGTATAGGTCCAATTGCATCCACGTGCACTAGATCTACAATTCTATGCTTTTCATAACCTTAACACAACATTATATATCCGAACAGAATAGATCTAGATTTACTGCTATATACATACTTCCACAGCAAGATATAACCAAAGCAGAATAGATTCAAGCATTCAATGTATAGACCTTCGCAGCATAAAGACAGAGAAATGCATAACACAGTAATTAGCAGCAATCCAGTCAATAGTACTCACAGATTCAGATCCAACAATCTTGCATATTCATTCATTCGTTACCCTTACAATTCCCTTCCCAACCTGCACACACAACAGCTGGGTCTGCACACAGCTGGACTAGGATCTCCGCACACACAGCCAGTAGGAGTCCGTTCCCCAAAAACCCCAACAGATCGCTTACACAACATATCGTATCAATAGCTTAGCCAATTGTTACCTTTTACAATCTGAAATGCATTTCTATCTATAACAATCTAGCATTAAAATTCCTATGGTCCACAACCCATGGTTTTCGGACCCCTAGTTTACCCTTTAACCCCATTATAATGCTTTTCAAGGCTTTGACCCACCCCAAAACCCCTGCGCTATACTAAATATAACAAAAATAACCAAAATGGACCGGTTTCGTAGCTTGCAAGGAGACCCCGTTCCAACATCCACCAATGCCTTGAACTCACAGAATTTGAGAACGTTTCAATCTTCTTCTACATGAAGAAGATCCAACATCTATGAGAATAGTCATAAAAAAATATAACATAATACCTGTGTTTTTCTGTTGAAGCAACCGAGAAAGGTCCACACACGTCTGTGTGAATTCTCTCTAGGATCACCGAAGCATGGTTCTCCTTCTCATGAAAGGTGGTCTTCACAAACTTACCCATAGTACATCCCTTTCACTGATCTGACTGTGCAAGAGTACCCTTGGGAAGTCCAGTAGAAATTTGCTGCAAAATATTCAAAGTGCCATGGTGAAGATGGCCCAATCTCCTGTGCCATAATTCGCCCTCATCCCGGCTCACCACTTCTTCTACTTTGCCCACCATTGCAGTGCAGCCATCTACCTCCAGCTTGTAGAGATTCTTAATTCGAACCCCTATATTCTTGTTTTAACCCGTTTTTTTATGTCGAAGGAAGGCTTTTCCCTCACTGAAAACAACATCATAACCCTTGTCTTCCAGCATTGCGACTGAGACCAAGTTATTCTTCAGACCCAGAACATGCATAACATTCTTTGACAAGAATGGATTACCAGAATCCCTCTCAAAGGTAATGGTCCCACCGTCGCATCGTATCGACCATCGTCGCCCATCTCTATATGCATCTGGAGGTCCTTCTCCTCCAAGTCACTAAACAACTCTTTGTCTCCCGTCATATGGAAAGATGCACCACTATCAAGATACCACATTGATCCCATACTTATTAAAACCAAGCATGCGATCAAGGAGAAATCAAGTTCAAATTGCGAGGCTAAGGCCTCTCCAGCTGCGGATCCAGCAACCTTCTTGTTCTTCTTCTTCTGTGGACAGTTAGTGGCGAAATGTCCATTTTCGTGACAGTGAAAACACTTCACTTTGGACAAATCCTGCTTCTTGCCTTTAGCATCGAATTTTGAAGGATGTTTCTTCCCCTTCCCTTTCCTTTCTTTTGCAGCCAAATAAAAATTCTCTTTATCTTCATTCTTTGATGAAGATCCATCCCTGGTACCCCACCTTATCTCCTCCTGCACAAGATCCGACCAAAGTCTCTCCCATCCTGGCAGTTCTCCCATCCATTGACAGAGTCTTCGTAGCTATGCCAACTCTTCGAAAGCCCAAGGAGAGCCAAGCTCAGTAAGTCTTCTTCATCAATAGTAACCCCCACACTTCCCATTTCATCCTTGCAGTGGACAAACTTCGTGAGGTATTTTGGAATACTATCGCCTTTCTCCATTTTTATTTTTTTGAGCTTGTCTTTAAGCTCCAATTTCCTCTAGTTACTTCTTCTTTAGAAAAAATCTATCAAAGACTTCCACATTAAGAATGGAGTGGCCTTCCCATGAAGGTTGGACAAAATATGGTCCTTCACACCTTCCAACAGAATCCTCCTCGTCTTTGCTGTCTTCTTTTTCCATGCGTCAAGTAATGCAGCATCGCTAGATCCTGGTTGAGGAACATCGCTATCGATGAACTCCTTCAGTCCATTATCCTCCAGCACTGCCTCCATCCTGTCCTTCCAGGCTATTTAATTCGAGCTCCCATCAAGGGCATACTCCAATCTCAACTTGTTGAAAGACATTTCAATGTATACTCGACTTCTGCACCAAGAATCTTCTGTAGCAAATTCGAATTGTCCACCAGCACAAACTCACTTTACAATTGCAATATTCAATTAACAATGCTCCTATACCATGTAGAAATTATATGCACTAAGCATGCATATGTCCTAGATCAACCTGATCTCACACTATTAAATTTATGCGAGATACTGAATCTATTCCACTTGTTAATCTTTTGCGGAAAGTTTAATTGCACACACATGTAAAGAATGAATAAAAATAATCGCACATAAAACAGTTTTTAACCAGGAAAGCCTGAAGCTGAAAAACCCAAATATATATTATGTATCATGGAATCATATGAAAATCCTCATACAAAGCTTATCAATCTCTTAGTACAGTACAATCGTCATACACTAATCAGGAACAATCTTGCAAATCCATGCACCGATATTTGCCCTCCTGCTAGCCTGCCTCCACTGCGCAATCCCTACTGAAGAATAGCTCTAAATGAATTTGAATTACTCTCAAGTTTCCTTGACTGCACAACCTCATTGGCAACCCAATGTGTGTGTGATGCAATCAATGCATCACTATAGTCACAATGATAGTCCATCTTGCCCTTTCACCTATCTCTCCACCGGGTCTCCACTAAAAAATGCCATGCATCGTAGTTAACCGTTGTATTGTTCAAGTTGATTAATGAGTTATTATTTTTGAATTAATTAACTAATTAATTCACTCCACTCTCACTAGTGTATCAATCAGTTAGACTAGATACAACTAGCTCAACTGAGTCTAACTGAATACAAATCCATAACTACTCTTCCAACTGTGTCATAACTCTGCCACTTGAGTTCTAACTGAGTCCTCCATGCATTAGCTCCAGTAAACCCTGTGGAATTGCATAATTCCCTTAGTCCACTGATGTGCCACATCTGTGCACTGAAACAAAGTGCTCCAAGAGAATAAGTTGTTGTTTAGTGTTTGATTATTATTAAGAGCTAATAATAATTGACATGCATCTATTTTTAGATGTGCGATCTATAAATGGACTTTGCCCAATATTCTAAAAACATAATTTCATCTATTTTTCCAACTTGATCAACCATACACAAATAACATCTTACAACTTCTGAAATATGATCACCATGTCTAAAAATAGACATAGTCTAAAAAATAGACTTGCGCCAAAAATAGCATGCGGGCCCACTTAGTGAAGGCGACTCTTTTCACTAAGCTCATCATCTTGTTGAATCTCAACACTCAGAAAACACCCAACAAGATCTTCCACTGCTGCACCCTACAACTCAGCACATCTCTCAACAGAAACTGCCCTATACTACAAGACTAAAGATTGGTCTGAAACCTAAATGTGGAAATGTAGTGAAAAGCTCTTCCAAGAGGCCTCTCAAGGATAGAGGTGGGATTCTCGATCAGGAACACCTGGTGCTAAACAACACTGCAATCTTAGCTAAACAGCTGAAGAAAGCTTATATGTATAAACATACCATATAATAAAAAAAATAACATATCATAACATATACAATACGGCTGCCATCCTCTTCCTTTTATAAGAAATGAGCTTCCCAACCCTAAGCCCCATCCATTAATGACACTACTTCTATGCAATGTGTCTCCATCTAAAACTGCGCTATCCCTCATTGACTGCCACTCCTCCATGACAATGCTGTTGATTTGGTCAAAGTTGACCCAATCCACATGATCTAGCCCATGTTCACACCTTAGGGTGCTTTATTAAGTTGAAAAGATGATCCACTTTGACATGAAAAGTGGTTTTATTCCTAATAAAGAGATTTATGGGTCTCCATACCCACTTATTCATCAAACAAGAAAGTAAAATTAGATTTTAATATTGCAATTAGCTGCATGCTAATTTAGGAATATTACAAATTGTGATATATATTAAAATTTCAATTTATTAAATATCAAGAAGATTTAAAAAAATATATAATTTTATTATATTTTAAAATTAAAAAAATTCTAAATATTTTTTTATAAGTTAAGTAGGTGTTATATTATATCAATTAAAAGAAATGTTACATAAGATATGTTTTATGTGCGCATTAAGTTTTCCATAAGGGAAATTCGACTAGTCACATAGAAAAATTGACTTTTTCCCATTGAATAGTCTAAAACTGAAACAAAAGTTGTAGAAATATTGTGTACATAATCGACTATAACTAGCCTTACCTACTATACTTATTCTCCTATCAACTGATGATCCCAAAAATAAGAAAAACACGACTACAAATTTTGATAGAAAAACTAATCATTCAAATGAGGCATCAACCTAGATGGTTACATGTAGATTAGTGTCTTTCTTTGAATCAGTAAACTCCAGATCTGCCAGTGCATGGAGAGCCATGTTTTTCACCTTGTTGTCCAACTTCCTCATTTGTTTTTGAGTCTCATCTAAGAAGAGTATAATTTCTTTTTTCTCCTTTGAGTTCTCCCATAAAACTTACCCCATGATGGTTTTAAACTACTAAAAAATATCAAGGGCCACAACAAAATAATTACCTAGCTAATAGCATTGGTTTTCGTAGGGTAGTGTTGGTAATTACCTAGTCCAGATCAATTGCAAGTGGTGTGTTGTCACCTTCGTCATTCTCTATAACTGACAAACAATCGACCACATCATTTCCATAATTAGACACCCATCATTGGGTAGTTCAATTTAATATTGTTTTTAATTAAAGGTAGTAAAAATGAGGGAAGTCTACTAATTTCAAAGGAGCATTAAACATATCCTTTAATTAGGATCTTGGAAAATTACAAAAAAATCTGGTAAAAGCATATGTCTTCATGTGTGGAATTTCTTTAGCTAAGGAATAAAATATTAGAGAACTTTTAGTTTTTAGAGATTTTATAATATTCATTGAGATAATGATAAACAAATCCATCCCTTGGGTACAAAAATCGAAAAATATCATTACTTTGATCAAGTAGGAAGTCAACTATTTCATCAAAGTCTCCTATTACCAGATAAATTTATACTTAAATAAATAAGTTGATCATTGGGATAAATAATCCATTGAAAGCATCGACACCTTGTTAAAAAATCACGATCTTGAATCCATGTTTATCCCCTATGTTTCTTGGTTAAGTGGGTATGTCACTCTCATTAGGATGGGTTATCCAAGGAAAAATATGAGAAGTTTGATGGATTCACACTTTATTGGGGGGGAGGCGTGTGTGTGTGGGGATGAATAAGTATAAGAAAATTTATTACTTATTTAAACATTCATGAATCATAACCAAATTATCTCACGGATATAAACGAAAACTTATTTATAACAAATATTGTGTACCAACCCGATACAAACTTTTTAGGCACCAAGCTATTGTTGCAAACTTTGAAGGCACCAAATTACAAAAGACACCAATTCATCTACTAAATATTTGTAGGCACCAATCTACAAGATGTAGAGATTTGTGCGTAGATCTTAAACTGCTCATAAAATTTACTTAGCCATGACTATAATATAATCTACCAATATGCGGAAGTAAATTAATTATCAAGAACACAAACCATTAACATGCATCAATATTCAACACACACAAAAAGATATATATAGGGGAAAGAAACTGGTCAAAACCCCTTACTATTTGTATTGCAGTAATCAAAGAATATGAATGAATACAATATGATCTGCTCAACCTTGAGCTCAACCTGCACCTGTATCTTCTATCCTTTTCCTGAATGACTGACCTTGGCCAATACTTATCCAAAATTTTGAGCTTCCAATCCCATATTTCCTTGCTTGTTCCTTAAGGGATTAACACCTATTATTTCGGAAATTCCTCAATCTGGATTGCGCAATTCCTTTAGGTCCTTCTTTGACTACATACATGACCTGTACAACTTATAGTAGAATTCCCTTGAACTCCAATCTCAACTGGGTAACTCGAATTCCTTGCATGCATGATTTAGTTTAGGCTGATTGATAAGTTAAATGGTTAAACACTAAAGTTACACCCCACTGCTAGACCCTCTACTTATTCCACCAACAGTTGGAACTAATTTAGCTGATCATAACTCAATTTAAGTGAATTAAATTGTTACAACTAAAATTAACTCAACCTAGGCTCCTAAAATTTAGGAATATATCTACACAACTCAAGTTCATGCCCCCAACATGAATTAACTAAGCTAACTGAGTGATAACAAATATATCAACTCAGTTAACTCATTCAAGTTGTCTTTTGATATGGAATTTCACATTTCTCCTAATTTAATCAAGGGAAAATTAAATTAGGAATTTCTTGCTGCATTTTCAACACTCCCTCTTAGCAAGAAATGGATTATCAGATACCCCAATTGTTGAGATTCAACAAGATGATGAGCTTAGTGAAAAGAGTCGCCTTCACTAAGTGGGCTCGCAGGCTATTTTTGGCGCAAGTCTATTTTTAGATTATGTCTATTTTTAGACATGATGATCATATTTCAGAAGTTGTAGGATGCTATTTGTGGATGGTTGATCAAGTTGGAAAAATAGATGAAATTGTATTTTTAGAATATTGGGCGAAGTCTATTTATAGATCGTTGATCTAAAAATAGATGCATGTCAATTAGTATTAGCTCTTAATAATAATTAGACACTAAACAACAACTTATTCTCTTAGAACACTTTGTTTCAGTGCACAGATGTGGCACATTAGTGGAATGAGGGAATTACACAATTCCCAAGGGTTTACTGGAGCTAATGCATGGAGGACTCAGTTAGAACTCAAGTGGCAGAGTTATGACACAGTTAGAAGAGTAGTTATGGAGTTGTATTTAGTTTAACTCAGTTAGAATCAGTTGAGATAGTTGTATCTAGTCTAACTGAATGATACACTAGTGAGAGTGGAGTGAATTAATTAGTTAATTAATTCACAAATAATAACTCATTAATCAATTGAACAATACAGAAGTTAACTACAGTGCATGGCAGTTTTAGTGGAGACCTAGTGGAGAGATAGGTGAAAGGGAAAGATGGACTATCTGTTGTGACTATAGTGATGCATTTATTGCATCACACACACATTGGAGTTGCCAATGAGGATTGTGTAGTCAAGGAGAGTGGGATTACATCGAATTGGTCTTTGTAATCAACTTGGATTGCGCAGTGGAGGCAGGCTAGTAGGGGGAAGAGATCGGTGCATGGATTTGCAAGATTGTGCGTGATTAGTGTATAACGACTGTACTGTACTGAGAGCTTGATAAGCTTTGTATGAGATTGTTATATAATTCCATGATACATAATATATAGTTGGGGTTTTCAGCTTTAGGCTTTCCCGGTTAAAAACAACTGTGTTATGTGCGATTATTTTTATTTATGATTTACATGTGTGTGAAATTAATTTTCCACAAAAGATTAACAGTGGAATGATTCAGTATCTTGCAAGAAGTTAAATATTGTGAAATCAGGTGAATCTAGGACATATGCATGCTTAGTGCATATAATTTCTACATGGTATCAAAGCATTGTTAATTGAAGATTGCAATTGTAAAGTGAGTTTGTGCTGGTGGACAATTCGAATTTGGTACAGAAGATTCTTGGTGCAGAAGTTGAGTATACATTGAAATGGCCTTCAATGGGTTACGATTGGAGCATGCCCTTGATGGGAGCTAGAATTACCTAGCCTGGAAGGACAAGATGGAGGCAGTGCTGGAGGATAATAAACTGAAGGAGTTCATTGATAGTGATGTTCCTAAGCCGGGGTCTAGCGATGCTACATTACTTGACGCATGGAAAAAGAAGACAGTAAAGACGAGAAGAATTCTGTTGGAAGGTGTGAAGGACCATATTGTGTCTAGCCTTCACGGGAAAGCCACTCCATTCTTAATGTGGAAGGCTTTGACAAATTTGTTCCAAAGCAGAATTGACCAGAGGAAGTTGGCGCTTAAAGACAAGCTTAGAAAAATAAAAATGGAGAAGGGTGAAAATATTCCAAAATACTTCATGAAGTTTTTCCACTGCAAGGATGAACTGGGAAGTGTGGGGGTTACTGTTGATGATGAAGACTTGGTGAGCTTGGATCTCCTTGGGCTTCCAAAGAGTTGGCATAGCTACGAAGACTCTGTCAATGGACGGGAGAAACTGCCGGGATGGGAGCGACTTTGGTCGGATCTTGTGTAGGAGGAGATAAGGTGGGGTACCAGGGATGGATCTTCATCAAAGAATGAAGATGAAGAGAATTTTGCTTTGGCTGCCAAAGAAAGGAAAGGGAAGGGGAAGAAAAATCCTTCAAAATCTGATGCTAAAGGCAAGAAGCAGGATTTGTCCAAAGTGAAGTGTTTTCACTGTCACGAACATGGACATTTCGCCACTAACTGTCCATAGAAGAAGAAGAAGAACAAGAAGGCTAATAGAGCTACAGCTGGAGAGGCCTTAGCCTCACAATTTGAAATTCATTTCTATTTTATCACATGCTTGGTTTCAAGCTATATGGGATTGGTATGGTATCTTGATAGTGGTGCGTCTTTCCATATGATGGGAGACAAAGAGTTGTTTAGTGACTTGGAGGAGAAGGACCTCCAGATGGATATAGAGATGGAAGACGATGGTTGGTACAATGTGACTGGAATTGGGAGCATTACCTTTGAGAGGGAGTCTGGTAATCCATTCTTGTTGAAGAATTTTATGCATGTTCGAGGTCTGAAGAAGAACTGGTTCCTGGGCTGCACGTCGGCATAAAGGCGGTGATGTTGTTTTCGTGAGGGAAAACCTTCGAGTTACAAAAAAATGGGTCAAACCAAGAATATAGGGGTTTCGAATTAAGAATCTCTCATGTCGAGGGTAGATGGTCACATAAATGGTGGGCAAAGTAGAAGAAGTGGTAGCCAGGATGAGGGCGAACTATGGCATTGGATTGGGCCATATTCACCATGGCGCTTCAAGATTTTTGGCAGCAGATGCATCGGGATTTCCAGCGGGTACTTATGCAGGCCGCATCGCTGGCAAGGGATGTATCATGGGTAAGTTTGTGAAGACCACTCCTTTCATGAGCGAGAACGGCCGTGATCCTGGAGAGAATTCACATAGATGTGTGTGGACCTTTCTCGGTTGCTTCAACAGCAAAACACAGGTATTATGTTATATTTTTTGATGACTATTCTTGTAGATGCTAGATCTTCTTCATGCAGAAGAAGAGTGAAATGTTCTCAAATTTCTGTGAGTTCAAGGCATTGGTGGAGAAGGAGTCGGGGAAGCAAGTGAAAGCTCTACGGAGCGATAATGGTGGTGAATACATCTCGGGCGAATTCAAAGAATTTTGTAGCAAAGAAGGAATTTGAAGAGAACTCATAGCACCTCATAACCCACAAAAGAATGGGGTCACGGAGAGAAAGAACAGAACGATCGTGGGTGCTGCACGAGCGATGCTGCATGACTAGGGCCTACCGATGCACTTGTGGGCGGAAGCATGCAACACTGCGGTTTATGTGCAAAACCGTTTTCCTCATAGAGTACTTGGCATGAGTACACCCAAAGAAGCTTTTACTAGTAAGAAGCCTGATATTTCTCATTTGAAGATTTTTGGCTCACCTGTTTACATTCATGTGACAAAGGACGCCAGGAAGAAGCTGGAGCCAACTGCAGAAGTTGGGATATTTGTGGGGTACACAGAAACACCCCATAATTATTGTGTGTATTTTCCAGACAGTTGGATGAATATTGTGCGATGGGATATAAAATTCAATGAGGTGAAAGCCATGAAGTTGTCGCTTGAGAGGGAGCTACACTTGCATGCGGAGGAGGAACTTCTTGTTCCCAAAGATGAACCTCTGGATGTGGATCAGCCACAAGATGATATTCATGGAGTGGAGGAGTCCACTCATGCAGAACCAAACATCAGACAAGGCATAAAGCGTACCATAGATACAGAGAGACTAAAGCTTGATGCGGCATAGAATGTAGGAGTCCCTACATCACAGTGCAGACAGAGACAGTCACCTGACCGATTTACTAGATACATGGCTCTTATGAGCAAGTGCATCATGACAGATCCATCTTCTTTTGAAGAAGTAGTGCCAGAGCCCACATGGGTAGATGCCATGGTGGAGGAGTATGACTCCATTGTCAGAAACATTGCTTGGGATATTGTTCCAAGGCCGGTGGGAAAATTAGTTGTAGGATCAAGATGGATATACAAGGTAAATAAAGCTGCTGATGGGAGCGTCGAGAAGTATAAGGCAAGATTTGTTTCCCAGGGCTTCTCACAGATCGAGGGGATTGACTATGAAGAAACCTTTGCACCTGTCGCACGGTATTCTTCCATACGGACCATCCTTGATCTCTTAGCGCAGATGGGTTGTCACATTCATCAGATGGATGTGAAGACTATGTTCCTTAATGGAATCATTGAGGAATAGGTGTACATTGAGCAACCTGAAGGATTTGAGATCTTCAACAGTGAGTCACATGTGTGCAGGCTCAAAAGAGCACTGTATGGGCTGAAACAAGCACCACGTGCTTGGTACACTCGGATCGACAGCTATTTCACTAGACTTGGCTTCACCAAGAGTGAGGCGGATGCAAACCTGTTCCAGATTGTGGGTGAGGGTAAGTTTTTAATCATTGTACTTTATTTTGATGATTTAATACTAACAGGTGATGAGCAGTTGATACACTCATGTAAGGCAGATCTTGCAAAGGAGTTTGAGATGAAGGATTTGGGCCTCCTTCATTATTTCCTTGGATTGGAAATATGGCAGCGGGAAGGTGAAATGTTTGTGCCTCAAGGCAAGTATGCTTGGGAGATATTGGAGAAGTTTCACATGCAAGGCTGCAAGCCTATCGACACTCCTCTTCCAGGAAATTTGAAGAAAGATGATGCTACATCGGTAGAGGTAGTGGATGCCACTGTTTATCGACAGTTGGTGGGTTCACTCATGTATTTAGTTAATACAAGACCGGACATATGCTATGTAGTGAACCAACTTTCACGAGAAATGGTTAAGCCTACCAAGCTCTTTTGGAAGGTAGGAAAGCATGTCCTGAGTTATCTCAGGGGCACATCTGAGTATGGTTTATGGTATAGACACACGGATGAGGTGAAGTTGCATGGCTTCACGGATGTAGATTAGGAAGGAATCCCAATAGACAAAAAGAGCACATCAGGAGGGATTTTCAGTATTAGATCTACGACAGTTTCTTGGTACAACAGGAAACAAAGATCCGTGGCACTCAGTTCAGTAGAAGCAGAATACATGGCAACAAGTCAAGCTGCATGTGAAGCTATTTAGATGAGGAAGATTCTTGTTGTTTTGTTCGGTTCACATTTAGATCCCACTGTGATACATTGTGATAATCAGAGTTGCATTAAACTCTCGGTTAATCCTGTGTTTCATAATAGATATAAACATATTAATATCTGGTATCATTATATCAGAGATTTTGTGTAGTGGAAGATCATGTTGCTTTAGTACATTCCTACGGAGGATTAGGATGCAGATATTCTGACAAAGGCGCTCACCAGGAGAAAATTCGAATACCATAGAGGCAGGATCGAGGTGAAGGATAATCCCTATCTTGTTGAGAGGGAGTGTTGAGATTCAACAAGATGATGAGCTTAGTGAAAAGAGTCGCCTTCACTAAGTGGGCCCGCAGGCTATTTTTGGTGCAAAGTCTATTTTTAGACATGTCGATCATATTCTATGAGTTGTAGGATGCTATTTTTGGATGGTTGGTCAAGTTGGAAAAATAGATGGACTTCTATTTTTAGACATATTGGGCGGAATCTATTTTTAGATTTCCAGTCTAAAAATAGATCCATGTCGATTTACACATTTGAACATAACGTACACTAAACATCAACTTATTCTCTGAGCACTTAGTTTCCCGCCCGCGTCGTATGTGCACATTATGGACCGAGGGAATTACGACCCCAAGGGTTTATTGGAGCTAATGTGGCGGAGGACTCCGGCTAGAACCTGCGGCGCAGTTAAGGACACAAATGGAAGAGTAGGAGCATTACAATATTAACTCAGTTAGACTCAGTTGAGCTAGTTGTATCTAGTCTAACTGAATGATACACTAGTGAGAGTGGAGTGAATTAATTAGTTAATTAATTCACAAATAATAACTCATTAATCAACTGAACAATACAACAATTAACTATAGTGCATGGAGATTTTAGTGGAGACCCAATGGAGAGATAGTTGAAAGGACAAGATGGACTATCTGTTGTGACTATAGAGATGCATTGATTGCATCACACACACATTAGAGTTACCAATGAGGATTGTGCAGTCAAGGAGAGTGATATTGCATCGAATTGGTCTTTGTAATCAGCTTGGATTGCACAGTGGAGGCAGGCTAGCAGGGGGTAGAGATCGGTGCATGGATTTGCAAGATTGTTCCTAATTAGTGTATGACGATTGTATTGTATTGAGAGATTGATAAGATTTGTATGAGATTGTCATATGATTCCAAGATACATAATATATAGTTGGGGTTTTTAGCTTTAGGCTTTCCCAGTTAAAAACAACTGTGTTATGTGTGATTATTTTTATTTATGCTTTACATATGTGTGCAATTAATTTTCCGCAAAATATTAACAATGGAATGATTCAGTATCTTGCAAGAAGTTAAATATTGTGAGATCAAATGAATCTAGGACATATGCATGATTAGTGCATATAATTTCTACACCAATATAGCACCTTTGGAATGTACTACACACAACACTTCTATTTGTTGCTACTGATACTAGAAAATTTGCAACTAAGAAGTATACATAAAAATAAAAAATAATAATCATTGAATCAATCTACAAATGTCTACTGGGAAAATTGTGTTGTTGCTGAATCTGCTATTGAGCCTTCTATTCTATATCAAAAATTATTTTCGCTCCTCCTGTTAGTGAATATTGTGGGCCCTCGTAGCAATTTAATGATCTATGAGACAAAAAATACCTCAATGGACCCTGCCCAAATTTATGCACTCCTGGAACTATTACTTCACATCACCCCACCTCACATATGGATGTATGGCTACATGTGCTCCCTCTTCCCACTTGGATCTAAATTCCCCCCTTCTCAAGGTATCTTCTTGAGTGGAAGGCTCCACTCTATCTCCTCTCTGCTTCTCCATTTGTGGTTGCTCCACAACTTGTTGAGGCTGCTTCTGAGGCTCCATTTTGAAAGGAAAATCATGCTCCCTCTCAACCATCAAGTCTCTAACCATTTTGTTGCTCCTCAAGGCTTTGCATGCATCTTTTATCTCAAGTGCACATAGGTTCTTAACTCGCACACCAATCTGCTTCACCTATCTTGTGGAAATGTGTCTTAGGAATGAATTTCCTTTGCTAAATATAACATCGTAGCCACATTCTTCTAACACTACGACAAAAGTAAGATTCTTCTTTAGACTAGGTACAAGAATCACATCCTTGAGCATGAGAGGTTAGCTCAACTCCCTCTAAAAGGTGAATGTACTAATACCAGTCACGTTATACCTTCCTTCGACTACAAACTCAATGTTCTTCTTGAGGTATTTCTCCTCCAAGTCACTAAAGAAATCTCTGTTCCATGTCATGTGGAATGAGGCATCGCTATTGAGATACCACACACTTCCCATCATTGTGCTTTCCATGTATGAAATTATAGTAAATAATAACTTGAATTGTGAAGCTAGAGATTCACCTGTTGCCGCTATTTCAGGATCATTCTTTCTTTCCTTCTTTTGTGGACATTTCATGGCATATAGTGATTGAATTCATGACAGTGAAATCACTTTATTTTGGACAAGTCTTTCTACTTTCCCTCCAGGCTGGAATTATCTCACCTTGGGACTTATTCCCCTTGGCCTTGCTTCCTTTTATGACTAATTCAAAGTCCTCTTCATCTTCTTTGCATGAGGTCCCTTCTCTGTCGCTCCAATGTATTTCTTCCTACACTATATTAGACCATTTTTTCCCCCAATGTGGTATTTTTTCTCTACCAATTATCGAAACTTGATAACTATTCTAGATCTTGGGAGGGCCCAAGAGGGATAATAACACTGACCCCACCAAGTTAATCACAAAACTATGTAAACTTGCTCATGTACCATGAAATTGTTTCATCCTTTCATATCTTAATACTTCGAAGCTTTTCCTTGAGTGCCAACTTCCTGTGGTCACTATTGTTCTAAAAAAAATATGTCACTATTTTCCACATCACGAAAAAATTTTATTTCCTATGGAGATCCGAGAATATATGATCTCTAACTCCATCCAACATGATTCTCCTTGCTTGAGCCACATCCTTCTTCCACTGAGTAATATCTTGGCAATCAGATGATGGGGGTTTTGCTACATCTATTTTGATGTATTCTAGAAACCCATTATCATCCAATACTTCCTCCATGCATATCTTCCATGCCACAAAATTTGTAGCTCCTTCCAAATCACACTCGAGCCTGAGTCCATTAAAATCCATCTTCTTAGTCCTGGAGAAAACCTACAACACTGATCTTTAAATTCAAACCTCCTGCAATGACAACTTCGAATTCTCTTCTGTATTGTGAATCTAGCTCTGATACCATGTATAATTTTAATGTCGATTCAAAACTTCTCATGGAATTTACTAAATCACAAGACTAGAATATACTATACCGATTTGCGGAAGTAAATTCACGATCGAGAACACAAGTAATTAACATGCATAAAGATTCAACACACATACACAAAGATCTATCTATGGGAAATCAACTACTTAAAACCCCTAACTATCTGTATTGCATTAATCATCTAGATGAATATAATGTGCACTACTCAACCTTGAGATCAACCTGCACCTATATCTTCTAGCCTCTGTCTGTCTAACTAAACTTTTCCAATACTTAGCCAAAATTTCGAGCTCCACGCCCCTATTTCCTTTAGGAATTAACCCATATTATTTAGGAAATTATTAAATATAGATTGTGCAATTCCTTTAGGTCCTTCTTTGACTGCATGCATGACATGTAAAACTTGGAATAGTTTACATTTGATAGTACATTTCCTTTGAATTCCAATCTCAACAGGGTAACTTGAATTATGTGCATGCATCAGTTAATTTAGGCTGATTGATCAGTTAAATGGTTAAACAATGAAGCTACACCCCGCTGCTAGACCCTCTACTAGTTCCTCCAACAATTTAAACAATTTTAAGTGGCCATAACTCAATTTAACTCAATTAAATTGTTACAATTGAAATTTACTCAACCTAGGCTCCTAGAATTTAGGAACCACTATACACAACTCAAGTTCATGCCCCCAAATTGCATTAACTAAGTTAACTAAGTGATAACAACTATATCAACTCAGTTAACTCATTCAAGTTTTCTGTTGATGTGGAATTTCAAAATTCTCCTAATTTAATCAAGGGAAAATTAAATTAGGAATTTCTTGCTACATTTTCAAAAAAAGAGACACCAATATCCTTTGTTGCAATATTTGTAGGTACCAACTTGTAGGAGAAATAACCCTTTTTGCTGCAAGATTTGTAGGCACAAACCTACAAGGGACACCAATCCACTATGTTGCAAGATTTTTAGGCACTAACCTATACTAGACACCAATCCCTTATGGTGAAAAATATTTGTAGGCACCAACCTACTTTAGCAAGCTTTTTTGGTACTTCTTCCTTCACCAAGCATGCTAGTTGCTTCTACCTTCACTGGGTATTTTTCTCCCCGAAAATGTTATTTTGGCCTCTTTCAAAGACAAACTTGTACAACATGCCACATATCCAATTTTGCAATCCAATTATGAAATTTTTACCTAAATCCCTTTTGTATGTCTTGTTGGATCTCTTAAAATTTCACAGCATGAAAAGTACCATAAAATAAGTTATATCAAAAATTCCACAGTGACATGTTTGAAGTTAATTTTAAGACTACTACGCATATCTCCAAAATTATAGTGAGCCAAATGTTACACAGCAATTTGTCACCATCCCTACAATCCCTCGTCCCGCATATTGGAGGGTCTTTCCCATGACCTATGAGCAGTGTCATACTCTGCAAATACTTTCTTTGCATCCTTCTGCATAAGGATATGATTTCTCCTGTTGAAAATTTCCTGAGAAAGCACCCAAAAACCCATGTTTTGGCATTGGTGCTGGTAGCCAATTCATACCTCGCACCAATGGGAAAAATATACACTAGAGGCCATGCCAGCTAGCGCTCTATCCCTATGTTGTACCCGTGTTAGCCTTTTTTGGAATGTTTTTTAACAAATTGGAAGCGGAATTTTCCTTTAACCACCTCAAGAATGACTCATTGCAAGTGGTTAAACTCGATAAGCCACTGATCTATACCTTTAGGAAATGGTTGATGGAACATTATTAGAGGATAGGACTCCCCCCATGATTATACGGATCCTAACCTTTCCTTCTCCCTCTATATAAACAAGCCTTATCCCTTTACAAAAACTAGCTGAAACAATAGCTGAACATATAGCCAAGAAGCTGAGCTTGGAGAAGAGACATTATAGCTGAGTAATCATTATAGATAAGGTTGAACCAAGGAGGATCCTGTAGAGAGAGCCCCATCTGAATTCCCAATGAGCTTTGTGAGATGTGCTCCGCTGGAACCCTGCTGGAGGAGATCACAACGTCAAAGCCCGATTGTACTCTTCCTTCTTTAATTTAATATACTCGACTGTGATATTTTTTCCATCTCTGTGTTATGTTTATCTAATGCATGTGATTTAGTATTCTTCGACTGAATGATAGTTAGGAATGTGAAATATTATTTTTTGTATCATCTTCGTCTCTTGTGTATGTGCAGGTATCCGGTTGTGAGAACGAGCGGATCGTGATCTACTGAATCAGGAGCGGGAGGCAGCCATTCTTCCAGATGACACAATAGCACAGGACCTAAGGTAGGTGATCTATCAAGTCTTTTTCCATTCTTAGCTAGGAATTTATGTCATAGCGTGTCTTGTTTGTGGCTAGACCCACTCTAGGGCTAGTGGGATCGCCTCTGTTCACAGAGGGGATTTACCTCACCAACAAATTGGCGACTCTGCTGGGGATCAATGCGAGTTTGTATTTTGTCTATTCGATATTCTTCTTGGTCTTAGCTTGCCTTTCTGGATTGTTTTACTGAGTCTTAGGCCTCTGTTCATCCCCAGAGGATCATTTTTGACCTCTGTTTTTCCAAATTTTCGTCTTTTCATAGCTGGATTGATTGGTGCGGTTTCCAGCCTGACAGTTGCGCCCACTGGCGCGAGTTTCCAATTTATCACCCGTGCCATCCCTTGTCTAGCATGGATTATAGCCAGAAAGTCGTGCTAATTCCTGTAGGTGCTAGGGTTTTCCTTGTTTTGGGATTTTTTGTCCATCCTGGTGTCTCTGGGTGTTTTCTGCACTTGTTTTGAGTGCTTTGAGTTTGTTTGTGACTGTGATCAGCCTTCTCCCTTCGGTTATTTGTCCTTTTATTTCAGCATCATGGCATTAGGGCTTTCTAGTGCTTTTACATGTTGAGCCTCCTGTTGGAGTTTGGGTCTTTTGTTTCATGGTCACATTCGTTATTTGCTTGATTGCATTCAACTCCTTGGATCCGTTTTGAGTGGTTTCTTTTGGTGAAATGAGTCTTGAGTGAGTCTTGTCTCTTTCATTCAGTTTTGCTTCCTATCGCTCCAAGCGTAGCTCACATTGCTTGTATGGGTCCCTTTCGACATATTTCTTCGATTTGAGAGATTGTGACATTGGTTTGAGTTCTTGTCTTGTTTGCTTTTGAGTTGTTTGAGTTGCTTTGTTTCGACTCTTGCATTGGCATTCTCGAACTAGTGTGAAGATTCATTTTTCATGTTATTTAGTGCACTGTTTGCTCTATTACATTGAAAAAAAAAAAAAACTTTGTGCTTGCATTTGTTTTGTTTGCATTGTAGAATTGGAAAATCTTTCGCGTAACTACTATTTGGCATTCTAGGAAAGATTTCTCATTCTCATTAGTTTGCATTAGGTTCTGTAGTGAATACTTCTGTGTGCTTTCATTTTTTGATATCACTTGAAACTCTTAACCTTCTCGTAGATAGCTCTTCATTGAACGAAATGGTATTTCATGGAATGTAGCTTGCATTCAGGGATTTGTGAGATCCAACATTCGGTAGGACCTTGGAATTGAAACATAAATACAATATCAACTTAAAATTTATTCAATTAACCTAAGGAAACATTGAAACTTAATGAAAAATTTAGTGGTCTAAGTTAGAGACGTGTTTTAGTGTCTTAAAACCTAGCAGCTGTCGCTCGCCATATAGCTTCAGACAGCGCTAGTATGGACTTGTGCTCCCCGTACCGTCGAGTATATAAAGGGAGACCCCTATAGGTTGCAATCCTTTTATCCATAGGAAGCCAAGTCTGCCGCCTTGTAACTGTGATACACCGAACACAGCATTCGGGGAGACTACCTATAGTACGTCAAGTCCTTGGTTGATTCTTCTTTCATTTTATAACCAAGGTGTATATGGCAGTTCACGGGAACCTGGTACACCTCTTTACCTAGACTACCTGAGAAGTAATTTTCGATCTTTACTGACTCCATAAACTTGAAAATATCATCGAGAACTTGTCCTTTCATGCTCATTTCAACCTGAAAGTGATAGAGTCACCTTTCGCCTGTTTCTTGACTCTTAAAATATGAAATAGTAGAGTTTTGTTTCAACGTTTTAAAAATTAACTATCCACGAAATATTCCTGGTTAAAGTTAGTTTCCTTAGGGTGTTGTTTTAAATTTTTTTCTGATGGCAACGATTCTGGAGTTCACTAACCTAGGAATCCCTTTCGAAGGGAACACTAGCCTTTTTCCTACTTTTGGAAATGTTGGTGCTCCTTATATGGCAACGTTGTCTCTTCGAGGGTTAACTGTTGGTTTGCTTGTATGGTTATTCTTGACCTCGGTGGTCCCGAGTGTTCTGTCCACTGTATAGCCGTCTCCCCCACTATAAAAACATAATTTTGCTTCTAAAGTGGACCTCTCCCCTTCTTCGCCTATTTCTTCGTCCTCCTCTTCTACTTCACCTGGTGAAAGTCTAGATTCTAGTAACCAGGTGGCTAAGAAGAAGAAGAAGAAGACCAAAAAGAAGAAGTCAGAAAGCGAGAGGCTAAGACTGCAGCCACTGCGCTTAAGGAACCTTCCCTTATGGAACCATCAAAACTTCCACGGAAATTCGAATTCCCTTGCATGCTCTGCAAAGGTAACCATCTGCTTTAAGACTTCCCTGGCATTCCCAAGGTACTTGACGCATGGTCTGACGACTGTCTGCCATTGCTTTTGGCTTTTGGAAGTCATATTGCTAGCACATCTTTGACTAGCTCTGATAATGCTCATAAAAAACAGGGTAAGATTACCAATCCCTGTAAGTTGTGTGAAGGGCATCATCCCATTCACCTTTTTCCGTATATGGATGAAGATAAGAGAGTGTTGGACAAATCCACTATTTCTGCACCCTGCCTTCCGGCTGGTTATCAGAAAATTTCTTTGAGTCCTTCACTAGTTGATTCCACAATTAGTCAAGCATCATCCTTGCTCGATCATGCTCCTCTGGGAATTCAAATTCAGGAATCTGTTCCCAAACAATCATTGGCCAAGGAATCATTCGATCTGACCCCATCTGTGGTTCATCAATTCTTTTCCGTTGAGAGTGGATCTATCCCCCCCCATGTTCTTCTTGTTTCTTCAGATTCTTTGGACTTAAAGAGAGATTCTTCCATCCCTATCGTTCAAGAAGTTTCTCCTCCTACTCTCGTGATGGAAGTCTAGGAGAATGCTCCTCTTGCTCCAGTAACACTAGGGGGCAACCATCTCAGTTTGATGGTATCCCCTCCAAATAGTCTAGTTGCTTCTTTTGATTGGAGTCGATTTGCTGGATACCGCCTTCCGTCTTATGTGCCTTTTGAGATCACAGTACAGACCTTTGATGTGGTTGTACCTAGCACCATTATAGATGAAGGTGTGTCTATTAGTATTCTTTCTTCCACTACTTGGCAAGCTTTTGGTTCTCCACCGCTTATGCCTATTACCCAAAATCTGTTGGCTTTTAATAAAGGAACCAGTCAGCCATTAGGGATCCTTCCAAAGTTGCCCGTTACTTTGGGAAGGAAAATCGTCCATATTGACGTGATGGTTGTTCCCAGCCCCTTAGATTTCAATTTTCTCTTGGGGCATGACTATATTTATGTCATAGGGGCAGTTTTCTCCTCCCTCTTTCATGTGATCCATTTTCCACATAAAGGTCGGATCGTGACCATTGATCAACCTTCATTCATTGGTCCTGACATGAAATCTGGTCTACCGTCATCCCTTCCAGGTCTTTATCCGCCAGTTGTCTCTTTGTTACCACAGGTTAATTACGTGGCTACCTGTCCTATGCCCACATCCAGTGATGGTGCCATCGTGCATCGTGTACTGGGGGCATTGGGTCTTGATTTTCGCGATATCGTTCTCCCATTAGATGTTAACCTCTTAGAATCCACGACCTCTTATTCATCGTAATGAAAGGTTGTCGGAGCATAGTTCGTTTTCTTGTGTCAAGCTCCTTAAAAAATTAAACATGCACTTTTGAGGACGGTTCTTTTAAGTGTGTCAACCTCATTAAAACAATGAAACACATTCCCGTGAGTTTTTTCTAGATCTCATAAAATTCAAATCGAGTCTCTTTTACTCTCATGTTTTGAACCTTCACTCCATTTCCTATGGACTGAAGCTTGGGGGGCATGTACACCTCGAATTGAGTCACCATGCTGGGGGGCATGCATGTTTTTCAAGCATAGTTTACTTTTGTTTCAAGCTTGTGTCAACATGAAACCAAATCTCAAGAATAGTTTACTTTTGTTTTCAAGCTTGCATAAAAAAGAAACCTTTAGGTTTTATACCCTTTGTGAACATTTTTCCTGATTCTTGGGTCATTACTTATTATGCAGATTATTTAACTGATACATTAGATAAACATTGTATTAGGAATTTTCATAATTTGTAACAAACATCATCATATGTACATAGACCCATGTAGAAAATAGATGTATATATATATATATATCGTTTGTTTACAAGCCGTGTGCATCATAAAACCAAAAAAATAATATATGTCTGTTTCGGTTACATCATGAGACAACATGTCTCTCCAAAATGTGCAGAAATAAAGCCTAAATGCCTAGTCGGTGTAGTGCTCATGATAGCACGTCACCGCCCGTACCAACCGCCTCAGCAAGCGGTGGATACGACTTGGCACTCCTACAGTGTGCCTCTGGTAAGCTTGAGGTACATCATCAAAACGGGCATAATATGGGACCCCATGGGTGATTCCCTCTAGGTTCTGCACTAACTCCTCATCAATGCCTTCACCTAGAGGATTGAAGTCACGAGGAGTCCGCCTCGCTATTGGAGACATACCGGCGGGATGCTCTGGGCCAACATCTGCATCCATATGAGATTAACTGTCAGAACATGCATATATACTAAAAAATCATAAAACTCATAAAAATAAAAAATGAGTCTTACCAAGTTCTTCGTCCCAATCATCTCCCTCCAGGAGTGGGAATTCTGGGTCTTCGGTAAAGTCTATGCCGGTGTAGGGCCAATCCTCCATGAAAATTAGCTGTCATCGGAGCCAATAAAAAAATTATGGCCTCCAGGACATCTGTTGGCCACCCCCTACTCTGGGCATCAGTGCCACCCATCGGGCCATCAATGGCTATCTCAGTGGTGGCTCCGGGACTATAGCCTCCTGGCGCTGAAATATGGGCAATCGTTCCAAGAAGAATGATACCAGGATCGACCCATACCCAAAATGCTTTAGTTTGGTCTTCTTGCATTTGGTGAGCTGTTATTTGATGTTCATAGTTACAGCCTCAGCCCAGTTGAAGATGGTTGGGTGCATACACTCTGAAGCAAGAAGTAATTGCATCTTCATAGCCTCATGCGGTGCCTTCGATCTTGCGGCCCGCGTGATAGTGTGTAGTATTACTCTCAATTCTATATCAGGGACGGTCTGGATATCCACTTTACCACTCCCTGTTCCTTTCTGTGCCCCTGGGCACACCCTGTTCATTACCATTGTCATGCTTTCCTCGAAAGGCTGGGTACCAGTCAAAATAGGGACTACACCCCTACGCGACAATCCAGTGATGAAATATACGTCAGATAATTCTAGCTCAAGCTCTTGGTCCCGAAGTACGAACTTCTCCTGATCTTCATCCCAAATGCTGATGAGATACTGAAGCAATTCGGGCTGAGCCAGGTGACATGGTTTCAGGAAGAACTTTTTGAGCCCACAATTCCTGAGGGAATTCATACAATGTTCATTTTCCATTGCTTTTTCATCCTCTTCACTATGCTCTCTCTCCTTCCACTTGATCACCATATTTTTTCACTTTGCACCTGCATGAAATGATCATAGGAACATTAGAAACCTCCTTGGGTGTTTAAATTTGCAATCTATTGGTTGCATTTTCTTGTATTTAAATGGATGTTGGGTTGCATTCTTGGCACGACTGTTTGGCTAACAGTCGCGCCACCTGGCGCGACCCTTGTGTAAAATAGGGTCGATTGGCACAGGTCCATGCCTGAAACCTGTGCCAACCGTGGAGCCTGAGATTTTACCAATCCTCCCCTAAGGGATCCCAAATGACAGATGAATGCAATAAAATATAGCTTAAAATATGGCCAATGAAGTCGGCTCTTACCTGAAATAGACGAAATCCGGATTGGTCCACTGGGTTTTTCACAATCGTCGCCTGAAGTTTGTAAGGGAAACGGGTCACTGTTGCTCTGCAAAGAGGTAAAAGTGAAAAGTAAATATTTTTTACTGTTTATGGTCTTTTATAACTTTTCAAAGTCCTAAAATAGGTTTTAAAACATATTTGTCAATATATTTTCATACTATTTTCGTGGAATATGTTTTACATGCGTCTTTTTGTGTAGCGACATGTTTTTTACGTGGTTATGACGAAGAGACGAGTTTTATTTTATAATTTTTTGGACTCGGTAAAAACATGAAAAATTCACTACTGGAGTCACCTTTCAGCTCTTTTCTGACTCTCTAAAATTGAAAAGATCGCCGAGTCACTTGTTGTTTTGAACTTGTTAAATTGGATGTGAAACGATATCTACCCAATATACGTTTACCCCCTTTTCGGGCTGGGATAGATTATTTACGAAAAAGGAATACCTTTGCCAATTGTGACTAAGAGGTTCTCTCAGACATAGTTTTCTACCTTTTCAGATCTGAGGGACTATTTACGAAAAGGGACTATTGGAGTTTTCTTTTCTGCCTTCTTTTCAAACTCTCTAAATATGAAAATATTTCGAGTTCTTCCTTTGTCAGACTCGTTAAAACCTGATGACATCAGACTCCGTCATCATGACATTACTCGATTTCCTCCTTCCTAGCGCTCGTAAAATGTACTAGGTTGGATTTGTTCGAAGGAAAAACTTACATCGCAAGCACATGCTATCCCCTTCAAGCTTGTTTTCAAAAATAATTGGGGTACTTGCCAGAAATGGTAGGGGAAAATGGAACCAAGATTGTATTTGTGTTGGTAGTATGTCGCTCTTGAACATGGAACTTGTATGCATTCGTGTCGGGTTGGGGAAATCTCATATCGTTGTCTGTTTTCCTCCATGGGTTTGGGTAATCTCTTTTGAACGCTCATATGCTCTTTGCTGCGTCACCATGAACTCAGATCCCTTGATGTCAAATACTTCCAAATCCAGTGTCGTGCCGCCGATATGTTTAAGAGAAGTTGGCCTCTGCAGTTTTCAACCTCCCTCTGATTCTCTGTTGGTCTTGATTCACAAAAATCATATCCCTCTGTCTCGTGTCGATGATGTGGGAAAAATTATGGCCCACCTTCGATAAAGGTCCCTTCTTGTCGACTCCAACTCATTATCCAGGAAGTTGATATAGAGACTCCCTTTAGGTATCTTGGAGCCTACATGCCTCAATGGTAGGTTCTTCGCACTCGACGTAAGGTCCACATCATTGGCCTTTGATCGATTGACTCTGCAGGTGTTTGACTTCAGATCACTGTTCACATGCCGTGGATTGTACCTTTTGTACCTTGAGAGCCATTGTCATTATTGGTGGTTTCTCTCACGTTTGTTAATAGCTTTCATCATTGGATGGTAATCAGACAATGTTCTTGCATGTTCAACTTCAGCTCACATATTCACATGCTCGAATTTGTACTCTGTTCGGGTCGAGATGGAGCGCAAGACCCTAGGTTTTGTCTGATGAAATCTAGGCTACCGGTTCTTTGTGGATTATTATGACTCCTTTGATTAGATGGTTGCGACCATACCTAAGTCTATTTATTGATCCCTACTGCTGGATGGCTGTTCCCATACCTCAGATCTTATTATTTATGTACTCTATTATCGATGGCTGCGTCCATACCATGTGTCATGTATTAGATATATCAGTTGTATTCGTACTTGCAGGTTTTTCGATGACAATTTTTTGGTTGAACGTGTTCTCATAAATAATTTCACCCCTACCTCTCTCTCAGACCTCATGCTTTAGCGAGCATCTATCATACTGCAATTTGTCACCGTCCCTACAATCCCTCGCCCCGCATATTGGAGGGTCTTTCCCGTGACCTGTGAGCAGTGTCATACACTGCAAATACTTTCTTTGCATCCTTCTGCATAAGCACATGCTTTCTCCAGTTGAACATTTCCTCTGAAAGCACCCAAAAACCCATGTTTTGGCATTGGCGCGGGTAGCCAGTTCATACCTCGCGCCAATGGGGAAAATATACAGTAGAGGCCGCGCCAGCCAACACTTTTTCCCTTTGTTTTACCCGCACCAGCCTGTTTTTGAATTTTTTTTAACAAATTGGAGGCAGAAGTTTCCTTTAACCATCTCAGGAATGACTCATTGCAAGTGGCTAAACTCGATAAGCCACAGATCTCTACCTTTAGGAAATGGTTGATGGAACATTATTAGAGGATAGGACTCCCCCCATTATTATAGGGATCCTAACCTCTCCTTCTCCCTCTATATAAATAAGCCTTATCCCTCTACACAAACTAGCTGAAACAGTAGTTGAAAATATAGCCAAGAAGCTGAGCTTGGAGAAGAGACATTATACCTGAGTAATCGTTATAGAGAAGGTCAAACCAAGGAGGATCATGTAGAGAGAGCCTCGTCTGAATTCTCGACGAGCTTTGTGAGACGTGCTCCGCTGGAACCCTGCTGGAGGAGATCGCAACGTTGAAGCCCGATTATACTCTTCCTTCTTTAATTTAATATACTCGACTATGATATTGTTTCCATCTTTGTGTTATGTTTATTTAATGCATGTGATTTAGTATTATTCGACTGACTGATAGTTAGGAATGCGAAATATTATGTTGTGTATCGTCTTCATCTCTTGTGTATGTGCAGGTATTCGGGTGTGAGAACGAGTGGATCGTGATCTGCTGAATCAGGAGCGGGAGGTAGCCATTCTTCTGGACGACACAACAGCGCAGGACCTAAGGTAGGTGATCTATCAAGTATTTGTCCATTCTTAGCTAGGAATTGATGTCATAGCGTGTCTTGTTTGTGGCTAGAACCACTCTAGGGCTAGTGGGATCACCTCTACCCGCAGAGGGGATTTACCTCACCAAAACAAAAGTCTAAAATTTCTATCATAGATACCTAGAGATCTCTACTCTATCTCCTATAGATTCTATAGTCCGAACATCTCACAAAAAGCTACAATGAAAATTCCAAGCTGACCTATTTGAGGCATATTTCAAGAGCATCGAGGGACCATAAATTCCTAAGAGCATGCCTCTGAATTTATAACAAATCAAGTTCTAAAATTTATACCCTAGGTGCCTAGATATATCTCGTTTGTCTCCTCAATATTTCACAGTCTAAAACATCTTAGGAAAAAATTTATAATGAAATCCCATGTTGACTTGCTACATTTTCAAAAAAAGAGACACCAACCTCCTTTGTTGAAATATTTGTAGGTACCAACTTGTAGGAGAACTAATCCCTTTTGTTGCAAGATTTGTAAGCAAAAACCTACAAGAGACACCAATCCACTATGGTGCAATATTTTGAGGCACCAACCTATACAAGACACCAATCCCTTATGGTGACAAATATTTATAGGTACCAACCTACTTTAAAAAGTTTTTTTGATACTTCTTCCTTCAACAAGCATGCTAGTTACTTCTACCTTCACTAGGTATATATGTTGCTTTGCCTTCACCAGGTTTGTTTGTTGTTTCTACCTTCACCAGGTATTTTTCTCCCTGAAAATGTTGTTTTGGCCTCTTTCAAACACAAACTTGTACAACATGCCACATATCCAATTATGAAACTTTTACCTAAAGCCCTTTTGTATGTCTTGTTGGATCTCTTAAATTTTCATAGTATGAAAAGTACCATAAAATAAGTTATATAGAAAATGCCACAATGACATGTTTGAAGTTGATTTTAAGAATACTACGAATATCTCCAAAATTATAGTGAGAAGAAGTCTAAAATTTCTATCATAGATACCTAGAGATCTCTCCTCTATCTCCTCTAGATTCCATAGTCTGAACATCTCACGAAAAGTTACAATTAAAACACCAAGTGACCTATTTGAAGCATAATTCAAAAGCATCAAGGGACCCTAAATTTTTAAGAGCATGCCTCTGAATTTATAGCAAAACAATTTCTAAAATTTCTACCCTAGGTACCTAGATATCTCTCCTTCGTCTCCTCAATATTTCACAGTCTAAAACATCTTAGGAAAAAATTTATAATGAAATCCCATGTTAACTTAGTTGAATCATATTTTAGGAGCATGTAGGAAATTTTAATTAATCAAAGCATCTTTCATAAATTATAGTGAACCAACATGTAAAATTTCTACTAAATATACCTAGATATATCCCCTCTATCTCGTCAATATTTCATAGTATGAAACATCTTAGAAAATGTTATAATGAAAATTCCAATATGACATATTTGAAATATATTTTAGGAGCATTCAAGAACCATCAATTCATTAGATCATATACCCAAAATTATAACAAAATAGAGTTCAAATTTTTTATCACAAGTACATGAATATCTTACTCCCTCTACCCCAAGTTTCATGGTTTGAAACATTATAGTGAACACTCCTAGTTGGAATTTTTGAAGCATATTTTAGGATCATTTAGGAACCCTAACTTCCTTAGATCATATCAGAAATTGTAGCAAACCAATCATATGTGCATGAACATATACCTCTATCTCCTCGAAGTTTCATAGTCTGAAACATCCTAGAAGAAAAGTTATAACGAAAATTCCAAGATGATTCATTCACTTAAAAAATAAAATTTTTCCTTCACCTTTAAGACCGCAAGAGATTCTCCAGCTAGTGTTGTACATCTCAGATATCTTATTTCATTCATGGTCTTCAAATGCACTCATATATTCTTTATTTATAGTGTTTCTAGATTTACTTATGGGGCTAACTTGTGAAGCTGGTTAGGTCGACCTGTACTTTCTTGTCAGACTGAATTGATAGAATATTTCATATATTCTTATTCCTATAGAGTTAGAGGCAGTGTAATATACCATTTGAAATGTCTCAAAATGATATATTCAACCATATACCTTATGCTCACATATAATCTAGGTATTTAGAGTAAACACTCTTTCAAATATAGGGTATCCAAAATTAGCATCAAGAAAAATATGGGTATCTAAACAATATTTCCAAAAATCTTCATCTTGCAATCATTATCTTTGACATTTGAAGTCTCTCCCTATTTTCTAAATCAATGAAAACAATATTTCCAACAAAGTCTTGGGAAAATTTTCAACGTGCTATACTCTTTGGGATTTTTTCATTCTCTTAATGATCAATTTTGACTACAGGGGGCTGGGATTTCTTGGCCTTTGTTTCTAGAAACATTTTACCTTAGCCTTTAAACTTATCATTGTTGTGGCTTTTCATTTTCTTCCTCCCCCCTTTTTACACCCAAGCTAAATATTTTCTAAAGGACCAAGTGTTTTTCAATGGATAGGTTTTTTGCGTTGTTTTATGTTTTTCAATTTGGGAATCTCATAATTTGACATTAGTGGAATTGAGAGGTTGGTCTCTAGGTAAAACTTGGTCTCTTCTTAGAAGTTTTATCTTTGTTTATTGTGATTATATCAGTATTGGTATTTTGTTTTTTTTTTTAATTCCTGTAGTCCAAGACATTTGAAAATCCTGAGTGATATCTTGGTGGTTGTAAAGGCTTGGAATATCATGGAAGGCTAGGAGAAGTCATTTGTCAAGGAAATTTGTTTAAACAATAGTTAAAACATGGTTGTTTCTCATCATCCTTAGGTTCTAGAGAAGCGATTTAAGATTTTGGGCAGAAAAATATCCTATTCTATACTTTAAACTTTGATTTTCTAGGATCATAAGGGTATTAGTTGTGTCCTCCTTATCTTTGATCATAATTTATAGTGTTATATTTGTCTTTCCACATCAACAACATTGTATAGGTTTTACCAACATGAAGAATAGGGAAGTGAAAGAGTTTAGAAGAAAATTAGAAGATACAAAGACATATTTAGTTTATTAAGATTAAATTACCTTATTTCTCTTATTCATAGTAGGTTGGGAATTAAGTTTACTTTCTCTTAATGTATCCTAGACTTATATATATAGAGACCAAAATGTCTATAAAATTTAACATTGAAAATTTTATGAATATGAAGTAAAATTAAATAACATTTCTACTACACTAAAAAAATAAACCTATCCACAACTTAATAAGGAAGAGTTCATTTTAACATATTTCTCCATGTATCATCCAATTTTATTTAGTCCCCCTAAATAAGTTTCATGCATTCTCAATCAAATGGTTTTATAACCTTATATTCCTAAGAATTGTAAGTTAGTTATGTTGTACAAATTTATCTATAACGAGATCAAAGATTAAAGACAAAATGATTATGAGAATTTAAGTATCATGGAAGGTTTAAAAGTAACAATGGGATGGAGAGAGGATTGAAACCAAATATGATACCAATGCTCAAATATGGATGTGCTAGGGTTCGATGAATAGGCTAGGTTTTCACAAGTTTTTTTAGTGGAAGGAGATCGCACTAGGATTTCTTTGACAGTGTATGGAAAGGTTGTTGATTACTTCGAAAACTCACACGAGGGAGCCCAAACATTTTATAAATCATTAAGCTATCACATGTCAAGTGTAGATGCTAGTTACATAAAGGGGATATTGGCTAGTAAACAAGCGGAACAACTTCAGAGGCATGAGGGAAAATTTGTGAACACTAGTAGATTGGCTATGGTAAAATTTCTCTAGTTCAACATGATAGGGGTAGTAAAATTTCCCTAAATTCACTTTGTACAGGTCATGATGATTTTGACCCATTCCAAAAGGATCGAAAGGCCTCTTTGGATCAACATTTGCTCCATCTATGGGGTAGTGAAACAGTCGAGTCCTTGATGGGAAGATTCGATTTACATGTAACATGTCCTTTAGTTATACCCTTAGCACCAGTAGATGGTGAAGTTGGTCTCAAGGATTATAAGGATGTATGTTGGTTGAAATTTTTTTGAGATCAAGAAGAGGGTCCATGGAGGATTTAAGAGGGTTTTTTTTTTTTTTTAAAGTTGTGGTGATGGTAAAGCTTGGAAGAGGAGAACTATACAACTTTATCATTTAGTGGTGAATTTGGTCCCATGGCCTGAAAGGATGTATTCTGGTTGAACGAGTTTGGATATTGGGAGGAGGGTACAAGGAGGATTTAGGAGGTGTGTTTTCTAAATAGTCGCGTAGGTAGATATTAAAAGAGGGGAGTTAGTAGAGACATTATGGTCAGGCATGGGAAGAGGTGTGTTAAGAAAAATAAGAACCAATTGAAATGGGTTCATGATGATGATGTTTAAATGCATCAGGTGATAGGTTTAGTGACCCAAACCTTAGCGGGGAGATGCCCTGGTACAATCATATGTGAGAAATCTATAAAAGAGTGGATGCAAATTGAGTGGGAGGCATAGATTGGGTACATTCCAATTTTATATTTATTATATAGGGGTTAGATGGAATTTACATTTTAGTCTATGAGGAAATCAAATAAAGTTTTAATCACCAAATGGAAGTGTAGTCCTTAGCCTTTATTTATTAGAATGTGTACTCATTTCTTTGATGTAAACATATAATACAGCAATACTCTTTCTATGTGGGTAAAACTCCCTTTTCTATCTCTAGACTTATAAGCATATGAACTTTCTAAAGAGAATCGTAACTCTTTAGGGTTCCTTTATTGGAGCTAATATGAGGTTTTCAAATTCTAATTCATTGTCCATAGCTTAATTTCTGGTGGGTATGGATATGTGCAAGTGCCCAGGTGGAAATATTTTATTGCAAAAGTCCCTTCCCCTCATTACAAGATTCTATATTATGTTAGTCAGACCTTTTATTACACTAGGTTCCACAAATATTAACATTTAGGTCTATATTGTGAGTTAAAATTCAACAAGAATATGTGGTTTAAAAAATAAAAAGTGAATGTTTAAGAGAAGGGGGTCCAAGACGATTCTAATGGAAGTGGGAAAAAATTAGGGCAAATAAAAAGAAGCGAGATTTGGATCCTAGTGTAGATGTGCCTATAGATAGAACTTATGATTTTTGAATAGTAGCTGAGGTATTAGAGCGATGAAGTGTCAATATTCAATTATCACCACCAAAAACCATAATAAATGCAAATATCCATGAAGGGTTCATGAAAATTTGGGAAATAAAAATGATATTCCTCAATAGATATTTACTTATAAATAAAAGAATAAGTCCATAATTGACCATCCTCTTTTGATTACACATAATGATGAATATCTAGGTTTTGATATGAGGACCTGTTGTCGATGCTAAACCACCCTCCAAAATTTTGGCCTACATCCAAATTTCAGAGCCTACTTTGACTTTGTATGATGTTGTCACAAGTATTAAGTGTCATTACATGTGTTTTCTCTAAGTGTTCTTGTCCCGTTTATAAGAAAATGAGTGTCACATTTTAGCACATGAAAGTGTCGTACATTGCATATATGTGGTTTTTTGTTTTGTTTCAAGGGGTAACCTTGGTGTTAAAGAGTCATTCTTACCATGTAGAAACGTAGCACACTCATTCCAAAAGTTTGAATCACTATCGCACAAGTGTCGTCACTATCATCACAAAGTTTATCTTTTGTGTCGCACTTGGGGTAAGTCGTTGCATTGATGGAAGTAGAGTCAGCCTCGTCGCCCTCCGTCGTTGATCATTTCGTCTTTTACATTTTCATTATTAGGTGTCTCACTTGTTTCACTTCTTTGCATATCACTAGGATCATGCCATGAACTGACGAAGGGTTGTGTCATTTTGTGTTTCCTCATGTTATACCTGCAGCGCTATTTTAAAAATATTTTCTCAAAAAATTATTTATAGTCATTGTCATTATGTATGAGGTCATTAAAATGTCAATAAGTGTCCTAGGTCTTGGTGTTTAGGGTTTTTTGAGTCATTTTTACACTAGTCATAAAGCCTGCAAGGTGAGGAGAGTCCAGTACTTGGATTTCTATTTTTATTATCATCAGCATTTTTAAAAAAAAAAAAAATACATTTCTAGTCCAAAACTCTGTTTTGGAACTAGAAATTTGTCATTATCATTTTGTAATAAATTTTAATTATTCCGCCATGAAGACATTGTAAAAGCAGACCCCTGGTCTTTTCTCTAGCCAAGACAGCCATATCCCTGCAAAAGGACAATAAAATCATCAGTATCGACCTCAGAGAAACCAAAGCAAGTTTGTATTTGAAAAAGCCAAAGTGAAAATTACAAGAACATTTGTAATGTGGGTTTGAAGTTAGATTTGGAATAAAGTATGATGGTGAAGATATTTGTGAAGTGTATAAAGGCCAAACAAGTTCATTTGAACCGATTTCATTTGCTCTCAAAACGTATTTGCAAAATTGAAAGCCGATTTCAGACTTTTGGAGGGCGTGGACAGGGTTTTAGGGCTGCGCGACCCAAGTTGAGGCCGAGCGACCCACCTGGGCTGCGCGACCCAAACAGAGTTGGTTTAGCACAGTGGGTTTGCACCTGCGCGACCCACCTGGGTTGCGCGACCCAAACTGAGCCTGCGCGACCCACGCAAAGACAACATTCCGGAATTGTGTTTGAGCGCCCAGATTGGCTCGGAATTGACTCCAGTTGCCTTCAAAGCAGGTTTTCTTCAATCACTTGGGGTTTGCAAACGTATTTGTGTCATCATACATGGTTCTAATATGCAAATGAAAGATTTAAAACACCACTGTTATGAGATTATTGTTTTCAGGGTTAAAATGAAAATCAATGGTGTAAAAAATGGGTTTGATGTCTGAAACAGTGATATGGTCAGCCTTTCATAAAACATGAAAATCACTCTGCTCTCATACCCATAATACCACTGTCACCATTGTTATTGTTATCCCATGATTAAACCCTTTGAGTCACATTTCTCATGTGTGTCATGAGTCACATTGCCCAATGTTAGTATTTGCTCATGTTTTTGTTTGCCCAATGTTAGCATTGTTTCAAATGACCTATTGAAACCTTTATGGTCATAAACTCGTAGGCAAACCTATCACTGATTATACCATACTCTCCTTTGACTAGATGTGTCCAAACTTTGAAGGTTGCCTACTCCTATTTTGTCAAAATTTCATTTGCATTCAAAATAGAGATGCTGCCTTTCAGCCCATTTGAAGCAGAGATTTTATCCATAATTTGATTCCTTGATGGTGTTTTGGCGGTGGGATATTGATTGAATGTTAAACATACGTCCTAATCTTGCTTTCACTGCATTCATATCAGCATACACATTGCCAAAGGTTTGATCAGAGATATGTCAGAGACAGAGTCAGAATATGAGCCAGGGTCAGGCAGTGATTCGGTGGTTGAAGGTAATGTGCCACGGAGTTCCCGCAGAGAAAACAGAAGTGGTGATCATCGCAGAGAGGAGCCTACCTCTTTGGCTCGGTTGCAGGCATGTCCATTAGCTATGGATTGTTTTCGATTCTTGTCATGTTTCAGATTTTGTGAGATGGTTGTGCAAACCCGGCCTCATCGTGAATTAGCACGTTTGTTTGTTCTTCATTTACGGGGTAATCGGGTAAACCTAGCTGGGGTTGATTTCATTGTTTCGCCTTTGACTATTGCTCAAGCCACTGGCATACCTAACATAGGCGAGGAATGGAGCAAGGGTAAGCAGTTAGAGAAATTTCACTATGAGCCATACATTAAAACTGGATATGTGGCTTACTTGAGCAGAGTTTTTCCATTCAGATTCTTGTGAGATGAGTATGCACCACTCATGAGGCTCATCATTCAGTATTTTAGTTGTGAGGGCAGGTATGCTCGTCTTTTCTCATATCATGTTCGTTTGCTGATGCACTTCACAAGGGTGCGTATGATGAATATTCCTTATTTCATATACCGCAACATAGAGAAGATGGTTACATTTGTGCAGAAGAAGACGAGCCCAATGCAGCAGTACAGGAGTATATATCATTTCGCCTTGATCAAAATCTTGGTGTCACATCAGTTGGCAGAGCAGGGCATCACTTGGGAGGACTTCATTTCTAGAGACTTTTTCAGAGTGCCACAGCAGCCTCCCGAGGCAGTTTATGAGGCAGGAGAGCCTTCACACCAGCCAGACATTCTTGAGGTTGGGCATATCATTACTCCTTTGGTTCAGACATATCAGCGAGGCCACAGGGCCTTATTTGCAGCGACACGGCGGGTACTATCTCCACGTGAGGTGGAAGGGGTCCTGCCGACTTCATCGACACGGCGAGTATTATCTCCACGTGATGTGGAAAGGGTCTCTCTTTCTTCTTCAGTGCAGGTACAGGTACAAGACAGGGGCAAGAGGCCCATGCATGATGAGGGCCCATCAGGAGGCCGGGACACCGATATGACAGTCATTGATGTTGATACGGGCTCTCCTAGCTCGAAGCCGAGGGAAGTCATCCAGGAGCAAAGGGCCGAGAATGACCAGCTGAAAGACCAATTGCAGAAGGCTCAGTGGGTGATTAACTATTTGGAGCAGCGCAACAAAAAGCTCGAGGATGAGCTCACATTTTATGAGGTGCGCCAAATCCGTGAGGACAGGCAGTGGAATCGAAAGAGGCCCGGTGACATGACACCAGCTGACAGAGATACTGTACTCACGCGGGTAAATATACATCTGGAGAAGCTGTTGGCAAAGGCCAATCGAGACAAAGACATGCTTCGCCACATGAAAGGCCATTACTGGGCTCGCATGCATGTTTGTAAAGCGAGGATGAGGATCATGAAGAGGAGGTTGCGCAAGGCACTTCGACGGCGGAAAAGGCCTAATCCACTTCGGATTTTGGCCGAGGCTTCATTGACTGAGCAAGACACATGATGGAGGACCTCCGCTCCGAATTTGGGCAAATTCGGAGAAAATTTTGTCATTTCCAAATTTTTGGTTTAAAAAACAGGTTTTGTGGCTAGGTGGGTCGCGCGCTCTTGCGCTCGCATTTTTTTGAGGCACTTGCTGGAGGATATTTTTACATTTTTGGATTTTTCATGGTTAAATATGCATCCTCTGAAGTCAACTTAGCATTTCAACAAAATCTGGATGGTCAAACAGCTCAAAAACACCATAAAAAACACCTTGTTGCCACCTTTTGCACCAGCAGGAAGTACCTCTGGGCGAATGCAGTTTTTAGGGGTAAAATCAACTCCAAATTCAGAAATTCCACTTGGGTTGGAAAGTAGACATCCAGGGCTTTCCAACGAGCTATCATGAGCTCAATGTGGATGTCGGGAGCTACCTCAAAATCAGCCTGCAACATGAGCGACCCACGCAGTTCAGGAGCGACCCACCTTGAGAATTTTTGAGTTTTCAGCTGCCAGCTCAGTATTTCGCCTATTTTGGACCATTTTTGCCTATGGATAGAATTCTTGGGTTTTTATGATGTAAATTCATGTTTGATGTGTAACTTTGGCTTGTTTTTATCTCTTCTAGAAGATTCACTCTCAAATGAGTAAAAAATCATGTAATGGATCAGTTTCCACTCTTTTAGAGGCAAGTTGTTAGCTGCCTAGATTGTAGTTCCATGATTAGAATTTGTTGAAACTGATCCCTGAAGAGGGAATTCGACCCCTAGAGGTGGGGAAAGGGGTTAGAGTGATCTATATATTGTAATTTCTGAGGCATTCTACAGGTTGGACTCTTGGGATACTTTTGATACTATTGTACATACTTTTCATTTTTTGGCTAAGGAAAGATCAGGGGTTTTGCGGCACTTGTTGGGATCCTTGTGGTGTTATGTTCTTGATGATGTTTCTTCTTTGTTTACTGTAAGTTTCTTCATGTTTAATGTATGCCATCGTTTCATTATGCTTCTGAACTAAGTTGAATGAGTGATTAAGGTTGAATCCATTGTTTACAGTGCTTGGCCTTTGAATTCACTTAGTTCTATATGTTTTCTGCTGTTTGGAGAGGATCCAAGTTCTTCTTTGCCCTCTTCAGCTCCTCGTCAGTCTAATCTATCCATAAAATCCAATTCGAAGCATCAAGATCATCACCTACCTCGCCCCAGCTTGATCTCTGCAAAGGTCTGACCTCATCCCCGGACCCAAAATTTTGTATTCCCATTACTCCAGCGAAAACCCAAAAAACCAAAAACCAAACATACCTATCTCTTTACTAGCCTAAAATCAGTTCTTATTGTAAGTCATCTCGCATCCTATTGCTTATTTTCTCGAGATTGACGGAGAGAGCCCTCTCCTGTCCTCGTAGGGCTAGCTACGAGGCTGAGCGTGGTTTGATGTAGCCTTGAGTTTTACTTCATTTCAGCCTGAGGTAGATTTGAGTGCTAACATAGTGGCGACCATACTGGGGAAAATCTCAATGGTTTGCTTGTTGATGTATTTGTTCCATGAGTCTTAGACGGAGTCTGAAGTCACGCCAGGTAGCTTTCGAAACGCTTTTGTTATGCATAAGCGGAAGTAGATAAACGCTGCTTCAGTCGATCTCCGGTAAGCTTGTGTGTTCAGTACTTGATTTGTAAATCACCCCAGTATATTTATTCGTTCTAGACCTTTTGGATGATTGAGTCTAGAAGTCGAAAGGCTGAAAATAGTTGATTGTGTTCCTTGTAATTTTTGTTTTCCGAGAAGATCAATACACTGGCTTCAAGAAGAAATACTAGGGCGAATCCTGACCCTGATCCACCAACAATCTTCGAAAATCCGAATCTGATTCCAAGGACCCTTAGAAAACAAGGGAGCCAAGAGAGTTCCGAAAGAGAAAGCCAATTGAGTTTTGAGAGTTCCAGAGTGCTTACCCGATCTGCATCCTGTCCTGTCAAAATCATATATGTTGATGAAATCCCCTTTGATGCACGGTTTGAAACATCCTTGTTTGTGAATTTTTCCGAAACTGAATTGTCAAGATTAGTTCCAGATCCATTGTTTACTGAAGATTTGCAATATAGATTTGTCTCACAGTACTTGGATAGACAGCCGCAAAGTTCTATTGAGGATACTAACACTTTTGAATTTACTGAATCTGCTTCACAAGTTCTTGACCCATCTGAAATTGCATCAAGTTCACGGATCCCTACTGAACCTCCTTTTGTCCCTACCATTCCGGTTCAGCCTGAGTTTTCTGATCAACAATCAATAGTATTTTCTCCGTTTCCATTGAATACATCTCATAGACCTACTACTCCTACTCCTCCTGTATCTCCTCGACAACAGATTGTTTTCAATCCACCAAGAGCTATGGCTGCTCGTTTTGCACCCCTGGTGTTACCCCAGCAGTTGAATGATATGCCCGCAGACTATCAGAGTAAGATCCCGACATTTGATGGCACTCCACAGAGTCTTCCTGCACAACAGCATGTAGACAATAGGGCAGATTTCTTTGATCGTTTCGAGATTGATGAAGAAAATGTGACCATGAGGCTTTTTGTGCAAACCTTTGGAGGAGAAGTACGGAAATGGTTCAGAGCCTTGCCACAAAGAAGCATTGATACATTGGCAGAACTTCAGAGGCAGTTTTTAGACCGATGGGAGATGAAAAAGGATCCGCTGCAGATTACTTCAGAATATACAAATCTCAAACGTAATCCTGGTGAGTCGGTTCAGGATTATATTATTAGATTCAATACAGTGTATAATGCTATTCCTGATGATTTGAGACCATCCAAAAAATCTTCTCTCCTTAAATTCCCGGATGGCTTTGATCCGGAGATGGCTTATTCCCTTCGTGATAGAGATCCACCTACTTTAGAAGATATGCAGAAGGTCGCTGTTAGTGTTGAGGCAAATATGAATGATAAAAGAGCACGGTTGAAAGCAGAGAAAAGAGTGACAATAAAGGAAGAGCCTTCTACATCTATATCAGAACATCACATAGCTCGTGAGTTGGAAAAGGCTTTAAGAAGAATGAATCTTGACAAGGCAGAAACACAGTTTCGGAACCCAAATTTCCGTGGTCAGCAGCAGCCACAATTTAGAATTAAGCAGCGTGAACAAAGAGCTCAAGAGCCAGCAGCCCAACAGCAGGTTAAGACTCCACTTTTGCAGAATTTTGTGAGTCATGATTCCGATGATGATGATGATGTGTCAGGTGAGCAAAATCATTTCTTCACCCCTGATGATTTTCCTATTTATATTACCGAGGAAGAGGAGTATGGCGAAAGTTCAGTTGTTCAGAAAGATGAGGATTTTATCCTAACAAATGATGCTGATTTAGAGGAAGAGTCAGATGAATACCAAAGAGGATATTTG
This sequence comes from Pinus albicaulis, assembly GCA_034641835.2. Lineage (NCBI taxonomy): Eukaryota > Viridiplantae > Streptophyta > Pinopsida > Pinales > Pinaceae > Pinus > Pinus albicaulis. Next base: position 705,686,814 of record CM076582.1, read on the forward strand.
AATGCATTGACTGCTCAGCAGAAACAGTATTCATTGAGAAATCGAGATGTGCCTATGAATCCCATTCAGAAAAGAAAGGAAGCTTCAGCACCGAAAACAGATTCACCAATACCACAGAAAAGAGGGAAAGAGACAATTGACCCTGCAGCAAGTAAAGTGTCATCAGCTGAGAAGGTAAATCAGTCAAACATAGTGAAAGACAAGGCTGAAAAGAAGGAAATTCCAGTTAAAGAGGTTGAGAAGGTTTCAGCATTTAGCTTGGAAAATGAAATTTCTAAACTGAAAATATCCATTCCTTTGACGAAGATTATGAAGAACAGCAGCTACCGTAGTCAAGTCACCAAAATTCTGAACTTTGATCCAATGATTGACACAGTGAATGTTGAGGATGATCAGCCGGAATTGATTTTTGGGCCTGCATTGAATGGTGAGTCTCCTGACAGTAATGTTCCTCCTTTTTACATCAGTTTGAGGTGGCATGAATATATATTGCATAATGCTATGCTCGATTCGGGTGCTTCGCACAATTTGATGCCAAAGGCAATCATGGAAAAGTTGGGATTAGATATTACAAGAGAGTATCATGATTTGTATTCATTCGATTCCAGCCGGGTAAAGTGTATAGGACTCATCAAAGATTTGGTGGTAAGTTTAGATCAAATTCCAACGAAGAATGTTTTGATGGATGTGGTGGTTGCTGACATTCCTCCACGTTTCGGAATGCTCCTTGCAAGATCTTGGGGGGAAAAGTTGAAAGGTACACTTCAATTAGATTTCTCTTATGCTACAATTCCAGTCTTCGGTCAAATGAGAAAGTTATATCGAGAGCAGAAGATGAAATACATGATAACTAGCAAAGAGAAGCCAATCAATCATCCTGTGAATTATGTACATACCGATTTAGAGTCGTTTGTGTTGCTTGCTGATAGTTTTAATGATATAGAAAGTCAATTAGCTCAGGAAGAAGATATACCAGAAATCAATGAGAATTTTAGAGAAGTTTTGCAAAAAGAAAGAAGAGAAAAACAAGCTGTTATGGAGCAATCAGCTGAAGACAATGGGCAGCAAACAGGAAAATCAGAGCCGGCACAGTTTCAGCATTTAGAGGACGATGAAGATGGTATTTGGACCATGGATTTTGATGGTGCAGTGGGCAGCGATGGTGCTGGGATTGGTGTGTGGATTCGAAGTCCATTTTTCGCTCCTGATAAAGTTCCGAGCAATGTGAGAGTGTGTTCTTACAAGCTTGCATTCGATTGTTCAAACAATGAAGCGGAATACGAGGCTCTTATTGCTGGTCTTAAAATTCTCAAGAAGCTGAATGCGAAAAGGATTGCGGTATATGGCGATTCAGAATTAGTGATAAAGCAAGTTAAAGGTGAGTTTCAGGCTAAGCATCCTCGCATGAGGGCTTACCGCAATGCAGTTTTGGATATTCTGAAGTTATTTTCTGATTATACTTTGACATGTGTGCCCCGCATACAAAATGGTGTTGCTGATGGACTTGCTAAGGCAGCAAGCAATCTTAAGATTCCAATGAATTCCAGCAACAAGTTTGAGATACATGTGAAACACCGACCCACCGTTCCGGACAATCAGCGATGTTGGCAAGTTTTTGAGGATGATGAGGAGATTAGTGAATTTCTGCAGAATAAGGGTAAGATTAAAGATACCTCCATAGATACAGAATTTGATGATGGTATTGATGACATACAGATAAATCAAATGGATGTGCTGCAACTGAAGGATAACATCATTCCTAAGGGATTGATTCCTTTGGAAGAGTTGTTTGATCAAGATGATGTAGCTCGTAAGCCTACATTGAGGCCAACAGAGAAAGGTGTCGAAGAGGTAAATATTGGGACAGCTGAGAATCCCAAAATGGTGAAATTGTCAAAGTCATTGTCACCAAAGGTAAGAGCAGAATACGTGAAATTGTTATCTTCATTTGCTGATGTGTTTGCCTGGGATTATTCGGATCTTAAAACATATGATACCAATATCATCCAGCATACTATTCCCATCAAACCAAATCAGAAGCCTTTTCGTCAAAAGTTGAGGAGGATCAACCCAAAGCTGCTACCATCAATCGAGAAAGAGGTAAATAGGTTGTACAAGTCAGGAATCATTGTGCCTATTCGTTTTTCAGATTGGATATCAAACTTGGTGCCCGTGAGAAAGAAGACAGGTGAGATCCGTCTATGTATTGACTTCAGAAATCTAAATAAGGTATCATTAAAGGACAATTATCCGCTGCCAAAGATGGATCACATATTGCAGCGGGTAGTTGGAGCATCAAGGATGTCTCTACTCGATGGATACTCAGGTTATAATCAGATTTTAGTGCAGGAAGATGATCGTGACAAGACTGCATTCACCACTCCTGGGGGAACATTTCATTACGCAAAGATGCCATTCGGTTTAAAGAATGCAGGCGCTACCTTTCAGCGTGCCATGGACATGGCTTTTGCCAATGAGAAAGATGTGTTTTTGGTTGTTTACCTTGATGATCTAACTGTATTTTCTAATTCTGATGAGGAACACTTATATCATCTGAAAATTGTTTTCCAGAAGTGCAGAAAATATGGCATTTCGCCGAATCCAAAGAAGAGCCTTTTCGCCATGGATGAAGGAAAGCTCCTTGGCCACATCATCTCGAAAGATGGCATTCGAGTTGATCCTGCACGTGTTGAAGCCATTCAGTAGATTGAACAGCCCCGGAATAAGAAAGAGATACAGTCATTTAATGGTAAAATGAATTTTCTGCGTCGTTTCATTCCTAATCTTGCAGAACACCTTAGAGAAATCACGAACATGCTGAAAAAGGACAGTCAGGTAAGATGGACAGAAGAGGCAGTAAAGTCATTCAATTTGGTAAAGATAGCTCTTTCTTCAGCCCCTATTTTAATCAGCCCCGATTACACACAAGATTTCATTTTATTTTCTTTCGCTTCTGAGCACACATTGGCAGCTGTTTTGCTGCAAAAAAGGGATGGAGTTGAGAAGCCCATCGCTTTTTTCAGTCGGATCATAAGAGATGGGGCATTGAAGTATAATATCATTGAGAAACAAGCACTTGCGCTTGTAAAGGCTTTAAAGGATTTCCGTGTGTACATATTGCATTCCCATATTACAGCATATGTTCCTAACGCAGCAGTTAAGGATGTTTTGGTACAGGCAGATCCAGAAGGAAGAAGAGGTAAGTGGATCGCTGCATTGTTAGAGTACGATGTGGAGATTAAACCAACCAAGCTGATCAAAGGACAAGGACTCGCCAAGCTCATGGCTGAAACAAATCTGCATGCTTTAGAGGTATGCTTTTGATGACTATTTCAGTGGCTTTTTAATAGAATTTGTGAACCTTTTTGTATCATGAATTTGGAAAGTAATAAGGAACCATAACAAAACATGTGAGAATTGATATGCAAGACTTAGCCACTGATAATGGTTATTTTCTGTACAGGAAAAGGAGAAAACGAGGAATTTCCGTTCCAAAGGAAAGGACAAAGTCGAGATAACTGCTGTCCCTCTGAACGAGAACCGAATGCAAACAAGGCTAAATAGATTACAGCAAATCGGCTCGGAAAAGAAGGAGAAGACACCAGCTCGGCGCCAAAGAAAGGAAAGGATGAAGAATTAACAGTTTGGCGAATCCCTCAGGATCTTCGATCCTGAGGGATCGCTGCTTTATTTATCATGTTACTTGGACATCTCCGCCATCACCTTTATATAAAGGGACAACACTGTTAGCTTGATAGATAGGATACGCTTTTATGTAATTTTCTGTAAAACATCAACTTTGATTATTGAGTCTCGTTGAGAACTGGTTCAATGTATTTTTGACCGATGCATTAATAAAAGCTTGGTGATTATTTCATCTCTGCGTCTGGATTAACTTAAAGCGGTGTATCCTTGGAGGCTAAGGGCCCGGCCCCGAAGGACACTTGCTTCTGTACCATTACGACTTGACTTTTGTGTGGTTTGTTTATCATTGTTATTTGGTAATTTGATATGCTTTATAAGTTCATATTACATGCTTTGTTAAAGATTGAATCATTGAGGTTTTTTACAGATAGAATCGTGTGTTGACTCCGCATCAAGTTATTAATCCTTTCAAGAGTTAATTGCATGTTCTTACTGTTTTGTTACAGAGCTGTTATACTAAACGTTCGTGTTGTGCGCGTTTCTGATTTATCAGTACTGTTCCATAATTCATTAATAGTTATTGCTGTTCCATTAGTGTGATTTGTGTGAATTGCTTTTAGAGTGAAAGAATGTTATTTGATTGCAAAGAATGCATTTGAGTTAATAGATTAAGTTTGGTTACAACCTGCGGGACTTAGTTATTCAATTGCTGTTCCATTTTAGACTTGCTGTTCTATTTCAGAATTGTTGTTCAATCCTTTATTTGCTTTGCTATTCCAT